>OY725331.1:40745239-41945239 GCA_963242795.1 Inga leiocalycina
TTGCAATGAAAGCTTCATTCTGTTTACAAGCATGATGGATTCTAAGACCCCCTTCCTTCTTCTCTCTTCCCACATCCTTCCAAGCAACATGGTGAATCCTTCTCTGTGATTCTGCTGATCCCCACAAAAAATTTCTGCATTTTTTGTCAATTTCATCGCAAACACTTACAGGTAGTAATGTAGATTGCATAGTATATGCCGGAATAGCTGCTATCACTGAGGTGACTAGAGTCTGTCTTGCAGCCAATGATAATACGTTTGTCTTCCAATTCGCCAATCGATTATCAATTTTGTTTAGCACATATTCAAACATACCCTTTGATACTCGTTTGTGTTGTACTGGGACTCCTAAGTACCTTCCCAAGTCATTCGTCACCCCAAAACCCAGAATTCACTAATCTCTTTCCTTCTCGTGTGACCCACGTTGTTAGAGAAGAAAATTCTAGATTTTGCCACATTAACTCTCTCGCCAGATGCTCCACAAAAATCATCTAAACATGCTTTTATTATGGCAGCTTGGGTAGTACTAGCTTCTGCAAAAAGAATTAAATCATCTGCAAAAAATACATGAGAGACAGCTGTACCATGTCTCTTTAACCTGAACGGCAGCCAACTTCCCTCTTGGACAACACTCTGTATAAGATGTGAAAATTTTTCCATAGCCAAAACAAACAAATATGGTGACAACGGGTCACCCTGTCGAATGCCACGAGCTGGAGAAAAAGATGTGCTCTTCTCCCCATTCCACAAAACCTGCATTTCAACGGTAGATAAACAATATTTAACAATATCCACAATTTTAGGAGGGATACCAATCTCCTGCAAACATTGTAATACAAACTCCCATCGAATACGATCATAAGCCTTTTCAAGGTCAATTTTCAGCGCCATATACCCATTCCTTTTTCTCATATTTCGCATAGAATGAATGATCTCTTGCACAAGAATGATATTATCAGAGCTCTGACGACCCGGCACAAAACTACATTGGTTAGGAGCAACCACTATAGGAATTATACTTTTAAGCCTAGTCGCCAATATCTTTGTTATGGTTTTGTATACCACATTACAGAGACTAATTGGGCGAAAATCCTGAAATGACTGTGGAATATCTACCTTTGGGATGAGAACGATATTTGTGGCATTAAATCTTTTTATCTCCTCTGGATTCTCAAAGATATATGTAACCAAAGAACATACTGAGTTGCCTACTATTTCCCATTGACTTTGGAAAAATAGTGGATTTAGGCCGTCTGGTCCGGGTGCTTTAAGTGGTCCCATGCTGAAGATAGCCTGTTTAACCTCTGTATGACATAGAGAATTTCCCAAGGCAAGTAATAAAGACTCTGCCACCTCAGGATAAGAGCACCCGAAATTCACTGTATCACTGTACTCCTGATCAGGCGTGTATAGTCTTGTGAAAAAAATAGAACCTGCCTGTTTGATTAATTTCTTATCATAACACCACTCACCATCTTCTCCTTTCAGTGCTTCGATTGTTTTGCGCCTCCTAAAAGACTTCGTTGTGTTATGGAAGTACCTGGTATTTTTATCGCCCTGTTTATACCAATTACATCGAGATCGTTGAAGCCACATAATTTCTTCCTGAACTAAGCACTTCTCAAGTTCCTCCCACACCTCCTTTCTTTCGTACTCCCAAGTTAGATTCTCATCACACTTCTTGTTCAATTTTTCAAGTTGATTTAGGAGACTAGCTTTGCGCTTATTTATATTACCGAATACATTTTTGTTCCAATCTCCTACTGCTTCTTTAAAACATTGCACATTTTCCTCCCAACATCTACTATTCCTCCATGAATTCTTAACTATCGACGGGAACTCCTCATGCGTGACCCAAGGTGCAAAAAATTTGAAAGACTTCTGGTGCAATTTTCTATTCTCAGCCCCATGTAATTTTAGTAATAAAGGGCAGTGATTTGATTTTGTTTTCGGTAAGTGCACAATCAAAGCCTCAGGGAATTGTTCTACCCATTTGCTATCTGCAACCACTCTATCTAACCTGCTCGACACATTTCCTCCACTCCATGTAAATACAGGTCCTTGAAAGTCTAACTCATCCATTCTGCATTCATTCATCCAATGTTGAAAACCCCTATCTGGTGTACCTTGGACTTGGCGTACCGACTTTCGTTCATTAGACCTCAGCGTTGCATTAAAATCACCCCCTACACACCATTTAATCACCCCATTTAAAGCAATATCACTCAACTGGTTCCATAATTCCCTTCTTCTCCCCAGATTAGGATGACCATATACCACCGTTAGATTCCAAGCATCTCTAGTTCCTTCATTAACACACCCATGTACAAGTTGAGATGTTTTGAACTTAATCGACAAATCAAATGTATCATCCCAAAAACACCATATTCCTCCACTATATCCAATTGCTTCCTCTACTTCTACATTATCAAATCCCACTCTACGAGCAATTCTTCTAGCTACATCACCCTTCCTTCTAGGTTCAAGAATGGCAATAAAGCAGAGATTATATCGTTTCTTTAATTCAATTAAAAGTCTCACAAATATATTACCCCCAGTACCTCGGGAGTTCCAAATCATTATATTACCAATCATTAAAACTAACCTGATTAGCAACTTAAGAACCTCATCATGCGATCCAAACTTCAATTGTCCTTGTCCATGTCGGACACACCATCAACAACCACCTCTGTAGCCTGTGGATTCGCCCGGATGCTAAACTTCCTCTCCTCCTTTTCTCCTGGGTTCAATGGATTAGTTGCATTATCCACCACCATCTGGGTAGGAGTTGTTGCAGCATTAACATCTCCCTTTTCTTCTACATAACCAATATTACGATGTTGTGATAAACTCTCCTTGCCTTGCCGAGTTCCTCCATGACCCGTAATAATTGGTCCCATCTTCTTTCCACTTTGGTCTTCCAGGCCTAAATTTTTTTTCGCTTTCATCAAGTGTTCCATGTTTTTATTCTCACTGGGTCCAGTTTGATTCTTTATATCTGCTCCCTTCTTATTTTTCGCACCCACCGATAGCCCAATGTTAAGCTTCATATTTTTTTGTCCAACCACCAGGTCACTCCTACTCCCTCTATTGTCTTGAACTTTCCTTTCTTGCACCGATGATGATCCAGCAGTGTTAGTGATATCAACAGGTGCCACTTTCAGTTCAACTTTCGTCCCCGCATGATCATTGTGTTCTCCACCTTCTTCATTCAATGCCCCATAGCGTGACCCACTTAGCCCAACACCATGATTCGTTGTTGACTGAACTTGAGCTTCCCTCCCTTTTCCTTTGAACGTTTCAGATCTTTTGCTCCGCCGTGGACGCTGGACTACCATCCAGTCATAGATAGCAGCGTCATCTATTTTTTCCGTCGATTTTTCCTGATCTGTTACATTTTTCGGATCTGTCTTCATAGAATTAACAGCATTTTCTTTCTGCATTTCCTCATCTAACTTGTCTGACTGTTGAGGATAAGAATTATTTGAGCAGTGATCGGCATCATGCCCGTATCTACCGCATCTCAGACAAATCAGATGTATACCTTCATATTGGACCTTTTGCACCTTCCTATTAATCAATATAAAAGGACGTAGCGGTGCTTCAAGATCAAATTCAACACACAATCTGGCAAATCGTCCTTTTTTCCTCTTAAGCGTGTTCATATCGATCTTCAACACTTTTCCAATTTGAGATCCTAGCACATACAAGATTCCTCTGTCATAATAATCCAGCGCCAGTTCATCTAACCTGATCCAAGCTGCCACTTTGGTGATTTTCTCCTCTCTCGGTGTGAAATCCTATTTCCAAGGCTGTATTGCGAGGTAGTGATCAGATATCAGCCATGGCCCACCTGTTAAAGCTAAAACATAATTGTTTTCATTTTTGAATTGCACTACGAAGAATCCCATTCCCATATCTATCACTTCAACTTCTACTTTGTATCATATTATTTGTTATCTGATGGTCTGATCTTTTGAATTTCAAAAAGAATATATGATATTACAATTTTGCTCAATAGTGACTACATACTCTTATCAATTTGTGAATATGTGTCGATATAAGCGCTGAATGATACCTTTTTCGATATGACTTTGCGTACAAAATATTTTAAAAATTCTAAGTTTTGTCATTACTAAAAAGGAGAAGAATGTTAGATCATGCTCGTTTAGAATAGCTTATTTTTGGATAATAAATGTTTATAAATCATGATTCATGGTATATGAGATAAATATATAAGAGTTTTATTTCGATTTATGTAATAAATGTTTATTTAGGTAAAATAAGTCTAACCAGACACTCACATAATATTTTGATGATAATAAATTTTGATATCTAAATTTATTTTGACAAACAAGAAGATTAACACAAAGTTTACTTGATGATTCAAATCATTCACTTTTCAGCACTCGACTGATATAAGTATTTTTGCAAAATCTTGAATCAGCAAGTTGAGTGATGATTTTTCACTGCCGTTACCTTCCATTCCCGTCCCTTCCTTTCCTTTCATTTACACCCAATTCTCTATCCAAGCGGACCTGCAGAATCCAAAATTAACAAATGCGTTCTATAGGTAAGGATAGTTTCGGAAATTTAAAAATTTCACTCGAAAACCGAAAACGACAATGACCATCTCGCTTCGACGGAGTCTGTAAGCTCAGATCTAGGAATAACGAAGTGGCTGAGTCCGAAGTGTGGGCAACAGACGAGGATAGCGAGAGATATGGCGTGGTATGCCGCCAAGTCCTTCCTCGTGCAGTCGATGAACATCGGTGCATTACACAGCCGGGCTTCCTTGGTTGCTGGCATCGGCTGTGTCACGGTGGCCGGAGCCGCTATGTGGCGTTCTTCTGCTTCGTGTTTTTCCAAGCGCTCTGTGCCTTTTGCTTGTTTGGGAATCACCACTGATACTGGTAAATCTCGACATTTTCATTGATCTATTCTGCTTAGTTTCAATAAATTTGGAGGAATCATCACTGAAACATCTTCTTGAAAGCAATATAGTCCTCTCTGAATTCGATAAAATGCAAAGGCGAAGTTGCTGAAGTAGTCTCTAAAAGCAATTGAAAAGCCCTGAACGTACTACCACCTGTCCGGTTGACTTTTTATTTGTTTTTGGGTGAAAGACGGAGAAAATTAATTAAATTGTTTTAAAGAAATTTTTTTTCCCACCAAACTAATTTATATTTTGAGTTATAAACTAATATATAATCTAATAATACATATATAGTATAGTATATGATATCATTAGATAACTTAATTTCTTTAGCCTCTCAAAAAAAAAAAAAAAGTCAGCTGGTCTTTTAGGATCGGAGGGAGTATTATTTTCTTTTTTTCTATTGGAGGTTGGGGGTGAAAACTGTTAGCAGCCACTTCACTAATGAATTAGTTAAGCGGATTGCATAGATAGTTTATGATGGGGAATGGGTGGGATTATACTATATTTCTGGCTCACTATATTTCAAGGGACCTTACTGCCACAGTTTTGCCTGTCCTTTTATGTCTACTTGGATTGTTTTTGGGGTCTGAATACTGCATATTATTAGTATGAAACTGATGTGTGACTGTAATAACAGTTCATAAGTTGGTTAGGAGGTTAGTTAAGATATAGCCGTTACTATGTTAGTGAGTTAGGCTCTTACATGATTGGCCCAAATGACCCCTATTTTATAAATAGGCATACCCCTTGTTGTAACTCTCAGATTTGTGATGATGGAATAATGATGTTTCTCTCAATTCTCTTTCTCTCTATCTCTTGGCTCTTCTCTCCTATTCCCTCTCTTCTTCTTCTTCAATCCTCTAAATCCTCTTCTCTTTTACCCTAATTCTCAGTTCTACAACATTCATATTACAACATAAAATTCTTGGTTGGGTTATCATGTGGCTGAATGAAGTTGAGTTATAAGAGTCAAATGTACAGCTGGATACCACTCTGTTTAATCTACAGAAGTATCTTGGTGGGTCACAGCGGGAAAACGTTCTCTTCCCCTGTCAGAAATATTTTGCTGATTCCCTGGGGTTTTTAATTTCAGATGAGCATTTGAGTGTTGAAGGTGCCAGTAAATACATGAGCCCACTACCTTTACATTTGGGTTTTAAAGGGTCTGAATGTTTCAGTGATGGGCTGCTACAAAAATGGCTCACATTTCTTCAACGTTCTCCTACACAAGGTCAGCTGCAAACTTGGTTTAGGGGAGAGCTGATTAGAATGCGATTTGGGTCTAGATTGGATTTCTTGCTTCTATTTGTTCCAGCATCAAACAAGTGAATTCCACATGTGAGAAGCAGCATTCAAGACACAGAATTCTACACTGTCCAGAAGTTTTTCAGAATTTTAAAAGTCTCTATTTTGTTGATTTCAGTTTGTGTATTTTGTTTTCAAGCATCCTTGAGGGCAATGATGTTTTTGGGAGGGGGGTATTGGTATGTAACTGTAATAACAATTCATAAGTTGGTTAGGAGGTTAGTTAGGATATAGCTGTTAGTATGTTAGTGAGTTAGGCTCTTACATGATTATTAGCCCAAATGACCCCCTGCCTTATAATTAGGCATACCCCTTATTGTAACTCTTAGATTTGTGATGATGGAATAATGATGTTTCTCTCAATTCTCTTTCTCTCGATCTCTCAGCTCTTCTCTCCTATTCCCTCTCTTCTTCTTCTTCAATCCTCTAAATCCTCTTCTCTTCTACCCTAATTCCCAATTCTACAACATTCATATTACAACTTCTTATTAGAAAAACATGACATTGTTCATAGATGAGTGCATTCAGGAATATGTACTACCAACATAAATCACACCTGATATATATTATAATCAAGGACAAACAAACCTATTACGACATATGTTAGGTTCTAAGAACCCTTAGGAATTAGGATTAGAACAGTCAAGAAAATAGAATTAGGGGTAGAAGAAGAAAGAATGCCTAAAGCCAGAATCCAAAGTCTAAACCCAAGAGAAGGCAATTTTCTGCATAATACTTCATTTATAATTCAAACATGGATACACTGCATATTTATAGGCTAAACACCCCTTAAGATAATTGCTATGAAAGTAACTGCAAGACCACATCCTAATAACTAACTCTTAATTGATCCACTATCTAACAACTACTCATAATGCTTAAAGACAGAACAGCAAACGCATAAAACAAAGGTCACAACTGAAAACTAACCCACTACTAGAAAGCCCCATGTTCTAAGGAATAGCCCCATGTCTCTTTCTACTGTAAACTAGAGTCGCCTTGTCCTCAAGGCCAAAATTGGGAAATTGGGCAGCTATTGTGTCATAAAGTTCCCAACTAGCTTCTTCATTTGGTCTGTCTTGCTACTTGATGAGGAGCTCAATGTTTTTGTCCCCTTCAATGTCAATGCCTCTAGTATCCAACACTTGTTCTGGTTGGAGTTGGAGCTCCCAATCATCATTAATAGGCAGTGGCGTCTGAGGATCTGCTGCTTGAAAACCATGTGCTTCTCGTAGAAGCGAGACATGGAATATTGGGTGCACTCTTGAGCCAGGAGGGAGCTGTAATTCATAAGCAACTCTTCCAATTTTGTGGACAACTAAGAATGGGCCATAGTAACATGGTGCAAGCTTCTCATATCTGCGTTTGGCTACAGTTTGTTGTCAGTAAGGTTGCAATTTGAGAAGAACTAAGTCTCCAGGTGCATATTCCACTTCTTTTCTCTTCGAATCAGCTTGTTCTTTCATTCTAGCCTGAGCTACCAACAAATTCTCCCTTATAGTTGTGAGAACCGCATCCCTTTCTTCAAAATGTTCCTCTAAATCTGCAATTTTAGTTGTCCCCTTGGCATATGGCAGCATGGAAGGAGCATCCCGACGATAAACTATGCGAAAAGGGGTGGAGCCAGTTGCCGTATGGATACTGGTATTGTAAGAGAGTTCAACCCAATGTAAAATTTTGCTCCATTGTTTAGGATTTTCTTGAGAAATGTAGCGCAAGTAGGTTTCTAAGCACCTATTGACTACCTCTGTCTGGCCATTAGACTAAGGATGATAAGCAGAGCTCATCTTCAGCATTGTACCACTTAGTCTAAACGTCTACTACTAGAAGGAACTCAAAAAGAGAGGATCTCGATCTGAGACAATTGATTGTGGGAAGCCATGAAGTTTAACGATTTCTCTACAAAACACAGCAGCAATGGATTTGGCAGACACAGGCCTTGTTAACCCAATGAAGTGTGCATATTTGTTGAAATGATCAACCACAACCAAAATCATGTCCATTCCCTGTGATTTTGGAAGTCTAGTAATGAAATCAATTGAAAGGTCTTCCCATATTCTTTCTGGTATGTGCAGGGGCTGTAATAAACCAGCTTGAGATTAGGGCATATATTTACTTTTTTGACAAGTGGGACAGTTTTGAACAAACCGTTTAACATCTTTCATGTTCTTCCAATAAAAATGCTGCTGTAGCCTCTTCAAGGTCTTTAGAACTCCTCCATGACCACCAAGTGGAGATGAATGCGTTTCTTTTAACAATTTCTCACTCAAATGAGAAGGAGCAGGAATGACTAGACACTCTTTTTAGTATAGTTTCCCTGCTGACATTACAAGGTGTGGGTAGGAATTGGTATTTGATTTCAGAGCTGTAATGATTGAAGATGTGTGTGCATCCTGAGTCAACAAGTGCTCCAAATCATCCAAATCTGTTGCCTTTTGAATACTCAATGCAAATAAATCAGCAGAACATGGATACCTTGATAAAGCATATGCACTTTGATTAGAAGACCCGGCTCTATATTTAATGATGAAGTCAAATGGCAGCAACTTCATCATCAAATGCTGCTGTTTTGGTGTAGTTAATCTATGCTCCAAAAGGTATTTGAGGCGGCAATGAGCTGTTATGACTTCAAATTTTCTTCCCAAAAGGTAGTGCTTCCATTTCTGTAAAGAAGAAACTAGGGCTAATAATTCCCTATCATATACAGATTTATGCCTCTTGGAATGAGACAACCCTTTACTACAGTAAGCAATCAGATGACCATTTTGTTGCAACACAGCTCCAAGACCTGTTGATGAAGCATGACATTCCACCACAAAGGGTTGAGAGCAGTCGGGCAATTGAAGCACAAGCACCTGTACAAGTGCATCTTTAAAGTGTGGAAAGCTTGTTTAGAGGAGTCAGTCCATAGAAAGGCGTCTTTCTTGGTCGTATCTATTAAAGGCTTGGCAATTATCCCATAATTGCGCACAAAACGCCTATAGTATCCTGTCAAGACTAGAAATCCCATTAAATCAGATAATGTTTGAGGAAGTGGCCAAGTTATGATTGCTGCAATTTTCTTCGGATCCACAGGCACCCCTTTTTGTGATATCATATGACCCCGGAAGGACATTTCTAATTGTGTAAAGCTGCATTTTTTGGGATTGTCAAAGAATTTGTGCTGGTGTAGGGTCTATTTGGTGTGAGGGATTTGGAGGGGAAGGGAGGAGGGGAAAAATTTTTATAAGTTGAATTTTAAAAGATTGAAGAAGTGGGGTAATAAATTTTAATAAAGAGAATATATAAGATAAAAGAGTTAGAAAAATTAATTAAAAATTTTTAACCCCACTTCTCTAATTTTTTTAAATTTAACTCAAAAGAATGTTCCCTCCACCCACTTTCCCTCCCCTCCCTTCAGACCAAACAAGCCCGTAAAGTATGAAGAATCAGTTGTATATGGGTATGATGATCCTGTAAATTTTTGCTATATACCAATATATCATCAAAGAAAACTAGTATGAATTTGCACAGATAAGGCGTGAAAAGTTCATTCATGGCGACTTGGAAGGTTGATGGTGCATTAATTAGACCAAAGGGCATAACCAAGAATTCGTAATGCCCTGAATGTGTCCTAAAAGCTGTCTTATGAATGTCATCAGGGTGAACTCTAATTTGATGATACCCAGAACATAAGTCAATCTTGAAAACGTAAGTTGCACCATTTAACTCATCAATTAACTCATCTATATTTGGAATTGGGTACTTATCTGGTATTGTGATCTTGTTAAGCTCCATATAGTCAATGCAAAGTCTCCATGAAGAATCATTTTTTGGCACCAGCAAAACAGGACTTGTAGAGGGGCAAACACTTGAGAGGCAAATGCTCAGGTTCTTGAAATATAGGAGAGTATACATCCAGAAGCTCATAAAACTCCAGTAATTGTTTAGTCTTTCTCTCTCTGTAGCTTGCATAGTCTTCACAAGTGAAGGCTTGCAAAGCAGCCACTGATTTGGAAGGCTGTGGAGTACCCTGTAACTTGTACCTCTTACCATTTGCCTCCATTGTATTGAGAGATGCCAACCACTTGATTCTTAAGACCATGTCCGATCCTCCAATTGAGAATGGGAAGACATTGTTCTTAAGAACCAAACTTTGAACCTGTACCTCTAACTCTTTGTAGATCGAGTTGCAGGGGATGACATTCCCATTACCAACCTGGACTTTGAAAGAGGGAAGAACGTTGGTAGGTAGCTTCAATTCTGCCACTAGCTTATCAGACACAAAGTTATGCGTCGATCCACTATCTATCAATACCAAGACTGGTTTGGAACAAAGACTGCCCTGAACCTTTATGGTAGTGATTGAAGGGTTACCCAATATTGCATGTAAAGAAATCTCTACGAACTCCCCCTCAATTGATTGATCATTGCTCATATTATCTTCCTCTGGGTTTTCGGCTTCATTAGTTATCTCCATAAGCTTGAAGGATGAATTTTTGCATCTATGTCTAGGCATAAATTTATCTCCACATTGGTAGCACAAGCCTTTGTCCCGCCGATATTGCCGTTCACCTTCATTAGTGGCCGAAAAAGAGATGGTGGCTGGATTTGAATTTTGAAAAGATATCGTTGGTTGTTTTTGGGTGAGATTTGCCGAATAAGTCGCTTGAGAATTTCCTCGCCCATAACTTTGCAATGGTTTAGAAATAATCGGCCCCTTATTATCTTTAAAATAACTAATTTCTTTGTTGCCACTTGTAGGGTTAAAATGTTGTTGGGGTTGCGGCTGATTCTGTGAGATCATCTTTTCTTCAAATTCCATGGCTAAGTTAGTTGCTTTGAAGACCTTACTGGGTTTTTGTATTTTGACATTTTATTGTACTTCAGCATCAAGTCCGTTGATAAAAACCCCCAGAAGACAGTGTTTTGGCCATTCCTTAACTCTTGATGTTCTTCTCACACATTCATGACGATAATCATGCACTGTACCAATTTGTTTGATATTACACAGATGCACATCAGGGTTTTGAAACTCAGCAGGTCCAAATTGCTCTTGGAAAATCTCCACCAATTCTTCCCAATACCGTATGGTTCTATTGGAAGACACCCATGTGAAGATGTCTAGAGCATCCCCTTCAAGATTGATAGTCGCCACATCTACCTTAAGGTCCTTCGGTGTCTGGTAATATCTGAAATATTTTTCTGCCTTTAAAATCCACCCTCTAGGATCACTGCCATCGTACATAGGGAATTCAACCTTAGTGTGAAGTCTCTTTGACAGGTGCTGCAGCTACCATGGAGTCTCTTGATGAGACTCTTCTATGTATCCTCCATGATGCACCTCATTAGGATTAGAGGTGGTTTTCCCCTTCTTCCATTCAGATAATTCCGAATCCATCCTCCCCACTTTAGCAAGTAGGAGCGCCATTTGTTGAGCTATAAATTCCTGGAAGTTAGGCTGCATTGGAGGATTTGTTGAAGGAGAGGCTTGAGATGTGTCAGCTTGGGGAGGGGGTAACAATGGTGGGTTAGACGCAGAGTTATTAGAACTCTGGTCATGATTTCTAGAACGGGTGTTAACCATTTGCCACAGGTTAGGAGCGCCCGCTCTGATACCAAATTGTTAGGTTTTAAGAACCTTTAGGAATTTGAATTAGAATAGTCAAGAAAATAGAATCAGGGGTAGAAGAAGAAAGAATGCCTAGAGCCAGAATATGAACTCTAAACCCAAGAGAAGGCAATTTTCTGCATAATGCTTCATTCATAATTCAAACATAGATACACTGCATATTTATAGCCTAAACACCCCTTAAGATAACTGCTATGAAAGTAACTGCAAGACCACATCCAAATAACTAATTCTTAATTGTTCCACTATCTAATAACTACTCATAATGCTTAAAGACAGAACAGCAAACGCATAAAACAAATTATTTGCTTGACTTGCAATCTTGGATACAGACCAAACATGGCTTACAATCTTGAACATAAGTAGCCTGAAAGAAATAATGACAACAAAGACTATGGAAAAGGCTACAGTGATAGACTAGAGATCCATTTTAAAGCAACTAAAGTTCTCTCCCAATATTTTATCTTCTCTGTACATGAATAGTATGAATAATATAGGTTAACTAGTTTGGATGTGTCGATGTGTCTGTTTAAATGTTTTGTCATGTCTGCGACAGTATCTACACCTTGTAAAAAAAGGGCGGCCCGGTCCATAAGGCTTTCATAGGTGGGGTCTGAGGAGGGATAGATGTATGCAGCCTTACCTCACAAGCAGAGAGGTTGTTTCCTGGATTTGGAAAAAAAAAAAAAAACTGGTGTTGAAAATAACAGGGGTCTCAAGGACCCACTGCCTGTCTGCCTTTTGTAATTTCACTGTCAAGAAATTTCTTAAGAGTTATTGATACTACTCTTTACTTTTGATTATATATATTGCTGGCCATCATTTTCCTTATTCTCACTGTTTAGGTGCTCCTTCATTATGCTTGAATTAAGAAAATTTATCAAATTGTAGCTAAAGGTTTGCAAGTATCCCCTAAACTACAACTTTTTTCCTTTCCATAGACCTACCTGATTTCCTAGTTTAGATGGAAAGAAATAGAAGCCACTGCTCTTTGCATCATATTGGAAGTGGAACTACCAGTGCCGTCATTATTTCCACAGTATAACTTGCATCTGCATTTAATGCTATGCATGAAATATTTGTTCAAGTTTTTATTTCCTGCTGTGATATTTGATTTCCGGCTTACATTTGTAATAAAAAAACAGAGAAAATGTTCTCTTTTAGAATTTGGCATCTTTGGTTGAGCTTGTTCCTCTAAAATCAATGGACCATTTACATGGGTAGCACCTTAATGTCAAGTATTATGAATTCCGCTGAGATATTCACAAGTACAGGTAGCAAAATTGCTCAAAATTGAACATGCAGACTAAAGTAATTGTAATGTTGAGATAGCTGAGAGGTGCTTTACATGTGCGTGGTGGCCATCTTTGTGAAATATATATATATATTATAGAGAGAGAGAGTGAGCTATTTACACCAGAATCTCAGATACCATCTTGCATTACTCCTTTTTTGTGTATCAAATCTGATGTGTAGTCATTCTTTTTGTGAAATATAGGTCTTAAGGAAGCTGTTCAAACTGAGAAGGCCCCTGCAGCACTGGGGCCATATTCCCAAGCAATCAAAGCCAACAACCTTCTGTTTGTGTCTGGCGTTCTTGGTCTGGTTCCTGAGGTTTGTTATCATCTGAGTTTACTCTTGTCCCTTCATTCTTCCACCATATCAGTGTCTGTATATATGCATGTGCTGGCAAATATTTGTACTTGCAATTTGTTTCATGTGTTCAAGTGCAGACTGGAAAATTTATCTCTGAGAATGTTGAGGATCAAACAGAGCAGGTACTAAAACCACTGATCTTGGGGAATGCCATAGTCACTTGATTTTTCTCTTGCTTCGTTTCTCCCCCTTTTGTGACCTTTACCTTTTCTTTTGTATATTAATGTACTTTGTATGGCTTCATGCATAGAGGCTTTAATTTTTTTTTTCGGGCTGATAGCATAGAGACTATAATTGATCATTTATGTCTTGGAATTTTTTTTTAGTTCCCATTTGAAGCAGAGGTGATTAATTTTATGGAAATTGAAAGCAAAACTTGGCTTGACCAATTTTTACTTAGACCTGCTGCTTATGGTTTACTTTCTTGTAACATCAACTCCTAACTTTTCAATGATTTTTATTGCACTAAGTGGTACCAGGCAGTATTGAAGTGGAAAACTTGAAAAGTGAATGTGCAAACCTCTATGCCACTAATTCTTGTCACATGTTCTTAGGTTGTTGCATGTGAAGTGCTGGCGTGTTTACTACTAACATGTGCCATTTATGTACCATTTACATCCAAGAGTAATCTGGTTACCATTATTGTAACTGATAATTGTTGTATTTAAAATTACAGGTTCTAAAAAATATGGGGGAAATTCTAAAAGCTGGTGGAGCCAGCTATTCATCAGTCGTTAAGACAACAATTTTGTATAAATTCTGTCTCATCTCTCTCCCATAGTATGGATTGTATTGAGTGTCAGAAAGATGACTATTATTTTTCCGTTTGATTCCCATAGGTTGGCCGACCTGAAGGACTTCAAGGAAGTAAATGAGATATATGCTAAATGTGAGTTCTTTACGATCCTGTGTTAGTCTGTCAAGGATCATTGCTGTCTCAAGACCAGTACTGAAGTCGTATGGTTTTGTTTTATTCATAAAATTTTATTTGCAATTACCATAGGGTTGAACTGCTACATGCTATTTACTCGTGAATTCCACTACTGATAATTAATTAGGAAATGTTTACTATGAGGAAAAGTGTTTTTGATAGCAATTAGTAATATGAATCTTCATGAATTTGGGAATTAAGGTAGAAGAGAAGAGAAATCGAGGATTGAAGAAGTAGAGAAGGATTTGAGAGAAGAGATGGAGAGACTGAATAACACTGTTGTGATTCTCTGATTAGTTTCCAAAAACGAAGGGATTACAATCCGGGACTGCATATGCTATTAGTTATTAGACACGGCTAAGGCCATGTTTGGCTAGGGCCGCTCATCTAATTAACTAAACTAACTAACTTTCAAAAACATTTAATTACAATTACATAAATGGGATAGTTGCATTTCCTATTGTCTTTCTAGTAAATATTTTTCTGCATACCAAGTGTTGCACTATATTCTGAATATTGCCATGAAATTTGATTTTAGGGGAAATTACTATGATATCCCAAGGAAGGGATTTAACCATCCAAAAGTCAAATAACAATTGAGTAGCAAGCCATGACAAGTTTTAGTATAGGAAATTACGAGTTTATATTGCTTACTTGTCATTGGACCTTGTAGTAATTCTCGCTTGATTTTACTCCACTTCTAGGAATGTAGAATCTTTAGGATGAAATGAGGAAGGGAAATGGAGTATGGTGATAGATGAGTCTTTTGACATTACATAGAAAGAAAAATTAAAAAGAGATAGACGGTTGAATAATGATAACAAGATATAATAGGTCTTGTGTAAAATGTTATCCAATGCATAATGGATGTGCAACACATTCTCTCTCACACTCCCACATGGCACTAAACCTTCCGTTTTGATGGAAAATGGGTTTAAGGACCCAATGCTGCACCATATATAAAACTCGGTGACTTCCATATTGGTGGGCGAGCTTTCAGATTAAATTTAAAAGGGTTACGGCGCAAATTTTCCCCGGAAGTTTTCGTTGAGGAGTAATGTTGCCGCCCTAGAAGTTTTTTTAGGTTCAATGTCATCCTGAAAGTTTCAAAACATAACAATGTTGGTCTATTCCATTAAAAAATTAATATTGACCATTAAAAAATTGACAGTAACCATTAGTTTTTTAACGGAAGTGCGCAACATTGCTCCATTATAACACTTTCGGGGCAACATTGGACCTAAAAAATCTTCCGGGGTAACATTGGTTCTCAGCTAAAATTTCCGGGGCAAATTTGCACTTTAACTCAATTTAAAATCCTTATGACACATGCTGGGATGTGATTGTCATACATTTGTATTATCATAGATAGTGATATGCCTATGTTGTATAAACCTGCCATTCATCATATGCCGTTGATGATGATTTTGAGAATTTTCATTTGACTTTCTCAAATGTTTTTTTCCAGACTTTGTCTCACCTGCCCCGGCTCGTGCAACATATCAAGTAGCTGCCTTACCTTTAGATGCAAAAGTTGAAATTGAGTGCATAGCAGCATTGTAAACACGTTTTAAGAGTGCATCTAGCTCCAACCCATTTAGAGTGGTAATAATGCCGCAGAAGGGACATATCTAAGAGTTGTAGTTTCATTCGAAATCAACTGTTGTTGTAAATGGCTAGTTAAAGAAACTATTGTGATTTCAGATTACCTTGAATAGTGGCTGTCGCTTACAACTAGCTCTGTTTTGTAATATTTATTGGGTGTGTAAATTTATTGTTGTGATGTGGTTATTTGCTTCTTAAAAGTCTTAGCTAATCTCGAGCTAAATATATTTTTTATTCTCCAGATTTTCCACGAAAGATGCAGATAAATTAGATGTTTGACGCTAGCAAGTTTTCTTGCATTGGGAGGCGGCTCTTAAATTTTATATATCAGTCAGTGTAAGCAATAAACCATGTTATTGAAAACTGATGAATAATACTTACTGCACACTAGAGATTTAATCATGCATGCACATGTGCATGCGCACTAGGGAGTAATTGATTTTGTTTGGGGGCATTATGGCCTGGTCGTGTTAGGGAATCATTAAAGGGAGAATTATATTTACTTCAAGTTCCTAGTAGAGCACACAAGTTGACGCTGATGGACAATCTGCATTGGCCCCATCAAAATATAATTTATTACATTTTGTGACAATTTTATTTTTCATTTTTAAATTAGGTTTCTATGTCGGTCGCGTCTAAAACCAACATAATTTTTACGAGCTATTTTGGTTCCAAGCTTAACCAACCTAAATACAATCTGCGGGAGTGCTATTTTGGAGCTCATCCTTTTGAAAAAAAATTTTGCGGGCTATTTCTCTCCCTCCTAAGTACAATTTGTTTGTTTGGAAATTGCTACACAAAGTTGTGCCTTCATGTAACATTCTTAGGCACCATCATCTTAATATTTCTGGGCTATGTTTATTTGGTTGTCATCACTATTCAAGAGAAAACACTGGAACATTTATTTTATCTATGCCATTTTTCCAAAGCAATATGGTTTTAATGTTTTCTCATAAAATTTGACAATCTTAGTATTTACCAATTTCATCAGTGGTTGAAGGACACACTTGTTGATTTATATCAAGATGGTAATTTGACTCTTGTGAAAGGTATTGTAATTCTCATTAATTTATATGGAGGAAGAGAAACATTGCCTTACTTGAGAAGAGTCTATCAAACCATTTTGCTATTGTACAAGGGATTAGTTGGATTTTATCATTCTCAGATCTAGCAATTCTGTGCGGCCTTCGCATCTGGTTTTTAATAATATTGGTTGGATTATTATACCTCATAGAGTCATAGGCAGAAGATGTGTTGCTCTTGGTCAATCATGGATAGACGGTCAATTTTTACCACACTAACAAAGGGGGATCACTTGTTTAATTATAAGCACTTTCGTTTTACTCTTTTTTGGATTACCAAATCCTCTTTATTTTTCTCCCGGGACTGCATCACTCAACTTTTGGTATTAATCAAGCAATTTACTTAGGTGAATAGTCATATGAAAGTGTTGGAAAATAGCCTGGTCCACCCTTGGTGGATTGGGCCCAAGTCCAATAGGATTGGGGTCAAAGTATAAATAACATAAATGCTTGGGTAGATATATGTAATATTTTCTAAAATGTTATGAGTCATGTTATTTATCCGATGCAATATGACTCTACATGAGCTATTGTTTCACGGAAACAATATGTCTCTCAATCAAAAGGATATCTTGTCTCTTTGATGGAAGGACATGTTAGTAGAAGAGGAAGGGGTACATAGAATCCTATAAATAGGCGTAAAGTGATTCAGTTGAGAGAACATTCAAACTAACATATAGAAATTTTGTCAAACTGACTCTTCATTCCCTCTACTATATTACTCGATTCTTCTTCTTGTCGGTGGTGTATTTGCTGTGCGTCATAATCGCTTCCGCAACTGTGATCCGATTAGCGTGGGTATAAGAGATAAACGGTTACACTCCAGGTACGCCCAATTATTCTTACATGGTATCAGAGCCTGGTTTGCTTGCATGAGATTATGACTTCCATATTATGATAATATGATGTGCATATTATTATTCTCAAAGATTTATATATATTATCATATTATTTCCCCTGTGTGTGTTTATTTTTCTTTCGTGAGTTTGAAAGAAAATATATTGGTGTTTGTGTGAGTATATATGATTCTTTATTTTTCTTGATCTTTGTGATTGTGGTGGTCGGCGTTTTTTTTCTTTCTCTAGATATATTCATGAGCGTGTAAAAAAAAAAGAGGGAAATAGAGACCCAATCGCATGTTATAGTGATATGTATATATTTGGTTCATGCTTATACATATATAGTTTTCTCCCATTCCTTGTAATATACTTATATGTTTTAAATGTAAACTCCAGAAGCCTAGAACCATAAAATAAAAGAACTTAGAGAGAGAAAGCATAAAAAACGAAATTGTTTTTGGTATTGGGTCATTTTAAAATCAGCGAATTAGGATTTCAAATTAGTCTCATTACATAGATCTCAAAAAATAGATCGAAAACGATACCAAGAACGCCCAAAACGGACATCGGATAGAGGAGATATAGAGGAGAGAAGTTTCTGAGTTGATGGACCCGACCCACACCTGAAACCGGGTTCGGGTCGACTTGGCTGGAGGTTGAAGACAACCTCCAATCTCCAAAACGATGTCGTTCTGTGTTAAAAAAAAGAGTTTTTTTTTTGTTTGAATGTGTCTGGGTCATGAAAAGGAAAAAAAAGCTTTGGTTATTTTAGGCCCAACCTTTAGGTCAAATGTGTAAGGGCCGAACAAAAAAAAACACAACTTAAGCCCGAAAAAAACATTTTTTTGCAGAAAAGCCACGTGGCATATTTGTTTGACACATGGCGGATACATTCCAACAATGCTCGGCGCGTGGAGGCTGACGATCCAGCGCGTGTCGCCAGATTATTGCCGGAAAGTGGCGCGTGTTGTACACACGCCACTATGTGCGTGTGTTTTTCTGTGTATTTTTTATTTTCTCCATTTTTTGTCTTCTCTGGGCGCATGCCTAGTCGGAATGAGACTCAGTTTGTTCCTAAAAATCCCTAAATTCATGATCTTTAATATGATATGCTATATGGGTAGGTTAGACGCCACTTGATATATGTTTATGATATTTTAAGTGTGTTTATGAATGTTTTAAATCATTTTAAAACTTCTAAAATTCATTTGTTGATTTCAATATTTTTTTGTTATATTTAAATGTGTTATAAACATGTTTTCATATATTACAAAGAGTATATTGTCTTATTTATATTATGATGAAGCATGATTTAGTTGATAATTCATTATATTATTATATGTTTTTTGTCAAGTGGGAGCTTTTAGGAGTTGTTAGTCCTAAAAGTTGGAGTTGTTAAAGTACATATATATAATTCTTGACTGAATTTTAGTGATGTTGCTAATATTTATGTGATGGGAGATACAAACGTATACTCCTGATCATGAATTTAGTAGTGATAAGTAAAATATTTGCATATTTATTTTCCCTTATATGATGATTTTATGGACGATATTTGCATTTAATATAATAAATTTGGGTGTGATTGATAAATAAATATTGTTTTTGGAATAAACAGCATTTAAAAATAAAAAATAAAAGTACTATAGCAGCCACCGAGCACTGTAGCAGTCAACGGGCACTGTAACAGCCGCCAGGGCACTGTAGCACCCGCCAGATCACTGTAGCAGTACTGTAGCACACGGTTTTTTCTCCTATAAATAGAGATCAATGCCAAGCTCAAATGGAGAGGAGAGGAAGAGAAGCATTTTTTTTCTCCTATAAATAGAGATCAATGCCAAGCTCAAATGGAGAGGAGAGGAAGAGAAGCAGAGGTTTCCTTCTCCGGCAGGGAGAGGTCCTTCTTTGACCGGGAGAGATCTTTCTTTGACATTTCTGAGTTCTTTGTGTTGTTTTTTAGCTTTAATTTAATGTATTGCATGCCTCCATCTTGGAAGGCTTAGGATTGTATTACATTTTGTATGCCGCCTACATGGAAGGTTTTACCTCTTAAATGGACGGCTTGATTTCTTCATTTTTCATGCATCTTTTGGTTGTATATTTATGTTTGAGAATTTAATATTCAAGTTTATGCAGTATTTCTGAGGATTTCATTCTAGCTTTATATAATTTATTTTGGTTTTGTTTTTAATTTTATCATGTGCTAAACTTTCATTTTCTTAGGGTGATGTCGTAGCTTACTAATGATGGATTGAATCTTAACTTATTAAATTAGTTTGAATTTCTCCTTCATGATTGAGTTTTAATTATTATTCTTAATGCTTTTTATTGACTGGCCATCTTTTGAATGATTTCAATATGCATGTTGAGACCGGAAGGAGATACATGTGTGTAGACCCTATAATTAAAACCATGACTTGCATATGAAATAGGAATATAATCATATGAGTTGTGTAGTCTTACTGAGTTCCATAAATCTTAATGCATAATTAATTGCTTAAATTTATATAGGAATATATTGGATTAGCAATTGATTATAGAATTGCTTGACCTTGGAAGAGGTTAGTAATTAAATTAGGGAAACTCGACTATCAATCATGTGGAATAAATTGGGCTAGAATAGATAAGTGATTCAATCCGGAATTTGTTAAGTGAAATCTAATCCCTAGGGCTTTTTCTCATATTTTCTTTCATATCATCTGTATTCATATTTAATTGTTTTTCTTTTATTTTGTACTCTCAATCACCAACTAATCGATCAACTAAATAGAATTAAAATTACCTATTTTGGTACTTAGTGCTCAATCCTCATGGGAACGATACTCTACTAACTTCTATATTACTTGATTACGACAGTGTGCACTTGCACTATTTAATTGATCATCTGCACACGTATCAAGTAGTATTGCTATTTTTCTGGTTAAGAATAATATAAGTACATGACATTGTATACTGTGTTGTGCTATATATATTGTCGATGATATGTTCAATAGTTTAATTCCTTTAGAGAGACATAATGAATGTGGAATAGATTTTTCACAGAATTGAAAATGGCAACTAAGAACATCATCGCTGAGTTAAATAAAGGGGACAAATTAAATGGTGACAATTGGGATATTTGGCACCGAAAAGTCCAATATATTTTGGAGGAACAAGAGGCAATGGAACCTCTAACAACAGTTGTAGCACAACCTGCTGCTAGGAATATGGCCCAACACAGGAGAGACCAAGAGGTCTATGAGGCTTGGAAAAAGAAAAATAGCATTGCAAGAATTACATTGCTGAGTACAATGGCAGATGACCTCATGTGTGAATATGAGAAAAATGAAATAGTGCAAGCAATATGGGCAGCATTGAAAGATAGGTTTGGTGGTACATCCACCTCTAAGCTTAGACAATTAACTATTAAGTTTGATACGTATAAGCTTAGGCCAAATACTTCCATGAAACAACATCTGAGAGAGATGGAAAATATGATTAGAGAATTGAAGGAAGCTGGGCATACTTTGTCTGATGAACAACAAGTTCAGGCAGTGATAAGATCATTGCCATCTAGTTGGGAGCACATGAAGGTTAATTAACCCATAATGAAGGCATTAAAAATTTTAATGATGTGGCTAAACACTTGGAACTTGAGGATGAGCACTTGGAGGCATACAAGTCCTCTGGCAATGCCTACTACACAGAGGGTGCAGGTCCTTCTAATACAAAACCCGATTCCAAGAAGGGGAATAAATTCCAAAAGAATGGAAAGAAGGACAAGAATAAATTTGTAAGAGGAAAAAAGGAATTCAAGAAGAAAGGGAAAAAGGGTAGGAAGAAGTAGAAAAATGACTTAAAGAAGGTCAAATGTTTTGCCTGCCAAAAGATGGGTCATTTCTCACGGGATTTTACCGAGCGAAATGAGAGTGAAAAGGTACTAGTAGATTATGTAAAATCATATTTTTCCTATGTTTCTAACATTGTTTTCTTAACAGAGAATATCTGTTCCTCTTGGATTTTGGACTTAGGTTCAACAGACTACGTGACAAGGGATAGAGGATCCTATGTAGAATACCGTCGGTTGCCTGACAAATGTAAGTGGTTTTATGTAGGCAACAATGCAAAGATTGAAGTTAAAGGCATTGAAACTTGCAAATTAACTTTGCGTAGTGGAAAGCCTTTGATCCTTCATGATGTGCTTTATGCTCCTGACATCCGAAGGAATTTAGTTTTTGTAAAATGTCTTGTAAACATATTTTATAATTTTGTATTTTATGGTTTAGCTTTCCTTTCAAAGTTCTTTGTAATGGATACTATTGATGATTATAATATACATGATTGCTTTGCTACTTCTTCTAATTCAACTGTTGATATGGCTATTTGGCATGCTAGACTAGGGCATATTAATCAAAATAAAATGATTAAACTAGCAAAAGAAGGTTTGCTAGGATCTATATCCAATATGGAAATGTCCTTGTGTGAAAGTTGTCTAGCAGGTAAGGCAACTAGAAAACCTTTTGGTAAGGGAACCAGATTAGAACAACCATTGCAAATAATTCATTCTGATATTTGCGGTCCAATGAGTGTGAGGACAAGGCATGGAGCTTGGTATTTTATCACTTTTATTGATGACTATTCACGATATGGTCATGTTTATTTGATCACACATAAGTATGAGGCTCTTGAGTACTTCAAACGATACGTAAATGAAGTTGAAAATCAAATGGACAATAAAGTTAAAGTGCTACGTACTGATTGAGGACGTGAATATTTATCCAATCAATTTAAAGAGCTCTGTGAAGAAAAAGGGATAATTAGGCAGCTAACTATCCCTGGTACTCCACAACAGAACGGAGTTGCTGAAATAAGAAATAGAACACTTCTAGACATGGTTAGGTCAATGATGGCATAGGCAAATCTACCAATTTCATATTGGGGTGATGCTTTAATGACTGCTACCTTTATACTTAATCGTGTGCCCTCAAAATCAGTTACTTCAACACCTTATGAGTTATGGACAAAACGCAAGCCGGATCTTAGTATCCTTAGACCATAGGGGTTAGCTGCATACATTCATGATAATTCTCATAAGTATGGAAAGTTAGGTCCTAGAGGAAAGAAATGTATCTTTATAAGGTACTCTGAACAATCCAAAGGATATGTCTTCATAGGTGAAACTGAAGATGGAATAGTAACTAAGATTGAATATAGAGATGTTACATTTCTAGAAAATGAATTCCCTAAAAGGGGAGACATTGACCACACTGTATCTCTTTATGAGACACAGGAACAAACAAGTATAGAACATGTTGGTATGCCTGAATCATCCCAAAATGTTGATCTAAGTGGGGAGCTTAAAAAGGTCAACACAGAGACCTAGACAAAAGAAAAGACAAAGACAAGAAGCTCTTATAAGAAAGAGTAACATGGAAAGTATACCTAAAAGACGCTTCCAAATAGAAAGTGAAGCACTTATTGTTACTCCTGATGGGGATGAGGAACCACGTTCGGTACTAGAAGCCTTATCGAGTCTTGCTAAAGATGAATGGAAAAAGGTAATAGATGAAGAAATGAACTCAATGAGAAAGAATAAAGTTTGGGAATTGGTTGACCTACCAAAAGGGGGAAAAGGCATTAGGAACAAGTGGGTGCTCAAAATTAAAAGAAAGGTGGATGGGTCAATTGATAAGTATAAGGCACGATTAGTTGTAAAGGGGTATACACATCAAGAAGGTATAGATTACGAAGATACCTTCTTACTTGTGGTACGATTTAATTCTATAAGAATTATTCTAGCAATAGTAAACAGCTTAGACTTGGAGTTACATCAAATGGATGTTAAAACTGCATTTCTAAATGGTGATCTGGATGAGAAAATCTATATGGAACAACCATTAGGTTTCATTGAAAAAGGAAAAGAGAACAAAGTTTGTAAACTTAAAAGGTCTATTTATGGACTCAAGCAATCATCCAGATAGTGGTATTTGAGGTTTCATAAAGCAATAACCTCTTATGATTTCCAAATGATTGAAGAAGACCACTGTGTCTACATCAAACAGTTTGATGATAATTTTGTTATATTATCCTTATATGTATATGATATACTATTTGCTGGAAATAATTTGAATTTGATTATAGCTATTAAAGAATGGCTTTCATCAAATTTTGAAATGAAAGACATGGGTGAAGCAGAGTATATACTTAGAGTTAAGATCCAAAGAGATCGTTCAAAAAGAATCCTACATCTTTCACAAGAAAATTACATTAAAAAGATTCTCGAACGATTCAACATGAGCAACTACAAATCCTTGGATACCCCAGTGGCTTCTGGTGTAACCTTAAGCAATAAGATGTGTCCCAAAAATGAGTCTGATCAAAAGAAAATGATGAAAGTCCCTATGCTAGTGCTATTGGTAGTTTAATGTACGCAATGATGTATACAAGGCCAGATATCTGCTTTGCGGTAGGATTGGTAAGTGGGTTCCAGTCCAACCCAGGTAAGCGTCACTGGAAAGCAGTAAAAAGGATCATGAGATACTTAAAAGGCACCTATGACTATGCACTATGCTACAAAGGAAGCGATCTACATCTAGTTGGATATTCTGATGTTGATTTAGGCGGAGATGAGGAAGAGCGAAGATCGACCTCAGGTTATACTTTCTTACTAAATAGTGGCGCCATATGTTGGAGTAGCAAGAAGCAAACATATATTGCTTTACATTCTATGGAAGCCAAGTTCATAGCATGCACTGCAGCTACACAAGAGGCATTATGGTTGAAGAGGTTCATTGAAAATCTTGGATTTGGCAATGAGAGTACCAATCCAGTATTAATGCATTGTGATAACACTGCAGCCATAGCCTATACTAAAGATCCTAAGTATCATAGTAAGACCAAGCATATATACATTAAGTACAATTTTGTAAGAGATTATATAGCACAGAAAATTATTGCTGTACAACATATTTCGACCAAGAGTATGGTCGCTGATCCCTTAACCAAACCAATTGCCAAGGAAACATTTGAAAAACATGTAAGGGCACTTGTTGTACGTAAAATGTTAAATTTCAGACTTTATTATATTTATGATTAATTGAAGTACTTATCATTATTAGTATAAATGTTTGTGTGAAAGTATACAATGTCTAGTATGTCGTACAGGCTTGTGAGGTTGTCTTTCTCACACGAGCAACCGCCTTTGACACTCAGGAAGGGTGTGCAAAGATGAGACAATTGTGTTCATTGGTAAAGCGACTAGAATGCTGATATAGTAGAGAAGAAACACAAACTATGTCGCCTTGACAATAGTGTAGCGTTTCAAGATGAGATCCATAAATATGAATAAGTATGGACCGAATCATAGACATCCACTTCCATGATGCCTGTAGCCAGATAACAAATTCTTCAGCATTAACATCTAGTAGAAAGGAAGAATTTGGGTTTAGATGCTTGGAGTGTCTAGACTTAAGTCTGTACAGTGTTAACAATAGAATGCAAAACGACGTACGCTCTGATGGTGTAAGAGTAACACTGTAGCATGTGATTCATACTGCATGTACTAAAGAACCGCAAACGGGAAGCAAGTAAGAAGATCCCTACTTCATTGTTGTTTGAGTCCCAGGAAGTTTCTAATTCTTCCATTGATATCCTTTGACTTTGACAATATCATAGAGGTGTACTTCAGCATCTGCTACTTTAGCATATGTCCTACGATCATGATAGATGCGATCTATGGTATTATGTTAAGAAAGCGGATGATGTATATTGTAGTGATATCTGGTCGAAAGGAAGATTACTTGAAATATACAAAAATATGCTAGTGTCTAAGACATGGCCTTTATGGTATTAGTTTTGATAATTTCATAAATGTGGATACTATGCATACTAGAAAGGCAATTTGAGTTTTATACTAACTCAAAAGGGATTAGATTAGCTATGTGAAAGTGTATATGAGTGAATCTAGGATATTTAAGGCACATTATTAAAATCAAGCTACACAATGAAGGTTGTCTTGTGCTGGTCTTTGTAAAAGAGATTTCTAGTACATACACCATATATAGACGTCATGCCTACGCGGTCACGACAAAGCACCTAGTATGAAAGAAGGAAGAAAAAGAGACATATCTAATCCACTAAGTGTGAGTGGGAGATGTTGGAAAATAGCCTAGTCCACCCTTGGTGGATTAGGCCTAAGTCCAATAGGATTGGGGTCAAAGTATAAATAACATAAATGCTTGGGTAGATATATGTAATATTTTCCAAAATGTTATGAGTCATGTTATTTATCCGATGCAATATGACTCTACATGAGGTATTGTTTCACGGAAACAATATGTCTCTCAATCCAAAGGATATCTTGTCTCTCTGATGGAAGGACATGTTAGTAGAAGAGGAAGGGGTACATAGAATCCTATAAATAGGCGTAAAGTGATTCAGTTGAGAGAACATTAGAACTAACATATAGAAATTCTGTCAACTGACTCCTCATTCCCTCTACTATATTACTCTCATCTTCTTCTTGTTGGTGGTGTATTTGCTCTGCGCCATAATCGCTTCTACAACTGTGATCCGATTAGCGTGGGTATAAGAGATAAACGATCGCACTCCAGGTACGCCCAATTATTTTTACAGAAAGGAACAAGAAATTTTGTCTTGGAGGATATCATGGCCTTTCTCTAATTATTTAATTATTGGATTAGATGTAGTAGTCATTAATCCTTCTTCACATGTATTTACTAATAGTTTTCCTTTGTCGCCTTTGATATATTTCCTTCAGCTGCTCCAGCTCCAATTAGTGTGTGTCCTTCACCAACGAAAAGTATTATTCCATTGTCACTTTGTTTGATTTCCTCCATTAGTTTCTTTAATCTATCCTCAAACTCTCCACAATATTTAGTTCCAGCTGTAAGTTGAAACATATCAATGGATAAAGTAATCTATTACAAAACAATGGGGAAAAAAAAACCAAAATATAACTAACAACCTATTAAAAATTAGCCATAATGGATCACTATTATCTAGCAACTAGGATAGATGTTCTTGACCATATATGTTTTATACATTCATTTTTCTCTTGAGATCTGGCCGTAAGGTGATGTGTATATACTAGTTAAATGTTTTATCTTGTTAAAGCATTGTTATAAATGGAGACACAGGTGCAGTAACTAAACAAATTGATCCGTAGCTAGAGGCTCAAATCACTCATCGAATTAATTATATGTAGTGGGCTAAATGTTCTGGCAGAATCGGCCTCCCTGGTCGTCCTTGCCATTTGAAGTTTCCAGTAAGAGCAAGCAGGCATTGAGAGGGCAAAAGTGATGACACCCAACTTGGCCGCTAAGCCGCCTGCTACCAAACAAATACATCACAGGAGAATGCCATGGTGAGTGGGGTAGGAGGCGAGTGAGAGAGTTTGAAGAAGAGAGAAGGAAGGGGATGGAAGAGGAAGGGTGAAGGTTGTTGTTGAAGAAGAAGACGATGATGATGACAGAGTTGATGGCAAGAAAAGGGGGGAGGAAGTGATCAGTAAAATGATGTGGCTATGCGAAGTGTGTAATATAAGTCAAAATAACTGTTGAAATTAACTTTTGCCATGGATGAGATGGGGTGAGATTGCTATATTTTTAACACTGCGGCAGAGGAAGCAACATTATCAACAAATGTAATCAAATGATGAAAACTATACAAATTTTAGTCCATATAGTCACTTAAAATTTGAACTGTCTTTTAAAAGTTGCTACTTACAAAACTTAAGCATGTGATACGTCATTAACACAAAATTATTTCTCTGCAAAATTTATATAATTCATAAGATTTCAATTTTTTTGGGTCAATGTCAAAAAAAATTTTGGTCAAGAAATTGAACTGCCTTTTTTTTGGTACAATGGAAATGCCTTTGCCTCTACTGGAAAGACCCAAACCATTCAAGGCCCAAGAAAATACTATGTTTTTTTACACGAAACAGTGCTCCCAAACTCAATTTATGTCTCTGCAATAATAATATTCTGGATTGGACCTGTCACGATGGTCCTACTAATTTTTTTTTTTAGAAAAAGGAAACAATAGAAAGAAATAAAGAAAGAAACTAACGACGTTACAAACTTATAATGAACAATACATAGTTTATTCCAATTTCCACGGTCCACTTTCCACTTTCCACTTTCCACTTTCCTGGAAGGATACCGAATTACAACACTGCGGTGTGTTCTATATGAGGAATGAACTTCAGAACTTTAGAGAGAATTAGAGTTTGTAGGGCAAAATGTATCTACCTTATGGTATGGATCGATTTAATAATATTTAACATGTCAGTTTAATGAGATGTCATAATATAACACGACTAATTAAACTCCTAATCTCTTACATAATTGGCCAGCAATAACATTCAAACCGATGTGAGCTCAATATTATGTTTACATCTATCAATTCTGATACCAGCGTGATTCGTGTGATATATATATAGATAATAAATTTTCTACTTGGAATCTAGCCTCATTAATCGCTCAATTGGTTTTGTCATCTAGAATCTTTAGATGAAGATGAAAAATATTTTAAGACAAGGTTGTCAAACTCATGAGCTTAAGGAAACTCGGAATGAGAATGTAAACTTGAATTGTGAATCAGATTGAAAACTCATAAGCGTTTACCTCTATCAATAAATAATTATTAAAAATAATAATTAAATAATTAAAATACAAAAATACAATTGTTTGGTTCAAAATTGTTTAATCCATGTAATCGTCATTTCAACATATGAATAGGTTTAAAATTACTCCAATTATTAAATTTAAAAAATCATTAAATGTCCGTAAATCATAATACTTATCATACAGATTTTAATATATTTTTCAAATAGTTATTTTTATTTTACCTGCATGCTTAAATCTTAATGATACATATAAAAGTAACAATTATAAAATAATTTTCATAAGAGTATAAGTAAGAATTTATTTGCATAAAAATTATATAAAATTTTATCTTTTTATCAAATACTAACCATTAAATTTTTTTATACTAAATAATAGGGGAAATTCCAGAAAAGTACAAATAAAATTGGAAAAAAACAAAATGGTGCTACCAATTGTTGAAATCCCAGATTATAATCTCAGTAGGAATTTGGGATTTAATAGTGTGATCAAAAGACGAAAATGCCTAGAGTTAAGTGGCAGGGAAAAAACATAAGAAGAACACGAGTAGGTGGAAAGAAATGGAAGGTGGCACGAAAAAGTGACAAGAGCAAAGAAAGGAAAAGTGACGAGAAAGAGCCACGGGTAAGCAATTTTTGTTTGGAAATCATCTTTGTGTTGTGATTCTTCTATCTAGATTGTGGAAAATTGGTTCTGGTTTGTGATTGGGGTTTTCTGATATTGAAGGTTTTGTTTTATGGGTAAGGGGGTTTTAGGTGAAGATGGAGATAAGGTAGCGGCTTTAAGGTAATGGGAGAGTCTTCATGCTTGTGTGATCAATTTAATTATGTTTGGTTGCATTATTGTTGACGATTGTCCCTTTTTCATTGTTGGCGGCTAATTAAGGGTTTAACGCTGATGGGTCTTACATCGGTATAAACTTCAGCCATCGATAGTAAGGTTTGGGGATGGTGTTGTTATTGGTGAAGATGGAGATGTGAAAAGATGTTGTGTTGCTGTTAATAGTAGATGCACGATGATGATATGGGGGGTGTTGTTAATAGTGAAGATGGAGATGTTAAAATATATTGTGTTGCTGTTAATAGTAGATGGATGATGATGATATGGGGGGTGTTGTTAATAGCGAAGATGGAGGTGTTAAAATATATTGTGTTGCTGCTAATAGTAGATGTATGGTGATGATATGGGGGTGTTGTTAATAGTGAAGAGATGTTAAAATATATGTTAAAGTATAGCTGTTAATATTAGATGCAGGGTGATGACAAGGGGACGTTTGCTTGTAAGATGGTGACTTTGCTCCTTTGGTTTGACATAAGACTCAGAGCATCAAATTTGGATGAATTTAGAGGGTGATTTACGAGCCACCACAAAATATCCCGCTTGTATTGTTTAACTTGATCTTGCAACATGATGGCAAACATCAACTGTTCAGTGGATTCTACAACCAAAAGAAAACAAAAATTGACATAAATATGAAGAGAATCAGTTACATTTGTGTAATCAATTGTCACATTTAGACTCGATTGGAACAACCATATCAAAATGTGGACACTACAATCTTTCCTAAGAATGGAAATAATAGTCACTTCCTTCATAAGAGAATGCAAACCCATCCATGTCTTGCACACAAAATATTAGTTAAGTCTTACAGGTTATTTTGCTGAGGTACAAGATACCAAATTATACCACTCTTTGTCTTCTTCCCATGTCGATTGTGACTGACAAATTGAACTATATCATTGAAACTAGTCCCTCTACAAAAAAAAAATTCACATTAGTGGAATTGTGAATATTAGTGATTCAATTAATGGTAATGGTCAACGATAAAGCGTCGTACACATGTCTCAACTACGAATAATTAGGGATTTTTTAAGGCACTATTTTTCTTGGTCTTTTTCAATGGATTAACTATGGGTTTCATAGAGTCTAGAACATAGAAATTCATGGTTTTTTCTCTATGGCTACACAAAACCAATGTTCCTGTACAAGTACAGGCCCAAGTTTCAAATCACATCTGCTATATTGTAGTCTATTCAATCTGCCACTAATTGACCCTTGTAATCTATAGCTCTCTAATAATTTCCTTTTCCAACAATGTGCATCTGCAAAATATTACATATCAGTACCAGTAAAACAAAAATTAGATCTTACTATCATTATTGTCAGCTTACCATAAAGTTGGCATAAAAAATGTGTCTCTTAATTGCTCCTTGCTCTTTCATATTTGCCGTCAAGGCCTTGTATATAAGTGACACCACCTGCAATTCACATGTACATAATCAAACCATGCCCATATACTCAAAAAAATACAACCTACTCAAGCGTTGGTAATACTTACCCGATTGTTAACCTTGTGAATTCCATCCAAAGAATATAGCTCTTCTTGAGTGACATATTCATCATGTATTGTAACCATTTCCCTGTAATAGTATTTAATACAAGTCCAAAATAAAACAGACTTTAGATCAATTTTATTCAAATGTACTAAATTACAAGTCCAAAATAACAGACATCAAAGACTCACTTTTCTCCACCTATGCTTGGAGGGAACTGGAAAATTATATTGAAAAACCTTTCTTCTATCAAGTTCCTTCTTTTCCACTTAATCTCCTTAGGCATAATATAGGGGGATTCAATTTTCTTTCTTTTCTAACCCTAGTTGATCTGCGTAACACATGACCGATGTCAACCTCTTCCTCCTCCACAATGTCCACTCCCTTTCTTTCACTATCACACACATTAATAAGGGAGGTGGACAATGTATGAGATGCACTATTGCCTCATTCTCTTGCACTATGTGAGTCCTTGCCACTTGTATCTAATTCACCCTCTGATTTTTCATCACTTTCTTCTCCTTCTGCAGTTAGCACTTTATCATTATCGTCTTCACGATCCTCCATTTTATTTATATCAATTGTCAATCGTTCAACCTTTTGTTCTCCCCTTCTCTTCACTTGGACCTTTATCAACTCCTTTGCAATCATGCTCGTTGCTGTCTATACATGTCCTTTAAATCCTGACGGAGAACATTGAAATTTTCACACACAATACTTACTAAAGCACATAAATAGTAGGCAGAACATGTCTTAAAGGTGACCTTTAAGACCGGTTTTAGAAACAACCAGTCTTAAAAATATGACTTTTAAGACCGGTTGAAACAACCGGTCTAAAAAATAACATACTTTTTAGACGTGCTATAACAAAACCTAATTCACAACTGGTCTAAAAAGTCTTTTTTAACCGGCCTAAAAAGTCAATTTTCCACTAGTGCTTGACTTTAATCGTATGTTTGTTATTTTGTTATATATATGATTAACATTTCATTGTATTAGCATTCTAAGTATATTTACAGAATAACAATGAAGAGATCATGCAAGAAGAGCAAAGTCAAATAAAGTGTTCGAGATCTCACCTACTACTACCAATCTCAATCGGATAGTTTTCAAATTTGAAGAATGGTCAACCGTTGCTGCGTGACTGTTACAAACATGTTTGAATTGCTTCCAACGGACACTACAAATCATCTATATATATGGGGCATTCAAAGAGAAAACAACAACAACTGAGAACAAGCAATCACACATCGATCAATACACTTTTCGTGCTTTGTTTTCTTATACCCATTCATTGTAATTCAGTGATTATATATTTGCTCTGTGAGAGAGTTTTCATTACAAACTCAATATTTGGTATTGAGAAAACTTAAGGTTGTGGAACCTTGAGTTGGGGATTTGATTACAACGTGTAAGGGGGAGCGAGTATCCAGGTGAAGGAACTAGCTATGTACTGAGGTGCCAAGAACCCACTAAATCTTGGAGAATATAGTGAAACTCTCAGAGATGCTCTGAGCACTGGACATAGGTCAAAGTGGTTGTGACCAAACTAATATAACTCCTGGTATACACTTCAGTGATATTTCTCTTTGCTCTCAATTCCTTTAAATATTCTCTTAATTTTCTTATACGCATCAAAATTTCTGGTATCACCCAATTCACCCCCCTTTTGGGTCCAACGCTTGCACTAACGTTTGGCATCAGAGCATAGGTCTTCTTTTTAAGGCTGAACAGCCTAAGAAGGATCCAATGGCAAGCATAGGTGAAGGAATTCTTCCCGACGAAGCTTCTATCACAAGACCTCTGGGTTTCAATAGTGAACACTTCTCATTATGGAAAGCAAGATTTAGAGTCTTCGTAATAGCTACTTAATATGGGCTATGGGATGTGATTGAGAGTGGAAACTACAAACCTGAAAAGATTGTAGATTCACAGAGAGTTCCCAAGACACCAGTAGAATATGATGAGAATGACAAAAAACTCATCACACTCAACAGTAAGGCAATTCTGATGATTCAAAGTGCCTTGAGTCAAAATGAGTACTTCAGAATCTGCACACTTGTAATAGCTAAAGAAATATGGGAAGCCTTGGAAATAGCTCACGAAAGAACTTCGGGAATAAAAGAAAATGGGATCAATACTCTGGTCATTGAGTTTGATTTACTTTGTATGAAATCAGGTGAGTCAATAGTTGAATTTGAACTTAGATATACTCACCTTGTTAATCAACTTGCAGCACTTGGAAAAGTTTATGATCAATATACCCAAGTACGAAAGATTCTAAATATTCTTTCTAAAGACTAAGAGGTAAAAGTCACTGCAATTGAGGAAGCAAAAGGTGAGTCAATGCGATCAGTTGCTTCTCTATTCGGAAGTCTTTTTGAATAAGAAAGTAAATTAAAGTTTAAACGAGAACTAGATAATATTGGAGACAAAAAGAAAAGAGGTCTAGCACTGAAAGCAAAAGAAGAAGAACAAAAGGAAGATGAAGAGCCAGACGATGATGAAATGGGCCTAATCATAAAATGATTCAGAAAGTTTTACAAGAAAGGCCAAGGATTCAAAAACTTTTAGAAAGGAGGAACAAGCAATAAAGAACACATCATCTGCTATGAATATGGAAAGCCAGGACATTTCAAATTAGAATGTCAAGAATTGATTCAAAAGAATAAAGAAAAGAGAAAAGGCAAATTCTACAATAAGAAGAAAGCCTTTATATCTGCCATATGGGGAGATAGCTCTTCTGACGAAGAAAGCGATGATGAGGAAGTAGCCAATATCTGTCTAGTTGCTCAAGAAGAAACAGAAGAAGAGGTAACTGATTCTGATCCTACCTATGATGAATTACTTTCCGAATATAATGCTTTACATTCTAAATTCATAAAAGTAGTTAAAGAACTAGTTGTTTTCAAAAAGAAAAAACAAAGCTCTTGAAATAGAACTTAAAGAGAATTTTAAAAAGGATTGTGAAAACTGTACTTCTTTAAAAAAGAAAAACACTGATCATACTAAATCTCTTGAAAAATTTACCAATGGTAGTTAGATGCTAAATGTAATTTTAAAAGCTCAACGATTTGTGAATGATCGATCTGGAATTGGATATGATCCAAAATCAGATAGAAGGAAAGGAAGAAAGAAAGCTGGAGGAAAATCATACTTGAATTATTTTCAGCATTCTGTGCATACATCAAATCCTTTTGCAAACTATAATTATTATAATAGAAAAGGTCATTATACTTCATCATGCATTCATAAGAAGAAAGGAAAAATAGGAACCCACAAATGGGTACCTAAAGGTTCATTATACTTTTGCACATACATCAAATCGTATGTTTGTTATTTTGTTATATATATGATTAACATTTCATTGTATTAGCATTATAAGTATATTTACAGAATAACAATGAAGAGATCATGCAAGAAGAGAAAAGTCAAATAAAGTGTTCGAGATCTCACTTACCGCTACCTATCGCAATCGGATAGTTTTCAAATTTGAAGAATGGTCAACCATTGCTGCGCGACTCTAACGGACGTATTTGAATTGCTTGCAACAGACACTACAAATCATCTATATATATGGAGCATTCAAAGAGAAAACAACAACAATTGAGAACAAGCAATCACATATCGATCAATACACTCTTTGTGCTTTGTTTTCTTATACTCATTCGTTGTACTTCAGTGATTATATATTTGCTCTGTGAGAGAGTTTTCATTACAAACTCAATATTTGGTATTGAGACAACTTAAGGTTGTAGAACCTTGAGTTGGGGATTTGATTACAATATGTAAGGGGGAGCGAGTGTCCAGGTGAAGGAACTTGTTATGTACTGAGGTGCCAAGAACCCACGGAATCTTGGAGAATATAGCGAAACTCTCAGAGATGATCTGAGGACTGGATGTAGGTCAAAGTGGTTGTGACCGAACCAGTATAACTCCCAGTGTACACTTTGGCGATATTTCTCTTTGCTCTTAACTACTTTAAATATTTTGTTAATTTTCTTGTACGCAACGAAATTTCTGGTATCACCCAATTCACCCCCTATCTTGGGAGAAACGCTTGCACTAATACTAACAACCATTATGTATTTGAAAATTTTTTAATTTATTGGTGTCTTTTGTTAATTGCATAATCAACCACACTATTAACATAGAACTGTTAAGTACGCTGGCAAATATACTTTACGGTTTTTAATTAATAACCATGAATGATTAAGTTTTAACTTCATCTCCTCCTCCTCTGATGAGAATGAGGATGAGCAGGATGAAGAGGATGAGGAAGAGGAGGATGAATAGGACGATGCCATCCTTATGGTCATGTTTATCCTCCTCTTCCTTATCATCATTGTCATCATCGAAGGAGGGAGATGAAGATTGGGTCAATGTATTATCATCAACATGGGGAAGGGGAAATGTTTCAAACCATCACGGTGTTTGTTGTTTCACGATAGTTTTTGCTTAACATTCATAATTATTGTGAGACAAAATATGATAATTACTGCTTACTACTATAAAACCCTGAATTTTGAGATTCGAGGCTAGAGAATAAGCTTGAAATGAGTGAACTGCTAAGCCCCGATTTAACCAGATTCCAAATTTTGGTTAAGGGTAAATGACTCCAAAAGTGGATGTGATTAGTAATAAATGAACACTTCTGGAGAAGATGATGAGAATTATGAATTTTGCCTTGATTTTGTGTAATTTTGAAATGGTGGAATTGGATGGTGTAATGTGGTGCAATTGATGTCATGTTGTGTTATTTGGTCATTGGAATTGGTTTGGAACATTAAATGGAAAGTTGGGAAATTCTGTCCATTGAAACTTCTTGCTAGGCAGTCTGTTTGTGTTGACGTTTTGAATAGGCAAATGATGTCTAAAAATTGTGAAACTTTATAGTCTTAAAGTTCACATTCCAAGATTCAAAATGGACTATAAATTGTGTCATTTCATTTTATGAGCTGGGAGTTCTGGTTGTCCAAAGTTTGATGTAGAAAATGGACTCTATTTTGGGGTAGTAGTGAATTTTGTGTAATTCTGGAATCGTGTGGTGATTTATGGTAACAGTCCATATTTTTCCAATGAAGAGGACGTAAATAGCTTTCATTTGGCTTTGGAATCACCTCATTTCAATTTTCCTAGAATTAGTTATGATTTTTCAAAGTTTGGGCTGAAATCTGCCAGAATTTTGTAAAAATCCGAAATTGTTGGAAATTTAGTAAATAATTAGAAAATAATATTATATTATATTAAATCATCATCCACCTCCTCCATCAGCCCAAAACCGTGCCATTCAGCTGCAATAAGAGAGAGAATGTGTCAGAAATTCTAGAGAGAGAAGGAGAAGAGAACTTGTATGGTAAGTCAATTTCTTCGGTGAATTCATACATAACACATATAACCTTGTTCCTAAGCTTCTCTTTCATGTATTGTAAGGTGTTAGAAGCACAAATTTGGGTGTTCTAAGGCTAGGGTTTTCAGCCACCTTGAGAAAAAGCTAGTGGGAGTTGGAGGTAACTTCAAAACTTTCGTATATTGCTTATTATGGCTGCTGTGGGCAATTTAATCGATGAAATTTCGCCAGATTGCCATTAGTTTTAAAGTTTGGAAATGATATGGTCTAGGGTTTATGCTACCCAAATCGGGTCTTAATGTTAGTTGTAACCTAATGAAATGGTTAATAAAGTGGTTAGGAGTAGAAAGAAACACGTTTGCGGAGCCGAAACCGAAAAACTCCAATTTTTCCTGGGGAGTTGAGAATTTCAGACAAGGCTAGTTTGGAGGGGTTAAAGATGGATTTTCAATGATTTGATGGTTCCATTGAGTTTAGGAGCGAAAATTAGGTGGCGTTACAGTTGGTCACTTTTTTGGAAAAGGCCGAAAAAGCATAATTACGAAAAAGCCCCTGAAACACTTAGGCTGTGTTTGGTTTGAGGTGAGGTGAGAGAAGGTGGGGAAATTACCTTTTTGGACAAAAGAAATCCAAAATTTACCCTCTCATTTTTTTAAATTTTGGGTTCCCGCCCAAAATTTACTTTCTTATTCTTTTCAAAATTTTGGATTCCCGCTCAAAATTTAAATTCCTTTAACCCAAAAAGGTAATTTCCCCACCCTCTCTCACCTAACCTCACCTCACCTCACCTCAAACCAAACACAGCCTTAAAGTGGGGCTGCCAAGGGTAATGTTGTAATTTGACATTGAATTTTATAATTTTGAGTTCAAAAATGGATTTCTTGGGCCAAAATATGTTACAATAGCCCATGTCAAAGTTTCAAGAAAAGTACAGTCGGACCGAGTAAGGCAGGGCCAGGCCGGGTCCCTAGTGGCAGTTTGGTAAATTTTCATAATAGGCTCATAAAACCCCCTAGAAGCACTATGGAAGTGTCTAAATTGTATATTTGAAATAGTAGGACCAAGTTGTGAGCCCAGTCGTTGGCAAGCTTTACGAGGCACACGTTTCGAGGTGTAAAAGGGTTAAGATAGGGAACTTACCTCTCCTGCTGTATATGATATTTGTGTTAGTTTGTTGATGCATGTTATTGCTTTGCTTGATTATGTGAAACATGTATGAATGATTTGAAGCTATGTTTCATTTTATGCTATGGCCATAAGTGTATTGTTCGAAGCATTGAGCTTATAGATTTGTCATTGTGTGAGCATGAGTTATGTGATGCAACCATGTCATGCATTAAACATTTACCATATATGCATATTGGAATTGTTTTTGTACTGAGATTCTCTTGAATCTCACCCTCCCCTACCAACAATTTAGATAGGAGAAGTTAGAAGATATGTTGAGAACAATGCAAAGAACTGTACGAGAGAATTGTGGTGGTGGAACGAAGACAGGAAGATGTCTCTGTTTCATTGGGACGAGTTTAGATACCCAAGTAGCCCTGTGTGGCTACATTGATGGTAATTATTATGTATGAACCCCTATGGAGAATTTATGTAATCATGCACTTATTATCAGTATATTCATATTATTCCTGAGTTACCCACCGAACTGCATATCGTTTTTTGTGGATACTCTGAAAAAAAGGTTAAAACAAGGTAAGGGCGTGACAACTACCATTATTTATATGCTTGGACTTTTATTAAGTGACAGGTTTTACTTAATAATTGTTATGTATCTCAAGCTGGCACCTCCGCCCCTTCCACCAATCCATCTATTTCATCAAATGATGAGATGACACAAGAGAAAAGAGCATTGAGTAAAGGTCTTGTTGCCATAAAGGAGGTCTAAAGCAAATTACAAGAGAGGGGAAGAAACTGATTGTGACGTGGAACAAGAAAGAACAAATTGTGAACTTGTCATATTTCAAAATTTGACCGTTCTTCTTCCATCTATAGTAAGTTTCCTCCCTTCTATATTAATTTGCTTTCTAGACCTCCTTCTTGACAACAAAACCCTTCCCTGATGCTATTTTCTCTTATGCCATCTCGTCATTCGACGCAATAGATGGATTGGCAAAGTTGATGACGTGGTTAGGATCCCAATACGTAAGCCATTTGTTACCACCAACAAGCCTTTAGGACGAGGAGGTAGTGGAGGAGGGGGTGGCACCGATAGAGGAGTTCCCTAGGATATTGACATGATGAAGGAGAGAAGGAGGAGGCCGATAAAGAAAAGTAGTAAGAATCACAAGGAATAGTTAAGTTGAAATAAAGGTATAATAGTTTGCAAAGGGTTATGAGCTGTAACTTATGAAGTCTAATGGGATTACGAAGGGTTATGATAAGTTATGACATTGAAAATCCAAATGTTAAGAAGGGTTCTAAAAGAGTTATATGCCAGCTATTTTCGAAGAATGTTATGTTTTGTCTTTGTCGATATAAGTGTTTGGAAGATGAATCATTTGTAAATGTTACATGACGATTGTTTCTTAAGAACCATCATTTTTGTCACTAAATAAATGACGGTTGTTAGCTATAACCATTATGTTTGTGTTTTTGTGAATGCCACCTCACAATATATGACAGTGCGCATGATTAACTATAACGTTTAAATGTTATATATCCTTATGTGACCTCCGCCTACATACATGACATCTATTAGCTCTAACCATTATGTATTAAGCACTATAAATGCCCAAATCTATAGTGGTGTATCGACATCACTTTTTTACAAGTGACATTGCTTATCCCATTTTTCCCCCACTTTTTATCCTGTGACAACTTATAGTGTCACTTTTGTTAGATATGATTAGTTTTGATGACGTCAAATATAGATGTCAAATAAGAGCAAAAAGTGTGTATAATATACTTATATCCTATACTGACTAACTACTATATTTAATGTTGTACATCTTGTAGATTAGTCATAAACTCGACGGTGGGTTGATGTTATTTTGCTTATAATGTCGCATAAATGGAGAATGATCATCAAGAAGAAAAACAAGAAGAAAGAAAGAAAGAAGATTGAAGATATTCAAGAAGATATCTAGTTGGGTTATCAAGAATGATCATCAAGAGGAAAAATAAGAAGATATCTTGTACATTAGCTAAGCAAAGAAAGAAGGAGATTGAAGATAGTGAAGAAAGATATTAAAGAAAGAAGAACTTGCAAGAACTAATTGGAATATCAAGATCCAAGCTATTAGAAGTGATACTAGAGGTTTCTATGGTCAAATAGAAGTTGGAATGGGTCAATACCAAGCTAAAATGACTTATACGGAAGTTATGCTATCTCTAGAGGTGATTACTCAAGTGAACACACGAGTGATATGCCATTGCCTCATTTTGGAGGTGATCACTTTAGTGGTCACTTGAGTGATGACCTAAAATCACTCCAGTGACCATTGGAGTGATAAGCATTCTGACGTATTTTGTTTTCACACAGCATGACAGAGCTTCAATATTTTGGTCAAATCTCTCAAAGCACATGTCGGATTGAGCTAAAACTAGTGGCATACGAAACTAGGCTCCTAGTGCATATTTTGACCAAATATCACATTCAAAGAAGTTCATATGAGAGAGATATAAGCTTCGAAAGTGGACACTGAAATCACCGTCATAGTACAAGGCAGCTTCGGTTTTTTGGACGTAACACCTAAACTACACATCAGATTGTGATGATATGAGTGCCATATGAAAGTAGACTTAAAGAGCTTTCTATGGATATATAATTTGTCACATTTGAAGCTATATACTAAGAATTATACCTTCTGGAAGTTGCTACTCGTGATTTCAAACATTGTATAGTGCAGAAGATACTCTTTGGATCATAACTTTCTATATACAATGAGTATGGAGGTGGTTCTTGTTCATTGGAATGTAGACAATGAGAGCTTTCGGATGATATATAATTTTCGATGTTTAGAACTAAAATGGAAATATTACTCAAAGGATCACTCGAGTAATCTGCAAAGTTATTTGAAATATTACTCAAGGGATTACTCGAGTAATGACCCAGGCTTACTTGAGTGACCGCTCGAGTAATGCTTCCCATGAGAACAAACCAACATAATGAAACTTTCAAAAGTTAAGGGAATGTTTATGTAGCTCACTCTTCTTGCTTCCAATCACTCTAACACTTCATTGTATTAGTGTTTAATGTATTTCTCCAGGAATACAATGAAGATATGATGTGAAGAGTCAAAAGGTGACTTTACGAAAGCCAAGCGTCAACGTTTGTAATGGCTAGTTTTGAATTTCAAGCAAATGGACAAAAGAAGCAACTGCACCATAACGGACAAGTTGAAATGCTCAAACAGTCATCAATCCTCATCAACTATAAATAGAAGATCATCCAAAATAGAAGAGAGACCCAGTGCATATATCGTCAAAATGCCAATGTCCTGACATCAATGCTCATCACACATACTCTCTATTTCTCTGGCTTCTATATCATTTACTTTTGAGTGAGAGATTATTTGTATTGTACTACAGTGTTCATTTTATTCACTTCTGAGAGAGAAGATTGATTGTAATATTTCATCATCAAAGTTCTATCCTTACGGGGTGAGTAAGGGGGAGTGACTTGGTTGTAACCTTACGGTTTGTATGGGAGAGTAACTTTGTGAGAGATTTGTAAAAGGCTTCACAAGTACCTGGCTAAACTTGTGATTTGTAAAGGCTATTCTTGTGCCCGATTTAAACAAGAAGATAGTATATTTGAAAATCTTAGGAGGAGCTTGGAGACTAGACGTGGGCCATCGCAGATTAGACCTAATCAAGTTAAATTACAGTTTGCATACTCTCTTCCTTAAACTCTTATATTTCTAGCATATATTAATTGTTGATTTATGATTAGTCAACATTTATATGTTTCGATGCAACAACCAATTACTTTCATATTTATTGTTTCTACTAAGATGTGAAAAGATTTTCAAAGTTCTTAAGTTTTTATCTTACACCCAATTTACCCCCTCTTGGGTGTCAGCCGGTTTTAAGATTTGGTATCAGAGCTGGACTCTTGTTTAAAGGACTTAACCGTCTTAAGAGCTTATAATGGCTAATATTGGGTGTTATATGCTTTCCGAAGGATTTGACTATAGAATTCTACCTATTTTGAAAGATGTTGATTTTTTGTTTTGGAAAGCTAGAATGACATCTTTTATAAAATGCTTTGATTATGATATGTGGGTTGTTTTTACAAATGTCTTTGATTTAAAATAGAAAAAGGATTGGACAGAAAGAGAAAAGAAAATATTTTCATTGAACATTAAAGTAATGAAAATTTTGTATAGTGCTTTAACAGAAAATTATTTTGAGAAAATTAGATTTTGCTCTACTATTAGAGATATTTGGAATACTCTTGATTCTATGTATACTTCTAACAAGTGTGTTGAAGTTGAAAGTGTTGCCAGTTCATAGGAAACTACATGCTGTGCATCTGTGGTGCATGAAAAATTGGAATTTGATGATGAAGAAGGTGAAATCATAGAACATTTCCATACAGTCAATATTGATAAACTAGTTGAAGATGATTCCCAAGAAGATCTTAACATGAACGAACCTGATGAATTCGTATTAGAAGCTCAAGATGCTGTTCAGGTTAAAAGTTCCAATTCTACTTGTGCATTTTAAAAAAATGATTTTGAAAGATTGCATAAAATTGTTTCCCTACCAATTATTGATTATATTGAGAACAGCAAAAATGTTTTCAATTATGGTGGAAAATTTATTGGGAAGAAAGAATGTTCAAATGAAATTTATTCGGATTTTTACTCTTATGACCAACACAATACTTGTATAGAATCTCATAATGCATATCATTCTATTATTTGCAATTATTGTGGTAAATTAGGTCACATTTCTCACACATGCTATATTAGAAGAAATTCTAATGTGAGAAATAAATATGTTTGGGTTCCAAAAAGACAAGTAATGTCTAATTCTAACAATCAAGGGCTCAAGTATAAGTGGGTACCAAAATGTCCATCTAGTACTTTATGTCTGCAGATTGAATCTAAGAAGAATGGACATAAGGGTATGAAGATGATGAAAAAGAAGTCAAGAGTTTCTCATGTACCAAGAAAGTAGTTCATATAATCTATATCAAAAATAAAAACTCTCAGAGCACCCATTTCTAGAACTGCAAAGTAGAATCACAAAGAGAGGCAATGGAGAAAAGGAGTATGTTCCACCTCAAGAATGGACCACCATAGAGTACCGTTCAACTATTTTGAGGAAATTAAGAAAAAGAGGATCTCTCAAGCATCAAGTAAAAGACTTCTGGAGTCTATATATTTTTAGAGAAGGTTGTCAACACCTAAAGCAAGATATTTAAAGTATCAACATCATAGAAAGATATAGTGGGTAAGCAAAAGCAATCCTCCAAGTATCTAAGGTAAAGGTACACAATGATAAAACCTCCTATGCTATTGTCTGTAATATTTATTAAGGTTTACACCTTGTTACCTTAAGAATGAGCATTGTATATATGTTTTCACAATCTTTAGAAAATTCATTCATAAAGGGATTGCAATGTTTAATAGTTTAACTCTTTATGCATATACACATATTTTAGAAGAAACTACTTTCGCATAAAGTCATGCTTGATTCATTATGCTCAAGTACCTTGAATTAACTATATTCTTAGAGCATGTGAATTGTAATTCCTTCAGACTAACTATGAGTAGATCCAAGTAAAACTGGATACCAAAGGAAGAAAAAGTCTATATGAATTTATAGGAAGAAGAAAAGAAGAGCTTCATCTTAAGATTATGACTGCATAGAAATTAACTCAAATCTTGGTGAAGTTGGACGTTAAAGCTATATTTTGATCACCTATACAAAAGGAGACAGTGCTTGAGACTTCACTACAAGTGCGTATCAAGTGATGAAGAAAGAAAAGATGCATAGTGAAGCATCACTCAAGTAACCAATCGAGTAATCATCATCACTGCATGACAATTGGGAGTGAATGTTCAAGTGATAAGACCAACTAGAAGATTGGGAGGCAAAATTCATGCAATTATGCATAAATGAACTTCAAAGGATAATTTTTTGAGTAATTACGAGATTACTCAAGTATGGTATTGTCTTCTTTATTCGTACCCAATATTGTACTTATATAAATTATTTATTTGGGTAATAAAGAACTTGTTCATTATTGCATACTATTATCAATAAATCATTTATGGCTTTCAAATTGTTTTTAGATTGCTAAATTGAATGATAGTGAAATTGTGCATAATCTTTCTATGTATCTGAGTTTTGAAATGCACATTTTAAAATTGTACTTAGATTAAAATTCATCTTATTTATAAAAATGCATACACATTATTTGAAAATTATTCATATCTTGTTTGCATTTAAATTGGTTTCAAAATTGGAAGTTAATATTTATGTATACTGAAAGTCAGAAATGCTTCAAATCCATCCACTAGAGTTTTCCTCATCATTCACATATTATTTCTTGATCTTAAACCTGTGACTGCTTAAACTCCTCAATCTCTATTTTCTAACAAGTTAGACCTTATGTCTAACAAGTTAACTATCTATATGAGTTTCAAGTACATTCCCTAGAAAGAATTCTATATGTGAAAGACTTGTGTCTAATGCATAAATCATTAGTTGGCCAAGTTATTCCAAGCATTATGAATGTTCATTAGTGCATTGAATCTTAATGCATTAACCATTATTGTGGAATAACTTACTAGGATAATATTCTATAACTCTAGTCATTTGGATTAATAAGTTTGCACTTCATCATCCATAAATTCTTATACTCATCTTGTTGCTCAAATGCATTAACATTTGTCTTCATCCATTTTCAAGTATCTAGAGCCTTTTATTCAAACTCTTGTCTTGAATGTCATATATTTCAAGACACAACTCTAAAAGGTAAGATTATCTCTTGATCAATAGCAAAGTCATTGTCCTTATATATATTTGTCAAATTAAGCCTTTTTGGCTAATTCATTTTCAATATGACTTTTGTCCTTGGGAAAATTCTCAAATATGTTAAAACTTCAATGTCTAACATGTTATCCTAGTTATTCTCTAAAAGAAAAGCTTTCTGGTATATGTACATTTAAACTATTGACTTCCACTATTTTTAACATAAGCATTGATTGTAAACATGTTTCAAAGATGAGTTTTGCATATATTCAAAATCTCTATTTCATAATACATTGTTATGATTTGAAATTACATCTAAGATTTTGTAACAATTTGCATATCTCAATATCATTCTTGGAAACTTGATTTCATTCATGATTTATCCTTTCATAAAAGTTGGTCGTCATGGATAGATTCTCTACTCTTTTGATCATGAATTGCATGAAAATCTTATCAATGACATATTTGTTTATAAAGTGTATTTACAAATTGTCATTGATATTTGAAAATCATCTTTCTTGGTATTATTTGTTTGTTACCCTTTATGATTCAATTGCTTGAATTTATTTAATTGGGTAAAATTATATTCTGGTCTTTGTTGATTATTATACTTTTTGCTCAAATATCATATGATTCATTTGTATAAGAGCAAAAGAGTTATAATGTCTAATACTATATGGACCCAAGAGAAAGTTGGGTACCAAATAGCATAAACTTATACTTTTGTAGGAATTGATCAAAATGATCTACTTTTGGATACAAAGATCATAGGCTAACAGAGGTGGCGTAACTGGCAGTGTTGTAGTGTAATCAGAAGCTAAATCTATGGTATCACTCGAGTAATCAATCGAGTGACACCCAATCATTAGCAAGTAACTAGCTAGTGGTATAGTTAGAGAAAGAGAAAGAGGAATAAAATATCTCAAGTGAACCCAGATGAGATTCATCTCAAAGTAGCTCAAGGCTAAGAACAAGCCTAGCCAATATGAATCTTTGTTGCCTACTCATCTTCCTTATCGTTCCAAGGAGATAAGACATTTTCATTATGATATAGAGCTAACAGAGATGTTCAGAGGAAGACATTGAGATGTACAGAATCATCAAGCTTGGTAAGCCTATGAAGATTCTTAACTACCATCCTAGCTTTATGTCTAATCTTCACAAAATTATATGGTACATTTAAACTAGAGCTATGGTGAACAAGGCCAACAACTTCACTTACTTTATTAAGAAGAATTATCATACAATGGCCCATATTATTAGCAAGAAGGAAAGGAACACTGGAGAGATCATATCTTTCAGAGCACAAGAGGTATATATATATGCTTTTACAAGGCATGCTCCAACAACATACCATCATTTGGTATCTCTATTCCTCAAGGCCAATAAGATGTAGTACCTAGAGCCAAATGAGTCCCTTTTGAGGACTCCTATGGTTGAGAAGCTGCATATCCAAAGGGTAAATATACACTTGTCACTAATGGGTACTAGCTAGAGACAGAGAGCAGAACCTAAGGCAATACAGATAATGAAGAACAATCCTCGCTAGAGCTAAATTAGCTGGAGTCTCTTTCATTGGATCAACCATTCAAACAGACTAAGCTTCACTTGATGTTACCAATTAGAAGGTCATTAAGGTCATAGATGAAGGGGTTAAGAAGTTATGTACTGTGGTGAATCAAAACTTCCAAATGTTGTTTACTAAACATTGGACCTTCAAGTAATCTGTAATTACTCCAAGTAATTCTGAGGATCACTTCAAGTAATCTACGATCACTCTAAGTAAATAGCAATTTGCAATCACTCCAAATTATTTGCAACCACTTTGTTTAAATTACTGAACCTCACTCCAAATTAGCACAAGAGCTGTAGAGGATGAGAGCTAAGACTTCAAAGATAGATGAGATACAATACTTTGCTAGAGTTGGTCTCCCTGGTCCTTCATTCGTTGGTCCATCTATCCAAGGCTATAAAAGAGAGGAGCTTCAACAATCACACAAAGCTTGCTTTGAACAATGCTTAGTTCATCACTTTTGTGAATGAGACTACACTTCAAAATCCCTCAGTACTGATCACATCATTAGACAGTGACTAGCCAACGATGCATCAATGGACTACAGAGGATTATGGCTTGAGTAATTACAACATTACTCGAGTGAGGTGTTGTATTCTTACTTAATTAAAATTCTCTGAGTTGTATCACTCAAGTAAGTATTCAAGTGATGGTTGAGTAGGATCACTGAGTGACCACTCAAGTGATGCAGGGCTACAACTTTAAAATCATGCATAACATTGTCATTTTCAAAAATTTATTTCTCTCCAATTCCTCATATTTTCAAACTTTTTCTCTTTGCGAAATTTCCGATGGTTTTATAAATTCATGAGAGTTATTAATTATATTACTCACAACGATTTTCTTTTAAGCTATGCATTCATTAAGGAGGAGTTTCACATTCACATGTGTTTTATATCTTAAAAGATAATCTCATTTATTGAAAGAAAATCCTTTTAACATACTCATCTGAATTCACTATCTTTTAATTAGTTTTGATGATGAGTTACTCTTATATTTTCCTTTTATGATCTTAATTTTTAACATATCATATAGAAAGGATAACTTTGATTTGTGCAACAAATTTAATACTTGATATCACTAACCATTCTCCTTGCAAGAATGCTTTTACTTATAGCAAGAGAATTTTCTCTATGCAAAATCATTCCTCAACACACTAAAAGGAGAATATATCAACTTTAAGGAAAGATGATTTAATATTGGCTGCAACACTTAAAGCAACAAAAGGCACAAATCAGGACGATTTTGGTAGCATTATAAGGAAGACTATTTATGAGCTTTCTATTGAGCATACTTTAGAGTCTACCATTAAGCTAGCTATAGTTCACTCCTACAAACTTGATCCATCAAAGTTACGCAACGAAAGTATAGTGAACACAACATAATGGATCTAACACGACAAGAAAAGAAGGAAATAGACTTTATAGATCAATCATCTGCTTGCAGAATCTAAATGAGCATTTCTAAACACTCTCTTTATATTTGAAGAATACCTTTCATATCTTTGGTTTCAATTTGCCTTGATTATAAAAGTTTTCTTGAAAACCTCTCCAAATTGTTTCAAAATTGTTTTCATGAAAATAATTTTTCACTTGCATTTCATTAAAAAATGAAAATAGTTTTAAATAGGGGGAGGGAAAATTGTTTTCTTGACACATTTATTTTGATTAATGCGGAAGAAGGACATTTCTAATTTATTTTCATATTTACTTTTCTAAAAGTCTTTCTTCTTTATACTTTAAACTTTTTTCATGTCAAATAGGGGGAGAGAGAAGCAAGAAAAATATGTTGCTCTTACTTTGCTTTTATAATTCATACATATTTTTCATAAAGAATTTATCATCATCAAAAAGGGGGAGAATGTTATATATGATTAGTTTTGATGATCTCAAATATAAATGTCAAATAAGAGCAAAAAGTTTGTAAATATACTTATCTCCTACATTGACTAACTACTATATTTAATGCTGTATATCTTGAAAAAGTTTGTATAATATACTTATTTCCTACAGTGACTAACTACTATATTTAATGTTGTATATCTTATAGATTAGTCATAAACCCGATGGTGGGTTGATGTTATTTGCTTATAATGCCTCATAAATGGAGAATGATCATCAAGAAGAAAAACAAGAAGAAAGAGATTGAAGAAAGAAGAAAGAAAGAAGAAGATTGAAGATATTCAAGAAGATATCTAGTTGGGTAATCAAGAATGATCATCAAGAGGAAAAATAATAAGATATCTTGTACATTAGCCAAGCAAAGAAAGAAGAAGACTGAAGATAGTGAAGAAACAGATTGAAGAAAGAAGAACTTGCAAGAACCAATGGGAATATCAAGATACAAGCTATTAGAAGTGATACCAGAGGTTTCTAATGTCAAATGGACGTTGGAATGTGTCAACACGAAGCTAAAAAGAATTATACGGAAGTTATGCTACCTCCAGAGGTGATTATTTGAGTGAATACTTGAGTGATATGCCATTGCCTCATTTTGAGGTGATCACTTGAGTGGTCATTCAAGTGATGACCTAGAATCACTCCAATGACCACTAGAGTGATGAGCATTCTGCGGTGCTCTGTTTTCACACAGCATGACATAGCTTCAGTATTTTGGTCATATCTCTCAAACCACACGTCGGATTAAGCTGAAACTAGAGGCATATAAAAATAGACTCCTAATGCGTAATTTGACCAAATATCACATTCAAAGAAGTTCATTTGAGAGAGATATCAGCTTCAAAAGTGGACACTAAAATCACCATCACAGTGCAAGGCAACTTTGGTATTTTGGAAATAACTCCCAAACTACACATTGGATTGCAACGAAACCAGTGCCATATGAAAGTAGACTTAAAGAGATTTCCATGGATATATAATTTGTCACATTTGAAGCTATATACTAAGAATTATACCTTCTGGAAGTTACTGCTCATGATTTCAGACATTGTATAATGCAAAAGATACTCTTTGGATCATAACTTTCTGTATACAATGAGTTGGGAGGTGATTCTTGTTGCATTGGAATGTAGGCGATGAGAGCTTTCAGATGATATATAATTTTCCATGTTTAGAACTAAAATGAAAATATTACTCGAAGGGATCACTCAAGTAATTTGCAAAGTTATGTAAAACATTACTTGAGGGATCACTCGAGTAATGACCCAGGCTTACTCGAGTGACCACTCCTATAATGCTTCCTATGAGAATAAAACAATGTACTGAAGCTTTTGAAAGTCATGGGAATGTTTATGTAACTCACTCTTCTTGCTTCTAATCACTCTGACACTTCATTGTATTAATGTTTAATGTATGTCTCCAGGAATACAATGAAGATATGATGTGGAGAGTAAAGAGGTGACTTTACGGAGGCGGAGCATCAATTTTCGTAATGGCTAGTTTTCAATTTCAAGTAAACGGATGAAAGAAGCAACCACACTCTAACGGACAAGTTGAAATGCTCAAACGGTCATCAATCCTCATCAACTATAAATAGAAGATAATCCAAACTAGAAGAGAGACTCGGTGTATACATCATCTAAATGCCAATATCTTGACATCAATGCTCATCGAACATACTCTTTGTTTCTCTAGCCTATATATCATTTACCTTTAAGAGCGAGATTATTTGTATTGTAATTCAATGTTCATTTTATTCACTTATGAGAGAGAAGATTGATTGTAATATTCCATCATCAAAGTTCTATCCTTACGGGGTGTGTAAGGGGGAGCAACTCGGTTGTAACCTTATGGTATGTAAGGGGGAGTAACTCTGTGAGAGATTTATAGAAGGCTTCACAAGTGCCTGGCTAAACTTGTGAGTTATAAAGGCTATTCTTGTGCCTGAATTAAACAAGAAGATAGTAGATTTGAAAATTTCAAGAGGAGCCTGTGGACTGGACGTAGGCCATCGCAGATTGGACCAAACCAAGATAAATCACAGTTTGCATACTCTCTTCCTTAAACTCTTATATTTCTAGCATATATTAATTTTTGATTTATGATTCATTACTTTCATATTTATTGCTTCCACTAAGATGCGAAAAGATTTTCAAAGTTCTTAAATTTTTATCTTACACCCAATTCAGCCCCCTCTTGGGTGTTAGCTAGTTCTAACAACTTTCTTGTATAACTAATGACAAAACCTATTTAAATATTATAAAAATACCACAACCTTTATTTAATGACACTTATCCAAAAATATGATGTTAATTAGTGGCACCTATTCCCTTTAGTAAAGTAGTGTTAATGAAATGAAGTGCTACACCTTGTTCACTTTGGCGAGCAACACGCTCACAGAGGCAAACTTCCCTTTATTAGCCTTGGCATGCAGATGCTTCTTCACCATAAGTTCAACCATCTCTCTTCTAAAGAATCTTTTACCTATTTTTAGTGATCCTACGATCCAAAGAGGCTAAGTTTTGGGTCTCTAAAATCTAGGATGTTACATAACCTATAATAGAAATTCATGTATGTAGCATCAATTGCCCTAAAAATTAATTAGATATAATTAATCACCATTTATGAAAAATTTTCCCCTTTTTAAGTTTATTTTCCAAGCAAGCACTCTTGATACAAATTCCTCACAAGACATACAATGGTCCCCAAATAACATAATAAAGCACCTTTAAAATGATATGAAATACAAATAAATTATGGGTTTTGACATGAATACTATCAAACAAACTCATCTAATAGTTAAAATTACTCAAATAAAACTTTGGTACAATTTGCAATCTTCCGGGGCAACATTGAACCCAAATAAAACTTTGGAATACCTAGCATTCTCTAGTGAAAACTTTCGTGGTAAATTTACACTTTAACCTAATCAAATGGATGACATATGGACCAATCAACTCATCATCATATTTGGTATCATAACAATCAACTTTCACTAGGATAACAACAAGGGCAACATTGCTACAATTTGAAAACTTCCGAGAGATATTGAATCCAAAAAAACTTATGTGTACCCAGCACTTCTAAGTGAAAATCTTTGGAGCAAATTTTCACCTTCACTCTATATGATATACTTAAAAACGCTGGTTTAGATGTCTAATGACTAAAAGTGTCATGAGTTTTATAAAATATGTGTGTGTGTATATATTATGTATATAATTTGTTAAGTTTAGGGGAAATTTTAAAATTATAATTATAAAAATAAAGAGTTAAATTTTTATTAAAAAAATTTGTAAATACTAAAAATATATTAATTTTATGTATTCAATGAATAAAATTATGAATATATATAAAAATAAAATTTAAAAAAATAAAAATATTTTGAAAAAAAGTTTCACTGAAAAAATATTTGAAGAGAAAAGAGTCAGTTATGCACGTTCTAAAATTTAACTTTTATGGTAATTGACTTTTTGAAGGAAAGCTCATTTACCAATATTACTTTGGCCCAACCATTTTTTTAAACCTTCAACTAGGTAGCTTTTCAGTCTAAGAAGAGCGGATTGGGCCAAGTGAAGGGTATCTGAAACAAACATTAAATTATTGTCACAAAAAAAAAAATATTAAATCATAGTAACTTTATGGGTACGCATCAAGGCCGATTCAAAATTTAGGAGGTATGAAATAAATGTTTTTAAGAAAAACTTATATATATATATAGACATATACTCTATACGCTCGTTTTTATAAGAAACAGCCGCTACATATACCACGTTCCTATTTATAAGAAGCATTTATTGTGAAATTGCGTTGCTGTGTCAGAAGAAGCATAGCTATACTGATTCGGTATACTCTAAAGACATTTAGAGAATATCTTAATTCATGTTTATTACTTTCTCATTTTGCCCTTCTTTGACTACCTATATTTCTCACACTCTCTCTCCACTGCACATTCTCCCTCTTATAGAATCATCTTAATTACTCCTACAATATTAATTTTCTTATTCTCTCTCTTATTCCATATGTCCTAATAAATAAAGTAATTTTGTCCAAAAGGTTACAATTTTTTCTATTTATTGTCCTTAATTGCCGCTTTGATCTTCGTTATTTAGTTAAGTGTTGCTTATGAAAAAAAATAGGGGGAATATAATTTAAAGTTTTAAGGTTATACTCCCTCCGGTCCTAATTATAAGACAAAATTGACTTTTTTGGAGAAATTAAGGAAGCCAATTTAATTACTTTAGATTTTTTATATTTTTATTTTTTTCTCCTAACTAATTAATTTGACTAATAAACTAATATATAGTCTAAGGATACTAAAAATATAAACATTCTAAAGTAATTTAATTGACTTCCTTAATTTTTCCAAAAAAGTCAACTTTATCTTATAATTAGGACCGGAGGGAGTATATACACAAATTAAACCTTCTACAGAATTAAAGAAAGTATTAAAGTTTCATTTCCTCCTTTTGCTCCCAAATCCTCCATCACGCAAACCATGTTCTTCTCCTACCTCCAAAAGGAATTCCTCTCTCTCTCTCTCTTGCCCTTCCTACATTCCCAACCATGTTCAGGACCCCTTCTACGTCCAAATCCTCGACAACACCCACTATGAGGGTGAACAGTCCAAGGGAGCATCCATGAACTCGAAGCAAAAGCTTTGATATAGCGCTACAGCTTGCTAAGCTAGGTGTTGACGTCATTAATGCTAGGTTCCCTGCTTCTTCGAAAGATGACTTTCATGCTGTAAAGATTATAGCTCAAGAGGTCGGCAACGCCGTTGATAATTATGGTTATGTGCTGGAGATATCTGGGGCTTGCAGCTGTACTAAAGTTGATATTATGTGTGCAGGGAAGGCTTTGCAGTGTGCTAAGAGGCCAAGGATTCAAATGTTTATATCGATGAGTGAGATTCATATGTGTGACCCCCTCACCGTGATTACATCCGGATTACGAAATTTAAGTGAAATGGAGACCAATAAAATGAAATCAACAATTTATCATCCCTCAACGCGGGATGGGGTATTTCAAAAAAATTAATTCAAATTGCAATTAATCCTGGTCTTACATTCACGGGCGGATATAACTACTTGAGAAATCAAATCACATAATAAATATCAGAGTGCGGAAACTAAAATCCCGGCAAACCCCGGGTTACTTACATATATATAATGGGTTTAAGGTTCCCAAAATGGGGAGTACATGTCCAAAATATTCATTTACATCTCATATACATTTAGTAATCCCAAAATCAAAACAAAGATAACCAACTACTACTAAAGTCTCGGAGTAATTCTAACTACTCCTGGTTGTCCGCTTCCCTTTCGAGCCACTCACCCTGTCTGAAAAGGTTAGTCATTTGGAAAGAGTGAGATTCTAAAGAATCCCAGTAGTAACAAATTATTTATACCACACATAATCACATAGCATGTAAACAAATCATCTCATATCAGCAACACAAATCACACTACAACCTCATCCCCTTTTACCGCCAGGAAGGAACACCGTCCTAACCCGAACCGTTGTTAGCGACTCAGGGAATATTGGCGTGGTAGTGCATACGAATAGCCTTACAACTCACATATAGCCTTTCGGCTTTCACAATTGGCCCGTCGACCTTCACAAATAGCCTTTCGGCTCACAATTAGCCTTTTGGCCCACATAATCACATATATCACACCCTAACCTCATCCCCTTTTACAGCCGAGAAGGAACACAGCCCTTACCCGAACCATTGTTAGCGACTCAGGGACTATTGGTATAGCGGTGCTTCCACAATTTCACATATCTTGCAGCATACGAAATCATAACATCACAATGACATAGCACACATACAATGTATCACATAAGGTATAAAGAAAGAGTCACTACCTGTATCTTTCCTGACTGGCTCCTGTACCGTAGTCTCATGAGGGCGATAGATATGAAATCCTATAATAAATTAGGGACAATCGATCAATCTCTTTTCCAAGTTCTTAATTTCATAATACACTTAGTTGGTTATCATATAGGACTATTTAGGTGACCACTAGAGGCCTAAACATATGCCTAAAGGATTGGAAGACACTACCCAAAGACCCCTTTTTCGAAGGCACAACACTGATTTCTGACAGCCTCACTCGAGTGAAGATGACCTCACTCGAGTGATGATAGACTTGTGCTCGGGTAAGAACGACTCTCACCCGTGAGTTCTTGCCAGAGAGCAACTACAACGACCATAATGTGCTTACATCACTCGAGCACCAAGCTCTGCACTCGGGTGAAGACCCCAAATATGCTCGATGTAACCCCCTCAGTAATTATATCCGAAATACACGATTAAAATGAAATAGAGACCAATAATAATCAAATAACATTTACTAACCCATCACATGATGGGGTTTTCAAAAATACCTTTCGAAATCATTTATAAACTTGGTCTCATATTCACATTTCGAATACAATTACTACGCGAAGATAAATCACATTCATATAAATATCAGAGTGCACAACATAATCATCCCGGCAATCTCGGGTACATACCTTCGCTAAAGATATACAGGGCACAATTGCCCATTACAATTCTTCAAATGGGGATTACACAATCTCATCTTGAATGAGTCCTGCCGCTCCCTCCACGAGCCACTTGCCCTGTCTAAATTGTTGGTAAGGGAGGGTGAGATTCGAGAGAATCTCAGTAGAGAAACATTATCAATATGCAGGCAAGATAAGTGTTTAATGCATGACATGCTTGCATCACATAACTCATGCACACATACAATGACAAATCTATAAGCTCAATGCTTCGAACGATACACATATGGCCATAGCATATATTGAAACATAGCTTCAAATCATTCATACATGTTCCACATAATCAAGCAAAGCAATAACATGCATCAACACATTAATACAGTTATCAGAGCATGCAGGAGAGATAAGTTCCCTACCTCCAGTCTTTTATCCTCGATTTACGTGCCAACAACTCGGGGCTTCACATTCGATCCTACAATGTCAAATGTACTATTTAGATACTTCCATAGTGTTTCTGGGGATTATATAAGGCTATATTGAAAATTTACTAAAATACCCCCGGGTACCCGGCCCGGCCTCGCCGTTCCCGGTCCGGCTGTACTTTCCTTAAAATTTTGACATGGGCTATTCTGACATATTTTCGCCCAAGGAATCCATTTCCGGACTCGGAATTATCAAATTCAATGTCAATTTACAAATGTACCTTTGGCAGCCCCACTTTAAGGGTTTCAAGGGCGTTTTCGTAATTATGCTTTTTCGGCCTTTTCCGAAAAAGTGCCCAACTGTAACCCCACCTAATTTTCGCTTCTGAACTCAATGGAATCATCAAATCATTGAAAATCCAACTCTAAGACCCATTTATAGCCCAGACCGAAATATATGGGTTTTCCAGGAAAAAACGAGGTTTTTCGGTTTCGGCTGCGTAAACGCGTTCCTTTCTACTCCTAACCACTTTATTGACTATTCCATTAGGTTAGAACTACCATTTAGTGTCAATTTGGGCAGCATAACAGCCCCACAAGCCCATTTTCCATTTTTAGAACCAAAGACAATCCGGCGAAATTTCACCGATTAAATTGTCTATAACAGCCAGAATAGTCAATATGCAAGAGTTTGGAAGTTACCTCAAGCTCCCACTAGCTTTTCCTTCTTGTGGCTGAAAACCCTAACTTCAAAACACCAAAAGAGGAGCTTCCAAACCTTAAAGAACATAAAGGAGTAGCTTAGGATCGGAGTTATACGCGTTAGGAGCTAGATCGTCGGAGAAATCGGCTTAACTTACGAGATTTCTTCCTCTTTCTCTCTCTAAAGATCCCATTCAATTCTTCCCTCTATTCTAAGTCAATTTGGATGTTGATCCACAATTGAACTCAAATACAGGGTTTTGGCGTTGCTCATAACACAAGTGACTACAATCCACTTTATATTCTCTAAAAGGGTTCATTAATCACTAACCACGTCCACTTTTGTAGTCATTAACTCCTAATCACAATTTGGGATCTTGCTAAACTGGGGCTTAGAAATCCACTAATCTCAGGCTTATTCTCTAGCCTCGAGTCTCAAAATTTGGGGTATTACACTCGAGTCCCTGAAAGTGCAACACCACAAGTGACAACCCGAGAGCACAGACCACACCAGAGGCACCAACTCACTCATGCATGACACCCCGCACTCGGGTGAGACAATTATGCTTGCGAGTGTCAGAGCACACTTTTGGCATCCATCAGTGAGTGAAAACCTGAGAGCAACCCCATCTCTGGGCTCATACTATCACTTGAGTAAACCTAAGCTCACTCAAGCATTATCTTCCCTCACTCGAGAACAAAGAAGTGCACTCGAGCCTCATTCATAGAATCCAAGCAAAACTCAAAGCATAAAAGGAAAAATTCACACAACACTCTAGCATGATCTTCCTCTGCTCAAGTGTTGTGCGTCAGAGACCAAAAATGCAGAAAACAGCACAAAATACTAGATGGTGAAATTCATACCCAATGGTTCCCAAACTCTACCAAAAGCTCATACACACTTAGCACTAACTAGGGAACACATTGGCCACTTCAAAAAAATCCCAAAACCAATTTGACCACAATCATATTCTTAGGTCTCTATAACACAACAATTGTCCAATTTCCATTAACACATTTCCAACATTTCTAACTAAATCCAATACTCAAATATCTTCACAATAGATTATTTCCAACATCAAACACAATGAAATCCATACTTTAAACATTTGGCATAACTAGGGCAAATTTCCAGATTTTCATAAACTTATCCAAAAATCACAAATAATACTTCAAAATGCACTAAGTGCCTACCTCTTCACTTTGCCAAATCCAGGATCTTGATTTTCCAACTTCCAATTCCGACCAACACACAAATCACCACTATATCAAGATTCTGAAATTACCAAGTTGAAGCTCTCAATGAGATGAACAACATTAGAGAAGAGATTTAGGGCATTAAAGATCAAACAAAGCATCAAAATCTCACCTTTTCTTCTTCATTTTCCCTTGATCACCGGAAACTATGGAGAAAGAGGAGAGAGAGAGAGAGGGAAATGGTGATATGATGCAAATGATGATGATGAACAAGCTTCCTCTTCCTTCCCATACACACTTCCACCGAATAAGAGAGAGAGGAGAGAGGAAAAATTGCTATTTTGTCCTCTTATGCTACATGCAATGACTCATCAAATGCCACTTGTCACCATCCTACTTATTCTTTCATGAGCTCATCCAATCGCAAAACATAGGATTCTGACCCATAGTCAAAGAATCTCAACCCTTGATCTTAAATACCACCCACATGCATACCAAAATCACATCACATTAATTCCGAAAGTGCTTAATTACACTAATTACAATAATTATCAGAGTCATTAGCCCTTGATCTCGAATTGGGATATTACAATATGAAGTATAAGTAGAAGAAGACAAATGAAGAGGTCATTGAGACTGCTCAGAGAATGGTAAAGTTTGCTCGCAGTTTGGGCAACCATGATATAGGGTTTTGTGCAAAAGATGCTGCTAGGTTTTTTCTTCTTCTAATTTTTTTTTCTTTTTCCTAAATTATAAAAATTTCTCTAAGCTTTAGACCATATACAAATAGTTTCATTTACATTGAAAATTTAATAATAAACCTTCATAAACATTCAAATTTATGGAGATAACTCCCAACCATCAATTATGTACCCTCTTTAATTTTTTTTTGTGTTGTGCATTTATAGGCCCCTCAAAATTTTAGAAATATATAATCCCTAATACATTTAATCTTTTGTTGAGTAAATAATTAACACAACTAATTGTACGAGAGTTATTAAATGTTATAGTTTAGGGGGTTTCTTTGTAAAGTTTCAAATAATATATATATATATATGTGTGTGTGTGTGTGTGTGTGTGGAGAATATCTATACATAACATTAAATTCAAGATAGATATATATGATTTAGCTTCTTTTTTTTAATCTTGCTTCGCTTAACTTTTTCAACAAACTTGCAATGAGGTATAGATTGATACTTGGTCTAATTCATGCAATATATGTTATGAAAATTAGATCATATGGCTTATTATCAAATTTTGGTTCGGTTTCAAATAATACCTCATTTAAAGATAAAAACCAATTAGAAGTGATTTATTTTCATGAAGCACAAATATATTGAACCAACTAAAAATGATCAAGAATATATTAAACTCATAAAAAATTAACAATAAAATCAATAACGAATCCATAAGAAATAATCAAAAACATGAAAGAAAATCATTTTTAAAAGTTCGCTTTAAATTACGTACTCTTTATATAATTAAATTTTGAAGAAAGCTATTAAATTTGGAAGATTTTCATGAGTGTACAGAACTTGAAAATGAACTTAGTCATATATATATATATCCAGTGTATCATAACTTATAGCAAATACAACTTGAAATAAATTTTATATTATATATATGTTCAACCAAAATTTGGTAGAGAAAGGTTTTATTTACTGTGTCACCAACAACATATGATTTTACAAAAGATAATATTAAGAATAAGAAATGATGATATTATGGATAGTTCGTAAATGGTGACTATAGAGCAGTGACAAATGGAGGGAAAAGGGGATGGATCAAGTGTAGTGGGAGTTCAAGGTACAATTGCAAGAGAGCATAGAATAAAGTGAAGACTGGTCTCCTTGTTACCATTGCTACCCCTTTATTTTCGCGCTTCTAGATCCAATAAGATATATATGGTTGTTCCTACTATCACAAATCATGGAGCATCCTACGATTGACTGGTTTTTCTCGACATTTTGTGAGGAGTTGTGGGCTTGAACAAGTCCCTTGGCCTAGCAGACTTTCTTCTAATGGCTTCATCCATCCTTGGGTTGGATCTCTCTTACTGGGCTCACCTGGTGCATAGGCCCAAGGTGCTATTTTTATTACACACAATAAGTCCCCTACTTCACAAGTCTAATATGCTATTAGCTTAAGAAGTAGATTCGATCTTCCTGGTTGAAGTGCCTCCCAGAATTTAATGGCTGCATATGAATTTCACCTTGAACCAACCATTCCTTCCTGAGGCATCTTTCTAAGTCCTCTGTCAGTTACTTAACTCTTATTGTGTAGTTTCTTCCCATGTCTCTATATGATTTTGTTTCTCCAATGCTTCCCCATTTCATTTGTGTTAAGTTGTGCAAAGGTTCTAGTGAAAGCTTGCAAGGCAAAATCAAAGACTTTCAATATTCTGAATTTCCCTTGATGAGGTTCTACAAAGGTATCTCTTTTCTTCTCTTTGCTTCACTCTTTCTTTGATTTCTAGGGTTGATAGTCATTGTTTGTTGTTCCCTTTACTTTGTTCTTTGGAATCAAAAGAGTTAGGGTTTGGCATGATTTTTGGGTTTTCGTTTTCTTTTCCTTCACTTTGATCTTAATTTCATGAATCCTTGACTTTCTAAGCATTTTTCTTTACCATTTTCTGGCTTGGATAATTCTACACTACCATTTTAGGTAGCTTTCGAACCTTGAGTGTTGTTTGTCTTGCTTCTTGTAGGTTACTATGTCATAGTTGGATAGTTCATCTCTAAGTATTACTGGCCATAATGAGGGGGATCCTGAGGTTGAAGTTACATCAAGTGATTAATCAAACTTGGGTAGTATGAGGGATCAAAATATAGCGATTGCCCCCTAGAATACTAGTGTGTTGGAAGGGTCAGTGGCGTCCACAGTAGATCTTAAGGGTTATAGAAACATCTGTAGAACCTATGACATATCTAAGGATATTCTCATGAGAGTCCTTCTACCAAATGAAAGAGCCAACACATACTCAAAAGGCTAGCTTGCTATGTATGTCAAGTCATTTAGGTATGGAACTTGTGTTCCTCTACCACCCTTGATAATATGACTATGTAGGCATCTTGATCTCACTCCTTCTCGACTGATACTGCATGTGTTGCATGTTGCCATGTCCTTAAAGGTCTTAGCTAGACAAGTAGATATTGAACTTTTGGTGGAAGATTTGCTATAATCCTATTATCTACTCATAAGGAATTGAGGGATGTATACTCTGCTTAGTAGGACCAAATATTCTGTTCCCATTAGGGGGAGTCAGATTAATGATCACGGGTGGGAGGAGAGATATGTATTTGTGGTTTCCTCCGCCTAGTTGAAGATGGTTTAGGAATACGTACTAGATGGAGCCTTACTGGTGAGTTCCCCTTCTAACTATGATCCCTGGTAAGTATATATCCCTCTAAGTAATCAAATGGTGTTTTTACAGATGGTAGTAAGAATTGAAAGGCACCAGAGGGTTGTGACAAGGAGAGGATAAGTGATATCTTGGTTGACATGCTGCTAAGAGAGACTTCCTAGTTTTATTGGACCAAAATAACACCCCTCCAGGTAAGGTTCTAACCTTATTGTATTTTTCATAGTCCTTTACTTTAGGCTGATTGTGCATTTGATTGATATTTTCTATTTTAGTTAAATAAATCAAGAAGGAAAAGCTTTCAAAGCTTCCTAACGCAAGTGAAATAAGCTCAAAGCTTTGTTCCAAGACCGATGGTCAGCTTGGATCCTCCCCCAATTAAACAATATTAGTTCTAGAGGTTTATAAAGTCCAAAGCAATGGTAAGGGCATGGCTGAGCCTAACAAGAAGTGTGAAAATATTGGTGGTAGTTCGTCTGGGGATTTTGACTTGCAATTCCTTAGTACAGTCTCATTAGTATCCGACACACCTCAGGAGCTTCCCATGGTGCATTGCCTACTATTTCCTAATGATTTGGACAAGTTAAGAGCACAAGGTCTGTAAAATTCAACGACATCAACATCACCCAGGTTCTTCAAGTAAGGTCCTACTCCTTTTCGCCTTGTCCATGGTTTATCTTGTTTCTTAACACTTCTTCTTGGTGTGTAGGGCTTCCAATGCTTGTTGTTTTTACCAAATGAGATCTCCTAACTGCTATCCCAATCATCTGAGAAGGAGAGGACCAACCAGGAACTTCAAGAGGAGGTGGCACGTTTGTTGGACATACAATCTAAGCATGAAATGCATATGGAGCATCTTTGGAGGGAGCTTAGTGAATCCAAGCATAAGCAATCGACCTTGGAGTCTAAGAATGGTGCTTTAAAGTAGTAGCTAGAAGAGATTGGTACAAAGTCTTATTTCAAAGCTCATGCCTAGTTCATAAATGAATTCAAGAAGGGTAAGATAGTCATGTGGGAGGCCAACACTGCCAATGTAAAGTATGAGGCATTATTGTAAACTCAAGGATGATAGCCCTATAGGTAGTGTGAAGGATGGCTCCATGACTGCTACTAGGGATGGCCTTGGGGCTGGTGCTGATGGTGGTCTTACACATAACGCCCCAAATTTCAATTAAGGGCTAATGACTTTAAAGTGATTGTAATTATTGTAATTAAGCACTTTTGAAGAATACAATGTGAATTTTGATTCAAACGTGTTTTGATCAATGCCTAAACCCTATATTTATGATTAAGTTTGGAATAAGGTCTAATTGGGTTAAATATAGGGCAAGGGTGCATGATTAGATAATTAGAGTGATAAGGATTAGTTGGAAGTGATTTGAGTATAATTGCCATAATCAGGGGTAAAATGGTAAAACTGGAAAGTTACCGATCGATTGGTTAGTTACCGAAGAGGAAACTCATAGGTAACTTGAGATCAATGGTTAGGATTCATGAGTATGAGAGGAGTTGTGTGTGTGCATGTGTTATGTGAGGTTAGGAAAGGAGGGCCAAGATGTTGCCAAATGTCCATTTGTGAGCCTGTAGATCAAGTCAATGTTTCAACCTTGTTTTCTCCCTCTCTCCTCCACTTAGGTCGCCAAAAAGTCTCATGCACAAGGAAAATCTGATCCCATCTTCATTCTCTCATCTCTCTCCTCTCCACTCCATTTTCGTCCAAGCTTGGTAGGAAAGAGAAAGGAAAAGCTTGAGTTTTGGGTAAGTATTTGTCTTTAAATGCTCAAGTGTTCTTCATTAATATTGATCATTGTGTTAAGAGCATTATTCATATGGTTTCATATTTTTGATTAGTAGTGATTGGAAGCTTGAGAAAATTTGGAAGTGGTGGAAATCAAGAATTAGTCTAGGGAAGAAGTTAAGGTAAGCCTTTGAAACCTTTTGACATATTTATTGTGGTCATTGGTTTATCTTTGAGGAATTTGGATTTTTGCCTTGATTTTGGCTTAATTTTGAAATATGTGAATTGGTTAGTGTTTAGTGTGAAATCGGTGTCATAGTGTGTCTTTGAGCATTTGAAATTGATTTGGAATGTTGGTTTGGATTGGTTTGTAATATGGTGGTTTGATTGAGTTCTTGGTAAGACATGTGGTGGTCATTGTGTAACATGTCAATGGAGACTGAATTGGGTTGTTTTGACCATTTCAATGGATTCCTTGTGCAAATTTATGTGGGAATGGTATTTGATATGAATTTGGAAACCATTGGAAGCATTGGTGCAAAATTGAAATGTTGTCCATTGAAAGTCTATTCTGGGCAGTCAGGTTGTGTGAACATTTTGGCTGGGAAAATGATGTCAGAAAATTATGAATATTTCTAGTCTTAAATTTCACATTCCAAGCTTCAAAATGGACATATAATTTGTGCCATTTCGTTTTGGGAACTGGGAGATATGACTGCCCAAAGTTTGAGGTAAAAAATGGACTCGGTTTTGGGGCAGTAATGAAATTTGTGTGATTCTGTATTTTTGTGGTGATTTCCAGTAATGGCCAATATTTTTCCTATGAATTGGACTTAAATAGCTTTTATTGGATTTGGGATCACCTCATTTCAATTTTTCTAGAATTAATTATGATTTTTCGATGTTGCCTTGGCTGCAGCAGAAAATCTTGGCTGCATCGCAAAAGTTTCTGTGTGCATTTTGGCCATAGCTAGAAATTCTTGGTTGCAGCAAAAAACCTTATGTGCACGTTTTGGCTGTAGACAACCCGCATTTTTACTATTTTGTGATTTTAAAAAGTGGTTTCCAACCTAGTACTTTCCAATTCCTCTTGGTTTTCATTGAGCCTATTATAATCACTTAAGGGACTTAGGTGGTAACCTGTTTTAAGTGTTTGGAAGTGAGAATCGGGAGTAGAGAATTAATCCACCATTTTGATTTTGGTGTTTAGGATTTGACATTGCTATCCTCATGAGCCAACAGTGCCAAAGGATGTCAGGAAAGAACAAGGTAGTGACTCTTTCTCTTGTACCATGTGTGAAACATTGTATGTATGTTTGTCATGCATTAAGAATACTTTGTGATAATTGTGATACATTGAGATCGCAGCGAAAGCTGACGCATAGTGTTTACAGCCATGTGTGCTGTCGTACGTGGCATGAGCCATGTGATATTGTGATGCTGCTTAACATGATCTTACATGCTCTGTGTTTGTATACTGTATGAGTGATTTGTTACTACTGGGATTCTTTTGAATCTCATTCTTTCCAATAACTAACATTTCAGATAGGGCAAGTGGCTCAAGAGAGAAGCGGACAACCCAGAATGGTTAGGATCTCTTAGAGACATTTTGAGTGGGTTGCTGGTTATCTCTTTTGGTTTTGGGATTACTGTATATGATCATTATTTTGAATGTAGTGATGTAATCCCCTTTTTAGGATCTTTAAACCCTCAGTGTAAATATAGATGAAACCCGGGGTTGCCGGGATTTTTGTTTCACACTCTGATATGTATAAATGTGATTTAGCTGCACAGGTAATTATATTCGGTGTTTGAAAATGAGACCAGGATAGGAAAGAAATTTTGAAAGTTTGGTTAAAAACCCTTCCGCAAGAAGGGATTGGAAATGACTTTTGATGATTATTGGTCTCTATTTCATTTAAAATTCCGAATTTTGAATTATAATTATGTGTTTAAAGGCACGGGGTTACACTACAGCTGGTGTGGGAGATGATGAGTAGTGATGGAGATATACCCCTTTTTATTTGTGATTTTAGGAGCCCATGTTGGGCATTATTTTAGCTGGATGTGACTTTTAGGGTGTCTCCTTGCCCAAGACTTACGTTAACCTTTTGTGTTTATGTCCTTTTATGGATAGTAAGGCTAGTGCCTAATGATCACCATGGCCCCTTATGGATATTTAAGTAACTGATTGTAAGTGTTTTCTGAATTTCGAGTTTTATTGTGCTAATAGTGGCACACCCCACCTTATATACCACTTATTATCTATATTAATCAAGTAGCAATTGTGTAGTTCGGTGGGCACATAGGAATATCACAAAAATACTAATATTATTGATACAATATTGCTTGATTATATTACAAGAGTACCCCATAGGGGTTTACATAATGTTTGCAGACCTTAAAATGATAAAGGCCTTCAGATAACCAACGTCTCATCTTGTACTGGTCTGAAATGTTCCGTTGTAGGTAATTATGATTCTACCCTTTGATTTACTTGTTTTAAGCTGAAAACTTTAAAAGTTTATAGAAAGGGTGATATTCAAAGAATCTTGGTAGTAACATACAATCAAATATATACGATGTGAAAATAAATATGCCATGCACCATGTTATGTAAGATATGAACTCGTGTTGTGCGAACACCATCAAAGGCTAAATGACTGTTTGCAACCCTGGCTTAACTCATGTCCATGGTCAAATGATTGTTTAGACTCTGGCTATTGGCATGCACTATCACTGGATTCCAGATCACAAGTATGCTAATATGCATGTCCAAGACACTGTGCTCATGTTATAGAAGATGGAATACACAAACATACAATAATCACATAGTGCATGAAAGAAAGAGTTACTACCTAGACACCTTTCCTGAGGGGTATTCAATTATTCCTCCATGCTCAGGTAGGTAGACAGCTAACAGATCCTATAATCAGAATTTAAAATTTGTGTGTTATTACTTAGTCTAACACCTTTGACATAATAGAAACTAAGTTATCCTTGAGATATTCTAATGTTTATCCTTTGTTTTGAACTTGTTTATCATTTGAGTCACTTGGGGGCCATTAGAAGCCTAAACATATGCTTACGAGGTTGGGAAAGGTTAGAACAATCAACACCATTCAGAAAAATATAGAGTGCTGAAATAGGGGCTTGGCTGTGGCTAAGAAATCGTTTGGCCGCGGCCAAGAAATCGTTTGTTTCTAGCTCAACTTCCAAAAATCATAATTTAATCTACAAAAATCAAAATAGAGTTGTTAAAAGTCCTACTTGAAGAGTTTGGAAAAATTATAACCACTGCCATCTATAGCCACAAAAATATAAAAGTCCACAAATTACCATACTGTTTTGGAATTCAATTCCAATTTCAACCTTAAAATTTAACAATTAATATCTCCCATTAAAAAGACCCAAATTGAGCATATTATATATATCAAATTAAAGCTTAGCATGTCTACTACTATTCTTAAAAGTTTCACGGTCATTGGACAAGATTTGATCATTCAAAAACTCATCACAAGCAGATGGCCTGTAGAAAACGAATCTGGTAGCATTACTACTTGAACTTCACTCTTTGGGTTTTCAAACCAACCCTTCTAAAATCATGATCACAACCTTTTCCCACACAGTTTTGCATTCTAAACACAATAGAAATGTCAAAATCATAAATTTTTAAGCCTTTACACCTACTGATCGAGCAAACCCAATTTTGCCAAAATCACTAAAACAGAATTTTGACCACCAACTTGGTCCAAAATCCACATAAATCATCAGCTAACCATAAACACATGATTAAACCATGATTAATCCTAAAAAATACCCTTGGCTAAAATTTAAATAGTACCCCACCCTCTTGAAAACTCATCCAAACAACAAACCAATTGGTTTAAAAGGAAGCCTGCGCTTACCTCTACATGTTTCCATATTCGGTTCGAAAATCCGGCAGTATTCTGGTATGTGAGATGGCACTAAACCCCTCTAAATGACTATTTGGACGGGCTTATTTATGTGCACTATCATTGGTCAAACAACTATTTGAAAAATGACTATTTGCAACCCCAGCTTAATGGCTGTTTGGAAAACAACTATTTACAAAATGATTGTTTGCAACCTAAGGTGATGTGATCCAGCAAGTTGTGTCAAATTCAAGCGATCCTTTGCAAATACCAAGTGGACCAATCACAAGAGCAAGAGCCAAACAAATTAAGGAAGCATTAAATGGGCTAGTGCAAGATACTTGGACAAAGCAAGTAGCAATTGGATCAAAGCTTGACAAAAATGCTGAAAACGTCACTAACTTCATATGGGCTGCAAATGGAGATATTGATCAAGTTTTGGGCTTGCAAACTTGGAATTAAAGAGCTTGGACCAAGTACCACACATGGGAGGCTCATTTGGGCCTAAATAAGCACATTTTGAGCCTTAATTTGCTGATTACATATTCTTGAAGTTAGGTGTGCGAAAATCAACAAGGAGTTGGTGGCAAATTTGACTTTTGTCTCTTTAAGCATTTGTATTTGAGTTTTCAACTTTCTTCTAGATTGTATTAGACTTTTGTGTTTATTATATTAGACTTTTAGGTTTCCTAGCACATGGTTTTATAATTTGTAATTTCTATGTTCAGATTTGCACCTACTACAATTAGGTTCCTATAAATACTTGGTGCTTCTTCATTTGTAGGGGACACAATGCAGATTTGAATCATAAATGAAAGTTGCACTTCTGCACTTTGTTTCTTGAGAGTGGATTATCTCTAAGGGTTCTTTTTAGAACTAACAAACTTATCAAGGCTTGATCAACCTTGTGGCGTTTTCCAACACTTCGGGTCCTTGTTCTTTCGTGTTCAAGGGTTCAAGTGGATCGTCGATCTGTGTTTAGCTTTCTTGGGGTGTGTATATCTCAGAATTGGTTGTGGGTTCGTGGGATCTTCCCTTGTGGGTTCGCACCATCTTGGTCCTTGAGGGAAACACGCGAGGAATTTGTGAGGAAAATTATTTCTCTAACATCTTTCTTGTAGAAACAATGTCAAATGCAGAAGAAACATCCGGTGGTAACAACCCAAAGAATCTAGATGACCACCTCAAGGCAATACAACAACATTTTGCACGTATGGATGTTGTTTATGGAGAAATAAGGGATAGGATGGATAGACAAGATGAAAGAATTGCAAACTTACAACGAGTCAGACCAAATCCTAGAAGGCACAATAGGCGGGATACCTCTATGGATGAATTTGAATCTGAGCATGATGAGGTTAGTGGTGCTAGTGAAGAAGATTTTGAATATGAATATGAAGTGGGAAGTAATAGGCATAGAGGAGATAGGAGGTATAGGAGAGGACATGGCGGAAATATTCCTAGGGAAAGAAATAGAGTGGATGGGAACCTAGGGAGCATCAAAATGAAAATACCACCTTTCCAAGGTAGGAGTGATCCTGAAGCATATTTAGAGTGGGAGAAGAAGATAGAAATGATTTTTGAGTGCCACAATTATTCTGAGGCAAAAAAGGTGAAGTTGGCAGCAATAGAATTCACTGATTATGCCATTGTTTGGTGGGATAAATTGGGCATCAATAGGAGGAATAATGGTGAGAGGCCTGTAGCAACATGGAGGGAAATGAAAACTCTAATGAGAAGGAGATTTATTCCTAACCATTACTATAGGGAACTTTATCAAAAGTTGCAAACCCTTACACAAGGCCCTAGGAGTGTGGAGGAATATTATAAAGAGATGGAGTTAGCTTTGATAAGAGCTAATGTGCAAGAAGATGGAGAGGCTACAATGGCTCGTTTTCTGAATGGGCTTCACAAAGAAATTGCTGACACTGTGGAATTGCAACATTATGTGGAGCTGGAGGACATGGTGCATATGGCAATTAAGGTGGAGAAGCAACTCAAGCGTACAGGCGCTTCAAAATTCCATTCTGGATCAAGTTCTTCACAAAAACATATTTGGAAGAAAGGAGAAAGAGCTTTCCAGAAGGAGACCACTAAAAACAAAGAAGAAGCTACATCAAAGAGCAAAGGTAAAATTGATTCCCAAACTTCTAGAAATAGAGATATAAAGTGTTTCAAGTGTTTGGGTACAGGTCATATAGCTTCTCAATGCCCCAACAAGAGAGTCATGATTCTTAAAAATAGTGAAGTTGTGACTGAAAGTGAAAGTGATCATGATTCCATTAAAGATGCTAGTGATGATGGGGTTGAATATGCCGTAGAAGGAGAATGCCTTGTGGTTAGAAGAGCTTTGAATTGCCAAGTGAAGGAAGATGAGACGAATGAGCAAAGGGAAAACATTTTCCATACTCGTTGCCTCATTAATAACAAGGTTTGTAGTTTGATCATTGATGGTGGGAGTGTAACAAATGTTGCAAGCACTACATTGGTTGAGAAATTGAATTTGCTTACCATTAGACACCCTAGACCATACAAGTTGCAATGGTTGAATGAATGTGGGGAAATTAAAGTTGATAAGCAAGTTCTTGTTTCTTTTTCAATTGGCAAATATTGTGATGAAATATTGTGTGATGTTGTTCCTATGCATGCTGCACATATACTTTTAGGAAGACCATGGGAGTTTGATAGAAAAGTCAAGAGGGATGGGTTTACAAATAGATATTCTTTTGTAATGAACAGCAGACCTGTGACTCTTGTTCCATTGACTCCAAAACAAGTATATGAGGATCAACTCAAGATGAAAAGAGAGAAAAATGAGAGAGAGAAAAGAAAAGAGAGTGAAAAAGAGAGAAAATCTGAAAGTTCAAAAAAGGAAATCCAGAGGAAGGAAATGAGTGAGGAGAGAAAAGAAAAGAAGAAAATGAGTTTTTATGCAAAAGAGAGTGAAGTGAGAAGTGCTTCTCTGGATGAAACACACTTGCTACTCCTTGTTTACAAGGAATCCTTTTTGAACACTAATGACATTAACTCTTCTTTTCCTAGTGTTGTTGGTTCTTTGTTGCAGGAATTTGATGATGTGTTCCCTGAAGAAACTCCACCAGGTTTACCACCTATTAGAGGAATTGAACACCAAATTGATTTCATTCCTGGAGCAACAATTCCTAATAGGCCAGCCTATAGAAACAATCCTGAAGAAACAAAAGAGCTTCAAAAGCAAGTGGGAGAACTCATGGCAAAGGGGTATGTTAGAGAAAGTTTAAGCCCTTGTGCAGTTCCAGTGCTTCTAGTACCAAAGAAAGATGGAACTTGGAGGATGTGCATTGATTGTAGAGCCGTCAACAATATCACTGTAAGGTACCGCCATCCCATTCCTAGATTAGATGATATGCTTGATGAGTTGCATGGTTCTATTGTCTTTTCTAAGATTGATTTGAAATCTGGGTACCATCAAATTAGAATGAGAGAAAGGGATGAGTGGAAAACTGCTTTCAAGACCAAACATGGATTATATGAATGGTTAGTTATGCCCTTTGGGTTAACTAATGCACCTAGCACTTTCATGAGATTAATGAACCATGTTTTGCGTGCTTTCATTGGGAAATTTGTTGTGGTTTATTTTGATGATATTCTGATTTATAGCCAGAATTCGGACGAGCATTTGGATCATTTGCATTGTGTTCTTGATGTTTTGAGGAAAGAAAAACTGTTTGCAAATCTGAAAAAGTGTGATTTTTGCATGGATAAACTTGTTTTTCTTGGTTTTGTGGTGAGTGCTAAAGGAATAGAAGTTGATGAGGAAAAGATACGAGCTATAAAAGAATGGCCAGCACCTAAAAGCATAACTGAGGTGAGAAGTTTTCATGGTTTGGCTAGTTTTTATAGGCGATTTGTGAAGGATTTTAGCACACTTGCTGCACCACTCACTGAGGTCATTAAAAAATCTGTTGGTTTTAAATGGGATAAAGCACAAGAAGATGCATTCATTGGCCTTAAGGAAAAATTGTGTTCTGCACCTGTGTTAGTATTGCCTGATTTTAGCAAAACTTTTGAGATTGAATGTGATGCATCTGGAGTTGGGATAGGAGCTGTTTTAATGCAGGAAGGAAAGCCAATTGCTTATTTTAGTGAAAAGCTAAATGGAGCAGCCTTGAAGTATCCAACTTATGACAAAGAGCTCTATGCTCTTAAAAGAGCCTTAGAGAATTGGCAACACTACCTTTGGCCAAAACAGTTTGTGATTCACACTGATCATCAATCCTTGAAGCATATTAAAGGTCAAGGTAAGCTGAACAAGAGACATGCAAGGTGGCTGGAATTTATTGAGACATTTCCATATGTCATCAAATACAAGAAAGGTAATGAAAATGTGGTTGCTGATGCATTGTCTAGAAGGTATACTCTTCTTTCAACTCTTAATACTAAGTTGCTTGGCTTTGAATATATCAAGGAGTTGTATGCAAATGATGCTGATTTTGCTGAATTGTTCCTTGAGTGTGAAAAGAAAGCATTTGCTAAATTTTATAGAGTTGATGGGTACTTGTTTAAAGAAAATAGACTGTGTGTGCCTCAATGTTCATTGCGTGAATTGCTTGTTAGAGAAGCACATGGGGGAGGTTTAATGGGTCACTTTGGTGTGAAAAAGACTTTGGATGTTTTGCATGAGCATTTCTTTTGGCCTAAAATGAAACGTGATGTGGAAAGAATTTGTGCTAAATGCATAACATGTAAAAAGGCTAAATCTAGAGTCTTGCCACATGGTTTGTATACTCCTTTACCTGTACCTAGTGAACCTTGGATTGACATATCAATGGACTTTGTTTTGGGTTTGCCTAGGTCAAAAAGAGGGATGGATTCCATATTTGTGGTTGTTGATAGATTTTCTAAAATGGCACATTTCATTGCATGCCATAAAACTGATGATGCCACATACATTGCTGATCTGTTCTTTAAAGAAATTGTGAGGCTTCATGGCGTCCCTAAAAGTATTGTTTCTGATAGGGATACCAAATTCTTGAGTCATTTTTGGAGAGTTTTGTGGGGAAAGCTTGGTACTAAATTGTTATTTTCTACTGCTTGTCATCCACAAACTGATGGACAAACTGAAGTTGTTAACAGAACCTTATCACAATTACTCAGAATTGTGATTCAAAAGAACTTGAAAAATTGGGAAGATTGTTTGCCATTCATTGAATTTGCATATAACAGAAGTGTGCATTCATCTACTGATTATTCTCCTTTTGAAATAGTATATGGTTTTAATCCACTAACTCCTCTGGATTTATTACCATTACCTATTGATGAGAGAGCAAGTCTTGATGGGAAAAAGAAAGCTGAAATAGTGCAGCAACTTCATCAGCGTGTGAAACAACAAATTGAAAAGAAAAATGAACATTATGCATTCAAGGCCAATAAAGGAAGAAGGCGTGTTCTTTTTGAACCTGGAGATTGGGTGTGGGTGCATATGAGAAAAGAAAGATTTCCAGCTCAGAGAAAATCAAAATTAGCTCCAAGAGGAGATGGTCCATTTCAAGTTCTTGAAAGAATAAATGATAATGCTTACAAGATTGATTTGCCTGGTGAGTATTCTGTTAGTGCTACTTTTAATGTAGCTGATTTATCTCCTTTTGATGTAGGTGAAGATTCGAGGACGAATCCTTTTGAGGAGAGAGGGAATGATGTGATCCAGCAAGTTGTGTCAAATTCAAGCGATCCTTTGCAAATACCAAGTGGACCAATCACAAGAGCAAGAGCCAAACAAATTAAGGAAGCATTAAATGGGCTAGTGCAAGATACTTGGACAAAGCAAGTAGCAATTGGATCAAAGCTTGACAAAAATGCTGAAAACGTCACTAACTTCATATGGGCTGCAAATGGAGATATTGATCAAGTTTTGGGCTTGCAAACTTGGAATTAAAGAGCTTGGACCAAGTACCACACATGGGAGGCTCATTTGGGCCTAAATAAGCACATTTTGAGCCTTAATTTGCTGATTACATATTCTTGAAGTTAGGTGTGCGAAAATCAACAAGGAGTTGGTGGCAAATTTGACTTTTGTCTCTTTAAGCATTTGTATTTGAGTTTTCAACTTTCTTCTAGATTGTATTAGACTTTTGTGTTTATTATATTAGACTTTTAGGTTTCCTAGCACATGGTTTTATAATTTGTAATTTCTATGTTCAGATTTGCACCTACTACAATTAGGTTCCTATAAATACTTGGTGCTTCTTCATTTGTAGGGGACACAATGCAGATTTGAATCATAAATGAAAGTTGCACTTCTGCACTTTGTTTCTTGAGAGTGGATTCTCTCTAAGGGTTCTTTTTAGAACTAACAAACTTATCAAGGCTTGATCAACCTTGTGGCGTTTTCCAACACTTCGGGTCCTTGTTCTTTCGTGTTCAAGGGTTCAAGTGGATCGTCGATCTGTGTTTAGCTTTCTTGGGGTGTGTATATCTCAGAATTGGTTGTGGGTTCGTGGGATCTTCCCTTGTGGGTTCGCACCATAAGGGCTTTCTTGATCAGTGCAAGGTGCTTCCTAACAGGCTTGTAGATTTGCCTTACTAGCGTAGGTCTTGTAATATGAGTTTCATTAGTAGGGATTGTATTTGCATTACCGTTACCTTCCAATCCTAGCAGGCTATCTGTCCAGAGCATCCCTTATGGTCAAATGAGTGGGATGTGCATGGTAGAGAATTGCCCAAAGCGACGTGAACTAAGAGTGGCTTGCATGGTGAGCAATATGACTTGTTCCTACAGCTTTGAACTCTTCTTCCAAATATTGGAGGCATTCTTGCTGCTACATAAATCATTCCTTTTGTTGTAAAACCAACTTGGTCGGTGTGACAAGTTGTGCATTTTGGTTTTTCGCTAACTCAGCTAGTTTGGTGACACTCACTTCATAGCTAGCAGCTGTTTTTGCCATGTTGATGGCTCCCCATGATCAATACCAAATTGTTTAACCAAAATTTGGTATAGAAAGGTTTTATTTACTAGGTCACCAACAACGTATGATTTTACAAAAGATAATATGAAGAATAAGAAAAGATGATATTGATAATTAGTAAATTGTTATTATAGAGAAATGGTCAAAAAATAGGGAATAGAGGATGGATCAAGTGGCATCGAGAGTTCAAGGTACAATTGCAAGAGAGCATAAAATGAAGTGAAGAATGGTCTCCCCTTGGTATTGTCACTCCCCCTTTATATTTACCCTTCTAGATTTGTTTGTTTCTACATTCCTGGATCCAAGAAGATATGGTTGTTCCTACTATCACGGATCTTTGAGCTTCATTTGATTTATTGGTTTCACTAGACATTTTGTGAGGAGTTGTGGGCTTGGTCATGACCTTCAACCTAGTAAACTTTCTTTCAATGGCTTCGCCCATCGAATCTCTCTTATTGGGCTCACCTTGTACGTCAGCTTAAGGAGTTAGTTTTGGTGCACACAATATACATATTTTTTGGCCATAAGTTGTTGATTCAATATATGAGTTTTATAAAAATTTAGTAACATTAAACTTAATGAGAGTAAACAAGTGATAATCAATAATAATTACGATTGAAAAGTTGCTGAGTTGTAACAATAAAATGATTATTTTTTGATGCTTGGTTATTTATTGAGGTTTTTAAGATTTAATCTTTCTACTGAAATTTGGCATTCCTTTGAGTCTTTAAAACATCATTTTCCCTTTCGCTGTTGGTCTTTTTTCAAGCGCTGCTTCTTTCTCATCATATTTGATCACCAACACCATTAAATCATGTATAATTAAGAGCAATTATTATTACACGCATATACTGTAACACCTTATTTTCAATGCGTTTAGACGAGTTGAACATATAATGAGTTCAAACTAGAGACTAGAAATCATTTGTAAATAGTTGTAGTCCCAACATCAACTACAACATTCGAACCTGCCACTGAGTGGGTTTGTCAAAAACTTTTTAAATTACTTTGAAACAGTCTCAAAATGGTTTGCGGGTTCATTTTAACTCAATAGAGTATAGTTCCATTTATTAATACTAGAGTGTTACTCAATGTGTTCTTTACTGAAAACCCACAGGTCATTTGTTAATTAATGGGCCCACGCTGTATTGTTGCCCATTACTAGTTCATTTACAACCTTTAGGTACATTGTTCAGGGGTATATTTACTACTTTTGCTATAACTAGTATCAGTCTTTCTACAATTTCATATAAGATTATACATTTTTCCAAAATATGATAACCAATAGGAGGTAAATTCTATCTAACTTGTTCCTTACTCGTCCGTAGTTACCTTCTTGCTCTTAGAGCTGCTAGGCCATGCTATAAAATGGGTTATTGGAAAGGGATGAGATTCAAAAGAATCTCAGTAGCAACAAATATCACATAAAATGTAAATTCATAGAACATGTTAGGCAAACCATCAGTTCAATAAAGCAATACGCATTCAACATTCAGCTATCCTATTCAGCTATAGCACATTCTAGTTGGACATACGGGTCTATTCTCACAGTGCTGGATATTCTGTGGTCTTCTACCCTTCTACAGAGGCCATTATGCCTATCTTGTGTTTCATATGCATAATTCTAGAGGTAAAACAACCATGTAAGAGAATAATAGTATGTGAGGGATAAGTTACTACATGACTGCTTCTGTCTTTCCAATATTTAAACCATGTTTTTAGTCCTTTGGTTGTCTTGGGCAACTAGTGAATCCTATACATTGGAACTCACAATGGACAAGTTATTACTTATTCCAATTCTTTAATAACTCAAGATACTTGAGTTGGTACTAACCCTAAGTCAAATGATAAGTTTTGTGTTTACACTAGCTCACAATACTTATCTTTACTCTTAGAGTTCACATTTATTACAAGATACCCTTTTTCTCATAATTTTGCACAATAGCCAAAACCTGGTAGACTTTTCAACCAAATTTAAAAATTCATATATTTGTCTAGGAATATCCAATCCAGGTGGTTCAAAATGATATTTGATCCTTATCAAGTCTATTTTTAGGGAAAAACATCTTCCTCAATCAGTGACACACATAGAATTCCAAAACCACAATTCAATTCACACTATCACAGAATCATTCCAGTTTTAAATGTCTTTCTTCAAAAATTCATAACTCTTAAGTGTACAGATCTAAATGACACATATGACATATCAAATTAAAGGTTGACATGCATACTTTTGTTCTAGAAAATATAACATTCATTAGAAATATTTTGGTTATTCAAAAATACACAACATTCTCACTGTCCTGGATGAACCCTAATTGGTAGCATTGTGTTTAATTTCAAATTTTTAGTATGTCATTCCAATGATCAAGAATTCATAGCCAGAGGCTATTCCTACATAGTTTTTCATGTAGAATTCATTGGTGACATCAAAATTACCAAATTTTGATTCCTTCCTCGTGCCTTACATCTGACCAAAATTAACTACTTAAGCCAATAATCAACCACTTTGCAATTCCACTACTCAACTAGCCTAGTTTATAATTTATCTTCATGTTCATGCTTAAATCATCATCAAACCCTAAATTCTTGAATCAACCTCAATTAGGGTAGCCAACCGATGCCACAAAACTCAACCAAACAACACAATATATAGTTCATATTGAAGCTTAGTCTCACCTTTATCACTTTCCTAAGCTAGTTCATTAATTCTCCAACTTTGGCTCTACTTTAATAGCTCAAAATACCTCCTCTAGAAAACAAAAATCATAGAATTGTAGCTCTTAACAATGGAAACAATGTTTATGAAGGAACTTTAGGCTAGAAAGGTGATTTACAAGGTAAAAATCAAGCACAAATCCATACCTTACTTCTTGAACCTTCAATGTTCTTCTTTCTCTTTCCTTTTCTCTTTTTCCCTTATTTTCTCTATTTTCTTCAACTTGGCCGACTTTGATGATGTGTGAGGATGAGTGTAGTGTTTAAATATTTGATCTTCATCTTTTGGGAACACTTGGCCTTAAATAATTCCCAAAAAGAAGAAAGAAAATAATGTGTCAACTTGAAGTAATAACTTGAAGAAGGTAGGTAGTTAATTAACCAAATGAGTCGGGTTACTTTGAGTTTAATTTCCTCTTTCCTTCTTCCTTTATGCTGATCGAAATTCCATGCTAAAAGGGAAGACAAAAATGTTGACCAAGTCCTCTCTTGAAGCTTGCTTTTTGCTAGGGTCTACTTTCCAAATTGAAGTTTGTTTGACTCGTCCCCCTCTCTTCTCTCCTTTTACTTCTTGGCTTGGTTAATGAATATAAGAGGGGTTCAAATTGAATTCTCTCTCTCTTTCTTGCATTTTGGCCAAACTTAGACAAGAGAAGAGGAGTAAGTTGTGTTGACCTAAACCTTAAGTGTATAAGTTCAAGATACCAAGTCTTCTTGCCAATAATGAGTTGACATATTGACCAACTTTCTCTTCCCATTTTTGCCCCTTCTTTGGCCGAATTAATGAGGTGAAAAAGGGAGTAAATCTTGATTTTCATTCTCATGATTACATTTGCTTTTCAAGATCAAATATTGGCCCTTGTTCTTGGCAATGTTCCTTTTGCCCTTGTTCTTGGCAATTTTAATTATATTGCCATTAATTCTTTCTTTTACTTTGTTTTTCCTCTTACAAGGCACCATTTCCATTTTCTTTTGGATCCAAGTTAGGTTTTATATCATTTAGATACAACCTAAAGGAATCAGGTACTTTCCTTCAACTAATTCGTACCAAAATTCATACTTTATTCCAAGTGAAGTTTGTATACCTATTTACACTTGCTTTTGAGTCCTTTAGCCCTTGAATATATTTGGGATTCTTACTAAGCTGGGCTTAACCATCTACTTCATTCAGACTCATTCTCAAGCTTCTAGTCCTAAAATTCGGGATATTGCCCACAACAGAAATAAGACTAGATTATACACCACTCCCATGAATGAACTTTATGTCATATATTCATAACCCCTTTCATCCATAAAACTTTACACCAAACTCCCTTAAACTCTTGCATTTATGCTACCAACTTCTTTTTTAAACTTTTTGTGCATTCCTTAATTATTATTTGCACATATTTGAAAGTTTAAGAGTGTCATATGCATATAACTCAAAGTTTATTTGTGTTATATGTAAATAAAAAAAAAATTAATAGGGTATACATAATTGATGTATGGTTAAGGGTTATCTGCACAAAATTAAAAGTTTAGTGTGGTGTATTATTAACTTTTATATGTTAAGGGAGTTATTTGTATATTACTCAAAGTTTATAAGATTTTAGTGTAATTTACCGTATAAAGAAAAAGATCTCATCCATCAATAGTACTTTATTAAATTAATGTCACCTGCAAGTCAAAGAGGGAGTTTCTTTATGAAATATTTAGCAAAGTAATAAAAGAAGGAGCAACAACTGTGACTGTAGTAGACACTGTGGGCATAACTATGCCAAGTGAGTATGGCAAATTGGTTGCTGGCATCAAAGCCAACACTCTGGGCATTCAAAATGTTACCATATACTTATTGTCACAATGACCTTAAGCTCGCCACGGCTAACTCCATAGAATTTTTGTGTGTGTCAAACTTTTGGGTCAGCTGCCCCCTTAATCAGTTGGAGTACGGGAAATGAGAAGACATGCGTCCCAATAAAGCAAAACTTTTAATGAAATAATAATATATTTGATTTTCTGGATTAGACATTGCTTAACGAGGTTAGTTAATTAATTATAATGAAAAATTGAAAGTTAATATATATCATCCGAATATTCCGATTTTTGATATATGATGAATACTTAATTAATTTAAATACAATATTGTGATGCAAATGGAATTGACCACACTGCTCAGGTCATAGAACTCAACAACAAAATAGAATTGAAGAAAGAAAAAATAGAGTTCTCACTAATATGACAAGAGTAATGCTGAATGAGAAAGATGTATCACAAGTTTTCTGGGAAGATGCAATGAACACAACTTGCTATATCTCAAATACAGCATATAACATAACAATTCTTGGCAAGACACCATATGAGCTATTCAAAGGAAGAGAGACAAATATTTTTTATCTACATTTCTTCATATGCAAATGCTTTATCCACAACAATGTTAAAGACAATATTGGTAAATTCAATCATAAATCTGATGAAGGTCTACTTTTAGGATATTGAAATAGAAGTAAAGCATATAGAGTTTTTAACAAACAAACATGTGTTGCTGAAAAGTCTATTCATGTTGTGTTTGCTGAAATCGAGTCTCAACCAAAGCCTAGTAAGGAAGAACTAGATATAGCTTATAAAATAGGAGACTTAACCATTTCAAATTCTCCTACCCCTCAATCAGGAAAAGAAGAAGATTCTTATGGAACTGAAAGTAATCAAACTCAACCTAGAGCCTGGAGATATATCAAAGATCATCCTATAGACAAGGTTATAGCTGATGTTAGAGAAGGTGCAAAAATGAAACAGAATCTTAAATAAAGTTAGCTTATGTGCCATTATCTTTGAGATTGAACCCTCAAACATTAAGGAAGCCCTATCAGACAATAATTCGGTGCTGTAAATGCAAGTGGAATTAAATCAGTTTGAAAGCAATCAAGTTTGGGATTTGATACCCTAGCCTAAAGACCATCTAGTCATTGGTACTAAATAGGTATTCAAGAACAAACTTGATGAATCCGTAACCATTGTCAAAAACAAGGCAAGATTGGTGGTGGAAGGCTAAATAAGGAAGAAGGAATTGATTATGAAAAAACACATGTTCTAGTAGTAGGATTGTAGGACATACGAGTGCTTTTAGCCTTTGCTTGATCAAAGGATTCAAGTTCTATCAATTGGATGTCAAGAGTACCTTTCTAAATCATTAGATCATGAAAGAAGTATATGTAGAAAAACCCCATGGTTTTAAACATGTAACTAAGGCCGGCCATGTGTTTAGTTTTAAGAAAGCCTTTTACGGTCTTAAACAAGCTCAAAGAGCTTGGTATGAATGTCTTAGTAAATTCTACCTTGATCAAGATTTTGTTAGAGCCAAAGTAGATGCAACCTTGTGTATCAAACATAATAAGCATGACAAATTAATTGTACAAATTTATATTGATGATATCTTATTTGGTGCTATTAATGAATCTCTCTATTGAGAATTTTCTAAGATGATGCAGGAAAAATGTCAATTTTGAATGATTGGAGAATTGAACTTCTTCTTCGGATTGCAAATCAAATAAATGAAGAATGGGATATTATCTCTCAAACCAAATATATCAAAGAACTTTCAAAGAAATTTGGAATGGGTCAAGCCAAAGGAGCTTAGACACTAATGAGCTTGATAGAGCTTAATATTTATATATTTTTAGTAATTAATATTAGGTTTTTGTGGGACTTAATTAATATTTTGAGCATGATTAAGTATAAATGTGAGATTTAACTGAAGGGAAATTTAGGAATTATAGTGGTTAAATTATTGTGTTTTTAATTAATATTTGTGTTAGGATCGCCAGGCACAGCGGAGGAATTTTAAAATTTTACTAATCCTAATCGAGGATCTATCAACAACGTTTAAACTAAGTTAGAAGGATTCATACCTTTTATGATTCAGGGTTTTTACGATCTCTAGGAGCCAACACGTCAGATCCTCTCCCTCTACTAGTATCCACATGAATGCTCTCCAACCGAGACTACGTCCTAGCACCTCTAATGTCTCCTAGGGTTTCCCTTGCGGCTCTCAATTCTCATGTGCATCTCAATATATCTACTCTATCAAGTTTATAACCTATGAGGGCTATTTTCAAATTTCAAAATTAATCATCATTAATTTTGAAATTAATTAACTATTAATTATCTTGATGAGCTAATTAAAAAAATTCAGTTTAAATTAAATCTGTCCAACAGTTTTAATTTAACCTATTTATTTAATCCAAATAAAGAGCCATTAGATTTAATTTATCTTCATAAATTAAATCTGAGATACTATATCTCTATCATGTTAGTTATTAAATTTAATATATCTTAATAAATTAAATTTAAAACTAACACAATATAATAATATCATATAATATATATATACATATATATATATATATATATATAAGATATATATTTCGAAAATATATATCTATATAATATTATTAATGAATTTTATATTATATATAAATATATAAATATAAAATTCGTCCACCCTAAATTAAACATTATCTCATGTTGGGCCATTATTGTGTGCGACCCTGTAGGCCCATATGAAGTGGATAGTGGGCCAATAACTATACTAACCCAAAAGTCGCAAGCGGCCTCTCGGAAGACATTACGACTATCCAATTCATATGAGGATCATTGTCACGATGCAACCTGTCATACAACCATGTCACATCCCTTTTGTCACACGATATATCGATCAAGGATAAGGCATGGATAATGTCATCCTCTTGTTCCTGACCATTACTTTCTCGATTCCTGAGTAGCTTGATAATAGAGATGGAAACTCCTTTCATCATAGTATGGCCATACATTTCTCAGACTCGCTCATCAAGGGGCCCAGTAATATCTCTCTACTAATGTAAGGGACAAATTCCATCTTGATCATTCATATTCCTCTGCATGAAAAACCACCAAACCCGATCGTAGCCTTTATCATCACCCGATCAAAAGTGACTTTTGACTAGTTCAAAGCTTAGCAACTCTCATGTAGGAATCCGTGATGACCTCAGGTCTAAGGGCATTGTGACGTGGTTATACATGAGAAAAGCTTATGAATTGATCCATGTAGCTTTCTCATAGTGGGTCGGTCCAGCACCTTGTACTCTTACAAGTGCCTAAGACTTTGATTCGTATCTCCATATCTTATCAAAGTCATACTGATCTTGTTTCATCTCTGCTCCCGCATAGATGACCGGCCAGGGACATTTTAGGACAATCTTTATGAATTATCCAAGGATACAATTATCATAGTTAACATGCAAATAATATGATAACATAATGTAGAAATTTCATTAAAATAATAATGTTCAAAATATAATGATTGGCCCTTAGGGCACAATTTGCAACAATTTGTTATTCACATTATTCATTAATTGTGAGCACAAGATATTGCCTATGTGAATCTAATTTTGTAGGTGATGATGGGGCACAACTTTTGTCTATTGTTCAAGGTCAAAAATGTCATTTTGGAGCTTCATGAAGGGAAAAAGAGGAACCTCACATGCATAGAATTTATTTTCACATTTTTTCTAAGAGGAAATTAAATGCGTAAGGGCCTTATTTGGTGGTTGTAATTTTGTGCCTAATCCTAAAACAAATTTTCACCCCTCATCTAAACATGCCTTAAATCACTTTTTAACCCGAAGAGAATTGATGAAGCAAGTGGTAGTAGGGACCATTTAGTTTTGTGGGAGGTGGTTACAGATGATTTTGTGTTGTAAAAGAAAAAGGAGGGTTAGAGTACTGAATAGAGGAAGGAACGAAGGGGACTACATGGAAGAATTGAAGGAGGTGAAAGAGGTGTGAGGGTGTGGCTAATCTAAGGATGAATTAAAAGAGACTAGAGGTGGCGGCTGAACCAAAAAAAAGGGAAAAAGACGTGAAAGAGAAGGGGACCAAATTAATTAATGGAGAAAAAAGAAAGAAGAGGCAAGACTCAAGACACGGAAGGAATTGAAGACTATAAGTGCAAGTGTTTCACCCAAGAGGGGGGTCAATCTAGTATTCACAGAATAATTGAACCATAAATAAAAACTTGATAGAATTTAAAGCACAGTAAAGAGCTAGAAGACATATCACTAAAGTGTACATTGGGAGTTATATTGATTCAGCCACAACCACATTGACCTACGTCCAATCCTCAGAGTTCCTGTAAGAGTTTCATTATATCTTCCAAGATTCAGTGGGTTATTGGTACCTCAGTATAAAGCAAGTTCCATTCTCGGACACTCGTTCCCCCTTACACGATGTAAACCAATCCCTAACTCAAGGTTCCACAACCTTAAGTTGTCTCAATAACAAATATTGAGTTTGTAATGAAAATCTCTCTCACTGAGTAAATATATAAACACTGAAGTACAGAGAATGAATATGAGAAAATAGAGCACCATGAATGTATTGATTGATGTATGTTCAAGTGTTTTTAGTGTCTGTGTTCTTTATTGAATGTTCCTATATTTATAGCTAAGTTGAGATGGCCATTAATAGCATCTCAACATGTCTAATTAGAGTTACGCAGCTTCTGTTGACCATTCTTCATAATTGAAAAATAGCCATTATGGTCGGTAGACGTTACACTCTGTAACTTGACTTTTCTTTCTCTATATGATCTCTTCATTATTTTCTTGAAAATATACTTAGAATACTAATGAAGGGTTACTATACTTAGAATGAAGGGTTAATCATATAGATAACATATCAATAAACAATAGATGATTATCATGAAATCTAGATTTCATCACTGGAGTGATCACTCGAGTGATTCAGGGTCATCACTCGAATTATCACTCGAGTGATCCCTTCCAAAATTTAGTAGAGAATAAAAGTAGCAAATTTGATCTTATCAATCAAGTGATCATGCTCGAGTGATCCCATGAAAATCTTAGCAGAGTTACTGGCTTATTTCTTACCTCATCAATTGAGTGGTCACTCAAGTGATCCATGGTCATCACTCGAGTGATTCGTGGTCATCACTCGAGTGATCACTCAAGTGATTTGGCTAAGAGTTTGAAGACATTTTCAGCACATATCACTCGAGTGGTCACCCAAGTAATTCAGGGGCATCACTTAAGTAATCCCTTCCAAAATTTGGTAGAGAATAAAAGCAATAAATCTGATCTCATCACTCAAGTGATTCAGGACCATTATCGAGTGAATACTCAAGTGATCCCAGAAAGTCACTAGCTCATTTTTTACCTCATCACTTAAGTGATCCATTGTCAACACTCGAGTGATAACTCTCAAAATCTGGCCAAGAGTTTAAAGACATTTTTAGTACATATCACTCAAGTGGTCACTCGAGTGATGAAGGGTCATCACTAGAGTAATCACTCAAGTGATCCTTTCCAAAGTCAGCTAGAGACATCATTCCCTGTTATGTGACTTATTCTCCTTTTTCATTACTCGAGTGATAGCTTTGCATACTTCAAAAAGCCTTGTTTCTTTGTTCAAAAACCTTTGTTTAATTAAACCATTTATGAAACCATTTGTTCACCATTTATTGTTATCAAGACAGATCTAACATTCTCCCCCTTTTTGATGATGACAAAACTTTGGTGATTTTTGAACAAAACATTTGAAAACATTTTGAATTCAAAATCATTTGCTTTGAAAATTCATAGCAACCTTACATTCAAAAATGGAACTCTATTAGTCTAGAAATATGACAATTATACAATATTAAGCTTCAGAATTCATACTATCATAAATTTAAGCTTATAATGCAATAAAAGTTCATAAGTCATGAAAACTCCCTAAAATCCCTATACACCCGTATACGCTATGACAGTTACATAGTAAAGGCACAATGTCAGTCCACCAAAATCACTAGTTCTTCTCCGCATTTTTGACATCATTGAAAATGGGCCTAGGCAAAGATACTGGAACTAGAGCTGGTATGTCATGGATCTTAGGCTATGATAGGAATAGCTGGGATTGGCGAGGATGTATTATTATGAGTATATCCTCCTCTCAGAGCAAAGGAAGGTAACTCAGATGGAATAGGTTGTAGTAGGTCAAGTGAAGGGGATATGGAGTGGATCCTATGGATCTAGCACATATAGAGGAGTATAATGTGGTGTAGGTGATTAAGGCTACTGTGAAGTACCACTACCTCTTAGTAGTGGTGAGTGAATGATGTGAATGTTCACTTAAAGGTGTGGTTTGAAGGGGATTGAAAGAGAGCTCAGTGCTAGCAGGTGAGGCAACAGTTGTAGGCACTATATGTGGCTAAACTTACTTATCAAGAGTAATATGGATTGGCTCAGATGAGGATGGATCAGTCATGGTGAATATAAGGTTGCTCGGGATGGTGATAGGTATAATGGGAGGAGGGATAGCAGTAGGAATAGGCTCAGTGACTGGGACAGAACCAGAGGCTGGGACAGAGGTAGGTATAGATGGATTAGGAGTCGAGGTACTAGGAGCAAAGGCATCTACCTTCTCATGCAGAGACATCAGAAGATTCCCAATCTCCTGTAAGGGGCTAATCTAATCTTACTATTGTGCCAACATGGCCTGATTATGCTCGTGAATGATACGTGCCTGATCCAATATAATCTCATTGTGCCTGTTCATATGTTTAGCTAACTCCATCATCTTAAGATTCTTGTGGGTAACCAGTTCTGCGTTTGTGTTTTCTATGTCCACATGGAAGTCTTGGAGAACCTCCTTCAAGTAATTCTTTATCACAGATCCAAAGAAGGATGGTGATGAAGAAGTGGCAGGAGCAGAGGACTGAGTATCTTCTGTCTTTATAGTCTTAGCCTCAGAAGCCCTCTTCTTCTTGCGAGTGGACTCCATAGGCTTCTTCAAGGGTAATTCAATCCCAAGCTTACTAATCTGATTCCTCCCAACCAGTGTAAGCCTTTCAACATGTTCATTCACCTCCAAAAACCAGATCTTGTTTTTCTTAAGAAACAGGGAGACCAACTGGGGAAAAGGCATCAGTGTAGGTCGAGTGCTAGAGAATCTATATCTTTTGATATCAAAGTAGATCAATTCTCCCAAATTCCTTTTCTCCTTTAGCAATAGAGAGGCCATATTTTCATAATCCCAGTCAATGAAATGAGTGAAATTGTTGGACTTGTTGACTAATGCACAAGAGTAGATATACCAAAGTACTCTATGAAAATCACACATCTCGCTCGAATTGAAGTTTAATGGTCCTGCTTGAGAACAATTCTCAAGTTCTTGAACCAGTCAAGAAAGTTTGCCCCATTGAGTTTGTCTTTCTCAAGGACCAATCGCAACGATAGTGTAGCAGTGTTACTAGTCGACATGATTCTACAATTAAAATATGCAAAGTTAGTAAGTAATCTCCTACTAAATTAACAACCCTCAATATAACAATATAATAATTAGTGGGCTAAGATCCATATTTGGCTTAAACTAAAGTCCGCTTTAGCAAGACGCTTAAATCAAGTTATTTAGGTAGGTAACCTATTTACTAATTACATCACATGTAACTCTTAGATTTTTACAGGATTTAATCATTATATGATCCGACATGTTTAATTCCATCTAACACCTTGAGATTCAAAACCGTTTTGTAGCAGTATTACCCATGCTTGTCTCATCAAGATAACTCAAGTGCATCCACTTTGGTGGTTTCCACAATTGAGCGATCTAGGTTTTGACTAGTATTCATTAATTGACGACATTATGATGACTTAAGATTTGATTCAGAGGGCTTAATTAATTAGTCTTGTTTATATGAATGCAATCTTGGTCGTATCTCATACATATAAATACATATAAACGCAAAAGTATTAATGTAATAATCTAATCAAAATCATAATTTAAACGTGACACCACATGGCTTACCTAACCTAAAATCCTCCCAAGCCAATGAGAGGACTTCTCTAAATAAGAAAAGAAATACATTGAGAGAAGCCTAGTTTAAACATTCGAGGGGAGTGAGATGAGAAGAGAATGTACATTGAGAGTATTTAGAGAAAGGCATGGCACGCAGGCCGTATTTAAATATTACAACCCTTTGTAAAATCTAAAGCCATGTTGTTCACCACATACCCAAACAAGTATGAAAAATAAACCACAACAAGAATTCATACAATATGAAAAGCAATAAACGTTGTGATTAGATTATATTGCGCTACGAATAGGTAGTTACGGAGGTCCCGCTGGCCGCTAGCCAGTTTCAAAAACACAACAACGGCCCAGAATGCTTCTGATCCGGATTGTCTTCCCCATAGTTTCGGATCCCTAATACCTAAGTAGTTATCCGAACTTAGACCCAATTGGATTGCCGCAAACTATGATCTTAGGTACCCTACCCGATTTAACGCTATCCGAAAACGAAAACAACATACATGTTTCAAGATATACATGTTCATAAACGTAAATGAAAACAATTTCATGATTTAATTTAAATGAAAACAAAAAATTAGTGGAATTTCAAGATCACATCTTTTAAAATAGTTTTGTTTCGTATTAACTAACTCAAATACATGTTCAAACGTTTCTTATAAACATACGTACATATTCCATATATATCACATGTATAAGAATCATAAACTCAATTTAAACACATAATTGACCTGGCTCTGATGCCACTGTTAGGATCAGCAGGCACAGCGGAAGAATTTTAAAAAATTTCATCGATCCTAATAGAGGATCTATTAACGGCGTTTAAATCGAGTTAGAAAGATTCATACCTTTTTCAACTTAGGGTTTTCATGATCTCTAGGAGCCAACACCTCAGGTCCAATCCCTCTACCGGTATCCACACGAATGTTCTCCAACAGAGACTACGAGCTAGCACCTCCAAATGTCTCTTAGGGTTTCCCTTACTGCTCTGAATTCTCATGCGTGTATGAGTATATCTGCTCAATCAAGTTTATAATAACCTATGAGGGCTATATTCGAATTTCAAAATTAATCTTCATTAATTTCAAAATTAATTAACAATTAATTATCTTGATGAGCTAATTAAATAAATTTAGTTTAAATTAAATATGTCCAACAGTTTTAATTTAACCTATTTATTTAATCCAAATAAAGAGCCATTAGATTAAAGTTATTTTCATAAATTAAATTTGAGATACTATATCTCTATCATGTTAGTCATTAATTTTAATATATCTTAATAGATTAAATTTAAAACTAACACAATATAATAATATCATATAATACACATACACACACATACATATATATAAGATATGTATTTCGAAAGTATATATCTATGACCGACCAGGGACATTTTAGGATAATCTTTATGATTTATCAAAGGATACAATTATCACATTTAACATGCATATAATATGATAACATAATGGAGAAATTTCATTAAATTAATAATGTTTAAAGTATAATGATTGGCTCTTTGGGCACAATTTCCAACACTACTATGCTACATTTTAAAACCTAGGTTTTTTGGAACTCACACGACATGGGTTTATCAAACTGCGCCTTTGTCAAGGAGGATGATTGCCAAGGTTTTAAGTGGTTAAGTGTTCTTTTTAAGTTGACAATACTACTAGATGCTAATGTCAAGGGAGTTGATTTCAACATCACCAAATATAGAAGGATGATTGGATCACTACTCTACTTGACAGCAAGTAGACTAGACATCTAATTCAATGTTGGCATATGAGCAAGATATCAATTAGGACTTAAGGAATCACATGTTGAAATAGTGAAGAGGATGTTCAGATACTTGGATGATACGACTGAACTTGGAATTTCGTATCTGAAAGGAGGCAATAAATATTTGATGGCTTACTCTGATTTAGACCATAGATGATATAAGATTGAAAGAAAGTGCATAAGTGGTAACATTAGTTTCTTAATGGATCTATAGTTTCATGATTCAGCAAGAAGCAAAATACATCATTGCTATAAGTTGTTGTCTCAAGTTCTATGGCTAAAGCAGGAACTTCAAGATCTAGGCATCAACTTAAAAGAAATACCTATCAATTGTGACAACACAAGCACTATAAGCCTAGGCAAGAATCCAGTTCAACATTCAAGAAACAAGCACATTGACATAAGTCATCACTTTATCAGATATCATGTGCAAAATAAGAATGTCAAAGTGGTGTTCATAGCTACTCACCTCCTATTGGCAGATATCTTTACCAAACCACTTGCTAAAGGTCAATTTTTGTACATATGAAGAGAATTAGGAATGGTAAAACCCAATGAACTATATGGAAATTCTCTCATTTTTTGTGTTTTTGATTATTTAATATATATGTTTTAATGATTTTTGGACTGACTTAAGTATCAGTGTATCTAGAAAGTTTTTTTGCTAGAGGATTGAAAATGCTCTGCTCGCGGGTATAGAAAATAGGGATTAATAGACTGGGCATCACTACCATATCACTTGAGTGATGTGTGCTAGTGATAACAGACATCACTCGAGTGATCACTCGAGTGATGGGGAATAAATTGACTAGGAAGAAGCATCATGGCAATGTCATGTCTTAAAGTAGTAATAAAAGCTCATCACTCTAGTAACCGCTCAAATGATAACAAAATATGGAAGATGAATAGTCAAGCATCACTCGAGTGACCATTAACATGAAACAAGTTAAACCAGTGATAATCCCATAATTGAATTCAAGTAACCAGCAACAAGGACAGCTAATCGACCTGATCATCTAGGACATATTCTTGAGTAATTACATGATTACTTGATTGAGGAATTATGCTTTTCACTCAATTTAGTTATTTAGGCATCGTCACTCAAGTTATAGAAGAATATGGTTACTCAGTGATATCGGGGCCAGGGTTTTATATATTAAAGAAGCTTCTTTTTTGCATAATCACTCTACGTTATACTTCTAGTGCTCTTTCTCAAAATTTTCACAAATCATTCCTAGCACATATTTGAACAAAACCCCTACATTTTCACCATCAATAACTTCCCAAAACCTCTCAAATTCTTCAGCTTCCAATTCAACAATCGCTAGGGCAAAAGGAGGCAATTTGAAATTTACAAGCTTTTAGGCATTTTCTCCACATGGCTCATACAAAGACTATAATCAATGCGCAAGAAGAGCCCTTTCTTCCTTTGTCACCTCCTCCTTCTATGAAATCAAAGACAAGTAACCCAAGATGCATCCTAGGCCAAAAGTTCAAGATAAATCACCACTAGAACCTCAACCCAAAACCGAAGGGATAGTTATACTGGAGCCTACAACTACTCAATTGATGGCAAGAGCTACTTCTGCTAGCTCGATGGAAAGGGGTAAGTCAAAAGTTCCACTAACCCCTTACAATTCTAACTGTGACTTAGATACTCCTTCTTTTAATGAGATGGAGAAACAGGAGGCTAATTATCAGCTTGAATCGACAAAATTATGGCTAAATGCTTGATGAAGTGCTTATTCTTAAGAGGCCAAGAAACAAGGCTGGACCTTCTATAACCCTTACTCCACTAGTAGTTCCTCTTAAAGACGAGTAAGATAGAGAGAATAAAGAAGATCTTTTGTTAGCACCTCCTGAGTACAATTCCTTAACACTTGATAATTCAAAGAAATTCAAGACATATTTTTCCAAGAGACCTATATGTAAGATGTTATATCTTAATCTGCAAGTTCTTTTAGAGTCTCTTAAACAGGATTTGTTTCCTTATTTAGGACAATATATGTCATGGCTATACATTCATTTACCTTACTGTTCAAAACTTGTGAGACACTTCTATTGTTATCTTAAACCTATGGAAGATTGTACAAAGTGAAGAACAATAATTGGAGATGATTTAGAAATCACCATTAGAGGGAAAAAGTTCATCATATCACCCTGTAAGATCAATAAGTGGTTGGGAATAGAATAGCTACCTCATGAACCACCTAGAGAATTCACTCAAGGAGAGATGTATAGGATTCTTATATTTGAAGATCCTATGGGAATCTTCAATTTCAATCCTAGCATCATGTGTGATCTTCATAAGATTATTTCGTACATATACTCTCAAGAAATAGCGAACAAGTCAAATAATTCCACCCACGTTACTGCAGAATGATGTCTTCTATCCTGAGAAAAGAGAATAGGAATTTAGGGGAAATAATCTTTTTAGAGATCAAGAGTTACATATACACCTCCTCCAAGTCTACACCAATGCCATTTCCAAAATTGATCTCACTTTTCTTATAGGAAAATGGTATTTATTACTTAGAGCCAATTGGATATAGATATGCCGCTACGTCATCCTTATGCCATCACACCAAAGAAGTGAAAGAGACAAGAGCCAAAGACTTCAAAATTGGATGATCTCAGTCTTCAGCATAAAGTGACTCCCCTGCACCCTCATTCCCAATTTTTACCATTAAGTTATATCTAAAGGAGGTACTTCAGGGCTTTCATGTCAATCTAACCAACACAAATGTTGAGTTTCTAACTCACATTGATGATAGGATGATACAGTGTGTGACATGGTGAATTAGAACTTCAAGGCGATGATTGCTTATAAAGAGACTCAAACTCAGTTGTTGTTAGAAAATGGGAGCCTACTAAGATCATTTGGAAAAAAAGATTGGATGCCTTGGGGCCTGCCCAGACTCAGCCTGTTTCCTATGCTACCACTCAGCTTGCTCATGTTCCTACCTTTTATCCTACTCCAAAGACCACTTCTCACACTATAAAAAAGCTATCAAGTCGTAGCGGCTACTTTGTAGCTACTTGACAAAACGACTATAAATATAAGGATTAGCTATTTTTCTAGGAGCCACTACAAATTTGCAAAGGTATTGTTAGAACCAGCCGACACCTAAGAGGGGGTGAATTTGGTGTATGATAAAAACTTAAGAGCTTTGAAAATCTTTTCGCATCTTAACGAAAGTGGTAAGTATAAAGGTGATGAATTATTAATCAATATTTAGATTAAATAAAATGTGCTGGAATGTAAGAGCTTAGTGAAGAGAACATGCAAACTGTGATTTGTCCTGGTTCGGTCCAATTTACGATGGCCTTCGTCCATTCCCCAGGCTCCTCCCAAGATTTTCAAATCTACTATCTTCTTGTTTAATCTGAGCATGAGAAAAGCCTTTACAGATCCACAAGTTTAGTTGGGCACTTGTAAAACCTTTTACAAATCTCTACCCAAGATAATCCCCTTTACAACAAGTCTTACGAGCAGAGCAATCCTGAAGACCTTTCCCTCCTGTTTACCCATGCAAGTCTTATGAGCAGCAAAGTTCTCTCCTGCTTACACCCATATAAGTCTTACGAGCAGTAACATTATCTACTACTTGGACCTTGTAAGTCTTACGAGAAGAAAGTCTTACCGGCGATTCTCTTTACAACTCCTTGTAAGGAAATCAAACCACTCAAGGTCCCTCTCCCTTGAGATCAATTTAGAAATATAGTTGAATGTGTTTACAGACTCTCTTATAGAGTAGATATAATGCTCACTGAAGTACAATACAAATCACTCTCTGAACCAGAAGTAATATTGAATCCGTAGAACAGAGAATGTTTTGGTTGAAGTGGATGACTCATGATATTCACATGTTGGCATTGTTTCTCTTTTCTTTGCTTTTCTCTTCTTTGAATGCTACCATATTTATAGATGAGTTGTAGAAGATAACTGTTGTAAGCATTTGTTTGTTAGAGTCCATTGCTTTATTTGACCGTTGAGTGCATTTAGACAACTAGCCACTATGAAATATCCGTTGTAGAGTGAAGCATCTCGTTGAAGAGCAGGATGATTCATTATGAACTGTACATCAAATTGTAGAGCATTTATGTTTCAGACATTCATTCATGGTGGGTCAATCTTTTGTCGGGTAGGTAGTTGATATTTGGTGTGTAATGATGCTACTCGCCACAATTGACTCTTTTCATATGATTTGTAATCTCAACGTTAAATTTCCTGTTTCATATTGCAAAATGCTTAATCACTAATATGATAAAGTGTTAGTCATGGGTATGTTGGATCATTAGTCAAAAGATGAATTTCTGGCTTCTGGAACTCATCACTTTGAGAGACGATATTTGTCATTAGTGACATCCGTACTTGAAGATGCAATCCAAATATTTAATCTCCTATTTCTCGCTTGAAATATATATTAATTAATGTTTATGTATAATAACAAGTGAAAACATAATGAATAAATAACCTTTAACCGTATTTAGTTTGTTTGCTACAACTCTGTAATGCATTCTGCTTCTGTCATTGTCATATTTTCTTGTTGTGTGTTAATCCTTATTTGATCACCTGGAATATGCTTAAACACTAATATGATGAAGTGTTAGAGTGATTAGAAGCCAAAAAAATGAGCTATACAATCATTCCTATGATTTTTAGAAGTTACGTAATGTTGCTCTATTTTTTGTTGGAACTGCACCTCAAAAGTGTAGGAAGTGCACTTGCACTTTCTACCAAGTGAGATTTTAGGTTTTGGAATTCTCTCAGGTAAACACTTTTAGTGTCACACTCGTAGGACTTGAGTGTAAATCTGGACATCACTCGAGTTCAACATCTCTTACTCGAGTGTTACTGAAATTCTTCTACTTCGCAGCTGCCTCTAGAATACACTTGCATCATATTTGCAAGAGTGAGATTTCTCACTTGTGAGTGCACTAAGCTCTCACTCCAGTAAAAATGACTTCTCTCGAGTGCACATGCATATTATACTATAGTTTGAGCTTCTGGGTAACACTCACATGATATTTTCCAAGAGTGTGTTTTTGGACTCACGTGTATTGAGGTGCCACTTCATACTCAATCAATTCATTTGGATCTAAATGTGTCAAGTAATGTATCATAAGAAAGCTCTTGTCATATACATTCCAATGCAAAAAGAATCAACTCTAAATTCATTGTATTGTGCAAGTTATGATCCAAAGAGTGTCTATTGCACTAGACAATTCAAGTGTCAATTTCTAGAAGGCATATCTCTTAGTATATAACTTGAAATTTGATGAATTATCTATCTATGGAAAGCTCTTTGAGTTTAGTTTGATATGGCACCAGTTTCACCTCAATCCAATGTGTCGCTTGTGTGTTATGCCAAAAATACTGAACCTACCTTACAAGGTGATGGTTATTTCAGTGTCAACTTCTATAGATCATATCACCTTCAGCTGAAATCCTTTAAATGATATTTTGGTGTCTATTTTTTGTTTTGGGAGTGTACTTTCATATGCTGCTAGTTTTAGTTCAATCTGACATGTGGTTTAAGAGATATAGCCAAAATACTAGACCTCTATGAGTCATAATGGAAAACAGAACTGAACAGAGTGGCCCGACACTCGAGTGTGTTCTTCCTGCACTTGAGTGTTACACCTCTGGTACTCAAGTGTTGAGCTCACACTTGAGTGCAACTTCTCTAGAAGTGCCATAACTCATATAAGTCATCTTAGCTTCGTATTAATCCATTCCAACCATTATTTGATCATAGAAACCTCCAGTATCACTTCTAAGAGTTTGAATCTTGATATCCTCTTTAAAACTTGCAATTTATTCTTTCTTCAATATCTTTCTTTATGATTTTCTTCTTGATGATCATTTTCCATTATAAGCAAAATAACATCGACCCACTATCAAGTTCATGACTTTCTTCAATCTTGTTCTTTCTCTACTTTGGCTAATCTACAAGATATACAATATTAAATATAGTAGTTAGTTAATGTATAAAACAAATTCATTATATAAAATTTTTGCTCTTATCATTTCATAGCTATATTTGACATCATCAAAACTAATCATATCTAACATTCTCCCCCTTTTTGATGATGACAAATCCTATAAGAAAAATATGTGTGAATATCAACAATTTGAATGCAACATATTTTTCTTGCCTTTTTCTCCCCTTATTTGACATCAACAAAAGGTTTGAAATATATAAAGAAGTAAGACTTGAAGTGAATGTGTCAAGAAAACAATTTTCTCTCCCCCTATTTGAAAGTATTTTCATTTTTAATGTTATGGAACTTAAAATAGATTTGGAGAAGTGCTTAGGAAAACTGTTATAATCAAGGCAATTTGAGAATTGAAGAATCAAAACGTATTCTTGAATTGTAAAAAGAAAAGGTTTAGAAATGCTCCATGAAGTCCATTGCTTTATTCCATATTGTTATTATGCAACTCTAATGTATATTCATTTTGTTTCCAGAATTCTCCTATTGAGTTGATCTTCTTTTCAGCATGCTCAGTGCTAATTTGTATTGGCATATATATTTGTTGCTTTGAATGTTGTAGCCAATATATTTCCCTTATTTAAATGTTGAACATCTTTCCTCAAGTTTGATAGTTTCTGCTTGTAGTATGTTGAGGAACCCTATTATGCAAAACAAATTCTACTGTCACAAATTTAAATCTTTCTTTGCAAAGAGAATTTTTAGTTTAATCAAGTAGCAGAAGGTTCCTTTCCATATGATATGTTAAAATTAAGATTATGAAAAGAACAATATAAGAGTCACTCATCATCAAAACTAATCAAGACATAGTGAATATAGATGAGTATTTTAAATAATTTTCTTCCAATAAAGGATATGAGCTTTCAAGATATAAAACACATGTGAATGTGAAGCTCCCCCTTAATGAATGCATGGTTTTAGAAATCATTATGAGGAATACATAATAACTTTCTAGGATTTGAAAAACCATTTAGAAACTTTGTAGAGAGAATGAGTATGAAAATCCAAAGATTCATGAGAAATCAAATTTTGAAAATGACAATGCTATTCAGGGTTTTAAGATATATAACCCAATATCAATAGAATGGTCACTTGAGTGATCTGACTCAACAATTACTTGAGTGTTTACTCAAGTGATGCAACTCAGAGAATGTTAATTAAGTAAGAATATAATACCTCACTCGAATAATATAATAATTACTCGAGTCATAATCATTTGTAGTCCATTGATGCATCATTGGTGAGTCAATGTTTGGTGATGTGATTAGTACTAAGGGTTTCTAAAGTATAGTCTCTTGAGCACTTAAGGATACCATGATGAGCTTGAAATAAGGCCTTTTGTGCATGTTAACTTAGTATATGCCCCTTGTTTAGCAACACCATCGATAAACTTTGATTTCATCATAGCACATTGCTCCCTTATTTTGTCATCCTTCATCTCAAATAGAACTTTGAAGTTCTTATTCACTAAGTCACATAGCTACCTCATCTTAACATTTATTGAATGATAATCTCAGCATTGTTTGTACCAAGCTCGGTATGAAAGTGTTGAACCACCTTTTTCGGATAGCCCTTGATAGATGTACCTAAGACTGAAGGACCAATTCTAGTAGAATATTATGTCTTCCTCTGAACATCTCTTTCTTTGACTACATCAATAGTTGGTCACTTTCTAGTGCTGGGATGTCATTTGAGTAATATCACATATTCTGCTTCTGCTCACACTGCAACATTGTCAGTTATGCCACTTCTGTTAGCCTCTGATCTTTGTATCTGACAGCAAAGCATTTTGGTTAAGTCTTGCAAGAGTATAAATATGTGCTCTTTGGTATCCAACTTCCTCTTGGGTACATACAATAGTAGACATTATAATTACTGAAAAAAATGATATCAAGAATGATGTCTTTCAAAGATCAACGACAATTTGAAAATACACTTTATATTGAAAATATGTCATTCATAAGATTTTTTATACAATCAGTGTAGATCAAAGAGAGTAGAGAATCTATCCATAATGACCAACTTTTATAAAATGATAAATCATGAAGGAAATCAAGTTTTCCAATAATGATAATGAGATATGCGAATTGTTTCAAAATCTCAAATGTTCTTTTGAATCATGAATAGCATTATGATATTAAGATTTTGAATACATGAAAACTCATTTTTAAAACATGATTACAATCGATGCTTATTCCAAAGATAATGGAAGTCAATAGTTTAAGTATATACATACTAGAAAGCTTCTCTTTTAGACAATAACTAAGACAACACGTTAGATATTGAAGTTAACATGTTTGAGAATTTTCCCAAGAACAAAAGTCATTTGGAAAATGAATTAACCAAAATGGCTTGACTTGACAGATATATATAAGCATAATGACTTTAATATTGATCAAGAAATAATCTTGCCTTAGAGTTGTGTCTTGTATAAATGAACAATCATGGCAAGACTTTAAGTATAAGACTCTAGTTACTCAAAGATGGATGAAGAAAACTATTAATGTATTTGAGAAACAAGATGAGTATAAGGATTTATAAATGATGAAGAACATACTCATTAGTCTAAATGACTAAAGTACTAGAATATCATCTTATTAAGTTATTCCACTATAATGGTTAATGCATTAAATACATCAATGAACATATGCAATTCTTGGAATAACTAGTTTAACACTATAATTGATCTTCATATATCAACTTATACATTATTAAAACAATATAAATCCCTAAAAATCCCTCTTGGCCAAAAATCAAGGTAGCCTGGGAAGTGTATGAAAACTCAACTAAACCTCAAAATATACGGCTCAAATCGAAGCTTAGGCTTACCTCTTCATGATTCTGCAACAAGTTCTTAATTTTGTTAGTACTTCGGCCAACTAAACAACACCAAACAACTTTTATTAGAAATTCAGAACCAAAAAAATGTTTCTTTTACTGAGAGGAGCAACATTAGGGAAGACTCCAGGAGCTAAAAACGTCGAATCGGAGGTGAAATCGGCTTTGGAGCTCAAGAACACAACCCTATTCATCCACGTTCTCTCCTCTTCCATTTTCTCTTTGACTTTTTCTATTTTCTCTTCCCTTCCTCCATACTAGTTGAGATTTTTAAAAGGGAAGGGAGGTGTTGGATTTTTGCCAAGTGTCTTGATCTTTTGATCTAATGGTGCCATAGTGTGACAACTGTCCTTTAAGCCTCTTCTTTTCTCTTTTTCTCTCTCTTTAGGGCATCCTTTTTGGTTTGGAGAAGAGAGGCCTAATGAATTCCCTTGACTCCTAGGTTCAATGTTTAGGAAAGTCAAGTACATAACCGGACTGGAGACCGGTGGATCCTCCGGGCTCAGAGGCTAGGTGGCGCCTTTTCGAAGTGCCACCTAGAAAGGAAAAAAGCAAGTGTCTTCATAAGGACAATTGTCACTTTCCTATTAAGCTAACAATAAAGTCAAGTGGTACATTGTCATAATAAGAAGACAAGTGTCAGTTTCTCATCGGGCCGCCATAAAAGTTTTATCATCATTGCTTACATTATTAAAGCTACTTTAATAAAGTTACTTTATAGGTGTTCCCATATAACTCTGTAATGGTTTTACTTAGGATTGGGCATGCATATTGAGGCCCGCCAAATGGTGCCACATGTCTATGTGCCAATAGATTATACCAGACCGACTATGTACACCAGTCGCTAAATGTTGGTATACCACATGTACTTGTGTATTCCATCATAATAGCTCCTAAGTGTACTCCTGTACATATATATTGGTATATTCTACCCATTGACTTTCATATACTGAACCCTCATACTATCTAGAGAGTCACTCCTTACCTATAGGGTCGAGTCTTATAGTCCTTGAGAGTCACTTTACCTCACATCATTCTAGGAACTCTTCTTGAACTAGGCTTAGTCAGCTGGCTGATACGGGCTTTTTGTCAAATTCCTAGGCCTAAAATTTAGGATATTACAATAAGGAATGGGAAGGCAAGATCACAAAAAAAGAAGAAGCCAAAGGAGAATCAATAAGGTCTGTTACAGCTCTATTTGGAAGCCTTTCTGAATATGAAGGAAAGCCAAAATTTGAAAGAGAGCTAGAAGTGATAGACAACAAGAAAAAGAAAGGAGTAGCTCTTAATGCGATAAAAGAAAAGAAGCCAAAGGAAACAAAGGAGGAGGAAGAACATAAAGATGATAAACTTGAATGATTGTGAGAAGATTCAAAAAGTTCTTCAAAGGAGGCCCTAGTAGCAGAAAAGAAGGAAAAGACCAGATCATATGCTTTGAATGTGATAAACCTAAACAAATTGAATCCGAATGTCTTGTTTATCTAAAGAACAAAGAGAACAAGAAGAGAAAATAATACAAAAAGAAGGCATATGTCTTAGCCATCTAGGGAGACACCTCATCTGATGAAGAAAGTGATGATGAGAAGATCGTCAATATATGTTTAGTGGCTTATAAAGATTCTGATGGTGAGGAGGTACATGATTCTGAACTAATTTATGATGAATTACTTTCTGAGTATAATGCATTACATTTTAAATTTAGTAATGTAGTGAAAGAATTGGTAAGTTCTAGAAAGAAAGTCAAGTTACTTGAGGAACAACTCAAAGAAACTTCTGTGAGTGCTTCTAAAACTTGCCATTTTTAGAACATAAAAACTCTGATCTTACCAAGACACTTGAGAAATTCACTAAGGGAAGTGAAATGCTCAAGATAATCTTGAAGGCTCAGAGGTTTAATAATGATAGTCTAACATTGGTTATAATCCATACTTAGATAAAATCAAAGGCGAGAAGAAAAAGGGTGGTAAAACATACCTAAACTATTTTTAGTATTTTGTACATATTTCTAACCCCTTTGCATATTGTAATCTTTGTAATAAAAAGGGACATTATACTTCCTCTTGTTTTCAAGAAAAGGAGGGAATGATAGGCACCTACAAATGGGTACCTAAAGGATCACATGTACATAAAGTGATCCACACTAACCATAATGGACCCAAGAAAGTGTGGGTACCTAAAACTTTATTATCCATGTTTGTAAGTATGTCTCAAAGCTTGAAAAGCAAGCAAATGGTATATTGATAGTGGATACTCGAGATATATAACTGGTGTAACACTCCATTTTTATTCACCAATATGCCTTGCAATTATTTATGGCATTCAATGGAATAAAATGGTGTTTTGTAGTGCATTTGGAATTAAAGAAGCAAGTAAATTTCCATTTTCATGAGAATTGGGCTAAAGTAAGACATAATGCTAATGTTTTGGTTTTTATCTAAAAGCCCATTATAAAAGCCCAAAGATTGAAGAAATAAAGAGCACAGTATTTGGCCTAATATTAACAGTTAATTTCGGCCATGAAAAGAAGAGAAGGAAGAAGGCCCAAATAAAATCCAAGAATGTAAGGGCAAAATGGTAATTGACCATTAAAGCACAAAATTAATTATTTTCCTTTCTTCTTCAAGCTAATTTCGGTTGAATAAAGAAAATAAAGGGAAAATATATCTTTGAAGATAAATATGCAATTTTGGAGCAATCTTGTCCAAGGAAAATCAAGTTTGAAAAGTCAAAAATTATAATGTACTTGATTATTAATTAAAGAAGGGAACTATGGGAAATGCAAGAAACAAATATTATTTCCCATTCCTTTTGTCATTTTCATCCAAATGGTGGAAAATAGGAGGAAAAATATTTAATTGGACACTAAACATGCCATGTGTCATTATCTTGAGCCAAGTAAAAATATGGAGTCATAAAGCAAAATGCACATGGGGAATTAGCAATAAAATATATTAAGTTAAGGAAGTGTATGAAGATATTTTGTTAAGAGCTTCTTATATCTTTATTTATCTCATTTTCATCCAAAGAAAAGAAAACAGAGAGAGAGGAAGAGCTTGATGAACATATGCACACATGTTCAATAGGCAAAAATCAAGGTAGGTACTTGTGATTTTAAGTGATTAAGCTCATAAAATCCATGGAAAACCTCTTGTAATCTCTTTTCCCTCTTGAATATGATGTTTAGCAAACAAAACTCTAAGGGAAGAGAGAGAGAGGGAGTACACCTAAAGAGAAAAAGTTGAGCAATTAAGAGGTAACTTCAAGAACCTTGATTCTCTTGATGATATGATATGGTAGTTGTGATTGCTGGCTTGATTTGTGGTTGTTTTGGTTGTTTTGTAAATTTGGGGTGATGAAACCCTAAGGGGTTATGCTGCCCAAATTTCTACAAATTATGTTCATATGGTATTTAAATAGTTAATCATGCGATTAAAAGTGAAAGGGAAGTTCCTTTAAGGGTTAAATCAAGAAAACCAAACTTTCCCTTTTCTTTATGCATGTTTTGGCTAGCAGCTAAAATGGGGGTTGGGGTTCGATTTTTGCAGTTTTGATGGTTCCATTGGGTTTAGAAGGGAAATTTGTATAGGGTATATGTTAAGTATAGAGTTTGAAAAGCATTGGAATGTTAAATGACAAAATGGGCCCTAAAACCCTAATAAGGGCTGGAAGGGGCAAGACTATCTTGTGGTAGTGATTTTGGCAATTCTGTGGTAAAAAATGGATTATACAAACAAAACTATGTAGGATTAGCTTGGTCATATTTTTTGGAAAAGTGCAGTTGGACCGGGTATAAAGGGACTTGGACCGGGTCCCTAGGGGCATTTTAGTCAATTTGAGGTATGAAGCTAATCTATCGAACAAAATAAGTTTGGAAGAGTCTAGAGTAGTGCATGTATAAGTATTAGCTCGATTCTTGTAAAACTTAGAATTTTAGAACCAGCTAGTTACCTGAGCTGGAATAAAATTCAGGAATAGTTGTGAGCTAAAAAAGGAAACCTAAGGTAGTAGCTCTATCCCTCATACACTATATGAATATGTATATGTTTTGTGTATGCCAACTTCTGTGATATGTATAATGCACTCTCTAACTAGTGTAGGAAAAACACAAGTACCATCTGGTGGAGAAGTACCAATACCCCAATGACCCCAAAAGGGGATCTAGTTATGAGAATTCAATACCAAGAGGGTACACTGCCCCATCTTTGGTCAAAAGCTCAACTGAGTTATGGACAACTGGGACTAATAGTAGTTGGCCCTAAAAAATGTGCATATACCAATGAATATTATTATAATGTCTTTATTCTATTGCATTATATGGTACCTGGCATAATTATTTGTTGCATTTTATATGATCGATTGTCTATTACTACTAATATTCGTTTGAATCTCACCCATTTTCAAATTTAAAAGTATTCCGGCTGAAGCTAGTGGTTCTAGGGGCAAAACGATATATACGAGCAACTCTGGTGTCTGGGTCAAGAAGGCAAAGCTGTTGGTTGTTATGAGTTTATTTTGGTAGTTTCGGATAAAATTTGTATATATGATCAAACCCTACGGGGGACTCCTTTATTGTAAAAAAGTACACTTTATCAGTATATTTGTGCTATTTCTGTATGGCTATGGAACTGTGCCTTTATCACTCTGGCAAATATCAAAATGTTAAGAGGTTTGATGCTTTTGGTATTTGAGCTAATAACGGTTTTGGCATTATCAGAATAGTATACTGATATAGTCTTGTTTACAGAATGACAGGATCGATGCGTGGAGGATGGTGATAGTGAGATAGGTAACCATCATTGGTGAATCGGGGAAACCTGGAATTAGGTTAGAGGATTCTCGATGCGCATCATTCTATAGAGACGAGGACACCCAGGGAGCAGGTCCTAATTAGACCGGTATATGAGCCACAGCAGAGACCCAAGCCAATACCTAGAGAGTCGGTGGGAGATTCTGAGCAGCCACTCTCTGATGGGTCAGAGTCTGAGTTTTGTCTCCCCAAAGCTATACAAGTGCATGTAAGATATGACCTGCAACCGGACCAGAGGATGTGGGAGTATGCTGGTGCTTGTGGGAGTATGCTAGCGCGGCACTTATAGGCTTTCTAGAAGTATAGCACACCTATAGTCTAGGACCTCGCATATTTGGATTATATTTATTTACTCTATTGGGAGCAATTTCGATAGAGACTGGACTATCCGAATAAGGTTTGGATTTACATGATGATGTACTTTTTCCCAAACATAGCATTTTAGGCTAAGAAGAAGAATGATATAGTAGAGCAGGGCCCAAACAATCATTTTATTGTGTTTATGGATCACATAACACTATACATGGTAAAGTACATGTACGACAGCGGGTAAAGGGCTATATCAAGTATTTTGTTGACTGGAGCCGACCACCATGACCTTTTAAATGAGGGTAGTCACAGGGTATCAGTGGACAGAAGAAGATAGAGCCGGTATCTGTGTTTTGGCAAGGGTATACAAAAGTTAAGCATGCTTAACGCAGGGAAATCTTAGGATGGGTGACCCCCTGGGAAATCATATGTATAGTTATGACATAGTGTGTAAAAGAGTAGAAAGATATATTGCACAGTAGTTATAGGTTGTATAGTGTTAAAAGCTTTCCTTAACTGCTGTAAATATCTGATGCATGATATATATGACATACCTATGTACCTGACATTTTAAGAAATGACAAAAATGCCCTTATGTTCATATGAAATTTACGTCTTCTCTATTTCATATAATGAAATACAAAGATCGTACGAACATGTAGTAGACAATGAAGGGGACATAGTAATCACGTACCAGACCCTCAACTTGATCCAATACACTATATACTAGGTATGCTCACACAGCTAACAGGAAATAATGAATGATATCAGGGGAGAGCTGCAGGAAGTGCAACATAGACAGGATCGTGTAGAAGATTTGGTGAGGGGAGACGGTGAGATAAATTCGATCGAGGGACCTCAACGAGAAGATCCTTTACCTTATCCTAAGGCTGATATTCTATAGATTTGGGTAGGAAGATTTAGTAAACAACAACCTCTTATATTTAGAGGGAAGTTTGAACCTCAGCAGCTGAAGATTGACTATCACAGCTAGAGAAATTTTTTAAACTCCTGGCTTGCCCTGATGAAATTAAAGTCCTATTGGCAATTTATAAGCTCGAAGGTGATACTGACAGATAGTGGAAGAACACAGAACTGATTCTTCTGGGAAGGAATATTCCGATAATGTGGAAATTATTCCAAGAGAAATTAATGATAAATACTTTCCCGTTTAGTCAAGCTAGAAAAGGAAAATGAGTTCCTCAATATACAATAGAATGACAGAGAAAGTTTTGATGAGTACCTAGTTCATTACATCCAGTTGTCTTGATATTCTACATACCTTAAATATCAGGATGAAAAGGAATAGAACTCATACATGATGATACAAGGGCTAAAGCAAGAGTTGAAAGAAAAACTGATTTCAAAGCATTTTACAGAGTTTAACAAGGCAGTCGAAAAGTACCGAATCACTGAGAACAACTTGGTGAGCCTATATTCTGATAAAGGAACCATAATAAGTGTGTGTCTGGTAGTGGTAGTTCTTTCCTAAAACACAAAGAACCAAGTGGACTACCCAAAGGCAGAAACAAGACGCCGTATCAGGCTGGGGGCCATGTAAATCAAAGACCCTTTTATGATAGAACATGCTGGTATTGCAATAAACCACATCATCCTGGCAGGACATGTAGCGGTGCTCCATTACCACAGGCTTTACCAGCAACTTATACTCTAGTCAAGCAAATAACCTGTTACATTTGCTAGAAACTAGGGCATTATCCTATTGATTGTCTATAGCGGCAGTAACAACTTGTGGAGCATAGACAGAGAACTTAGTGAAGAGTTTATGCTATTACATAGGAGGAGGCCAAAAAATTGTTGGAGATTGTGTCCTAGGGGCCAATCATTGTACTTTAAACATTGTTATTTAATGAATTTCTCCATTTTGATGTCATATTATTCGCATGTTAGCTATGATAATCATATCCATAGTAGATCATTAAGATTGTTCTAAATGTCTTTGTCGGTCATCTATGCGGGAGCAGAGATAATGTGAGACCAGCATGACTTTGATGAGGTATGGAGATATGAATCAAAGTTTTAGGCAATTGTAAGAGTACAAGGTGTTGGACTGACCCACTATGAGAAAGCTGCATGGATCAAGTCTTAAGCTTATCTTTTGTATAACCATGTCACAATGCCCTTTAACCAAAGATCATCATGGTTTCCTACATGAGAGTTGCTAAGCTTGAGCTAGTAAAAAGTCATCTTTGATTGGGTGATGATAAAGTCTAAAGTCGAGCTTGGTAGTTTTCATGTAAAGGAATGTGAATTGTCAAGATGGAATTTGTTCCTCACAATAGTAGAGAAATATTATTGGGCCCCTCGATAAGTGTGTCTGAGAAATGTATGGCCACACTGCGATGGAAAGGAATTTCCATTTCTATTGTCACACTACTCAGGAATCAGGAAAGTAATGGTCAGGAATAGGAGGTTGACATGATCTATGTCTCATTCTTGGTAGAAATATCATGTGACAAAAGGGACGTGACATGGTTGTATGACAGATTGCATTTTGTTAACGATCTTCATATAAATTGGGTAGTCATAATGTCTTGCTAGAGGCCACTTGCGACTTGTAGGTTAGTACAATTATTAGCCCACTTCCAACTTTGTCTGGGCCTATAAGGTCATACACAAGAATAGCCCAACACAAGCTATAATGTCCTGGTTCATTGAATCTAAGATGTGTCTAAGATTTAATGAATACAACATTTAATCTAAGGTGGACAAATTTTATATTGATATATATTTATATGATATAAAATTCGTGAAAAGAATATTAATAATATTATATATATGTATTTTCGAAATATATACATACATATATACATATATATATATGTTTATATATTATGTGATAATATTATTATATCGTGTTAGTTTTAAATTCAGTTTCATGTTAAATTTAATAATTAACATGATAGAGATATAATATCTCATATTTAATCTATAAATATAAATTAAATCTAATTCCATAGGCTCTTTATTCGGATTAAATAAATAGGTTAATTAAAACTATTGGATAAATTTAATTAACCCGAATTTATTTAATTAGTTTATCAAAACAATTAAGTGTTAATTGATTTTAACATTAATTAAGATTAATTTTGAAAATCCAATATATCCCTATCAGTTATAAAAATGAATGGGAAGCATAATACTGGCACGGATAAGAAAATAAGGAGCCGTAAGAAACCCTAGGGAGATGGGAGACATTGTAGTAAGTGCTAGCATGCAGTTCGTGTTAGGTTCGTATTCATGTGGATACCAGTAGAGGAAGCTGATCCGAGGTGTCGGTTCCTGGAGATTGAAAACCCTAAAACATAAAAGGTACAATTCTTTCTAACTTAATATAAATGCCATTGATAGATCCACAATTGGGATTGGTGAACCTTTTCAATTTTAAATTTCTGTTGTGCCTCCAATCCCAAAAAAAATCTCTTGAACTAATGCATGGTGTGATTTACCATAAAGGCAATTCAGTACAGGTAATGTATGATTCATGTGCTAGTCATTCATTTATTTCATATGATTGTGTGAGATGGCTAGGCCTGAGGGTACAGAAATTCTCATATGATCTAGTTGTATCTACACCCATAGATGTTAGAGTCGTTACAGTTGATGTCTGTTTGAATTGCATCGTAAATGCTAAGGGACATGAATCAACAGTAGATTTGAACTATCTACTACTAGAAGGCTTAGAAGTAATCCTCGATATTGATTGGCTAATAGAAAATAGTATGATACTGGACTACAGAAGAAAAAGGGTTCTTTGTCCCAATCTTCAACCACACAGTGGTACTGCAACTAACTTTTACTTTCTTTCAACAGCTGAGGCTGAGAGATGTCTGCATAAAGGTTGTCAGGCGTACATAGTGTTCTTCTCCATGCAATCATAAGTTGGAACAGTATTAGAGAGTATCCATGTAGTAATGAATTTCCATATGTGTTTTCGGAAGATATTAACGGATTACCTCCGAATAGGGAAGTGGAGTTTACCATTAAACTTAAGCTTGGAGCAGGACCAATATGTAAAGCCCTATACAGAATGGCTCCAAGTGAAATGGAAGAATTGAAAAAGAAGATAGAGGGGCTTTTAGAGAAAGGGTTTATTCGACCCAGTGTTTCACCTTAAGGAGCTCCAGTGCTCTTCGTCAAAAAGAAAGATGGAAGCCTACAACTCTATATTGATTATAGGGAGCTACATAATGTAACTATCAAGAATAAATACCCATTTCCAAGAATTGATTATTTACTTGATCAATTATTTGGTTCCTGCTTATTATTGAAGATTGACTTGAGATCGGGTTATCACTAGCTCATGGTAAAAGCAGAAGATGTAATGAAAACTGCTTTTAGGACCAGATATGGGCATTAAGAGTTTTTAGTAATGCTATTTGATCTAACTAATGCACCGGCCATGTTTATGGACTACATAAATCAAATTTTCTATCCGTATCTAGACTAGTTCTTAGTAATCTTCATTGATGAAACTCTTTGTATACTCACGAAGTAAAACTGAACACGAGCAACATCTGAGAACAATGTTGAATACACTAAGAGATAAGCAACTCTATGCCAAGCTAAGAAAATGTGAATTTTGGATTTTAGAGGTTAAATTTCTGGTCCATGTAGTCTCACAGCAAGGGGTCTTGGTGGATCATAACAAAGTGGAAGCAGTACTGAACTGGAAGAGGCTAGAGACTGCTTTTGAAATATGTAGCTTTTTAGGTTTTATTGTATATTACAAAGATTCTTACAAAATTTCTCTAGAATAGCTTCGCCTTTGACAAAGTTAACTTGAAAAAGTTAACCTTATATGTGGGACCATAATTGTTAGAGGAGCTTTATAGAGTTGAAACAGAAATTAACCACATCCCCAGTGCTGACAATCCTAGATCAACAATTGACCTTCATTGTCTTTACTGATGCCAGTGGGCATGGATTGGGAAGCATATTAATGCAGTTAGGCCATGTAATGGCTTATGTACCTAGACAGCTGAAACCTCATGAATAGAACTACCCCACACATGATCTTGAGTTATTGACAATTGCATTTGTGCTAAAAATATGGAGACATTATCTTTATAGTGTGATCGTAGAATTGTACTGTGACCACAAGAGCTTGAAATATTTATATGATTAAAAAGAACTCAATATGAGACAATACAGATGGATGGAGTTGCTTAAAGATTATAGCCTGGATATAAAGTATCATCCAGTAAAGGCTAATTTTATTGCTAACGCATTGAGCCGTAAAATAGTACAGGTGGTAGCCATGATGATTCGTGAGCAGAAACTGATCAAGGATTTCAAAGATCTCAACCTACCTAACCAGATTTTGATTTATGGGAAAAATGTTAGTCAAGCTAAGAATGACTTGAGAGCTGTAATTGAAGAAGCTCAGATACACGATAGATGAGCACAGTTTATCAAAGATATGATTGAACAAAGTAGAACTCAGGAACATGATCTAGCACCAAATGGATTAATTAAATACAAGAAGTAGGTATATATTGCATCATAAATAGAGGCGAAATGACAAATCCTGGAGGAAGCACATAAGAGTACATATACTCTACAGCCAAAGCAACCAAAATGTATTATGACTTGAAGTCCATGTATTGGTGGCCAGGGATAAAAAGAGATGTAACAAAGTTTATTGCTTGTTGTCTAACTTGTCAGAAGGTAAAAACTAAGCATCAACAACCATCTGAACTTCTACAGAACCCTGAGATTCCTGAGTAGAAAAGGGAAAGCATCGCTATGGATTTCATGATAGGATTACCTAAGATTAGAAATCATATTGTGATATAGATAATAGTTGATCGATTCAAGAAGACAACTCATTTCCTACCTATCAGCATTCACTACTCTCATGATAAGCAAGCAGAAATTTATATCAAGTAGATGGTACGACTATATATTATGCCAAAGAAAATCATTTTGGATAGAGATCCTTGCTTCACTTCTAATTTCTGGAAAGCGTTGCAAGAGCCTTAGGGTACTAAGTTAGATTCATCATAGCATATCATCCTCAGATAGATAGACAGATAGAACGAACCATATAGACATTATAGGATATACTTAGGGCTTGTGTCATAAATTTCAAAGGTAGTTGACAAAAATTCCTTCCATTGGCAAAATTTGCCTATAGTGATAGTTATTACTCGAGCATACATATGGCTCCATATGAAGCATTGTATAGAAGGAAATGTCAATTGCCCTTGTGCTGGACAGAATTATCTAAGAGGCACTTACTTGGGCCAGACATAGTTGATCAAACAATAGAGCATATTAAGCTGATCAAGCAAAGATTGTTAATTGCTCAGAGCTGATAAAAGTGCTATGTGTAAGATCAAGCGTTTCACCCAAGAGGGGGGGTGAATTGGGTGATACTGAAATTTCTTTCGAAAATATAAAACTTTGACAAAAGAATTAAAACAGTAATGAGTAAGGAGAAATATCACCGAAGTGTACACCGGGAGTTATACTGGTTCGGTCACAACCACTTTGACCTACGTCCAGTCCTCAGAGCTTCTCTGAGAGTTTCACTATAACTTCCAAGATTCAGTGGGTTCTTGGCACCACAGTACAAGCAAGTTCCTTACACCTGGACACTCGCTCCCCCTTACAGGTTGTAATCCAATCCCAACTCAAGGTTCCACAACCTTAAGTTATCTCAATAACAAATATTGAGTTTGAATGAAATATCTCTCACAAAGAGTAGATGATAATCACTGAAGCATATGAATACAATTTAAATGTGAAAACAGAGCAATGAACTCAATGAATCGTTTGTGTGAATGCTTGGTTCTACTTCTCTGTTTGAAGGTTCCCATATATATAGATATGTTGGTGATGACCGTTGGAACGTTTTTCTTTCGTCCGTTGGTGAGTGCGCAGCCACTGTTGACTTTTCAAGTTTTTGAAAAATATCCGTTGGCGGTGGTTGGCATTTGAACGTTTGATTTGACTTTCATCTCTTGAAGTGATTCCTTCATTGTTTATCTGTAAATAGACTAAGAATACTAATACAATGAAAGATTAATCATATAGAAAACAAATCAATGAACGTTTGAATGAATTCTAAATTTCTGGGTATGCTTACTCGAGTAGCTCCTCGAGTAACAATTGAAGTTTACTCGAGTAGCTCCTCGAGTAAAATCGTGAAATCATTTTTCAACTGCAAGTTAATGAACAAGCATAAGATTACTCGGGTAGTGCATGGAGTAAGCTAATTTTCAAACCTTTGGAATAGTTATTTACTCGGGTAGGTACTCGAGTAATCCACTCACAACCTTATGAGTTACTCGGGTAACACCTCGAGTAATCCTTTGAAAAGCTTTTGATTACTCGATGCTCTACTCCAATAATGTTGGCAGGATTAAAATGCCGAGAGCACTTACCTCATTACTCGAGTAGCTCCTCGAGTAATGCACACATATTTGCATAGGTTACTCGGGTAGTGCCTCGAGTAACTGAGACATTTGAACATGACTTACCCGGGTAATGACTTGAAGTTTCCTTTGAAAAATATTTGAGCATACTGGGGTTCATACTCGAGGAATCCACTTAATATAAATCATGAAAAACTTGTATACTAGAGTAAGTACTCGAGGATGATGATATAAAAGGAAATAAAGTTAATCTGGTACAAACCTCAAGTTTTCATTTACCTTAGAGCATTACTCGAGTAGCTCCTCGAGTAACATTGGCAGTAGTACAAAGTGCCGAGAGCTTCACATTTTCAAATACACAGTTACTCGAGTAGCGCCTCGAGTATCACTGAAAACTTGAAGGCTGACTGGAAGTTTCTGACCTAGTTACTCGAGTAGCTCCTCGAGTAACATTAGCAGTGGTACAAAATGCCGAGAGCACCATATTTTGGGAAACAAAGGTACTCGAGTAGCTCCTCGAGTATCATGTACAAAACTTGATGGGAACTGGAAGTTTTACCTGGTTACTCGAGTAGGGCCTCGAGTAACATTAGCAGGCCGAGAGCAACCTTGAAATTTTACCTTGTTACTCGAGTAACGCCTCGAGTAATGGTGGCAGGTTACTGGAAGTTCTCCTCTGTTACTTCAAGTTTTGGGTCATTACTCGAGTAGTGCCTCGAGTAATGCCTTAAAAAAATGCCCTTCTGATCAAGTTCCTTAGCATTTTCTCTTGGCCAATCTTCACTACTTCCATGCTTTCCTCAAGTAAACCTTATTCCTGTCATTACTTAGTTCAACCTTGAATATTAAACATTTCCTTTTCAAACCATGCTTTTGTTATCATCAAAACATGAGATCTAACACTATGCTGATAAAAGGTGAAAACCTCTAGAGTTTGAAGTCAGCGATTACATGTTTGTGAAACTTTCGTCAGTCATAAGCATTGGCAGGGCACTGAAAGTAAAGAAGCTAAATCTGAGGTACATTAGTCCATTTGAGATCTTGTTCAAGATTGGGCTAATAGCGTACCGGATAGCTTTACCACCAAATCTGAGCTGATTGGACGATGTTTTTCATGTTTCCTAGTTGAAGAAATACCAACCTAATCCAGAACATGTGATTGAATATGAAGATGTGGATATCATGCCTAACTGAATCATTGATCGACAAGAGAAATAGCTCATAAACTAATTGTTTATAAAGATCATCTGGAAGAGATTATCTCCAAGAGAAGAAACATGTGAAGCAGAAGAAAATATACAGAATTATTACTCGGAGTTCATGGCTATGTACATGTAGCAAATTTTGGGGATGAAATTTATTTAAGGGGGGAGAGCTATAACACCCCATTTTTATTCACCAATATGACATGTAATTATTTATGGCATTCAATGGAATAAAATGGTGGATTCTAGTGCATTTGGAATTAAAGAAGCTTGTAAATTTCCATTTTCATGAGAATTGGTCTAAAGTAAGACATAAAGCTAATGTTTTGGTTTTTTCTAAAAAGCCCATTATAAAAGCTCAGAGATTGAAGAAATATAGAGCACAATATTTGGGCCAATATTAAGGGTTAATTATAGCTATGAAGAGAAGAGAAGGAAGAAGACCCAAATTAACTCCAAGATTGCAAGGGCAAAATGGTAATTTGTGAAAAAGCACTAAATTAATTATTTTCCCATTTTCTTGAAGCTAATTTTGGTTGAATAAGGGAAATAAAGGGAAAATATATCTTTGATGATATATATGCAATTTCGGAGCATTCTTGGCCAAGGAAAATCAAGTTTGAAAAGTCAAAAAGTATAATGTACTTGATTATTAATTAAAGAAGGGAATTATGGGAAATGAAAAAAACAAATATTATTTCCCTTTCATTTTGTCATTTTGATCTAACTGGGGGAAAATAAGAAGGAAATTGTTTACTTGGACACTAAACATGCCATGTGTCAATATCTTGAGCCAAGTAAAAAGATAGAGTCATGAAGCAAAATGCACATGGGGAATTAGCATTAAAATATATTAAGTTAAGGAGGGGTATGAATATATTTTGTTAAGAGCTTCTTATGTCTTTCTTTAGCTCATTTTCATCCAAAGAAAAGAAAATAGAGAGAGACGAAGAGCTTGATGAACATAAGCACACAAGGGTTCAAAATGCAAAAATCAAGGTAGGTGCTTGTTATTTCAAGTGATTAAGCTTATAAAATCCATGGAAAACATCTTGGAATCTCTTTTCCCTCTTGAATATCATGTTTAGCAAGCAAAACTCCAAGGGAAGAGAGAGAGCAAGAGAGAGAGAAAGAGAGAGGGAGTACGCCTAGAGAGAAAAAGTTGAGCAATTAAGAGATAACTTCAAGAATCTTGATTCTCTTGATGATATGATATGGTAGTTGTGTTTGCTCGCTTGATTTATGGTTGTTTTGGTTATTTTGTAAATTTGGGGTGATGAAACCCTAAGGGGTTAGGGTGTCCAAATTTCTACAAATCATGTTAAAATGGTATTTAAGTGGTTAATCATATGATTAGAAGTGAAAAAGAAGGAGCTTTAAGGGTTAAATCAAGAAAACCAAACTTTCCCTTTTCTTTATGCATGTTTCGACCAGTAGCTAAAATGAGGGTTGGGCCTGGATTTTGCAGTTTTGATGGTTCCATTGGTTATAGACAGGAAAATTGTGTGGGGTGTTTGTTAAGTGTAGAGTGTGAAAAGCATTGGATTGTGGAATGACAAAATGGGCCCTAAACCCCTAAATAGGGATTGGAAGGGCAAGACTGTCTTTTGGCAATTCTAAGATAAAAATGGAGGTTACACGTAAAACTATGTAGGATTAGCTTGGGTCATAATTTTTGAAAAAGTATAGTTGGATTGGGTATAAAGGGACTTAGACTGGGACCCTAAGGGCATTTCGGTCATTTTATGGTGTTAAGCTAATATAACTAACAAAATGAGTTTGGAGGAGTCTAGAGTAGTACATGAATGACTATTAACTCGATTCTTATAATACTTTGAATTTTAGAACTGGACAATTACCTTGAGCTGGAACAAAATTCAGGAACAATTGAGCTGAAAGAGGAAACCTAAGGTAGTAACTCTATCCCTTATACACTATGTGAACATGTATATGCTTTGTGTATGCCATCTTTTGTGATACATATAATACACCCTCTAGCTAGTACTGGAAAAACACAAGTATCATTCAGGGGAGAAGAACCAATACCCGAACTGTAACCCCCTGATTTTAAACACATAATTATAATTCGATAATGCATAATTAAGACGGATCAGAGATCATCGGATGCTTTAAACTCATTTCAAACTTGCTGCTCATAGTAGGATTTTCACAGAATCTTTCAAAATCTTTTTCCTATCATGGTCTCAATTCCAATGTTCGAATATAATTACCTATGCAGTTAATGTACATTCATTCATATCAGAGTATATAACCAAATCCCCGGCAACTTTCGGGTTCTATACTTATGTAACCTGAGGGTTTATAAGTATCCACCAGGGGATTACATAACCAAAATCGAATATAATTTTCATATTTCAAAATATACAGTAATCCCGAGTTCAAAATAGATAACCAACATCTCCAAAATCAATTGTACCCCTAAAGGTCCTAATTGCTCCGAGTTGGCCTCTTCTCTTTTGAGCCACACGCCCTATCTGAAATGTTAGTCATAGGAAAGAATGAGATTCGAGAGAATCCCAGTAGTAACACACCACTCACATAATGCATAAACACAAAGCATATACATAATCACAAACAGCAACAGCAGCAGCAACTCAAAGATACATGGTTTTCACCACAAACTACAGCACTCACGGCTGTATACACAATACGACAGCTCTCGCTATAATCATAATCACGACAGCTTACGCTGTAATCACCATCACGACAGCTTCCGCTGTAAACGACAGCTATCACCAGCTGTAACTGCAGCAGCTCTAGAAATCATCATAAACAGTGATACAACACACATACAATGCATTACACAAAGTACACGAGAGAGAGTCACTACCTAATCCTTTCCCGACGTTTCTTGGCACTGCGGGCTCACGAGGACGGCAAATATCAAATCCTGTAAACCAAGTTAGGGACAACCCGTCAATCTCCTTTTCAAGTTATTATTTCTATAATACTTTAAGTTTGTTATCATTTGAACTCGTTAGGTGACTATTATAGATCTAAACATATGCCTAAAGGGTTGGGAGAAACTACCCCGAAGACCCTCCTTCTTAGAAGAATTTCTGAATTTTGGACTAGCTTACTCCAGTGAAAGGAGCCTCACTTGAGTGACACCCCTATTAGCACTCAAGCACCAGTGAGTGAACCTCAAAAAGTGTTTGCCTGAGAGCAAACCTTAATATATCATACACTCTCACTCGAGCACAAGAGGTTGTACTCGAGCAATGACCTCAGGTACACTCGAGCACCAGGAAGTGGACCCAGTGAGTGACTACCCGAGAGCAACCATAACTTCCCAAATCTTAAACCAATCCCCTCACTCGAGCATGCCCATTCTCACTCAAGCAGAATCATATCTCACTCGCAAGTCAGGAAGTGTGCTCGCAGTTTCTGCCTGAAGACCTTCCTAAAATACCCAGATTTTCATATCGTGCTCGAGTGAGTTCCTCCCTCACTCGAGTGATGTCTATCAGATGCCAAATCGCAGCAACTGATATGATTTTCCCGAATTGACCAATTAAGCTTCAATGGTTCCTAAACTTATACCAATACTCATTCTTACCTATTTTAACACAAAGAACCCATTGGTCACCCAAAACAACTAAACTTCCACTCAAACAACCCATTCTCATCTCTAAACCACAAGATCACTAAAACCACACTTTGTCAACTTCTTCTTTCCAAATCCTATCCAAAACCATTAACACCCAAACACTATTTGGCATCTATTTCACTACATTACCTCACCTGATTCATAACTTCTGAAATCATAAGAAATCAGGGCAAAAATTCAGAATTTGCTAAACCAAACCAAAAGTTATAACATTTACATCAAACTTCACCAAAAACTCACCTCTTAAGCTTGCTGGAATTAAAACTTTGATTTCTCTATTTTCAAATTCCCTCAAACTGCCACACACTACAAATCAATAGTCTGAAAACATGGAAATAAAGCTCTTGACTATTTGAACAATATCAATGAAGGATGGTTAGGCATATGAAGTCATTTACCTTCACAAATTTCAAACCCTTCTTTTCTCTTTCTTGCCTAGTTCACCGGAAATAGAGAGAATAGAGAGAGAAAGTGAGATATTGATAAAGAAGTAGTTTTTTCCACATTCCTATGTACTTAGCCGACTTGAGAGGGAGAGAGGATGAGTTTGAAAATGTTGACTTCATCCATGGTCCATAGTTTGCCACATGTCACTATCTTATGCTTCCTTCAATGATTTCATATAAACTTGCATGCATAGGATTCAACCTCTTGTGCTTTCAATCCTAACAATTGATCTTGATTACTAAGGAATTTTCTCATTGGTAACTAACCAGTCGGTCAGTAAATTTACCATTTTACCCCCCGATTGTCACAATACTCATTAAGCCATCATTAGGCATCTTTGTATCATATTGCACAACATATACTTCAAAGGTGTTTAATTATCATTAATTACATCACTTTGAAATTATTAATCCTTAATTACAATCGAGGATATTACATGAACGATCGTAAAAGGGGGTCCGATTATAAGAATTCAGTACCAAAAGGGTACACTGCCCAGTAAATGTTTGAAAAACTTGAGGTGTAGTAAATGTTTGAGGTTTCTCCATGTTGAGAAATGATCCTTAGTAACTACGTGATGTTAAAGGAATGTAGACATGATATACAGTGCTATAAGATGGATGGTGATTATACTGTATATTGATCCTAGAGGATCCAATCTGATTATACTGAAGTTTGATGATGGGCTTGAATTTGATCTAAGCTGAAATAGTGATTAAGTCAAAATGTGAATTTGTTGTACTATGGTTTTGTTCTATGATGGAAGTTTGATCCTTGTGAATAGTATTGAACCTTCAGTAATGTTTTAAGGATAATATCCAAATACCTTGGAGGTTAGAATATGTACTATTGATCCTAATTTTTAGCAAATCTATTGGGTATACTTGAGGAAAATGATTTCCAATCCTGTGATGTTGAGGTTCTAGATTTCTTGATGAACCTAAAAGTTGGGTTCGAGACCCTAGGCTATAAACTTCTACATGCTAGATGTATTGTAATGGACTAGTGCGTCCAAAAGCCCTAAGACCTAGTAGACCAGTATGTCCTTAGGCTGGTAGATGTATTCAGAATTATGTCGAGCTAGTGATGCTCCGTGGAATCGAGGAATAAGATTCTTACGGATACGAATCCTTACAGAAAGGGATTGTGAAAACTAGTTAGCTGTTAAGTCTAACATAAGGAAAGATTATGATCATAAAATATTCCCTCATATGATTGATTAAGATGATAGCTCTCTGATGAAATGAGAAACAAAATTGATCTGCCAGATTTTCCACTAATTTGAGGCTATAATAGGAGTGGATTGGTGGATGGAAAATGAGGTGATGAAAGGAATGAGTAGAAGGGTTACCAAGTAAATCATAACCCAGGAATCAACTATTAAGTTTTGATTCCATGAAAATTTGAAATGGCCCAGAATGATTTAAGTTGAAACAAGCCAGGGCTGGCATAAAGAAACACATATTTCTAGTGTAGTCAGGTGTTATAGGAGGCTCCTGAGGGAGTCCTTCTAAATCATCTTGACATTATTAAAGCTCATTTAAGGAGATAAGTAGAGGATGTGCCAAAAACTACTTTTAGGATTAGATATGGCTATTGTGAGCTTCTTGTTATGCCATTTGGGCTGACCAATGCACTTGTCATGTTCATGGAGAACATGAATTGAGTATGTCATCTGTGCTAGGACCAATTCATAGTAGTCTTCATTGATGATATTCTGGTATACTCTTGGAGTAGAGTAGAACATGAGTAACATTTGAAAATCATATTGAACATACTAAAATCTAAACAACTCCATGCCAAACTAAGCAAATGTAAGTTTTGGCTTTTAGAAGTTAGATTTCTGGGCCATGTGAAATAGGCTTTTAGTCGCCTCAAGGTTATCAAGAATAAAACCAAATTAATGCAATATAGTGCACAACTTGGGTCATTTCACTTTGAGGAGCCAATTATGAAACTAATTTCTAGTAAACTAAGTAATTACAATGCAAAATTGATAGGGGTAAAACATGATTGATTGATTTTAAAAAATATGAGTTGAATGTACTTAAAATAAATATTTTTGGGATTTTTCAAATAAGAAAGAATGGAAATGTGTTAAAAATGCAAATGATGAAGTTGCTCTTGGAAATGATTTTCAACGGTTATCCTTGCTCAATTAAGATATTTGGAGAGTTAATACATTAAGCTTCTAAAATACCAAACCTCAGTAACCAATGAGTCTAGCATCACAAGAGAGAAACCCCTACTCTTGAAATGCTATTAAGCCCTCTTAGTGTCATGAGTTTCTCTAAGTTTCCTAAAATACCAAACTTCAATTACCATTGAGTCTAATACTTAAACTCATAAACCCATTCATTTAAGCATTATTAAAACCCCTTAGAGAGTGACTATAGAATAAGCAATGCATCTAGGTTCAACTACAATTCAATTTCAATCAACCCATCCAATAATACCATGTTAAATAGGTAGAAGTTAGTAGAATCATAGAGAAACATATATATAACCATATATATTGATGAGTACAAATCCTCATTACAAATTCCAAATCACCACAACTCAATCCATAAAATAAAACATAACTAAAATTATAGTCTCAATATATAAATGAATTCTTAAACCTAAGAAATAAAAAATACAATGAGCTATAAATAAAATAAACTCCCCTTTGAAGTATATGTGAGCTTGAGCCATCTAAAATTTATCTCCAAGAGCAAAGCACATTAGCTCCTCACAGCCATGGATTCAAGAAACATAGTCATTCTCAGATTCAAACATCCAACCATGAAATCTGCAATTAAAGTAACCAATTAGCACATGACCAATTAAAAACAGGGCCTGGATTTGAACATAAAATCAGACCAGAGAAATAGGCATAGTTGGGATGATTTCAGGAATAAAGGAAGCTACGGTCTAGAATGGTTTAAAACAAAGGAAGAAGTTGATAATGGCAGCTCCTTTCCCTTTCTTCCTCATATGAAACCCAGCTCTGCAATACTGTGAAACTCTCAGCTCTCTCTCTTGCGTCTGCCCTCAGCTCTTAGTTGGTTCCATGACGCCTCTCCTCTATTATGAAATCTCGCGGCTATGGGGAGGTGGCAGTGAGATGATGGTGGATCGTGATGAGGAGCGAAGCTGTGGTGATTGGACAATGAAGCCTTACGGCTGCTCCCCCTTCAATCCCAACTCTCCCCCTGCTCTCTATGTTTTTTGATTCTTTCTCAAGCCTCGTCTTTGTCAGCTCTCATCCGTGTCTCCCAATAACCCTTGGTCAAAATGAACGTTTTGAACAAGGGACTAAAATGAAGCAATTGAAAACCTTTCAGGAAGGACTAAAATGAACACTTTAAAACTTTGCTGGGTCCAGACATGAGTTTTAAAACACTTGGGTCCTTTCTGTAGTTTGCTCTGAGACCTTTCTTCATTTTTCTTGTATTTTTTAGAAATCTTGGGTGTTTTTGGCAGTTCTTCCCAAACTGATCTGCAATCAAAATGAACCCAAAATGTAATACCTTATATTCCAAAAATTAATCAATTAAGGTAAATCATAAAATATATGACATTATTGCCCCTTTTCAACCTTAATTTCATTTAAACACGTTTTGACCAAGGGACTAAAATGAACACTTTAAAACTTTGTTGGGTCTAAACATGTGTTTTAAAACATTTAGGTCCTTTCTGTAGTTTGTTCTAAGACCTTTCTTCATTTTTCTTGTATTTTTCAGAAATCTTGGGTGTTTTTCTGCAATTCATCCTAAATTGATATGCAGTCAAAATGAACCTAAAATGTAATACCTTATATTCCAAAAATTAATCAATTAAGGTAAATCATAAAATATATGACATTATTGCCCCTTTTCAACCTTAATTTCATTTATACACGTTTAATCACAATTAATTACAAAAGAGACATTTTAAGCTCAATTATTATGACAAAATCCCCAAATAAAATATGAAAATATATAATAAAATAGGGATTTGTCAACATGTAGTCTTACAGCAAGGAGTCTTGGTGGATCCTTGCAAGGTGGAAGCAGTACTAAACTGAAAGAGGCCAAAGACTATCTCTTAAATGCACAGTTTCCTAGGTCTTGTAGAATATTATAGAAGATTTATACTGAATTTCTCCAGAATAGCTTTGTCTTTGACAAGGTTAAGCCAAAAAAACTCAACATTATCTATAGGACCGTAATTGTGAAAGGAGATTAATTGAGCTAATACATAAATTATTGTCAGTAGTGATATTGATAATCCTAGATCCATCGTAGACCTTCATTATCTTTACTGATGCCAGTCTACATGAATTGAGAAGGGTTTTAATGCAGCATGGCCATGTATTGGCTTATACAACTAGAGAATGGAAGCCTCACTGAAATTTAATTATAATCCCATATATGATCATGAGTTATCAACAATTATGCTGGTACTGAAAATCTAGAGATGCTATCTCTATGGTGTGACTATAGAACTATATTGGGACCACACGATTTTAAAATATTTATATGATTGAAAAGAGCTTAATGTGAAAAATCACATATGGGTGGAGCTGCTTAAATATTACTATCTGGAGATAAAATGTCACCTTAAAAAGGCTAATGTCATTACTAGCACAATGGGCCATAAATAGTGCAGTTGGTAGCCATAATGATTCATGAGCAGAAACTGATCGAGGATTTTCAAAGATCTAAGTCTATTTAAAAAGATTACATCAACGGTAATAATGTCAGTGAAACATATACAGAAGCATTTCCTAGAATTTATGGTTGAGTATGTGTAGCAAATTTCGAGGATGAAATTTATTTAAGAGGGGGAGAACTATAACACCCTAAATTTTATTCACCAATATTCCTTGTAATTATTTGTGACACTTAATGAAATGGAATGGCGAACATTCATGAACTTGGAATTTAAGAAGCTCATAAATTTCCATTTTTATGAGAATTGGCCTAAAATACGTCATGAAATAAATTTTTTGGTGTTCCAAAAAGCCCAATATTTAAGCCCAAAATGGAAGAATAAAGAAGCATACTATTTGGCCTAATAATAAAGAGGAAGTTTAGCCAAGAAGAAAGGAAAAGAATAAGGCCTAAATCAAATCCAAGAATGTGAGGGAAAAATAGTAAATTGCCAATAAAGAAAGGAATAAATTATTTTCCTATTTCTTGAGATTAATTTTGGTTAAATAGATAAAATAAAGGGAAAATATATATTTGGAAATAAATATGCAATTTTGGAGCATTCTTAGTCAAGTAAATCAAAGTTTGAAAAGTCAAAAGTGGATATGGGCATAAATTAATAAATTGAGGAGAGAGGATTGTGGAAAATGCTAGAGCAATTATTATTTCTATTTTTTTTGATGATTTCATGTGTTAATGGAAGTTAGGAGGAAAAAATATTGGCAGGATTAATATGGTGCCAAGTGTCTTGAGCCTAGGAATTTAATAAGAATTTATTAAGATAAGAGCACATGTTGGAATTAGGCATAAAATATAATATTTGTGCAATGGGATGAAATAATCAAAGAAAGCCCATTTGGTTCATTTAGGACACCTAAATGGTGTCGTTTTGGGCCAAGGATAAAGGAAGGAAATTAGTCCAAAATTAATGGGAAGGTTTATGACAAGTTAGAAAGAGATAAGCTTAAGTACAAGCACATGTCTTAAACCAATAAAATACTATATCCTAAAGGAGAGTGTAAGAGATATTTTTAAGCTATCATCGTCTCTTTTCTTCACATCATTTCACACCATACACCACAAAAATAGAGAGAGAGGAAAGCTTGAAAACTTAGAGAAAAGCAAGCATAAGGAAGGCAAAAATCCAAGGTAAGTCTTGTGATTCTAAGAGTTTATGCCTACTAGCTTGTGAAGGTCCTTTCCTAAGCTCTTTTCACATCATGAATATCATGTGTAGCAAGCAAAATCTCAAGGGATAAGAGAGAAAAAGTCACATCTTAGAGAGAGAAAGATAGGCAAATCAAAGGTAACTTCAAGAACCTCAATCCTTTTGGTGTTATGGTATTGTTGTTGTGGTGGTTATTGTTGTGATTTGTGATTTGGATTGTTGATTTTGTAAAGTTGGGATGTTGAAACCCTAAAGGATATGCTACCCAAATTTTCTCAAATCATGCCTAATAAGTGTTTAAAAGGTTTAACAAGTGGTTAGGAGTGAAAAGGAGCAAGTTTTAAGGGCAAAAACACAAAATCACATTTTTCCCTTTTAAAGACTAAGTCTTGACCAGCTCAAGACATAAGGAAAGGAGCTGGAATTTCACTAATTTGATGGTTGCATTGTGTTCAGGAGGGAAAATTGTTTAGGGTTGATGTTGATCGTGTTGTGAGAAGAGCCCTAGAAAGTGAAATGACAAAAATACCCCTAAAACCCTAGGTAGGGGCTGTCAAGGGAAAACTATCATTTTGCAGTGATTTTCAGAAACCTGAGGTCAAAAATGGAATCTACAAGTAAAACTGTGTAGGAATAGCCTGGATCAAAATTTTTGGAAAAGTACAGTCAGACTGGGTAAAAAGGGACTTAAGCTAGGTCTACTAGGGCATTTTAATAATTTTGTAGTTTTAGACTAATATAACCAACAAAAGTAATTTGGAAGAGTCTAAAGTGATACATGAATGGGTATTAACCTAATTCTTGTAACCTTGGATTTTTAAGACCAAACTGTTGAGCCTAAGCCGGATTAAATTTAGGACTTATTTGTGAACAAAAAGGGACTTAAGGCAATAACTCTTTCTTTTATACATTACGTCAATGTTTATATGCTTTGTATATGCTATCTTCCGTAATATGTATGATACACAATGCCTACGGGTGTACTGAATATAGTGCCTATGAGTATACTGAATTTGGTGGCTACGGTTACACTGATATGCCCAATTGTTGGTCTTGAGCCTGTTGAGGTACAGAATGAGTAGGGGTTGTAATAGTGGTTGGCTCTGAACTTTTCTGACTAAATTGAGTTATACCAAATAAACTAAATTATGTGTTACTATAATAGTGCTGTGTGTGGTACTTGGCATATTTATTAATTTATTTTCTATTATCAATTGTTTGTTACTACTGAGATTTATTTGAATCACACACTTATTCAAATATGAAGATATTCAAGTGGAAGCTAGTAGGTCCAAGGGTAAAATGGTAAATACAGGAAGCTGAAGTGTATGGGCTAAGAAATGGAATTGTTGGTTATATTAAAATTATTTTGGAATATTTTAGACATTTGTATATATTATTCAAACCTAGTGGGGAGACTCCTATATGTAAACAAGTACTTAATGTCAGTATGTTATTATCATCAAAACTAAAGGTGATTATGTGTTTTGGTAAGAAACTCCTGCTTTGGAAAGATAAATGTTGAATCAAATGGTTATCAAATGCATTTTACAAAGTTAAGAGAAAGTTGGTGTGATTTTATCTGATGCACTCGAGCGATGAAGGATCTACTCGAGTGAGAAGCAGTTTTGCACTCGAGTCCAGAAAGTGTTGGTCTGAAAGTGTCTTCTAGAGAGCTACTAACTTCAATGTTTTTATAGCAACACTCGAGCACTATTACAACACTCGAGTGAAGACATCATTTGCACTCGAGAAAGAAGGCACCCTCTAGCAAGTATTTGACAGTTAGCAAGATCAGAGACAGAGAATGGGCATTGCGCTCCAACACTACCTCAACACTCAAGTAAGAGCCTTAAGCTGACTTGAGTCCTGTGAGTGTGACACAAGAAGTGTCAATCTGAGAGTAAGGAAGAACCTAAAAATGAGAAGTGCACTTGAGTAATGTCTTTGGCACTTGAGTGATGGAGCAACACTCGCAATTAAGAAAACTCACTTCCTTAAATATTGTTGCAATTACTCGGTAAAAGGTTGTCCAGATGTGAAGATATGTTGGTGCACTCAAGGAAGGACACATGTACTCGAGTGAGGGCCCACAACACTTTCAAGTACAAAGTACCACTCTTGAAAAACATGATGCGAGTGCTATCCAGAAATGTCGCTTTTAGCTGAGATACACTGTTGCACTCGAGTGAGATATTGGTACTCAAGTGAATATTCCTCACACTCGCAAGTGCAAAATTGCACTCTTGATAAAAATTATGTAAGTGTGTATCCAGAGGCTCAAATTTATAGGACAAAATACATTAGTACTTGAGTGAGACATGGTACACTCAAGTAAGAGGTCAGAACACTCATAAGTGAGAATATGCATTCTTACAAATTCACAAGGAAGTGCTACACAAAAGAAAGGGAGAAGTGAAGAATTAATGTTACGCTCGAGGGAGACCACTATGCCACTCAAGTGAGACTCTATCAAAAACCAAAAACAACAGACTTATAGGGATCAATCTGAACATGGTTAAATGTTATTTACTCACAATGTTTTCACTTGTTATTATTATTAAACATCATTTAACATATACTTCAAGTGTAAAATAGGAGATTGAAAGTCTAGATCAGAGATGCATATGGTAAGTGAAAATAGCGGAGATAATCATTTTGTCCAAAGTTGACCGGCTAAGCACACACATTACAGACCTACAACCTTATCTTGTCTGAAGATTTCAAATGCATATATATTGTTCCACAATGTAACGCTTCACTATGCAACGACTATCATTCAATGGACTAAAACCAATATGCTATAAATACAAAGTTTCAAGAGACTATAAGAACAACTCAGATCAAACGAGAGCATATACAAGCAAATTTACATGAGTCTCTATTTTTCATATTTTCTCTATATTCATATTGTACTTCAGTGTTTATCATATCAACTCAGTGAGAGATTTTGTATACAATTCAAACTATATTTTCATTTGATCTCAAGGTACAAGGATCTTGAGAGGGTAGATATCCCTATAAGAGAAGTAGTTGAGAGAATTCCTAGTAGGACTTTTTGCTCATAGGACTTGCAATGTGCAACCAGGAGAGAATGTTGCTGCTCGTAAGACTTGCATATGTAAGCAAAAGAGAAAGGTCATAGGAATATTACTACATATAAGACTTGTCGTAAGGGGGAGAGAAAATTCAAGGTGTTAGAATATTTCTGCTCATAGTCCATATAAGGACGATTGTTGTCTTGTGGTGTTCCTAGAGCCCACTGAATCTTTAAAGAATAGTGAAAATCTCAATAGGTCTTGATCTCTGAGGACTAGACGCAGGCTTGGGTTTTGGGTCGAACCAGTATAATTCTCTGTGTACTGATCTTTCTCATCTATACTCTATCTACAACTATTTTCATGTCACTGTATCAACAGAAAAATTTTATATCACCTAATTCACCCCCTATTGGGTGATGCTTGCCTCTTTTGTTTGGTATCAGAATGAGGTCTTCTTCGAAAAGCCTAACAGCTTAAGAAGGATCCAGTAAATGACAACAATGGGTGAGAACATTCTTCCAGATAGAGCTCCTATCACTTGACTTCCTGGTTTGATTGGAGAAAATTTTTCATTATGGAAAGCTAAGTTCAGAGTGTTCGTGATGGCTAATGAATATGGTCTATGGAATGTGATGCAAGACGGTGATTATGTTCCTAAGAAGAAAATCGAATATAGAGTAGTGAAAAAGATTCCAAACAAAAGGTTAGTAATATTAAATAGTAAAGCTATTCTAATTATACAGAGTGCTTTTAGCAAGGATTTTTTCTAAATCTGTACACTACTAACAACCAAAGACATATGGGATGAACTTGAAATCACCCACGAAGGAACATCTGGAATCAAAGAAAAGAGAGTCAATACTCTAACTATAAAGTATGATCTATTTTGGATGAAACCTGGAGAAAGAATCTCTGAATTAGAAATTTAGCTATACTCATCTTGTTAATTAGCTATCAGCATTTGGGAAAACCTTTGATAAAAAATCCCAAGTTAGGAAGATTCTTGACATTCTTATAAAAAAATAGGAAGCAAAAGTGACAGTTATCGAAGAAGTCAAAGGTGAATCAATGAGATATGTAGCTACTCTATTTGGCAGTCTTTCTGAATATAAAGGAAAGCTGAGATTCAAAAAGGAACTATAAAAGTTTTATGATAAAAAGAAAAGAGAAGTCACTCTCAAAGTCATCAAATAAGTTGATTCTTTGGAAAATGAAGATGTTCCTGTTAAAATCCAAGTTTTGATTATAATAAAAGGTGATTATGTGTTTTGGTAAGAAACACATGCTTTGGAAAGATAAACATTGCATCAAATAGTTATCAAATGCATTTCACAAAGTTAAGAGAAAGTTTGTGTGATTTTATCTGATGCACTTGAGTGATGAAGGATCCACTCGAGTAAGAAGCAGTTTTGCAATGAGACTAGGAAGTATTGGTCTGAAAGTGTCTTCCAGAGAGCTACTGAATTAAGAGAATTTTCAACAACACTCAAGCACTAGTGTAACACTTGAGTGAGACATAATTTACACTCGAGCAAGAAGGCACACCCTTGCAAGTATTTGACAGTGAGCAAAGTCAGAGACAGAGAATAGGCATTGCACTCGAGCACTACCTCAACACTCGAGTAAGAGCCTTAAGCTGACTTGAGTCTTGCGAGTGTGACACAAGAAGTATCTGTTCGAGAGTAAGGAAGAACCCAAAAATGAGAAGTGCACTCGAGTAATGTCTTTGGCATTCGAGTGATGGAGCAAACTCAAATATTATTGCAACTACTCGGTAAAAGGTTGTCCAGATGTGAAGATATACTGATGCACTCGAGGAAGGACACATGCACTCTAGTGAGGGCCCACAACACTTTCAAGTACAAAGTACCACTCTTGAAAAACATGATGCGAGTGCTATCTAGAAATGTGGAATTGAGATACACTGTTGTACTCGAGTGAGACACTGGCACTTGAGTGAATATTCATCACACTAGCAAGTGCGGAATTGCACTCTTGATAAAAATTATGCAAGTGGTATCCAGAGTCTCAAATTCATATTAGAAAATACATAAGTACTTGAGTGAGACATGGTGTACTCGAGTGAGAAGTTAGAACACTCACGAGTGAGAAAATGCACTATTACAAACTCACAAGGATGTGTTACACAAAAGCAAGGGACAAGTTAAGAATTAATGTTCCACTCGAGTAAGACCACTCTGCACTCAAGTGAGACTATAAGAAACAAAAATGCAATAGACTTACATTGATCAATACGAACATGGTTAAATGTTATTTATTCACAATGTTCTCAGTTGTTAATATTATTAAACATCATTTAATATATACTTCATGTGTGAAATAGGAGATTGAAAGTCTAGTTCAGAGAAAAATATGGTAAGTCAAAAATGGCAGACATAAGATCATTTCGTCCAAAGTCAACCAGCTAAGCACGCGTATTACAGACCTACCACCTTCTCTTGTATGAAGATTTCAAACGTAAGAATTGTTGGAAATTGTGCCCAAAGGGCCAATCATTGTACTTTAAACATTATTAATTTAATGAAATTTCTCTATTCTATTATAATATTATTTGCATGTTAACTGTGATAATTGTATCCTTGGATAAATCATAAAGATTATCCTAAAATGTCCCTGGTCGGTTATCAATGTGGGAGCAAACATGAAACAAGACCAGTATGACTTTGATAAGATATGGAGATACGAATCAAAGTCTTAGGCACTTGTAAGAGTACAAGGTGCTGGACCGACCCACTATGAGAAAGCTACATGGATCAAGTCATAAGCTTTTCCCATGTATAACAACGTCACAATGCCCTTAGACCTGAGGTGATCATGGATTCCTACATGAGGGTTGCTAAGCTTTGAACTAGTCAAAAGTCGCTTTTGATCGGGTGATGATAAAGGCTACGATCAGGCTTGGTGGTTTTTCATGCAGAGGAAAATGAATAATCAAGATGGAATTTGTCCCTCACATTAGTAGAGAGATATTACTGGGCCCCTCGATGAGTGAGTCTGAGAAATTTATGGCCATACTAAGATGGAAAGGAGTTTCCATTTCTATTGTCAGGCTATCCAGGAATCAAGAAAGTAATGGTCAGGAATAAGAGGATAACATTATCGATGCCTTATCCTTGACCGATATATCGTGTGACAAAAGGGACGTGACATGGTTATATGACAGGTTGCATCATGTTAACGATCCTTATATGAATTGGGTACTTGTAATGTCTTGCTAGAGGCCGCTTGCGACTTTTGGGTTAGTACAGTTATTGGCCAACTGCCAACTTCATATGGGCTTACAGGGTCACACACAAGAATGACCCAACATGAGATAATGTTTAATTTAGGGTGGACGAATTTTATGTTTATATATATATAATATAAAATTCATTAATAATAGTATATAGATATATATTTTTGAAATACATATCTTATATTTGTGTGTATGTGTATTATATGATATTATTATATTGTGTTAGTTTTAAATTTAATCAATTAGGATATATTAAATTTAATAACTAACATGATAGAGATATAGTATCTTAGATTTAATTTATGAAGATAACTTAAATCTAATGGATCTTTATTTGGATTAAATAAATAGGTTAATTTAAAACTGTTGGACAGATTTAATTTAAACTGAATTTATTTAATTATCTCATCAAGATAATTGATTATTAATTAATTTTGAAATTAATGAAGATTAATTTTGAAATTCGAATATAGCCCTAATAGGTTATAAACTTGATAGAGCAGATATACTCAGACACACTTGAGAACTCTGAGTTGCAAGGGAAACCTTAGGAAACATTTGGAGGCGCTAGCACGTAGTCTCTATTGGAGAGCATTCGTGTGGATAGCGGTAGAAGGAGCGGACCTATGGTGTTGGATCATAGAGATCGTGAAATCCCTAAGTTGAAAAAGGTACGAATCCTTCTAACTCGATTTAAACGCCGTTGATAGATCCTCGATTAAGATCGGTAAACCTTTTAAAATTCTTCCGCTGTACCTGCTGATTCTAACAGTGGCAACTGAGCTAGGTCAATTGTGCGTTTAAATTGAGTTTATGTTTTTATACATGTGATATATATGGGATATATATATATATGTATGCTTATAAGAAGATGATCAAATATGTATCTTATTTATGTTTCAGTTTTGAGAAAGTTGAACCTATGTGATTTGGTGCTATATGTTTATGTGATCTGGTGAAGTTGTTTTGATTATATGCGATATGTTTACATTTTAATTCCACCCTGGCATCACGAATTCTGTTCTAGATTTGATTCAAAGTAGAATTCAACGTTTAGGTTTTAAATAGGTTGAAGATCACAGCGTACAGACACGTCAGGGTTTCTATTGGGGTATCAGGGATCCGAAACTATGGGGAAGACAATCTGGATTAGAAGCGTTATAGCTCGTTAGTTTTGAAACTGGGCCGAAATCCCTTTAGAACTGGACTAAACGAAGCTATTAAAAAAACAAAATGGGTTCGAAATTTTAAATTTTTGAATTTTCAAATATTTCTTTTAAAAGGAATGTGCTTTTTTTGAAAAGCTTCGGGGGTACTGCCCCTGCACCCACAACTACCTGTTCGTAGCGCAATATAATCTAATCACTACATTTATTGCTTTTCATATTGTATGAATTCTTGTTGTGGTTTATTTTTCATACTTGTTTAGGTATGGTGAACAATATGGCTTTAGAATTTTACAAAGGGTTGTAATATTTAAATACGGCCTGCGTGTTGTGCCTTCCTTTAAATACTCTCAATGTACATTCTCTTCTTATCTCACTCCCCTCGAATGTTCAAACGAGGTTTCTCTTAATGTATTTCTTTTCTTATTTAGAGAAGTCCTCTCATTGGCTTGGAAGGATTTTAGGTTAGGTAAGCTATGTTGTGTCACGTTTAAATTATGCTTTTGATTAGATCATTGCATGAATACTTTTGCATTTATACGTATTTATCTATATGAGATACGACCACGATTGCATTCATATAAACAAGACTAATTAATTGAGCCCTCTAATCAAATCTTAAGTCATAATGTCGTCAACTAATGAATACTTGACAAAACCTAGATCACTCAATTGTGGAAACCACCAAAGTGGATGCACTTGAGTTATCTTGATGAGATAAGCATGAGTAATGGTGTTGCTCATAATATTAATTATTTTTTTGACTTAATTGAGATTAACAAAACGGTTTTGAATCTCAAGGCGTTAGATGGGATTAAACATGCCGGATCATATGATGATCGCATCCCATAAACATTTAAGAGTTATATGTGATGTAATTGGTAAATAGGTTACCTACCTAAATAACTTGAATTTAAGCGTCTTGCTAAAGAGGACTTAAGTTTAATCCAAATATGAATCTTAGCCCACTAATTATTTTGAGGGTTGTTAATTTAGTGGGAGATTACTAGCTAACTTTGCATATTTTAACTGTAATATCATGTCGACTAGTAATACTACTACACTATCGTTCCGCTCGGTCCTTGAGAAGGACAAACTTAATGGGACAAACTTTCTTGACCAGTTCAGGAACTTGAGAATTGTTCTTAAGCAGGAAGAAAGGCTTATGTCCTAGATCAACCCATTCCTGAGGAGCCTGCAGCCAATGCTCCAAGAGCTTAGAGAGATGCTTACACGAAGCATAAGGATGATTCTATGGATGTAGGTTGCCTGATGCTTGCCACTATGGTTATAGAGCTCCAAAGAGATCGGAATTAATGGAGGCTCATGAGATGATTATCTATCTCAAGGAAATGTTCTAGCAATAGGAAAGGCAAGAAAGGTATGAGACCATAAAGGCCTTACATTCCTGCAAGATGGCTGAAGGTGCATCAGTTAGTACTCATGTGTTAAAGATGAAAGGCTATATTGATCACCTTGAGAGGCTTGGATTTCCCATGAGCTAGGAGTTAGCTATGGATTTGATCCTAAACTCACTCCTGGAGAGTTATGACTAGTTTGTTATGAACAACAACATGGAGAAATCGATTTCTGAACTGCATGGGATGCTCAAAATTGCTGAACAAAGCATTAAGAAAAAGCCCAGTACTGTTTTGATGTTTCAAAAAGGAAAGGATATGAAAAAGAAATGGAAGGGCAAATGGAAGGGTAATGGCTCTGGTGGTAATACCAAAGAGTCAAACAAGCCAAAACAAAGTCTGCACCCAAGAAGGCAAAGCCTTCAAAGGAAGGAGTTTACTACTTTGGCAATGAACCCGATCATTGGAAGAGGAATTGTAAACTCTACATGGAAGATCTGAAAAAGAACAAGAAGGATAGCGGGGCTATTGCTTCAGGTATTTATGTTATAGACATTCACTTTTCTACTTTCTCTACATGGGTATTAGATACTATATGTGGTTCTCATTTTTGTACAAATGTGCAGGGTCTAAAGGACAGTAGAAAGCTGAAGAAGGGCGAGGTGGACCTACGAGTTGGTAACATAGTAAGAGTTGCTGCTTTAGCCGTAGGCACTTATGAATTAGTTCTGCCCAGTGGGCTTTTGTTATTTTTGAACAATTGCTATTATGTTCCTGCTTTGAGAAGTAACATTGTTTCTCTTTCTTATTTGGATAAGGAAGGTTATACTTCCATTACTATGAATGGTAAATATTCTATTTATCGTAATGACATTTTCTATGCTAATGGTGATTTGCATGTTGGTCATTATATAGTAAATTTGGAACATCCTAATAATGGGAATATCTATAACATAACTACTAAAATGATAAAATAAAATGATTTGAATCTGACCTACCTATGTCATTGTTGTCTCGGCCATATTAATGAGAAACACAATTCTAAACTCCATCAAGATGAATTTCTAAACTCATTTGATTTTGAATCATATGATACATGTGAATCTTGCTTATTAGGAAAGATGACAAAGAAGCCTTTTACCGGGCATAGTGAGAGGGCCACTGAATTATTGGGCCTCATATATACAGATGTATGTGGACCACTAAATACAGTTACCATAGGAGGTTATGTCCACTTCATTACATTTATAGACAACTTTAGTAGATATGGCTATATCTATCTAATGAAACATAAATCTGAATCTTTTGAATTGTTCAAAATATTCCAAAGAGAATTACAAAACCGACTTGGCAAAACAATTAAAGCGCTTTGATCTGATCGAGGTGGTGAATATTTGAGCCAAGACTTTATTGACCATCTTAGGAGTTGTTGGATAATCTCACAACTCACTCCTCCAGGAATACCACAATAGAATGGTGTTTCTGAACGGAGGAATCGAACACTATTAGATGTAGTTTGATCTATGATGAGTCAAATAGATCTTCCAGCATCCTTTTGGGGACATGCTCTAGAGATAGCTAAATTCACACTAAATCATGTTCCATCTAAGGCAATTGAAAATACACTATGTGAGATCTGGACCAGAAAGAAACCAAGTTTATCTTTTCTCAAGATTTGGGGATGTAAGGTATATGTTAAACAACAAGCCTCAGATAAATTAGCATCTAGATCCTCAAAGTGCCTTTTTATAGGTTATCCTAAGGAAACAAAAGGGTACTATGTCTAAAATCCCACCAATAACAAAGTATTTGGTATTCAAAATGGTAAGTTTCTAGAAAAAGAGTTTGTCTCTAAACAAACCAGTGGGAGCAAGGTACATAGTATAGAGCCACAGATGGAAATTAGAGAAGACTCATAACAAGTTGCTGGGCCTCCTCAAGTAACACAAGGTCCACGAAGATCTAATAGGACATGACATCAGCCTCAAAGATATGGACTTCTAATGACTAATGGCCATGATGTGTTGCTCATTGAGCAAAATGAACCAACCACCTATCGAGAAGCCATAGTGGGACCAAACTCTGAGAAATGGCTAAATGCCATAAAGTCTGAAATGCAATCCATGTACGACAATTAGGTATAGACCTTAGTCGATCCACCTGAAGGTGTAATAGCCATCAGGTACAAGTGGTTTTCAAGGAGAAAACTGACATGGATGGCAATGTAATGTCTTCAAGGCACGGCTAGTTGCAAAAGGATTCACTCAAACTCATGGTGTAGACTATGATGAAACCTTTTCCCCAGTTGCAATAGCCAAATCAATCAGAATCCTTCTTATCGTTGTAGCATATTATGAGTATGAAATATGGCAGATAGACGTCAAAACAACCTTTCTTAATGGAAAGCTCCTTGAGGATGTGTACATGACACAACCTGAAGGCTTTGTGCGTCCAAAGGACTCTGGTAAAGTTTGCAAGTTTCAAAGATCCATTTATGGATTGAAGCAAGCATCTTAGAGTTGGAATCATCATTTTGATGAAGTAGTCAAAGAGTTTGGATTCATTCAAAACATCGATGAACCTTGTGTTTACAAGAAGGATAGTGGGAGCACAGTTGTATTTCTAGTGCTTTGTGTAGATGACATCCTACTCATTGGGAACAACATTCCTATCTTACAGAGTGTCAAGTCTTGGTTAAGAAAATCCTTTTCAATGAAATACTTAGGTGAAGCCACCTATATCCTAAGGATTAGGATCTATAGGGATAGATCTAAAAGGCTAATAGGTCTAAGTCAGAACACATATATCGATAAGATATTGCCTAGGTTCAGTATGCAGGATTTAAAAGGGGGATACATGTCCATGTCTCATGGCATCCATCTTAGTAAGGATCTATGTCCTACTACACCTGATCAGCGAGATCGCATGAGTAAGGTTCCATATGCCTCAGCCATTAGATCCATCATGTATGCCATACTATGTACTCGACCAGATGTCTCATTTTCCTTAAGCATGACCAGGAGATATCAACAAGATCTTGGTGAGGGTCATTGGACTACGATCAAGAATAACCTAAAGTACTTAAGAAGGACTAAGGACCTATTTTTGGTCTATGGTGAATTGGATGATGAGCTCTGTGTAACCAGTTACATAGATGCAAGTTTCCAAACTGACCAAGATGACCTTAAATCACAATCTGGATACGTATTCCTCTTGAATGGTAGAGCAGTAAGTTGGAAGAGCTCTAAGCAGAGCATTGTAGCATATTCTACAACCGAAGCTGAGTATATAGTAGCATCGGATGTAGCTAAAGAAGCTGTTTAGATCAAAAAGTTCATTACTCAACTAGGCGTGGTGCCTGCCATCTCAAATCCAATAGATTTGTTTTGTGACAATAGCGGTGCTATTGCACAGGCCAAGGAGCCTAGGTCATATCAAAGGACCAAGCATATACTCAGGCGATTTCATCTTATTAGAGAAATCAATGATAGAGGTGATATAAAGGTATGCAAAGTAGCAGGAGAAGACAATGTTGCTGATCCTCATACTAAGCCACTTGCACAGGTAAAGCATGAGCATCATGTTAGGACAATGGGAATCAGGCAAATTAATGATTGTACCTAGGCCAAGTGGGAGGATGTTGGAAATTATGCCCAAAGGGTCAATCATTGTACTTTGAACATTATTAATTTAATAAAATTTATCCATTTTGTTAATATATTATTTTCATGGTAACTATGATAATTGTATCCTTGGATAAATTATAAAGACTAGTATGACTTTGATAAGATATGGAGATATGAATCAAAGTCTTAGGCACTTATAAGAGTATAAGGTACTGGACCGTACCACTATGAGAAAGCTACATGGATCAAGTCATAAGCTTTTCTCATGTATAACCACGTCACAATGCCCCTAGACCTGAGGTTATCATGGATTCTTATATGAGAGTTGCTAAGCTTTGAACTAGTCAAAAGTCACTTTTGACTGGGTGATGACAAAGGCTACGATCGGGCTTGGTGGCTTTTCATGTAGAGGAATATGAATGATCAAGATGGAATTTGTCCCTCACATTAGTAGAGAGATATTACTGGGCCCCTCGATGAGTGAGTATGCGAAATGTATGGCCATACTAAGATAGAAAGGAGTTTCCATTTCTATTGTTAGGCTACTCAGGAATCCTGAAAGTAATGGTCAGGAACAAGAGGATGACATTATCGATGCCTTATCCTTGACTGATATATCGTGTGACAAAAGGGATGTGACATGGTTGTATGACAGGTTTCATCGTGTTAATGATTCTAATATGAATTGGGTAGTCGTAATGTCTTGCAAGAGGCTGCTTGCAACTTTTGGGTTAGTACAGTTATTGGCCCATTGCCAACTTCATATGGGCCTACAGGGTCACACACAAGAATGGCCCAACACAAGATAATGTTTAATTTAGGGGGGATGAATTTTATATTTATATATATAATATAAAATTCGTTAATAATATTATATAGATATATATTTTTTTGAAATACATATCTTATATGTGTGTGTGTGTGTGTATTATATGATATTACTATATTGTGTTAGTTTTAAATTTAATCTATTAAGATATATTAAATTTAATAACTAACATGATAGAAATATAGTATCTCAGATTTAATTTATGAAGATAACTTAAATCTAATGGCTTTTTATTTGGATTAAATAAATAGGTTAAATTAAAACTATTGGATAGATTTAATTTAAACTGAATTTATTTAATTAGCTCATCAAGATAATTAATTGTTAATTAATTTCAAAATTAATGAAGAATAAATTTAAAATTCGAATATAGCCCTTATAGGTTATAAACTTGATAGAGCAGATATACTCAGACCGTATGAGAATTCTGAGCAAGAAGGGAAACCCTAGGAAATATTTGGAGACGCTAGCATGCAGTCTCTATTGGAGAGCATTCGTATGGATACCAGTAGAGGGAGCGGACCTGAGGTGTTGCCTCCTAGTGATTGTGAAAACCCTAAGTGTAAAAAGGTACGAATCTTTCTAACTCGATTTAAACGTCGTTGATAGATCCTCGATTAGGATCGGTAAAAATTTTAAAATTCTTCCGATGTGCCTGCCGATTCTAACAAGAATATCGCTCCACAATGTAACACTCCACTACACAATGGCTATCATTCAACGAACCAAAACCAATATGTTATAAATATAGAGTTTCAAGAGACCATAAGAAAAACTCAGATCGAACGAGAGCATATACAAGTAAATTTACACGAGTCTTTATTATTCAGATTTTCTATGCATTTATATTATACTTCAGTGTTTATCATGTTCACTATGTGAGAAAGTCTGTATACACTTCAAACTATATTTTCATTTGATCTCAAGGTACAGGAATCTTAAGAAGGTAGATATCCTTACGAGACAAGTAGTTGGGAGAATTCCTAGTAGGACTTTCTGCTCGTAGGACTTACAAGGTGCAAACAAGAGAGAACATTAATGCTCGTAACACTTGCATATGTAAGCAAGAGAGAAAGGTCATAGGATTGTTACTGTACATAAGACTTGTCATAAGGGGAAGAGAAAATTCTAGGTGTTAGAATATTTCTGCTCATAGTCCATACAAGGATGATTGTTGTCTTGTGGTGTTCCAAGAGCCCACTGAATCTTAGAAGAATAGTGAAAATCTCAGTAGGCTTGATCTTTGAGGACTAGACGTAGGGCTGGCTTTTGGGCTGAACCAGTATAACTCTCTAAGTGCTAATCTTCACAACTCTGCTCTATTTGTAGTTATTTTCATATCACCATGTCAACCAAAAACTTTTAACACATCACCCAATTCACCCTCCTCTTAGGTAAAGCTTTCCTCTTTCATATGTTTTCATTATTTCTGTATGCCCTATAGAACTTTGCACTTAATACTCTACGTATATTGAATTGTTAAGGGGTTTGACAACTCTTAACAATAATGCATTGTTATGAGTCCCATATAGAATAGGTTCATGTGACCTTGGAAGAAGGGTTTGTGTGACCCAGTAAATCGCCATGGGGTAGTCCAATGCCATTTGTAGAGAAAAAGATGAGGAAGGAAATTAAGGAAGAACAGGCTTGACGATATAAAGTAAGGCAACTCTTGCTCTTGTATCTTATGTAATGATTCTGCATGTATGTTACATGAATATATGGTAGGCAGTAAGACCTATTGGGCCAGTGTGTCCTTAGGTATAAGTCCCGTAATGTATATTGCATAGGGGTGATTCCTTAGGCAGTAAGATCTTATGAGCATTCAGAATGCACCGGGTGGACGCTTGAGGGCCAAAGGACTTGTCTTGGACTGGGTGGTTGCTCGATGGCCATATGACTTGTCTTACACCGGGGAGTGATACTTGATTTCTATATTTTTAGTTATGATTAGTCTTGATGATGTCAAATATAGATGTGAAATGTTAAGAACAAAGAGTTTATATAATGTATTTATTTTATAGTTTGACTAATTACTGTATTTAATGTGAAATATCTTGTAGATTAATTAAGTTGAATTATAGAGCTAGAATGAGAAGACAAAATTATCAAATATAGGAAAATGAACAAAGAAGTGATTAAATTGATGAGAATGAACAAGAGGGAAAAGAAGAAAGAAATTGAAGATAGTCGAGGAGCTGCCTACTTTGGTTATGGAGAATGATTATCAAGAGGAAAATCAAGAAGAAAGATATTAAAAAAAGAAGAACTTGAAAGATCTAATGGATTCAAGTTCTTAGTAGTAATTTTGGATATTTCTATGGTCAGAAGGGAATTCGATGTGACACTATAGCGGTCGGCACTGTTTAGCACTGTAGCAGTCGGTATGGTTTGGCACTATAGCATATAGGCAGTATAGCACTCAAGTACACTATAGCACACTCTTGTGTAGCATTGTAGCACTCAAGTGTTGGTATTATACTCGAGTGTCGAAAGCACTCTGTTCTACTCTATTTTTCATTCAGCCTGACAGAGGTTCAGTATTTTGACCATATCTCTCAAACCACTTGTTGGATTGAGCTGAAACTAGTAGCATATGAACTATACTCCCAACATGTAAAACACACACCAAGATCAAATTCAAAGGAGCTCAGAAAAAGAGACATGAACTTGGAAGTTGACACATAAATCACCATCAAATTCCAAGATAGGTTTAGTATTTTAGACATAACTCTCAAATTGCACATCGGATTGAGATGAAATGGGTGTCATACGAAACTAGACTTAAATACCTTTCCATGGATAGGTAATATGTCAGATTTGGAGTTACATGATAAGAGTTATGCCTTCTGGAAGTTAACACTCAAAAATTTGAAGACTGTCTAGAACACTGACACTCCTTCAATCATAACTTGCAGAATACGTTGAGTTTGGAACTAATTGTTTTTACATTGGAATTTATATGACAATAGCTTTCTGATGATATGTTACTTGCCATATTTGGAGTCAAAATGAATAAATCATGTTTGAAGACGCACTTGAGTCCAAAAGCTCACATTGGGAAAATGTCATGCGAGTATTGTCTAGAAGCAAGTCAGAGCCTGAAACTCTCCTATGCAATCATGTATGCACCTTTAGTACTTGAGTATGATCTCAACACTCGCAAGTGAGAAAGCTCACTCTTGCAAGTGTGTTACAAGTGTTATCCAGGGGCCATAGAAAATATGTGAAGCACTCAAGTTCTAATACAGCACTTGAGTCTTTGGTCTTAAATGTGTGAACTAGCGTGAGTGTGTTCTAGAAGCAAAGCCAGAACTTGAATATACTTGAAAATCATGCAAGTGAACATTGTAAAAATCATGCATGCACTCGAGTGAGGTACCAAACACTCAAGTGAGAACCTGTCAGAAACAAAATTCACCAGACTCACAATGAACAATCGAATATGATTAAATGTTGTTTATTCTTTACGTTTTCACTTGTTATTATATCTAAATGTTAACTAACTTATATTTCAAGTGTGAAACAGGATATTAAATGTTCGGATTGTAGATTCAAGTGAGAAAGTCAATTATGGTGAACATCATTATTACACCCCGAATGTCGGCTACCTACCACAACAAGCAATTGACACACCATGAAAGATTGTTGAATATTCAAATGTTCACATCTCGGTCCTCATTAAGACGTTTCGCTTTACAATGGACATTTCATAGTGGCTAGGTTTTCAAATGCCCTCAACGCTCAAATGAAGCAATGGGACTCCAACGGACGAATGCTTACAATGGTTATCTTCTACAACTCATCTATAAATATGGTAATAGTCAAAGAAGAGAAAAATAATGAACAGAGCAACGACAACAACATTACAAAATCATGAATCATCCAATCCTACCAAAAAAACTCTCTATTTTCCTATTTTCAATATCATTTACTATAAAGAGAGATTACTTTCATAGTACTTCAGTGAGCATTTTATCTACTATGTGAGAGAGTCTGTGAATACTTTTAACTATATTTCTGAATTGATCTTAAGGTAAAGGGACCTTGAGAAGGTTGATTTCCTTCGGGGGAAGCTGTAAAGAGAATTGCCGGTAAGATTTTCTTCTCATAAGACTTACAACGTACAAGCAAAAGAGAACATTTGTACTTGTAAGACTTACATGGGTATAAGCAGGAGAGAATGTTGCTGCTCATAAGACTTGCATGGGTGAGCAAGAGAGGAAGATCTTCAGGATTGCTCTGCTAGTAAGACTTACTATAAAGGGGAGTATCCCAGTGAGAGAATTGTAAAAGGCTTCACAAGTGCTTGGCTAAACTTATGGGATTGTAGAGGATTCTCTTGTGCCCAAATTAAAAAGAGGATAATGGATTCAAAATCTCAGGAAGAGCTTGGGGGCTGGACGTAGGTCATCGTGGATTGGACCAAACCAGGATAAATCACAATTTGCATATTCTCTTCCCTAAGCTCTTATATTTCCAGCTTGTATTATTTAATTTAACTGTTGATTTATGATTTATTACTTTCATACTTATTACTTTCATTAAAATGTGAAAAGATTTTCAAAGTTCTTAAGTTTTTATTTTACAGCCAATTCACCCCTTCTTGGGTGTCAGTCAGTTCTTACAAAATTTACATAAGTGATACTTGATTTCTAGGTTGTGTCTTTTAGTAACTCCATCCACCTATGGTGTCTCATATTAAGCTCTTTCAGATCATATAGGTACTTAAGACTCTTGTGGTCACAGTACAGTTCCACGGTCACACCATATAGGTAGTGTTGCTAGATTTTCAACGTAAACACAATTGTCGTGAACTCCAAATCATTTATGGGATAGTTCATCTTAAGATGCTTTAGCTATCAAGAGGCATAGGCCACCACTCTGCCCTACTATATCAGGATACATCCCTGTCCCTGCTTACTAGTATCACTATAGACTATATAGATCAACTTGGGATGAGGGATAATCAACAAGGGTACAATTGTCAACCTCTCCAACTTATTGAAGCTCTTCTTACATTGGTCATCCCACTTAAATGGCTGATATTCTTACATCGGCTTGGTCATTGGCAAGGAAATCAGAGAGAAATTTTGAATAAATCTCTAGTAATAGCCAGCAAGACGTAAAAAATTGAGTATCTCAGCAACAGTTTTTGACCTCTTTTACATCGGCTTGGTCATTGGCAAGGCAGTCTTCGGTATGTCTTCTACTTTCACTCGCAGCTGATAATATGCTGACCGTAGATCAATCTTTGAGAACACACTTAATCAGAATAGTTGATCTAGAAGGTCATCAATATGGGGAAGTGGGTACTTGTTCTTGACGGTCACCTTATTCAACTCTCTGTAATCAATACATAGCCTTAGGCTTTCATCCTTCTTTTTAACAAATAGCACTGGAGCTCTACACGAAGAAACACTGGGTCGAATGAACCCTTTCTCAAGTAATTTCTCAATCTACTTCTTTAGTTCAACCATCTTGTTTAGAGCCATTCTATATGGGGCTTTTGATATAGACCCAGTTCCAAGCATGATCTCAATAACAAATTCCACTTCCTTTTCCAGTGGTAAACAACCAAGGTCATTCAAAAACACCCAGGAAAGTCTCTTACAACTAGAATGTCCTCTAGGGTTATTTCTATCTCCGCCTATATGGAATAGAACATGATATATCCTTGGCATCCCTTAGGCATTTCTCAGGTTTCGCCAATGAGATGAAGTTTAAACTAGCATTTACTTTATCATCCTTCCTTCGGGTAGGATATACTATCTTGTTTCCAAAATCTAGCAGCATATTATTTGCTATAAACCAATCAAAACCCAATATAACCTTAAGTTTTTGGAGTGGCAAACAAATCAAGTTAGTTGTACACTTATGTCCCTCAACATTTACCACATAATTCAAACAAGCATTAGTAGTCATAGTCTTGACAGCGATCGACATTGACACAACCAAATCAAATGGAAGTTTGCGCACATACAATCCTAGGTGCTTGGCACAGTCATAAGCAATGAAGGAATGACTAGCACCTAAATCATATAAAGCTTGCAACAAACTACCATTGAGAAGAATTTCACCTTGAATCAGCTCTAAAGACTTCTTTGCCTCTTCACGTGTCAAGGAAAATACTTAGCCTTGGTTCGTAGGTCTAGGCTCGGCTACTCACTAGGGACAATTTACTACAAAGTAGCTTGGCTTTTGGCAGGCATAACAGATTACCTGACTCATAGGGACATTACAAAGTCATCCTTGATGCGACTTACCACACATAGGTTAAATTTGAGATGTTGGAGGTTTCTGGTTGCTACGATTCCTAACCAAAAGGGCTTTTTATTGTTCCTCTTTTCTAGGAACCCTTGTCCCTTATACTTTTGTAAGGTATCACCCTGACTAGGTCCTCCTCGATTGTTGGCATTCTTGTTTGAACACATCCTATTCAAGTTACCCTCTATTATCCGGCAAACTCTATGGCTTATTGAATGGAGTAAACTACTGAGAACAAGATTCTATTCCATTTTGGGATTCAGTCCCCATATCAGCATATCGAAGCTCCACTCCTTATCCTCATTGAATCTCATATAGGAAGAATAATAGGATAATTGAATGAATTGAGACAGGCACTCATCAAAATTCTTATTATCACCCTATTATATAGCCAGGAATTTGTTCTCCTTGTTGAGCCTTGCAGTCCTAGGGAAGTATTTCTCATTGAATTCTTTTTAGAATAACCCCCAGGTCAACGAGATGTTTCAAGCATCCAATATTACTATTTTATTTTTCCACCAGCAGTCTGTGTCCAACTTGTGTATAGCCATTCTGGCTTTAATTTCTATAGGGCACCCCAGTACCTTAAATATTTTCTATAAATTTGTTAACAATTCTTAGCAATTTATGGATCAAATTTTCCCTTGAATGTCGGAGGCTGCTACTTAATGAATTTTAGCATCCAATATTGGAGATTTTCCTCTTGTCGGGCTGGGATAATAGGAATCCCTTTCCCTTTATTAGATTTAAGTATTTGCGATCGCTCATCATTCTCAGATGGTTCTCCTTCTGGATTCACCTCAGTGTCTTTAGGTTATGCCTTATCTTAATTCTGCTTTTCCCTCACTTCCCAGATTTCCTCATGCAATTCCTGAATCATAGTTTGCTGTTGTGTTATTATTTTGAGAACTTACTGCATAGGGTTAAACCTCCCATTATTCTTAGGTTATATATTTGGTGGTATGTTCCTTGGTCTACGTCTCACCATTGTTCTTTTTCACTATTAAAAAGGAACACCATGTTAATACCGCATCGAACACACACACACACACACACATCATATATGTACTTCTTAAGACTTTAAATACCAATACACAATAGATACATAAATCCATTATAACAAACATTCACATTTTTGTCATAGTGGCTTGGTATTTACATCAAAAGAAGCCTTTACTACCTTACTATCACTAGTCCATATTAAACATCACATATAAATACATGTGGCTAATAAAAGGAAAAAAAATAAAAAAAACCCTGTACAATAATCTCGTTCTTTTTCTTGACCCAAGAAGTGAGGTCGGGGAAATAGGCTAGTATAGTTCGGATCCAAACATTATTAGTCATCCTTAGCCCATGCTCATCCCTCTGCTTATATAGCTTCTTCACTGAATCTAAGAACACTGTTTATCATGTAATAAAGGAAATGAAATCATTAACGGCCCTTAAGTATAGCTGCTTAAGTTGCTCTTACAGTTTATGGTCTGGGTGTGGGTTGAATGCTAACCCAACCATTAGAGCCCTAGACTCTACATCTAAGTTTAAGTGCTGCCCAATATCTTCTAACTTTAGGTTATTCGTGTCACCGAAGGTAGCCACATCCCTAGGGGTAGGTCCAAATATCACCAGAATTCTAACTCTCTTTCTTGTAGTACACACCACCCTTGGTCTACACCCCCTCCATACTCCCCTCTATTAATATTAGATTACATAATGCTTACCCTCAGGTATGCGTTCCCCTAGAGGAGGTTGGCTAATAGATGGGGGTGACTTACTTTTCTGTCTTCTCTTATCAGACATGTTTACTAGCACAAAACAGCTAACAAAAGGTTAGAACTTATCAACATAAGCGAGGTGTTGGAATATGGCTGGTCCACCCTTGGTGGATCAAGCCCAAGCCCAATTCAATTGGGGCTATTATAAAATTATGAAAAAGTATGGGTCCAATTAAGGAGTTTTATCCTTATGATTTGAATTTCAAATCATAATAACTCCCGTACATATTATAAGGGGTTATTTACAGTTGGTGAGTAAGTTAACAACACCGAAGAAAACTTCCAAAAAAAACTCCTCTCTCTCTCTGGGTCCTTTTCTCCAATAGTGAATCTGCTGTATAATGTGATTAGAGTCCGAATCAGTGCTCCGATCTCGTGTGGGTACTCAGTGAGTCAATAGATTCCAGGTACGCCCGAAATCCTACAGTGGTATCAGAGCTTTTTAGTTTTTAATCAGTCCATATTTTGCTGTACGTACGTCTGTGTGGGTACTCTGTCTATTTTTTTTGTTTTGTTCATGAATATCTAAAAATCTTCCTACAGAAAGTTCTCAGTATATGAACATATGAATATCTGTATGAGATTGAGCTTCTGTTCATATATTTGAACAAAATTATATATGCACGCGTTGTGTTTCGTTTCTTTTTTTCTTTTACTACTGTACTATTATCAAGCTTATATAGTTATGTACATCATATACAGTCTAAAATATCCAAAATACTCAAAACCAGACAACCAACAATAAACTAAAGTCTTTTTACTCCCATCCCTAGCTATCCGTATTTACCTTCTTTCTGTGTGAGCTGCTAGCCTATATTGTAAATTTGTTTATAAAAAAGAGTGAGATTCAAAAGAGTTTCAATAATAACAAATAGTCAATCATATAGGTACCAAATCATAGAGCATGCCATATAGTTTTCATATAACAAAATTATCACAATGGCATTCAATGCACAACATACAGTTCAATATATCACCATAACGCTAGGTATATCACATGACCCTAAGTAAAACCCATGCAATAGGCCTCGAGCATCCACTCGTGCATAATAGAATATTGTATTGGCTTGAGCATCTACTCGTTCAATAGGCCTCGGGCGACCACCCCGTATAATCAAAATGTGTCAGACAATTCATGATGAATCCACAAAACATGCAGTGTATCTTATAACATATGAAAGATAAGGTTAATACCTGGATGTTTCTCTTGAATAATATCCAATTGTTTCTCTGAGCTCGAGCAAGTCTTAAGCTCTGGACAATAGTTAGGTCCTATAATTAGAATTTACGGATGATAGGTTATTATTTCGTCTAATACTTGTATAGTCTAATTAGTCAATTTGGTTGTCATTAAGGCTAACATACTAGGCCAAAAGCAAAGTCAAAGTGGCCCCACTATCCCAAGTTGGTTAACTTCACCCTTAAAGTTCCACTTAATTACCTAGTGCCATTATATTTTGTATTTTTGCAATTATACTCAAATATGCCAGAATTTTCTTTAATCTTTGAAAATTCATAACTAATTGCACAGATGTCCAACCGTGATGGTTCTAAAGGCTATGTGACCCCTAATCAGTCTAGTTTTTGGGAAAAAAGATAGCAATTACACTTGTAAATGCATATCAATACAGTATCACACTTAATTGATCACTGCAGCCAAAATTCACTAATTTTCCATACCAACATTTTGAAAATGCAAAACTCCTAACACACACATCCAAATGACACAAATGACATATCAAATTAAATTTTGACATGTCTTCTTTTAGATTGGAAAGTTTCACAATTTTTGGACATCATTTACTTATTTAAAAAAGTTATGCAAACAGACTGCCTTGCATAGAACACGCATTAGCAAGATTTTCAGTTTTGCAGTAAATATTTCCAGTTGTCCAAAATTTACAACCAGGGCTATTCCCACACATTTTTGCATTCTAAACACAATGGCAATACCTAAAACATCAAAATCACAAAAGCTTCAGTCCCTTATAGCACTAACTGAACAGACCCCTTACAAGCCAAAATTACCAAAACAGAAATTTATTCAACAACTTGGTCTAAATCATCATAAATCATCATCTAACCATAAATACATGATTAAACCATGATCAAACCTCAAAAACACTCCCTGGCTTAAATATAAACAATACCACACCATTATGAACACTTATCCAAACAACAGACTAATCGGTTCAAAATGAAGCCCACGCTTACCTTTATGAATTTCCGCAAGTGGTTTGGAAATCCAACAGTACTTTGATGAGCAAGATGGCACCAAACACCTTCAAATGAAAATCCAAAACCATAGAAATGAAGCTTGGGATGAGTAGAAGAATTTTTGTGAATGGCATTTTGAGAGGAAGCACCGATTCAGTAGTGTTTTATCGGATTAAAGTTCTTAGGTATTACTATTCACCCTTTGTAACGTCCTAAATTTTATACACCAAAAGATATTGTAATTATTTTTGAAATGCAATAAAATGGTGAATATTCATGAATTTGGAATTTATGAATTTTGTAAATTTTCATTTTCATGAGAATTGGGCTAGAATAGTTATGGAATAAATTTGTGTAATTTAAAAAGCCCAAAATTGGGAAAATAATAGATGATAATATTTTGCCCAATATTAATGTTAATTTTGGTCATATGAATTAAATATTGGAAATTGAAAGGTGAACAATGCTTCTAGAGGAATTTCCTGCATGATAGTGAGTTTATCATATGGTTTTTGATGACCAAATGATGAGCAAAAGTTATGATATTTTACAGGATGAAATTTGATATTCTGAGTTTTAATTTGATAGATAATGGGTACTTTTTGGAGCTGTACACAAAATGTTATGAATTTTTGAAGTTAGACCGGAAAAATTGTTAGTTTTTTGGAACAACATTCAAAGAATTTAATTCTAGGAATATTGTAATTCCAATTAATAAAGAGCTATATTTTTCCTTGAAACTAAACTCAACAAGGGTTCTATAGCCTTTAGAATCACTCCAATACAATGTTTACACATTTAGTTATTATTTTTCAAGGTTTGGGTAGAAGATCTGCCAGAATTTGCATAAATCCGAAAATGGGGATTTTGGAAATTAAATAATTATGGGATAATTATAATTTATTATAAAACATCATCATCCCCTTCTTTGCTTAAATTTCTATTAGTTTTGAGCATTCAAAGAGAGACAGGGAGAGCTTGGATTCTGGAAAGAGAAGGAGAAGAAAACTTGAAAAGGTAAGTTGATTTCTTTGGTAAATTGGTTCCTAACTTGTATAATCCTTCTCCTAAGCTTCTCCGCTATGTGAATTAAGGGGATTTTGAAGCAAAACTCAGTTTTTGGAAGCTAGAGTTTTTGGCCAAGGAAGGAAAAGCCAAAAGGAAGCAAAGGTAATTTCCTAAATATCAAATATTGTTTGTTCTGGCCGTTGTGGATAATTTAACCAGTAAATTTCTGTTGGATTTGCTCTAATTGTAAAATTTGGGAAAGGCAGTGCCCTAGGCATTATGCTACCAAAATTGAGTCTAAATGGTGATTGTAACATAACTAAATAGTTAATAAAGTGATCAAGAGTAGAAAGGAGCAAGTCTGTAGAGTCAGAATTGAAAAACTCCAATTTTCCCTGGAGAATGGTAGATTTTTGCCAGTCCAATTCAGGGGGTTGGAGTTAGATTTTTGATAATTTGATGATTCCATTGTGATTAGAAGGGAAAATTAGGTAGGGTTACAGTTGATCACTTTTCCAGAAAAGCCTTGAAAAGGACAATGACCAAAATGCCCCTAAAACCCTGAAATAGAGGTTGCCAAGGGCATTCTGGTTTTTTGGAACTGAATTTGGTAATTTTGAGTCTTCAAATGGATTCCTTAGGCAAAACTATGTCAGAATTGCCCAGGTCAAAATTTCAAGAAAAGTATGGTCAAAAGGGGTACTGCTGGGCAGGGCCAGGCCCCAAGGGCATTTTGGTAATTTTTCAATATAGAATCATGTAATCATCAGAAATAGTATGGTAGTGTCTAAATTGTACATTTAAAATATTTGGACCTAATTAATAGCCCAAGCTACAACATGAAGTTTGAGGAGCCTATTTAAGGATAAAAAAGGGTTAGGTAGTGAACTTACCTCTCCTGTATGTATTTGATATTTGTGCTTGTGTATTAATGCATGTGATTACTTTGCTTGATTATACGAAACATATTGAATGATTGAAGCTCTGTTTCTATTTATGCTATGATAATGAGTATGTTGTTTGTTTCTATTTATGCTATGGGAATGCAAGCATGTCATGCATTAAGCACTTATCTTGCATGCATATTGGTTCTATTTGCTACTGAGATTTTCTCAAATCTCACCCTCCCCCAACCAACAATTTAGATAGGTGAAAACAAGGGGTGTACTAAAAGCAGAAAAGAGAACCATACAGGAGGAATGCAGTAGTGAAACGAAGATGGGAAGATATCTCTGTTTCATTGTAACGTGTTTAGATACCCCAGTAGCCTGTGCTGCTACATTATTTGTAATTGGTATGTATGAACCCCTATGTGGAACTTTTGTAATCATACACCTATTATCAATATGTTTATTCTATTCTTGTGTTACCCACAGAACTACTTATCATTTTCCATAAATACTCTGAAAAAGGTGAAAATAAGATAAGGGTATGACATTTTGGTATTAGATCAATCAGTTTTGGCAACAGGATTGTATATTGTTATGGTTTGCTATTGATTATATAGTGATAGGACATATGCATGGATGGGGGTAGTAAGGAAGTGAATCCTCCCAATTTGTGAACTAGCCCTAAGAGATCAATGATTATCCTAAGGGTAGCACGTAGGGCAATACAAGAATGAGGGTGTTATAGACATTGCAAAACCCAAGGAAGCGGGTATAGCCAAGCTAGTGTGTAGATCATATATAGTATTTAGTCAGCTGAAGGAAGCTGGCATGAGGTTTGAGACAAGAGTAGCCTCAGGGTATCGGTGGATGGGAACAGATATAGCCTGTGTCTACGTTTTGACATAGGTACACAAAAGTTAAGCATGCTTAACCCAGGGAAATCTTAGGATGGGTGACCCCTTGGGAAGTTAAGTTGGTAAGGTCATAGAGACTAGAGAAAAAGTTATTGTTTTAAGGTTTCTCTATGACTAATGATTATCTTAATTAGATGATTTAAAGAATACTTAAAAGAAAGGAGATGATGATGATGAAAGTATTGATTTTGAATCTAAACCAGTTCTATTACATAAAGTACTACACAGAAAAGTTCATTTGATAAGGTGATGGAAAACTTGAGGTGTAGTAAGTGTTTTGAAGTTTCTCCATATTAAGTGATGATCCTTAGAAGCCCTGTGATGTTAGAGGAATGTAGATATGATAAATGGTGCTATATGATGAGTGGTGATCATATCATATATTGATACTAGACGATATGATCTAATGATACTAAAGGTTAATGATAGGTTTGAATCAGATCTAAGCTAAAATACTGCTTAGCTCGAAATATGAATTGGTTGCACCATAGTTCTGTTCTATAAGGGAAGTTGGAACCTTGTGAATAGTATTGGACATTCAGTAATGCTTTGAGAATATTACTTGAATACTGGGAAGGTTAGAATAGGCGTTATTGATCATGATTTTAGCATGCTTATTGGATATAATTGAAGAAAATCATTTTTGATATGGTACCTACAGGTACACTGATACTGATACACTGATACCAAACTGAGTGCCTATGGGTACACTGAACTGAACTGAGTGCCTACGTGTACACTGAACGTGACCAAACATAGTGCCTACGGGTACACTGAACAAGGCTAAACATAGTGCCTACGGATACATTGAATACAGCAACATTTGAAAATCATATTAAAAATATTGAAGTCTAACTAACTCCATGCCAAGTTGAGCAAATGTGAGTTTTGGCTTTCATAAGTTAGACTTTTGGGCCATATAGTCTCACAGCAAGGAGTCATGGCGGATCCTTATAGGGTGGAAGTAGTACTAAACTGGAAAGGCTAGAGATTATAGCTGTGATATGCAATGTTCTAAGTCTTGTTGATTATTATATAAGGGGTAATGTAACTTTTCCCTTGAAAACTTGACATTATGCATGGGATGATGATTGTGAGAGGGCTTCGTAGAGCTGGGATGGCAATTTATTATAGTACTAGAGTCTCACATAAGCGTGATCTTATCCTCATGGTCATGGGTTCAGGCTCTGGGGAGGTGAAAGAAACACACAAGGGGGTATGGATACCCTGTCATTACATATCGCCGATGGAGACAGTAATGGTTGGCATAGACTGCCGATGGGGGTAGTGTTATTACATAAAAGGGCTACGGATACCCTATCATTACAGATCACCAATAGAGGCAGTAATGGTCGGCAAAGGCTACTGATGGAGGCAGTATCATTACATAAAAAGGCTGTGGATATCCTATCATTATAGATCACCGATAGAGGTAGTCATGGCCGACACAGAGCGCCGATGGAGGTAGTGTCGTTACATAAAAAGGCTATGCATATCTTATCATTTTGGATCACCGATGGAGGTAGTAATAGCCAGCATAGAGCACCGATAGAGGCAGTGTCAATACAATGTTGATAATCCCAGATCCATGGTAGACCTTTATTGCCTTTACCGATGCTAGTCAACATGCGTTGGGAATTGAATTAAATCCTAGATGCGAGTAAGCGGGGATTGGAATGTGTTTTGATGCGAGTTGAGTGGGCCGTATGCATCATGTCAATTGAAGCTTCGTGAATTGAACTATCCTACCCAAAATTTTGCATTGATGGTAATAGTATTGTATTAAATTTGGAAACGTTGCCTTTATGGTGAAATAGTAGAGTCATACTGCGACCACCAGGGTTTGAAATATTTATAATATAAAAAAGAATTGAATGTGAGAAATCACATATAGATGGAGCTGCTTAAAGATTTTAACCTGGAGATAAAGTATCATCCAGGAAAGGCTAATGTCGTTGCTAACACATTAGGCCATAAAACAATGCATGTGACAGCCATGATAATTTGTGAGCGGAAATTGATCGAGGATGTTAGAGATCTTAGTCTGTCTCAGTAGATTTAATCAGTGATAAGAATGTCAGTGACTTGAAAGCAGCAATTGAAAAAAAGCTCAGATTAAGGATAGATGAACACAATCTATCAAGAACAGTGACTGAATATGAAGATGTGGAAATACAAGACGATTTGAATTATTAAGTCACACCTAACTGAATCATTGATCGACGGAGAAGCGGCTTAGAAGCAAGAGCATTCCATTTGTCAAAGTTGTCTAGAAACGGTGATCCTCTAGAGAGACGACATAGGAAACAGAGGAAAATATGAGGAAGCATTACCCGGAATTTATGGAATCAAAGGGGTAACAAATTTTGAGGAAGAAAATTATTTAAGTAGGGAGAACTATAACGCCCCAAATTTTATTCACCAAAAGATATTGTAATTATTTGAGAAATGCAATAAAATGGTGAATATTGATGAATCTGAAATTTAAGAATTTTGTAAATTTTCATTTTCTTGAGAATGGGGCTAGAATATTTATGGAATAAATTTAGGTAATTTAAAAAGCCCAATATTAAGGCCCAAAATTGGAAAAATAATAGAGCATAATTTTTGGTCCAATATTAATGTTAATTTTGGTAATCAAAATTGAATATTGGAAATTGAAAGGTGAACAATGCTTCCAGTGGAATTTCCTGTGAGGCAGTGAATTTGTCATATAGTTTTGGATGACAAATGATGAGAAAAAATTATGAAATTTTACAAGATGATAGTAGATATCCTATTCTTTCATTTGATAGGTAATGGGAAATTTTTGAAGCTGTGCACAAAAAGTTATGAATTTTTGAAGTTAACCCATAAAATCTATTGATTTTTTGGAATAGCATTTAATGAATTTAATTTTGGGAATCTTGTGCTACTGATTGATAAAGGGCTATATTTTTCCTTGAAACTATACTCAATAAGGGTTCTATAGCCTTTAGAATCACTCCAATATGATATCTACAAATTTAGTTATGATTTTTCAAAGTTTGGGTAAAAAATTTGCCAGCATTTGCATAAATCCAAAAATTGGGATTTTAGAAATTAAATAATTATGGGATAATTATAATTTATTATTAAATATCATCCTCCCCTTCCATGCTTATATTTTTGTCAGTTTTTAGCTTTCAAAGAGAGAAAGAGGGCGAGAGCTTGGATTCTTGAGAGAGAAAGAGAAGAAAACTGGCAAAGGTAAGTTGATTTCTTTGGTGAGTTGGTTTCTAATTTGTATAATCCTTCTCCAAAGCTTATCCTCTATGTGAATTATGGTGTTTGTGAATCAAAACTCAGATTTGGGAAGCTAAGGTTTTCGGCCAAGGAAGTAAGAGCCAGAAGGAAGCTAAGGTAACTTCCTAAACTTCAAATATTGGTTGTTCTGGCTGTTGTGGATAATTTAATCAGTGAATTTCTATTGGATTTTCTCTAATTGTAAAATTTAGGAAAGGGTGTGCCCTAGGCATTATGCTGCCAAAATTGAGGCTAAATTGTGTTTTTAACATAATTAATAAAGTGATTATGAGTAGAAAGGAGCAAGTCTGGAGTCAGAATTGAAAGACCACAATTTTCCCTGCAGAATTGTAGATTTTGGCCAGGTCCAATTCAGTGGGTTGGAGTTGGATTTTTGATGATTTGATGATTCTATTGAGTTTAGGAGAGAAAATTAGGTGGGGCTATAGTTTATCGCTTTTCCAGAAAAGCCTTAAAAAGCAGAATGACCAAAACGCCCTTGAAACCCTATAATAAGGGTTGCCAAGGGAATTCCTATCTTTTGGTAATGAATTCTATAATTCCTACTCTGGAAATGGATTCCTTGGGAGAAAATATGTCAGAATTTCCCAGGTTAAAATTTTGAGATAAGTACAGTCTGACCGAGTACGGCGGGGCCGTGCCAGGTCTCCTGGGGTATTTAGGTTATTTTTCAATATAGACTCATCTAACCACCATAAATAGTACGGAAGTGTCTAAATTGTACATTTGGAATTTTAGATCACGATTGATAGCCCAAATTGCGGAACAAAGTTCGAGGAGCCTATTTAAGGCTCAAAAAGTGTTAAGGTGATGAACTTACCTCTCTTGCATGTGTTGGATATTTGTGCTTGTGTATTAGTTCATGTGATTTCTTTGCTTGATTATGTGAAACAAACATGAATTATTGAAGCTCTATTTCTATTTATGCTATGGCCATGAGTATGTTCTTTGAAACATTGGGCATGCAAAGACGTCATTATGTTAGGTTGAGTTATGTAATGCAAGCATGTCATGTATTAAGCATTTATCTTGCATTCATATTGGTACTATTTGATACTGAGATTCTCTCAAATCTCACCCTCCCCCAACCAACAATTTAGACAGGTGAAAATAGGAGTTGCATTGAAATTAGAAAAGAGAATCATATGAGAGGAATGTAGTGGTGGAACGAAGATGGGAAGATGTAATATCCCAAAAAGTGATTAAGGGCTAATGACTTTAAAAGTGGATATAATTATTGTTGAATAAACACTTTTGGAGAATGTGTGATGGGAATTTGGATATTTTAATGATTCCAATGGCTTCCTTGTGAAAATTCATGTGGGGAGAGTGTTTATTGTGAAATTGGAACCATTGGGAACAATCATGCTAAAGTTGAAAACTCTGTCCATTGAAACTCTGTACAGGGCAGCCAATTTGTATGGACGTTTTAAATAGGCAAATGGTGTCTAAAAATTCTGAAATTTTCCAGTATTAAATTTCACATGTCAAGCTTCAAAATGAACATATAATTTGTATCATTTTGATTTGTGACCTAAGAGTTTTGGATTTTTGAAGTTTGCCCAGCGAAATTAATTATTTTCTGGAACAGTATGCAAAGATTGAAATTCTGGGAATTTTGTGGTGATTTACAGTAATGGAAAATATTTTTCCTATGAAGAGGACTTAAATATATTTCATTTGGCTTTGGGATCACCTCATTTCAATTTTTCTAGAATTAGTTATGATTTTTCAAAGTTAGGGCAGAAAATCTGCCAGAATTTCTGAGAAATCCGAAAATGGGAAATTAAAAATTATGACATCATCATATTGTATGATGACATCAACATGGAATTAAAACCAATTACACCATCTTCATCAGCCATTCCTGACCCCATTCAGAAAACAAAAAGGCGTGAGAGAGAGCTTGGAGAAAAGAGAGAAAAGAGGAAGAAATCTCGCAAGGTAAGCCGATTTCTCCGACGATCTAGCTCCTAACGCGTACAATCCTTCTCCTAAGCTATTCCTCTATGTGAATTAAGGTTTTGAAGCAAAGAATTTGGTGTTTCAAAGAGGCTAGGGTTCAGCCAAATTTGAGAAAAGCTAGAAGGAGCTTGAGGTAACTTCCAAACTTTCGTATATTGCTTATTCTGGCTGTTGTGGGCAATTTAATCGGTGAAATTTCGCCGGATTGCCATTGGTTTTAAAGTTTGGAAATGAGGTGGCCTAGGGGTTATGCTGGCCAAATTGGGTCTTAATGTTAGTTGTAACCTAATGTAATGGTTAATAAAGTGGTTAGGAGTAGAAAGGAACGCGTTTACGGAGCCGAAATCGTAAAACCCCAATTTTTCCCGGAGAACATGTATATTTCGGCCAAGGCTGTAAATGGGTCTTAGAGTTGGATTTTCAATGATTTGATAATTCCATTGGATTCAGTGGGCGAAAATAGGTGGGGTTACAGTTGGGCACTTTTTCAAAAAAGGCCGAGAAAGCATAATTACGGAAACACCCCTAAAACCCTAAAAGTAGGGCTGCCAAGGGCAATTTCGTAATTTGATATTGAATTTGATAATTCTGAGTACGGAAATGGATTCCTTGGGCGGAAATATGTTAGGATAGCCCATATTAGAATTTCGAGAAAAGTGCAACCGGTCCGGGTATGGCGGGCCCAGGCCGGGTCCCCGGGGGTATTTTTGTAAATTTTCATTATAGACTCATATAACCCTAAGTAACACTATGGAAGTGTCTAAATAGTGCATTTGGAATTGTAGGATTCGATATTTGCCGCCCTCGTGAGCCAACTACGCCAGCGAACGTCAGAAAGGAACGAGGTAGTGACTTTTCTTTTGTACCATATATGATGCATTGTATGTGTGTTATATCGTTGATTTGTAATGAATTCGTATGCTGCGACATCTGTGGATTTGTGTTAGCACTGTCATTCCAATAGTCCCTGAGTAGCTAACAACGGTTCGGGTTAGGGCGGTGTGCCTTCCCGGCGGAGAAAGGGGATGAGGATGAGGTGTGATATATGTGATTATGTGAGCCGAAAGGCTATTTGTGGAGGCCGACGGGCCATTTGTGAAAGCCGAATAGCTGTACGGGCTATAAGGCTATATGTATGCACTGCCACGCCAATAGTCCCTGAGTAGCTAACAACGGTTCGGGTTAGGCAGTGTGCCTTCCCGGCGGAGAAAGGGGATGAGGGTGGAGTGTGATTTGTGGTGCTGCTGCTGTATGATGATTTGCTTACATGCTGTGTGCTTATGTGTGGTATAAATGTTTTGTTACTACTGGGATTCTCTTGAATCTCATTCTTTCCTTTAACTAACCTTTCAGACAGGGCGAGTGGCTCTAAGGAGAAGCGTACGACCCGGAGCGGTTAGAATCCTGTAGGGACATCTATTTTGGTTATGTTGGTTAAACCTGTTGGACAGGGTGTCTGTATATTATGTTGGTTGTAAAGAATGGTTGAACGTAGTTGTGTAGTCCCCTATATGGAGGTTGTAAACCCTTTTTGTGTATGAATGGAACTCGGGGGTTGCCGGGATTGCTATTAGATATTCTGATATGAATGAATGTGAATTAACTGCACAGGTGATTATATTCGATAATTGAACTTGAGACCGGAATAGGAAAGAAGTTTTGAAAATTTTATAAAGTCCCTACTTCACAGGGAGTTCTAAATGAGTTTTGAACTATTCGACGGTCTCTAAACCAATTTAATTACGTAATATCGAATTATAATTACGCTATTTAAGGCAGGGGGTTACAGAAGATGTCTCCCTTTCATAGTAATGGGTTTAGATAACCCAGTAGCCTGTGTGAGTATATCATTTGTAATTGGTATGTACGAACCCCTATCAAGAATTTTTGTAATCATGCACCTATTATCAGTATATTTATGCATTCATGTCTTGCCCATCAAACTACGTATCATATTCCGCAAAAACTTTGAAAAAGGTGAAAATAAGATAAGGGTATGACACCCTTTCTCTCTCATTTTCCAATTTTTCTCTCTTTTTTCTTTATTTTTTAGGTTCTGGATGAAAATTAAATGGCTAGGATTAGTCTTGACAAAGTGATGCCAAGTGTTAAATTCCTATGGTGCCATTTGTCTAGTGATCCAATGGTTCGGTGACATGTGTCACTTGCTTTAATAAAGAAGGTCCTACATTAGTGGAAAAATCACTTTTAATACCGGTTAAAAAAGACATTTTAGACCGGTTATGGAACCGGTCTTAAAAAAACGTTTTAAGACCGGTTATTATAAAACCGGTCTAAAAATAAATATTTTTAGACCGATTATCAAAGGAACCAGTTTAAAAGGTTCAAATTTTAGACCGATTTTCTACAAAACCAGTCTAAAAAGTTGAAATTTTAAGACCAATTTTCTACAAAACCGGTCTTAAAGTAATATTTTCAAGACCGGTTCTCTCTAAAACCGGTCTTAAATGTACTTTTTAGATCGGTTTTGGAGAGAACCAGTCTTAAAAGTAGTTATTTTAAAAAAAATTGTTTAAAACATTTACCCAACAAGCTATTTCCCCTGTTAAAACATTTCACTTAGCAAGCAGCAGCCAGTTCAACGACATTCAAATAAATCTTCTCTTACATATTATAACTAACATCTTAATGACATGTGAGAGACTCAAAACTCATGGGAACATATTAAAACTCAACTCCCTTGTGCTTAAACAGTGTTGGCCGAAACAGAAGCAAGGGAAACAACCATGAATAATAAACTCACAATCATAGATCAGACAGAATCATAATGCAAGGAAATCATACAACCATGACAATGTTGTTTTGACCAAGTTCCTTATCTTTTCACTTACATACATATATCAAAGATTAAATTACATTAATGACAATGCTATTATTCATAATGGCCAAAATACTTTATGCACACTCTTCTCAGGCTGATGATCACTAGCTGGCGTGGCTTCAGAGAATCTACACTAAGACGTATACCTCATATCCTTCATTTTCTTATATATACACCAATAAAAATATACATAATTCAAATATAGTTCATGATATTTATTTTAGCTAACTAACCTTCAATGTAGTTTTATAAAGGGATATCCTCCCATATCCCTTCATGATATGGGAGGATATCCCACTAACAATCATGAGACTTTAGCCCCACTAACTTCAAGTCTTTCATCGACACCTTCCTAACATTTGAAGAATACCCTGAAGGAACTTTGATGACATGTAAACACTCACAAAAGCTTCTTTTCTCATCTTTAGACAAAGTATGAGTAGCTAGAGGATAAAAAGTTCTCTTACCATATGGCTTTGAATGCAAGTCTTCTCGTATCCCCATTTCTTGCAAATCTAATCTTGCCTTCACGCCATCCTTAGAACTACCTTGTTTGTTAAGCAATGTCCCAACAATACTATCACAAACATTTTTCTCCACATGCATGAAATCAATAAATTGTCTCACATCAAGCTTCGGCCAATATGGAAGATTGAAGAAGACAGACCTTTTTTTCCATTTACTTTTCTCATTACTATTCTTTATAGTCTTACAAAAGATAACATTCATATTTTTCAAATTTTCATAAACTTGCTCCCCAGTCAATGCCTTCGGAGCATCTTTAAACTCTTGTCCACCAAAAAAAGCTTTCTTTAATCTGCGATACGGGTGGCCTCGTATAAGAAATCTCCTATGGCCAAGATAAATTGTCTTTCTTTCATGTTGAAGTTGATGGTAGCATGTTCCTTCTTCACAAATTGGACATGCTTTATGGCCTTTAACACTATATCCTGAAAAGTTTCCATATGCAGGGAAGTCATTTATAGTACAAAAATCTTGGCTTGCATTTTAAAAACCTCCTTCTTGTTTGCATCAAAAACATCAACACCTTCGTCCCACAACTCTTTCAAGTCTTTGATCAAGGGTTCTAGGTAAACATCTATGTCATTTCCGGGTTGTTTTGGTCTTGAAATCAACATAGACAACATGATGTAACTTTGTTTCATGCATAACAGAGGAAATAAGTTGTAAATTACCAACAAAACATGCCATGAACTATATATACTGCTCAGGCTACCAAAAGGATTCATGCCATACTTGCTAAGCCCAAGCTTAAGGTTCTTAGGCTCTTCACCGAAGGCAGGAAATAATTGATCAACTTTCTTCTGTTGAGAAGAATCAGCTGGATGTCGAAGCTTTCCATTGGATATCCTCTCATCCATATGCCATCTCAAATTTCTTGCATCGTTTTCATTAGCAAACAAGTGCTTGAACTTTGGTATGATTGGAAGGTACCATAATACTTTTGTAGGAGCGTTATTTGATTTGTACTTCGGGGTTTCACATATAGGACACTGTTGTTCCTCTTCATGCTTTTTTCTATACAATATACAATCATTAGGGCATGCATAGATCTTTTTATACTTCATTCCTAATGGATACAATATTTTCTTAGCATTATAGTATCGACAAGGCAACACATTATCATCTGGAAGCATGTCCTTAAAAGCCTCAAGAATTTCTGAAAAACTCTTGTCGCTCCATCTATACCGTGCTTTCAACCTTACTAATTTCAATACTGCTTTCAACAATTGGTATTTTTTACATCCCGGGTACAACGGCGTCTCAGCATCACTACACATATTACCATATGCATGTGATTGCTCAAAAGTCTCTTCTGCATCACGAATAATATCCTCTATTCGATCATCCGTATCCGTGTCATTATCATCAAAGTTCACTCCCCCATGTTGAGATGAACTTGGCATTTCTAATTCTTCACCATGCCATACCCACACTGTATAGCTCTTACAAAATCCTTTACAAATTAAATGTGTATATATATCTGCAGTACTTAGTCGGTTCTCATTCAAACATACTACACAAGAGCAATAAAATTTCCCACTACCATCATCGGCATTTCTTCTAGCGAAGTCTAAAAAACCCCTCACCCCATTATCATATTCAACACTTGTTCGTTTAGCGTTTATCCAACTATGATCTATATATATCTCAATACTTCTAGCACCCTATATCCAACAACAAAAGGATAGAAAAAAAAAACAACAATAGAGTTTTAGAGATTTCAACAAAATTAACATGCACCATTTGAAACTAGTATTGTTTTAACAAACCAATAACACTGACAATAATCAAACAATCACACTAAATTAAAATAGAACATAGAGTGGTATTACTCCAAGCCAAACACAGGGATGTAATTAAAAGTCAGAACATATATCTAACAAGAATGTGCATATTTGATTTTTTCTAGATAACATTTAAGGGCTAAAAACAACAAGAAGAAACATTCTTTCATAGAACATTATTAATTATTGAACAGCATACAACTAAATAACAGATCAAACACTAACCTGATTGAAGACCAAGGAGTGAGCTTCAACCTAAAGTCATGATGGCATCGACTAAGGTTAAAATGAAGTCCTCAAATTCATGGCACTGACAAAGGAAAGTCAAGGCAGAGGAGAATAGTCACTGCGGAGAATAGAGGTGGCGGCGGAGAAGATTGACGATAATCAAAGAACAGCGACGACGAGCACAACAACGACATAGTATTGACGGAAGAGAGTTGAGCAAATGAGGGACGAGACACCTCAGAGCAAGCACGTATAAAGCTCACACAGAAATGGCTAAAAGAGAAGAAAGGGTTCATAGAGCATGAAATCTGGGCACAGGAGTAAAACTACGGGCAAAAAATCTGACCTTTTGGACTGGTTTTCAATAAAAACCGGTCTTGAAAGAGTGAAATTTCAAATTTAAAACCATTTTTATAAAAAATGGTCTAAAATTTAACACATTTTAAAGATTTAAGACCGGTTTTTATATAAACCGATCTTAAAGATTAAAACATTTTAAATCATTTTAAATCCTTAAAAATTTTAATATTTTAAGACCGGTTTTATTTATAACCGGTCTAAATAAATTTTTTAAGACTGGTTTTTTTAGAACGAGTCTTAGAAGTTCAATATAATTATAGAACTGCCACTGCGCAAATTTTTAAGACCTTATCCGCCAAAACCGGTCTAAATGTGGCGGTCTAAAAAGGGATTTTTCCACTAGTGCTACCTTTTTTCTTATGCCTTTAACCGTCCAAATGGTTTTGGAAAATAAGGGTCTGATGGTATTCCCTAGCCCCCGAGCTCAGCGTTTGGGAAAGTTAGTCGGGTGACCAGATTAGAGAACAGGTGGATTTCCCTAGCTTGGGGCGAGGTGGCATCCATTAGTGATGACAATTCAAAAGGTAAAGTGACTTTATCATCATAAGGGGACAAGTGTCATGCTCTCATTTAGCCAACACATAAAGTAAAAAGTAACTTTATCAATGAGAGGACATGCGTCACTTGGAGATTGCACCAACATAAAAGTCAAAAAGCACCTTTTTGGCCTTCCACCATAAGATGTTGCCATGTGTCTGCCTTAATAGGGGATTTCCCAAGGATCCACCTATGAGGTGTCATTTTTCGTGGTCCCCCATAAAATAAAATAAATTTATTTAATTATTTAATTATTACCTTATGAATTAACAAACAAAATTTTGCCAAATGTCCATGTTATTGGAAAATGGCATCATACAAACATACTTGGCACCGGTGAGCTTCTTCCAACTAATTATATTTACAAGCAATACCGGGTGTTAATAGTTCAGTATGTTACAAAAGCAAGACCGAATGGGCGCGTGTGCCTCTCAACAATTGAAACCTCAAAAGATGAATTACCCTACTTATGAGTTAGAGGGGCAGTGATTATGTTTTCTTTGAAAATGTGACAATACTCTTTGTATGGTGAGATTGTGAAAATGTACTATGACCATAGGAATTTTGAATATTTGAAAAATCATAAAAGTTTAATATGAGACAATGTAGATGAATGGAAAAGTAGTGACATGACTGTCGTCAGTGATGTCTTGAATTGAAAAGCGGTGCAATTGATGGTCATGATGAAACAAGAACATAAATTGATAGAAGGGTCTAGAAATCTGAACTGATTAAGTCAGATAGTACTTGCTAGCTACAATGCTAGTCACGAGGAAAGTAATTTGAGAACTTAGATTGAAGAAAGTCAAACACAAGATAGACGAGTAAGGTCTATAAGAATTGAATTGAATGAAAAACCCTCTAGAATTTGAGGCTTCAATAGGGAATAGAAAGAAAGAAATTAAACCCTCACTACAGTGGTCCTTTTGAAGTTTTATTAAGAATCGAACAAGAAACAAATATCGAGGACAAAATTTATTGAATAGGGGGAGAATCGCAATACCCTGAATTTTGGGACTAGAGGCTAGAGAATAAGCCTAAATAAAGTAGATTGCTAAGTCTAGTTTTAGTAAGAGTCTAAGGAATGAATGAAAAATAGAATGACTATAAGAAACAATACTTGGAATAGAATGTGAATTTCGGTGCAAATTATTTGAAATAATGTACCTGATTACTTTAAGATGTGTTTTAATGACATAAAACCTAACTCGGATCCAAAGGAAAAGGGAAATGGTATCTAGAAAGAAGTAATAAAGAGAACTAAAAGAACTAATGGCACAAGAAATAATATTGTCATAGTCAAGGGCAAAAGAGACAATTGCCTCTTGTTCTTGAGTTTAAAATTGGAAGACAAAATGAAGGGTTGGGTTTGCTCTTCAAAAGTAAGAGTTTGGTCAAATTAACTCAACCTTCATGACCACAAAAAATGACCAAGGAGGGGCAAAGAAGGAAGAAACAGAGTTTGGTCAAAGGGTCAAAGTATCTTCAAAATTTCCAACTTGGAAAGTTTGACCAAAAGGCGAGTTGCTAAGAGTAACTTGGTCAATATTTCCTCTTCCTTTTTGTAGAAAAATTTTGGTCAAGAATGAAGAAGAGAGAGGGAAGCAGTGAAGTTACATTAACCCAAGTCATTGTAGCTAAATTAACTACACAACATTTTGAAAGAAGCCACAACTTTGTGACACATAGTTTTTTGTGTGCTCTCCTAGGCTAATATTGGCCAAGCAAACTGCAAGAAGCCAAGGAATGAATAAATCAGCCATTCACTCCCTCTCACACTTTAAGGGCCTATTTGGTTGGAGGGGAGGGGATGAAAAATGAACCCCTCCCCTTATTTGGAATGAAAATTTGGAGGGGAAGGGCCCCAAAGAAAGGGCCTCAAATCCCTCCCATCCCCTCATTTTTGTTCCCTTCAAATTTGGGGGTTTTGGAGGAGATGGAAAATGAGTCCCTCCCTTCCATCCCCTCCCTTTGAACCAAAAAGGCCCTAAAAGTCATCCAAAATAAGAAGACAAATGGAAATGAAGAAGAAAAAGAAAAAGGAAAGAGAAAGAAGATCAATAAGTAAAGGTAAGCCTTCTTGCTCAATTTTCACCACCTAAATCACCTTTCTAGCTCAAAAGCTCTTTATAAACATTATTCTCCTTGCTAAGAGCTACAATTCAATGATTTTTATTTCTCAAGAAGATGTGTCTTGTGCTGTCTACAAAGCATCAAAGTTGGAGAAACAAAGAACAAGCTCTACAAAGAGCAAGAGGTGAGTATTAGCTTTGATTTGAATCAAGTATCTTATTGATTGGTTGATTGTGGTGAATTTTAGTGGCTACTCTAATTTTGGTTATCTTAGGATTTTTAGGGTTTCATCATGCTTTGGTCATATATGTGGTTATATGATGTTTGGGAAGCATATGAACTTAGTTTAGTGAATAAATTGTAAATTGGTAAATTGTTGCCTTGAACCCTAATATCTGGTCAGAATAGGGCATGAAGGAGTATGATTTTTCTATTTTTTAAGTTCTAATGGATTCCTTATCCAAAATTGTGTAGGAATAGGTTGTTGGCATAATTTTAGAAAGAATGGATTTGAAATTCAAAAATTGGAATTGAACATTGTAACCCCCTCGTAATTATATCCGAAATATATGATTAAAATGAAATAGAGACCATTGGATAAACAAAATTCATTTAAAATCCCATCATTGACGATAAGGTTTTTACAAATGCCTTTCAAATATCTAATACACCTGGTCTCATATTCTATATTTTGAATGGAATTACATTACACGAAATATCACATTTATACAAATATCAGAGTGCACACAATATCATCCCAACAACTTCTGGGTTCATACCTTTACATAGAATTCATAGGGCACATTTGCCCTTTACAATTTCTCAAACAGGGATTACACAAATTCTCATTCTAAATACATATCTGAATATGAATCCAAACATATACAACTCTAAGTACATCCAAATCAAATACAATTATCCCAACTAGAAATGATAACCAACTATCAAAGTCAAATATCCCAAAACGAAGTCCTCACTGCCCCTGAATGCTTCCTCCAACCTTGCTCCACCTACCTTGTCTAAAATGTTGCTAGGGGAGGGTGAGATTCAAGAGAATCTCAGTAGGAAAAAGATATCAATATGCATGAAGATAAGTGTTTAATGCATGACATGCTGCATCACAATAACACATGATCACAAAATAACATATCTACGTGCTCAATGTTTCAACAACATACTCATGGCCATAGCATAAATAGAAACACAGCTTCAATCATTCATATATGTTTCACATAATCAAGCAAAGCAATAACATGCATCAGTACACAAAGACAAATATCAAATACATGCAAGAGAGGTAAGTTCCCTACACTTATTCTTTCCACGTATGCTCTAGCTCAACTTACTCATGAACACAGCAAATATAGAACCACATTCAGGGGATATTGAACCCTATAAACCACACCAAGGACTTAAAGTCATTCTTTATTCCAAATCCTCAACTTCATAAAACTTAAAGTTGGTTACCATTCATGACCTTTAGGTGGCTAATGAAACCTAAATACATGCCTAAAGGCTTGGGAAACACTTGACCAAAAACGATCTTTGGAAGCCCAAAATGTCATTTTTGGGGGTTGACTGTGGCTCACAAATCCACTAGCCGGGCCAAAAATAGGTCAGAAATATTTGGGTCGTGGCCTAGAATCTGCTAGCTGCGGCCATGAAAATCCTGTTTCTTGGTTGAACTTCCAAAAATCATAACTAATTCCAGAAAAATCGAAATGAGGTGATTCCAAAGACAAATGAAAGCTAGTTAAGTCCTCTACATAGGAAAAATATAGACCACTATCATAAATCACTCCAAAAATATAGAATTGCCCAAAACTCAACACTGCTCCAAAACAGAGTCCAATTTTAATACCAAATTTTGGACAATCATATCTCCCAGCTCACAAAATGAAATAACACAAATTATATGTCCCTTTTGAAGCTTGGGTTGTGAAATTTTTGCTTGGAAATTTTTGGAATTTTCAGACACTATTTGGTTATTCAAAACGTCAAGAAAAACAGACTACCGAGCACAGAGTTCCAATGGACAAATTATATTTTCAGTTTTGGCTCAATTGCTTCCAATAGTCCAATTTTCACATCAAACATCATTCCCACACAAATTTTCACATGGAATCCATTGAAAACACCAAAACAACCAATTTCATATCACATTGACATGTTTTACCAATAATCACAACATGTCAATACAATTCACAACACAAACTCTACATTGCAAACTCTTTCCATTTCAAATTCAAAACCACTTCCAATGATACCAAAACACACTATGGCATAAATTTAACCACAAAACACCATTCAATTCATCCAATCCGAAATCACATGAAAATCAGGGAAAAGTTTGAAATTCATAAAGCTTAACCAAAAATCACAAAACTTAAATCAAAAGGCATCAAATACTCACTTCTTCCTCTTTCCAAAACCAATTCCTTGATTCTTCTTCTTTCCAAATTCCTACAAGCTCTCAAACACCTCCTTTCAAAAATCTAAAACCATAGAGATAAAGCTCTCATCACTATGAACACCATTAAAGAAGGGTATTTGAGCTAAAGAGGACAAATAGAGCACCATACCTTGACTTCCTTCTTTCTCTTTCCTCCCTCTCATGGACGACAATGGAGGAACAAGAGAGAGATGAGAGATGATGAAGATGAAAAGGGCAGATTTTTGGCCCTCAAAACGTCCAAATAAGGGAGAGAGAAGAGAAAAAGAGTGTTGAACTTTTGACCAAGATCCAAGGGTCCAAAGAGTGCCATGTGTTATACACCTAATCCATCTTCCATGAGCTAACACACACACACACACACTTGATTCCACCCCTTGATTTCTACACAAATTAATCTCAACGATTGACCTTGAAGTTACCAATGAGTTTTATCTTTGGTAACTGACCAATTGGTTGGTAACTTTACCATTTTGACCCTGATTACAGTAATTCCCACTGAATCACCACAACACACTTCATAACATTCCATTTTACCACAACATGCACGCTCCCTCTATTTTAAGTCAATTTAGATATTAATCCACAATTGAGCTTAAGTACAAGGTTTCGACACTTCTTACAACACATACAAATCACATTCGAGTGCCAAATCACATCATATTCTGCAAAAGGGTTTATTTATCAATAATCACCTCTACTTTTGGAGTCGTTATCCCATACTCAAAACTTAGGATCTTGCTAAACCATGGCTTAGAAGTCCACTTATTTCAGGCTTATTCTCTAGCCTCAAATCTCAAAATTCAGGGTATTACAAACATAGTGCTACCACTTATCCAAATGACTATGAAACTTTCCAGAATAATTATTCTTGTTGAGCCTTAATTTTATAGGTCATTTGTGCCATTTGGATTAGTAAGTTAGGAATTATGAATTTTTGAAGTTAGGCATTGAATCTGGAATGAATTTTGTGGCAGTGAGGCTTTAGTTGCAGTTCTAGAATTTTATGGCTAAAACTGGCTCTGAATAAAATTTTATCTTCAAAATGAACTCAACGAGATTTGAATAGGAATTTGAATCGCCCCATTTAGAATTTGCTAGAATTAATTATGATTTTTTATAGTTTGGTCAAAATGCTGGTAGCTTTTAGCTACCATGTGAATTTAAGTAAGAAAGGGCCAAATGTAATAAGTCTCAACTCCAAGGGTGAAAGAAAGTATATGGGACTAATTTTTGTCCATTAAGAATTCATTTATCATGGAACTAATTATATGATTATATATCTAGGGCCATGAGAAATTAAGAAAGAAGAAGACTGAAAGAATTTCCAAAAAGCTTCAACAGTTGGAAGAAAAGGGGACAAGAAGAGGACACAAGTCTAGAAAGGCAGTGAACTTACTTAACTTGCATGTATTGATATGTTTGCTGTGTATTGATTTGTCGGTTTGCTTTGCTTGCTTATGTGAAGGATGTATGAATGAGCAAAGCTCTATTTTTGTTTATACTATAGCCATAGATATGTTGCACAAAACATTGAGCATGCAGAAATGTCATTATGTGAACATGAATCCATGTAAGGCAAGCTTATAATGCACTAGCATTAATCTTGTATTCATTGTTAGTACTGTTTGCTACTGAGATTCCCTTGAATCTTACCCCCACCAACAATATACGTCTATGTGAGATAGAGGGAATGCTTGAAGATGAACAAGAAGGAAAGAAGACGAAGAATTAAAGAAGAAAGAATATTTATTTTACTATGTGTAAATTATTTGCACTCGATAAAGAATTGAATGAATACACAAATTATAATTTAAACGGTAATCAGGATCATTGAAATTAAGAAAAAGAACCAGAATAAGAACTAACTCTTATATATGAATTTGGTAAGAATAACGGCTAACAAATTATGAAGAAGTAATTAACCCTTAAGTAATTAAAGGATAACTATTTTGTGTACGTAATAAAGGGATGTTTGCAAGACGAGTCGTACAATCAGTATTGATAATGAGGTTCTAACTTTACCTTAATCCTTAATATCATAAAGGCATATTCAAAATCACCATATCAAGGGCAATTGCCGCCAGCTCTAATCATAAGTAGGGTATTTTATCTCATGAGGCTTTAGCTGTCGAGAGGCATACGCCATTATTCTGCCCTCTGTACTTGGGCACATCCCGATCCCCATATACTCATTTCATTGTAACCTATACAGGTCCCCATACTTGCACACCACTCAGGTCGCATCACTATAAACTATACATAGGTTGGACTAGGAGCTGGGATAATCAATACTGGTGTGAATTTCAACCTCTTCCTCATCACTATGATGCTCTTCTCACATTTATAATCCCACACACAAACAATCAATTCATTCATGTGAACTCTATCAATGGCCAAGCAATTCGAGAGATATCTTGAATAAATCCCTAATAATAACCAGCAAGACCCAAAAAACCACTCATGTCTATAACAATTTATGGTCTCTTCTAGTTTAGTACAATCTATCATACCTATATGCCTTTGAACATAGTTGATCTAACCAAGATGATCATCAATCATTGAGAAATCTCAAGAATTGACTAGTCCTTAAGGCTCTATAACCTTACCAACTTAACTTCCCAGTTGGTCACCTATCTTAATACTACTCTTACCTAAGTTCTGTTGGAATCTAGTGTTGGAAATTGTGCACAAAGGGCCAATCATTGTACTTTGAATGTAACCCCCTTCACAATCAAGGCCGAGATTTACGTTTTTAACACTTGATTAAGGTAGAATTAGATACCAGAATCGATTAGGGACTTAAACAAAATCAAACTTCCCTAAAATAAAGGTTTACAAAACATTTTCTAAACCTATTCAAAATGGTCTCATATTCACATTTCAATACAAAATGGCTTGTGCAAGTTGATTTCATTCATACATATCAAAGTACAGTAAAAATTCCTGACACACTTGTGTTCCATTAATGGATAAAGGGTGTACAAAGGCATAAAGCCCATAAACTTTCCCTTTACTCGGGGATTACACAAAATATCAAAATGATTTATACACGATAACTAATTGACCAAAATAAAACTCCCAATCTGGAGCTCTACCCGCTCTTCGTCACCCACTTTCCTTTGTTTCCTTCAGCCTTGTCTAAAATTTGTTTTAGGAGAGTGAGATTCTAAAGAATCCCCGTAGTAACAAATCACACATAGTATGCGTAACAATAAGGCATGAAAGCAAATCATCACACACATATAGCAACTACAACGGCAGTTACAGCGGCAAGGGCAGGTATGACTCATGTCATGCTTACATTTGCTCACGTTGTATTGCATCATAACAATCCACACAATATATTTCACCATAACTGGGATTCATATAAAGCGTTTCACATGCAAGCCATATAGGCAAGATTCATTACACACAGCTTACGGCTGGATTCATAATATGCCACCCCACGGGTCGGATTCACAAAGATCTATGTCGATTACAATGGCACTACAACAGTCGAGCTAGAGATGAGCATCATCAATCCTTAAATGGCTCAAGCTGCATTGCTCACGCTGTAATGGACCATGGCACATACAGTTCACAAAATGACAAGTCATGCCTACCAAAACATCATACACAACATGAGAGAAAAGTCACTACCTTGATCCTTCCGTGTGTGTCCTAGCGCCGGTCTCTCCCGAGTAGGGCAAATGTCAAATCCTATTATCATAATAAGTGATGAAGTGTCAAAGCTCTATTCCAATTCTCAATGACTTCTTAACACTTAATTTGGTTATAATTATTGCTCTTTTAGTACCTAGGCATAACTCTATCATTTATTCTAAAGGGTTGGAAGACTATCCCCAAAGATCCCCTTTCTCAAGCTCAAACTTCATATTTTCCACTGAGACACTCAAGTGAAGATGACCTCACTCGAGTGATAGTACGGCCTGCACTCGAGTACTGGAGAGTGAAGGATAGCGAGTAAACACCTGAGAGCACAAGGACTTTTCAAAGACTATAACACTCAAGCACACTGGACCTCACCCGAGTGATAGCCAAATGCCTCACTCGAGCACTAGAGAGTGAAGTCCAGAAAGTGAAGACCCGAGAGCACATGAGTTTTTAAGGATAAGGAGGACTCGAGCACAGCCTATTGCACTTGAGTGAATACCACATACCCGTGAGTGAGAAGGCACACTCTTGCACCATAACCGCGAGTGACAACCCAAGAGGCAAGTCCTTGGTGTCAAATACACCTGCACTTGAGTGATGTGTCACCACACTCGCAAGTAAGGAAACACTTGCCTTTGACCACAGAAGTGCAACAAGAACATAGAGAGCAGAAAGGAAGTTTGCACTACCACACTTGAGTGGAACTCATCACCACTCGAGTGAACCCCAGATGACTCGAGTGATTCTATCATAAACCAGAAAATGCAGCAAAATTGACCACATTTCCTAACACTTGCCCAATTGATCACAATGGATCCAAAACTTCTACCAAAGCTACTCCCACACAAAAAAATCCAAGGAATTCAATGGAATCATCAGAATTATCCAAATCCTACTCTATTATCATGCTTTGGTTTTGGGCAACATAAAACACCAAAATCTCTACATCACCAAACTTAATCATCCAGTTTCCAATCAATCCAATCTATCCATATACATTCCCAACATCCATTGCTATGCCAAAAACATGCCAAACTACCAATGACCCTATTCCAACGAAAATGGGCCAAAAATCCCAAAAATTCAAATCTTAATCATTTGACATAAAACATAGATAGATAGATTAGTCTCACTTTCCTCTTTCACTTTGCTAAAGAGATTTATTGATTTACCAACCTCTAAATTTTTGTGTGGGCACAAATTAACACCAATAGGCATACTATAGACATATGAAGCTCTCACTCCAAGGATCAACATTAATGAAGTGAGTTTGAGCAATAGAGGCCATTTGCTTACCTTAATCATAAGGCTTTTTTCCCCTTTTTCAGCAACAAAGGTATAGAAATGGAGAGAAGAGAGAGAGAGAGAGATGAGGAGTTAAAGAAGATGAAATGATGATCATCCTTCCCCATGCTTCCCATGTCAGCTGAAAAAATGAGAGGGAGAGAGAGAAATTGAATATAATACTCCATGTTGACTTTCTCACACACACATATTCTCTCATACCCTCTTTTACCACATGTCCCCTTCCTATTGGTTCTCACACAATAAGTCACCAATTAACTTATCTAATCCATCCATTAGCCATTTAATCACACATTCCATTTCCTCTTAGTTAGTAATTAATTTCTTTATTAATCACTAACTAATTGCTCAACAATTTCATTCTTCCAATTTTTCACTAATTATGACATATTAATTAATATTGCCATAAAACACATAATTATTCCAATTAAATTCATAATTATCCACAAAAACCATGATTAGCCCCTTAATCAAAAATTGGGATATTACATTGAACATTATTAATTTAATGAAATTTCTCCATTCAGTTATAATATTATTTGCATGTTAACTGTGATAATTGTATCCTTGGATAAATCATAAAGATTATCCTAAAATATCCCTGGTTGGTCATTTATGTGGGAGCAAACATGAAACAAGACCAATATGACTTTGATAAGATATGGAGATACGAATCAAAGTCTTAGGCACTTGTAAGAGTACAAGGTGCTGGAACGACCCACTATGAGAAAGCTACATAGATCAAGTCATAAGCTTTTCTCATGTATAACCACATCACAATGCCCTTGACATGAGGTTGTCATGGATTCCAACATGAGAGTTGCTAAGCTTTGAACTAGTTAAAAGTCACTTTTGACCAGGAGATGATAAAGGCTACGATCGGGCTTGGTGGTTTTTCATGCAGAGGAATATGAATGATCAAGATGAAATTTGTCCCTCATATTAGTAGACAGATATTACTAGGCCCATCGATGAGTGAGTCTGAGAAATATATGGCCATACTACGATGGAAAGGAGTTTCCATTTCTATTGTCAGGCTACTCAGGAATCAAGTAATGGTCAGGAACAAGAGGATGACATTATCCATGCCTTATCCTTGACCGATATATCGTGTGACAAAAAGGACGTGACATGGTTGTGTGACAGGTTGCATCATGTTAACGATCCTCATATGAATTGGGTAGTCATAATGAATTGCTAGAGGCCGCTTGCGACTTTTGGGTTAGTATAGTTATTGGCCCATTGCCAACTTCATATGAGCCTACAGGGTTGTACACAAGAATGGCCTAACATAAGATAATGTTTAATTTAGGGTGGATGAATTTTATATTTATATATATATATAATATAAAATTCGTTAATATTATTATATAGATATATATTTTTGAAATACATATCTTATATATGTGTGTGTGTGTGTGTGTTTGTGTATTATATGATATTATTATATTGTGTTAGTTTTAAATTTAATCTATTAAGATATATTAAATTTAATAACTAACATGATAGAGATATAGTATCTCAGATTTAATTTATGAAGATAACTTAAATCTAATGGCTCTTTATTTGGATTAAATAAATAGGTTAAATTAAAAATGTTAGACATATTTAATTTAAACTAAATTTATTTAATTAGCTCATCAAGATAATTAATTTTTAATTAATTTTGAAATTAATGAAGATTAATTTTGAAATTCGAATATAGCCCTCATAGGTTGTAAACTTGATAGAGCAGATATACTCAGACATACATGAGAATTCAAAGCCGCAAGGGAAACCCTAGGAAACATTTGGAAGCGCTAGCACGTGTTCTCTGTTGGAGAGCATTCGTGTGGATACCGGTAGAGGGAGCGGACCTGAGGTGTTGGCTCCTAGAGATCGTGAAAACCATAAGTTGAAAAAGGTACAAATCCTTCTAACTTGATTTAAACATCGTTGATAGATCCTCGATTAAGATCGGTAAAAAATTCTAAAATTCTTCCGCTGTGCGTGCCTATTCTAACATCTAGGTCATATGCTATTTCAACATCTGATATATCAGAGCTCATACCCTTTTCCTTGGGGTATACATCATCATTCCTCTATTTCCTCCTCTGTATATAGCTTTGCCTCCATTTTTGGTAGGCTGATTAACAGACGAGGGAACTTTATTTTGGGTTCATCTATCACCCAAGTTAGCAGATGGGGAGATCTCTTCCTTTGGGGTCATCTATGCCTTATAAGTGCTAGTCAAGGTATCTATATACCTACTCATATAAGTAGAAGATATCAACTTTTTTCCTAAATCTCTGCTCTGATACTAAAAAAATGTAACACCTTATCTTCCATAAAGTATTTTGGGAAGTCTTACATAGTGAATTTGGACCACTAAGCTTGAATTCCATTATGGAACAAATATTGCTTTGTAACCATTTCAAATCCCAACCTCAACACAGGGTTCGAACCTGTAATTGTATGGGTTTTTCCTGAATAATTTGAATATTTTGAATTTTGTCCCGTAATAGTTAACTATTCACTATGACTTATCTTTCTTAACTTTGTTTATGATTATCAGAGCATATCTCTAGCCTTATTGTTATAGCTTAGGCGAATCAATAATTAACTCTCCAAATTAAAAATTTTCATCTTCCTTTCTATTCTCAACTTCTCAAACATTCAAACCCACACTCATTTATCCTTGTATACATACATGCATCATTAATGGCATGTTTATACAATTAATGAAAACATGCATTAATTTATACATGACAAATTATCACGTATAATTCTTCAATTCGACAAATTTTCTCTTGCCTTCTTCATTCCATATGAATAGGACCCGCTAAATGAAAGTCTTCATATTTTTTTAGCCAACAATTGTTGACTGAAAATGCGTCATAAAGGTGATGAAAGAGCTTTATGACATCACATAATTTTAGCTCCTTGAATATCAACGTTAAATAGCTAATTAGCATAATATATTTGACTAAGTCTTCATCTTTTTCTTTTCACCTTTATGTCATACGAAATATTGCTCTTGATGAAGCTAAGATATGCTTCTTGTATCATCAATATTTACCTCTTCAAATATTAGCTTTAGTTGCAATTTTTGACTCTTTCCTTCTTCCTTTTCTTTCTTTTCCTTTTTGACTTATTGAATGGATACAAGATGGTCTCAAATTGGAATTCATTCCTTCTCTCTCCCTCCTTATCTTGGATGAAAATATCATTCAAAAGGAGAAAGTATGTTGTCTAATTCTCTCTTGCTTCCTTGATGTCTTAGCCACAATTGTTCCGTTTTCAAATGGAAAAGTGATGAAGTGTATTAATCCAATGCTCTTTCCTTCTTTCTCTTTATATTGGATGAAATAGTCAAGGGAAAGCAAGGGAAATTAATTTAATTTTCAAGAGCAAATCCTAGCCCTTCATTTTTGTTTCCAATTTTATCCTCAAGATTAAGTGGCAAGTATCTCTTTTGCCCTTGATTATGGAAACATTATTTCTTATGCTATTAGTTCTTTTAATTCTCTTTCTTAATTCTTTCTAGACACTTCTCCTCTTTTCCTTTGGATTCAATTAGGTTTCATGTCATTCTGGCACATCCTAAAGGAATCGCGTATTTTCTTTTGGCTAATTCTTACTGAAATTCATATTCTATTCCAAGTGTTATTTCTAGAGCCATACTGTTTTTATGTATTCCTAGGGCACTTGCTAAACCGGGGCTTAGCACTCCACTTGATTCAGGCTTATTCTCAAGGCTCTAATCCCAAAATTTAGGATATTATAATCTCCCCCTGTTCAATAATTTTGTCCTTGAAATTTGAACATCATATATAATCATCGACACCTTGGGGAAATACTTTTATTACTCAATTTATCTCTTTTATTTCCAACACAAACCATGCAACACAACCGTCATTATATTCTTAACACAAATCTCAGATAGTATTCAACATTCGCATTCATCATAATAACATTAAACTATCAGTGTGTAACATAAACAACTGGCATATAAAATCGTACAGCCGAGGGTATCTACCCCCATTCCTTGGGTCGTTGCCCAACACAATTTTGAATACATCTGCCAACCTAAGGACACACTGGTTCACTAGGTCTTAGGCCCTTTGGATACACAGGTCCACTACAACATAATGGGCATGTAGGATCTTACAACATAAGGCCACTGCCCCATGCAATCTTACATATCGGATCATACTGCCCAGGAAATCCCCATATGCTTTCAAGCACTTCATAACTTACTGCCTTGAGCCTCCGCTCGTTACCATTCTTACATATATAACATTCTGCCAACCTAAGGCCATACACGTCACCCAAGTCTTATGACCTCAAAACATTTGGTTTATCATCTTTGCTAAATACATATTGTGAATAACAACTTCAAGGAGCACATGCCATAAGGTATTATGAATTCATTCCAAGCTCTACCTCTTGCTACTCAAACCCTCCATATACTTATGTAATGCTCACGAAGCATGCTAAACAAATCATCTCATAACTTAACAATTACTAGCATAAGGAGATACTACCTACTAGGTCTTAAGGCATTTCATAACATTCGTAACATACTTGACATTCATAACATACTTTACATTCATAACTATTTCGTATATTCATAAAATGAATACATGTGATGGTAAATATATACATGCATAACCATTACATAGATATAAGAGCAAAAGTTGCTTTCCTTTATACCATTGAGCCTGTTTCTCAATTCCCTTCTATCCTTCTTTCAACATATATTACTGGAGCAACTTATGGCGATATACTGGGTCAAATAAACCTTTCTTGTAAGAAACCCATCTGATATGGGACTCATTACAATGCACTACCTTTGAGAGTTGATGTCCTGGTAGCTCTACTCTAGGTTCGTTGTCACGGCGGCTCTACTCTACAATACTTTTCTCAGTGCCTTACTCAGTCCACTCTAACTGGTCAGCCCCTCCATTCTTAAACCTCCATAGGTAGCCCTTTCTTATTAAAAGCCCTCATAGTATCTCTCTCCGGTTGGCCATTTTGTAAGGGAAATACCATTATAATAGGAAACACAGATCTTATAAGGTCCCTCTTCTCCAGCAATATTGTACTCTGCTTTCCTTAATTTTTCCATCTCATCTAAGGTTATTCTACAAAAACTTTTGATATCAATTTGGCTCCAGGCATAATTCTACTTCCCTTATTGGAGTAATCTACCAATAATGTGTAGGGAATTCATAAGTCAGTAGCATAACTTCTATTATCTGCCTTAGCCATGAGACCATAACTTGAGTCTTTTCTCAATCTTTCTATTACTTTGTTCCTGAGGGAACAAACACTTAATCATTCTTCTATGGGAGGATTTTATAATCAAGATCTTTCCCTATGATAGAATAGCAACTAGCAACCTTAAGAAAACCTCACACACATTTTCACAGATTTTAGTACTATTTCACATTTTGACCTAGGTACTATTTCTGCTTAAGTTTAATTCAAACCTACCCTTAACCTTCAATATCATAAGATCGAATCCTTTAAGATAGATATATGATAAAATCATCACTCATCATGCATCACCGCAAATCATACCTACATACCTTTAACACCATGGTGTTACTAAGGGTCATTACCAAGCATGGAGAAACCTCAAAACATTCACTATGCCTCGAGTTTTCATATCCTTATCAAGTGAACTTTTCTGGGCAGCACTCAATTTAATCAAAAGGCTTCAAATTCCTAAGGTACTTCCAGGGGGTTACCCATCCCAGGATTTCTCTTGCCTGAGCATTAGTGCTTGTATCGACCCATTTATCTCCTGGCATCGGTATCCCACATATACCTTAATCCTAGTATACCATGCTATCCTACCTAAAAATGCTAGACACTATACCCTCAGGGAAACATAGGTAGTACCAGCTTCTTGGTATAGACCCTTTATGTGTTTTCATAACACATGGAAAAATCCAGGTCATACTTTAACTCAATATCAGGAGCCCTAGAATTAGCAACAAAATCTGAATCCTATGCTTCTACTTCTATCCTTAGGGTCTCATTGTCATTTTCTTCAGTAGAGGAATCCTTACTCGACCGGGTACTACTAACATCCCTATCAAATGGAGCCACTTCCTCTATATAGATTGTTGCCCCTTCCTTCAAAAAGCTGATTAACATATAGTGGCTGTCTAATTCCTTAGGTTCCCTGGGTATTTGTAACTCCTAGTTACAGCAACACTAATAAGGAATCAATATACTATTCACATGAGTAGAGAATGTAATCTATAGTCAGAAACCTTTGCTCCGACTGGACCTGTATCTCTGAGCAGACAATTCCATTGCCAGAATCACTGCTGTGATACCAAAACTATAACGCCTTATTCTCTTAATCGATCTGATGAGCTTATACATAATAAGTCCAAACCACTTTCATAAAATTGTTTTAAATTCCTAATCTCCATACAGGATTTGAACATGTACTTAAGTGGGTTTTTCTGAAATTTTCAAAAGTTTGTAGAAGCGTCTTTTAGCGGTTCTCAATTTTAGTATTAACCATCGATTCTTATCTTCATTTAATATAATTATAGTGATTCACTTATCATTACTCTGCTTACATTAAAATCATTCATTTACATATCCCTCAAGCATATTCAACCAGGCATGTTTATACAAATATTATCATACCGTCATAATTTACTCATAGCTATATATCACATACAAATCTTCAATTCACCCTCACTTTTTCTTCTTGCACATCTCCCTGCATTCCTCTTTTGAGCTTACCTACCTATATGGTTGGTGAAAGAGAGTGAGATTCGAGAGAATCTCAGTAGGAAATAGTTACCATAATGCATGCATGATATATGCTATGTGTAACCCCCCCACGTAATTATATCCGAAATACGTGATTAAAATGAAATAGAAACCAATAATAATCAAAACTCATTTAAAATCCCATCCTTGAGATAGAGTTTTCAAAAATATCTTTTAAAATCTAATTAACTTGGTCTCATATTCACATTTAGAATACAATTACTACGTGAAGATAAATCACATTCATATAGATATCAGAGTGCACAACATAATCATCCCGGCAATCCCGGGTACATACCTTCGCTAAAGATACACGGGGCACAATTGCCCATTACAATTCTTCAAATGGGGATTACACAATTTTATCTCAAGTTCATAACCATATATTCAACCAAATCATATACAGTCTTCACAACTCATTGGTAACCAACTACCAACTCTCATCTGGAAGGAGTCCTAGCCGCTCCCTCCATGAGCCACTTACCCTGTCTAAATTGTTGGTAGGGGAGGTTGAGATTCGAGAGAATCTCAACAGGGAACAGATACCATAATGAATGCATGGTAGATGTTATGTGTATGACATGTTAGCTTTATCTACATGCAAGCCCAATAATGACATTTCTGCATGCTCAATGTTTCATGTAACAAAACTATGGCCACAGCAAAACAGAAACACAGCTTCATTTATTCAAATATGCTCTACACAATCAAGTAAAGCAATCACATACATTACTAAACAAGCAAAGATATCAAATACATGCAAGTAAGGTAAGTCCCCTACCTCCAGTCTTTTCTCCTCGATTTGTGTGCCAGCAACTCGGGGCTTCACATTCGATCCTATAATGTCAAATGTACTATTTAGACACTCCCATAGTATTTCTGGGGGTTATATGAGGCTATATTGAAAATTTACTAAAATAACCCCGGGGACCCGGCCCGGCCCCGCCGAACCTGGTCCGGCTGTACTTTTCTTGAAATTTTTACATGGGTTATTCTAACATAGTTTTGCCCAAGGAATCGATTTCCGGACTCGGAATTATCAAATTCAATGTGAATTTACAAAATTTACCCTTGGCAGCCCCACTTTAAGGGTTTCAGGGGTGTTTTCGTAATTATTGTTTTTCGGCCTTTTCCGAAAAAGTGACCAACTGTAACCCCACCTAATTTTCACTCCTGAACTTAATGGAATCATCAAATCATTGAAAATCCATCTCTAAACCCTCCAACTAGCCTTGGCCAAAATTCTCAATTCCCCAAGAAAAATTGGGGTTTTTCAGTTTCGGCTCCGTAAATGCGTTCCTTTCTACTCCTAACCACTTTATTGACTATTCCATTAGGTTACAACTACCATTTAGTACAAATTTTGGCAGCCTAACAGCCCCCACAACCCATTTTCCATTTTTACACACAAAGACAATCTGGTGTAATTTCACCGATTAAATTGTCTATAACAACTAGAATAATCAATATGCAAGAGTTTGGAAGTTACCTCAAGCTCCCACTAGCTTTTCCTTCTTGTGGCTTAAAACCCTAACTTCAAAACACCAATATTTGTGCCTCAAACACCTTACATAATATAGAAGAGAAGCTTAGGAATAAGGTTATACGCATTAGGTATGAATTCACCGAAGAAATCAACCTACCTTGTAAGTTCTCTTCTCTTTCTCTCTCTAAAAGCTCTCAAAATTTCTCTCTCTCTTGGCTGCTGGTTCAGCACAAAAATGAGAGTTGAAGATGATGAGAAAATGTTTTAATTTCCATGCTGATGTCATCTTTTATTTTGATGATGTCATAATTCCCATTTTCGGATTTTCTGCCCAAACTTTGAAAAATCGTAACTAATTCTAGAAAACTCGAAATGAGGTGATCCTAATGCCAAATGAAAGCTATTTAAGTCCTATTTATAGGAAAAATATGGACAATTACTAGAAATCACCACAAAAATACTGAATTACAAAAAACTCAACACTGCTCCAAAACAGAGTCCGGTTTTGATCCCAAACTTTGGACAAACATATCTCCCAGTTCCCAAAACGAAATTGTACAAATTATATGTCCATTTTGAAGCTTGGGATGTGAAATTTAAGATTGAAAAGTTTCAGATTTTTGAGACACCATTTGGTCATTTAAAATGTTCACACAAACTGACTGCCCAGAATAGGGTTTCACTGGACAGAATTTCAGATTTTGCATCTTTACTTCCAATGGTTCCATTTTCATACGAAGCATCATTCCCACATAAGTTTCCACAAGGAATCCATTGGAAACACCAAATCAATCAAATTCAAATCTCATTGACATACTTTCATAACAATCTCAACATGTCAACACAATTCATATTTCAAAACCTAACATTGCAACTTTTCCATTCCAAAGTTCCAAATCAATTTCAATGACATCAAAACACACTATGACACCCTTTCCAACACAATACCCCATTCAATTCTTCCCTCTATTCTAAGTCAATTTGGATGTTAATCCATAATTGAACTCAAATACAGCATTTCGGCGCTGCTCATAACACACATGAATCACATTCGAGTTCCAAATCCCATCATATTCTCCAAAAGGGTTATTTATCACTAACCACATCCACTTTTGAAGTCATTAACCCTTAATCACAATTTGGGATCTTGCTAAATTGGGGCTTAGTAATCCACTAATCTCAGGCTTATTCTCTAGCCTCAAGTCTCAAAATTCAGGGTATTACACTATGTGCATGACATGTTTGTTAGGTTTAACTAGATGCATGCCCCATAATGACATTTCTGCATGCTTAATGTTTCATGCAACATAACTATTGCCACAGTATAAACAGAAATGGAGCTTTATTCTTCAAATATGCTTTAAATAATCAAGTAAAGAATGATAGAAATTCATTGGGAGTGTATATTACTGTCCAAGAAGTTAGGGAGGCTGAACATAATATGTTCATTATCTTATGTAGTTATCATAGTTTTTGAATAGTGTAATTTTGCACAGTGGAGTTTCACTGTTTGTAGAGAAATTGGTAGAATTTTTAGTTAGCTTTGGAAATTCATAATTAATTCTAGAAAAATCCAATTTGATTTATTCAAATGCCCAAATGAGGCTCTTCAAATTTGTTCTCATGGAAAAATACCCAAATTTGATTACTTGAACATAAGTTTACTCCAGAAATAGGGCACAAATTTGTCAAAAATACCCAGAAATTCGTCAAACATAAGTTGTTCTAGATTTCTCTCCAGAAATAGGGCACAAATTTTAAAATTCATATCTTTTAATGTATTTGTTCAAAAATTATAAAATAATTATCAAATTAAAGCTCTATATGTATACTATAATATTGTCAAGTTTAAATATTTTTTGAACAAGTTTGACGTATGAAATCCGTTGCACTACAATACTGCCTCACTAGAGGCAAATCAAACAGCATGCACTTGCAATTTCAAATATTTCCAGATTTGTATACAAATTTTGAAAAATCATAAGCACGTGTTTTCCCACACAATTTTTCATGTAGAACACAATGGAATCATCAAAATGATCAAATTCCCATTGCTTCATGATTCTAAAGGAATCAGGCATTTTCTTTCTGCTAATTCTTACTTAAATTCATATTATATTCCAAGTGTGATTTCCAGAACCATACTATTTTTATGCATTCTTGGGACACTTGCTAAACTGGGGCTTAGTAGTCCACTTGATTCAGGCTTATTCTCAAGCCTCTAATCTTAAAATTTAGAATATTACATAAAACATGCGGCTGAGGTACCTTTTGTTATTCACTGGAAAGAGCTACCTGTAGCGGTAATTGATAGGAAACCCATAGTGTGGAACCACTGATGCTCAACATTTTGAGACCATGGGCAGTAAGATTTGATATGCATCTTTGTATGGGGCAATATCCCTGGGCAGTAAGACTTGATAAGCACTTTATGTTGTAATGAGTTATATGCCTCATGAATGTTAAATGACATGAATGATCTGAATGCTTGTCAGATAGGTAGTAAGACCTAATAATCAATTGGTGCTGGAATGGGCTATTTGTCCCATACATACTAAATAGGTCAAATGTGTTAAATGCCTATCAGATGATTTGTAAAGCATAAGATATGGATAAACTGAATATTAAGAAGTAATCCCACTAGGATAATCAATTCTATTTGATATTCAAAATTTTGAGGATAAAATTTTATTGATGAGGGAGCGTTTTAACGTCCCAAATTTTATTCACTAAAGTTTCTTGTATATTAGTGACATTAAATTGAATAAAATGGTGAATTTTGATACACTTATGATGCGCTCCGCAAGTATACGGGTCGTGCCAAGTAAAAAAGTGATAAGTAGAGTATCGTCCCACAAAGAATCAATCAATTAATTTTTAGATATTAAAATCTCAATTTTCTTTTAAGTTTAAAAAAACTAATTATGAGTAAATTCAAAGGAAGTTAATTAAAGAAAACTATCAATATCAAACACAACCTAGAGTCACTAATCCCTTACTAGCTCTCCCAATCCCAAATCCATTTACTTAGTTAATCTCAAATGTTAATTTTGTTAATCTCGAGTATAAATAGTTATAAGTGCCTGTTGGTTCACTCACAACCCTCTCTTAAATATAATTTTTATGTCTAACCAAATTACTCAAGAGGCAAGATAATTTAAACACACTCTTCAACAATTATATTGGGCTATTAGGTATATGTATATTCTAATCGCAAATTAAATTGTAATTTAATCCCATATTACTTAATCTCAAAGCCTAATTAAAATTCCCTTCGTCAAGGTAAATCCTAATACTTAAATTCACATCAAATGGTGGCCAATCATCAAACGGACATAATAAAGCAAGATTAAGTGGAAAGAATGGTCATTTGTTGAATAATCAAGAAGGCTCTTGATTTTTCCTTAAATTGATGGCCAGTTTCAAGCAAGAGAGAAAAGAGAAAGAGGAAACTAGATTTTGACACCAAGAATGACATGTGGAAGCCTATAGAACTAAGTGGAAGCTTATGAAACCAAGTGGAAACACCTAAGATCAAATGAATGTTTCGACATAAATAATGCCATGTGGAAGTATTATTGGCCAAGTGGAAAAAAGAAATATTAAAATATTATTTTTTTTGATGACATGTACAAAAATTATTATTTTAAGTAGGTGGAAAGAGCTTCTTGAAGAAGCCATTCGACACCTCCAAAGGGGCCAAATTTCATCCAAATAGAGAGAAACAAGAGGGAGCACAAGTTTGAAGAGGTCAAGCATAAAGAGAAGAGACAAGAGAACAAGAAGCAAACTAAGTAATTTTGTAAGAAAAATTAGCTTGTTCTCATCTCTAATCTCTTCAAAGCCACTTTTAGTCTTTGTATCCCTCTTGAAATCATGCAAATCAAGAGGAAAATCAAGGGAAAAGAAGAAAGGGCTAGATAGTTTTGGAGGAAGAAGCAAGAAGACATAAGGTAAGCTTGAATACTTGTCTTCTCTTGTTGAATCAAGGTTGTTGTTGGTGGTTTGAATGAATATTTGGCTTAGTTGGCTTGATTTATGATTTGGTATACATGATCCCTAAGGGTAAGTGCTATCCAATTTATCATTAATCATGTTCAAGAGGTGTTTTAGTGGTTAAGCAAGTGATTAGAAGTGAAAAGAAGATTTTTATTGAATGGAAACAAGCAACTCCATTTTTCCCAATTTTTCATGATTTTCGTTCAGTGGCTTTTTAACTATGTTTGAACTATAATTTGATGAATTTGATGATTCCATTGTCTTTAGAATGAAAAATTGTGTAAGGAACATGTGAAAGATGAAGCATGAAGGCTTTAGGGTGTGAAATGACAATTTTGCCCCTAAAACCCTAACTTTGTGCTACTAAGGGTATTCTAGGGAATGGAGTGTGATTTTGGTAAAACTAAGGTAAAAAATAGATTCTACATGTGAAATTGTGTTGAAATAGCCTGGTCATAATTTTTGGTAAAGTGCAATTATACCGGGTATAAAGGGACTTAGACTGAGCCCCCAGGGGCATTTTGCTCATTTCGCTATTTTCAGTCAAGATAACCAACAACATAAGTTTAGAATAAGATATGAATGAGTAATAACTTATTTATTATAAATTTGAAATTTTATGATTGTCATTTGCCCGAGCTGAACAAGAAATTATAGACCGGATACCTAGGCACCAGAAAGGATTTTCATGTAATAACTCCATCTTTCATATACTGTTTATATGTATTGTACTGCCATGTTCTGTGGTGTGAAATACATGTTACAATACCTAGTTGTGGTGTGGGAAATGCACAATTACCACCCTGTGGGAAAAGTGTAATATCTCAAATTTTGGGATTAGAGGCTTGAGAATAAGCCTAAATCAGGTAGACTATAATCCCCTAGTTATAAATTCTAGGTTATTGGAACAACTGGCAAAGTTACAATTTGCTGGTAGTGTATTTTTCCTACATGCCTATATGGTTTTGTGATGATTTTGGATAACTAAGTGATGTCCAATAAATGTGAAATTTTCTAAAATAAAAGTAGACTTATTAAGTTTTAATTTGATAGGTCATTTAAGTCATTTGGAACTGTACACAAAGAGTTATGTATTTTTGAAGTTAACCAAGTAAACTGGCAAGTTTATGTGGCATTGTCAATAAATGATAATTCTAGAATGTTGTGCATCTATTTGGCTAAAGGAAATATTTTCCTTAAAAATAAACTTAATAAGGGTCTTACATTTTGGTATCAAAGCAGTAGTTTTGGTAGTAGGATGGTATACTGATATGGTCTTGATTATACAGTGATAAGAAATATGCACAGAATAGGGCACTAGAGAAGTGAATTACCCCTCTTATGTGAATCAGCCCTGGAGAAACAGCAAATAATCGAGGGCAACCAGTATCATAAAACCGCTCTAAGGATAATGTGAAACCTGAGGAAGCAGGTACAACTAAGGCAAGGGTACACACTTAGTATTTAGTCAGCCAGAGATAGTTGGCATGAATTTGTAGAACAAGGGTAGTCTTAGGATATTGATAGTTAGGAGTAGATAGAATTGATATATGCCTTTTGGCATAAGTACACAAAAGTTAAGCATGCTCAACCCAGGGAAACCTCAAGATAGCTTACCCACTGGGAAGTACCTTGGAAATTTGGAACCTTTTGATTAAAGGTTTGGACTTTTGATTAAAAGTTCATAGATGACATAAATAATGCTTAGAAGCATGGAGATGATGACAATGTAAGTATTGATCTTTAATCTAAACATTTTTGTTGCAGTAAGTACTGTACGGAAAGGTCATTTGATAAGCTGATGGGAAACTTGAGGTGTAGTAAATGTTTTAAGGTTTCTCCATGCTAGTTGATAGTTCTTAATAACACCGTGGTGTTAAAGGTATGTAGGTATGATTATGGTGATACTGATGTGTGGTAATTATGTCGTATATTGATCCTAGAAGATCCTATCTTATGATACTGAAGGTTGAGGATAGGTTTGAATTATATCTAAGCTGAAATAGTGCTTAGGTCGAAATATGAATTAGGTTGCACTGCGGTTCTATTTTATGAAGAAAGTTGAACCTCTTGAACCTTATGGATGTTGTTGAACCTTCAATAATATTTTGAGGATATTACCCGAATACAGTAAAGGTTAGGATAGGCGCTATTGATTATGATTTTAGCATGCCTATTGGGTATAATTGAGGAAAAAAATTTCCGATCTGTGCAATATTGAGGTTCTGAACTTAGTGGTGAACCTAAAAGTTGGATAGGCACCCAGAGGGTTGCTATCAACTAAATAGTGACGTAAGAATCAAACTTAATGTTGAATTGAATCATTAGGCAATTAAATTGATCTAAATGAATGGACGTATTAGAATATGGTACAGATCTGCATGACATTTTTTGAGGTTGCTAGTTGCTATTTTAGCATAAGGAAAGATCTTAATAATAGAATATTCCCTTAGAAAGATTGAGTAAGAATAGTTCTCTGATAGAGAAAAGAGTAGCAACAAATTATGGTCTCATGATTGAGATAGGTAATAGAAGAAATGTTAATGGGTATTAGATTCCCTGAAAGATGTGGGTGCCTAGAGTTGGACCGTTATTGAAAGTCCATATAAAATGACCTTATATGAGATGGAAAAATTAAAGAAAGCCAATTATAGAACTACTAGAGAAAAGGGTTTATGAGACCCAATGAATCCCCATAGGGTACTCTAGCAGTTTATTGAAAGAAAGACAAGAAAAAAGACTAAGGAAGAACAAAATCAATAAGAAAGGCAACCAACTCTTGCTCTTGTACCTTATGTAATAGTTTTTCATGTACGTGTTTACCATTAGTATATTCGTGTTATGAATATATGGCAGGCAGTAAGACCTATTGGGGTAGTACGTCCTTAGGCTTTAAGACCTTATGTGCATTCAGGGCAAGGTCGTAAGACTTGATGTGCTATCAAAATATGAGATTCCGAGCATTGTCCCAAAGAGGTTGTAAAGCCTGAGAATGGCGAGACAGATAGTCCCATGGCAATAAGACCAGAAAGTACAAGCTGCACTAGGGTTACCTGAAGCGTCTTGATCTACTTAGGCTTAAGGTAGAAAGTGTGTGAGTGCATCTTATATAGGGTGTTACCCTGGGCTATAAGTCTAATGAATATCCAGTGGCATATGGGTAGAGGCTCAAGGCTATAAGTCTCGATATGCCTATAGCTTAGGGATGACTCCCTAGCCTATAAGACCTCATAGGCTATCTGGATAGTTGATATTGGACAGTGTGTCTAGTGATTGATGAATGCCGAATGATTGAATGATGTTAGATGGTTTGTTTTGCATGCTTCGAGAACATTACATAAGTGTATGAATGGTTTAAGTAGCAAGAGATAGAGCCCTGGAATGAATTCAGAATACCTAGTGGGCACTATGTCCTAGGTAGTTAGACTTGATATGTATTTAGCAAAGATGATGGATGGCATGTCCTAAGGCCATAAGACCTGATGGACTAGTATGTCCCTAGGCAGGCAGAATGTTATGTATTTAAGAATGGTTATGAGTGGAGGCTCGAGGCAATAAGTCTCGAAGTGCTTGTAAGCATAAAGGTGATTCCCTCGGCAATAAGACTCGGTGTGCAAGATTGCATGGGGTAGTGTCCTTGGGCTATAAGATCCTATATGCAAGTGATATTGTGATGAACTAGTGTGTCCAGAGGCCCTAAGACTAAGGGGACCAATATGTCCTTAGGCTAGCAGATGTATTCAGAATTGTAATGGGCAGTGACCCTAGGATTGGGGGTAAAGACCCTTGGCTGTGCGATCCTATATGCTAGTTTTTCATATAGCACATTGATCATTGAATGTGAATGTGGAATGAAAAATGCTGAATACTAGCATAGGTCTAAGAATATGATGATTTTATTGCACGCTCAGTGAGCTTGCATAAGAAATAAGTTAATTGAATAATGACTTGTGTTACATGTTTATTGAGCTTGCAAACAAGAGGGGTAGACTAAATGTTTAGAATGATCCCTCAATTATAGATGTTGAAATTTTAAGTGTGAAATTTATTGAAAGGGGGGAGAATTGTAAGATCCTAAATTTTGGGATTAGAGGCTTGAGAATTGTTAGATTCCAAGTTTTGATGATAACAAAAGGTTATTGTATGCAAAGTATGTTTTTACAAGTCTAGACAATGGTTATAAAGTTACCAAATGCATATGGCAAAGTTTAGAAATGTCTGCTGTCAGTTTTACTGATGCACTCGAGCATGAAGCTATGTTTCACTCGAGCACATGCAAATTTTAGACAAAAAGTGTTTGACAGAGAGCAATTACTGTCAGTTTTACTGATGCACTCGAGCAATAGAAGTTACACTCGAGCATCAAGCTTCTTTGCACTTGAGGAGATGAAAGTGTTGGATAGAAAGTGTTTGACAAAGAGCATAGTCAGAAGCAAGATATCAATACTTCACTCGAGCATAGTCTCTGTACTCGAGTGATGGCCTTAGGTGCACCCGAGTCCTAGCCAGTGAGGGACTGTGAGTGTTTGGCCGAGAGTCATGCAGAACAGAGAAGCATAAGCATGCCTAAGTAAGAGAATATGCACTCGAGTGATAATCAGCACCCACGAGTGAGAAATCTAACTCTCTCAATTCTGATACAAGTGCTTAAGATAAAGAGTATATTATAGAAGAATATTCTTCTTACTCGAGTAAGAGTAAGTATGCTCGAGTGAGGGCCCACATCACCTGTAAGTGCAAAATCACACTCTTGATAAATTTGGGTGCGAGTGTCGTCCAGAAACGTGGCTCATAGTGTAAAATTGAAGAAGTACTCGAGTGAGGACCCACATCTCTCGCAAGTGTGAAAATGCATTCTCTCAAAATCCATGGAAGTGCAAGTGTAAAACTAAAGCAAAAGGAGAAAATATGGTATTGCACTCGAGTGATACTCTGCTAGAAGCCAAAACGCACAAGTCTTACAGCGTTCAATTCGAATATGGTTTAATGTTATTTATTCATTCTATTTCCACTTATTTTTATTATATAACATCATTTAACATATATTATGAGTGTGATATAGGAGCTTGAATGTTTGAATTAGAAACACACAGAGGAAGTCAAACAAAGGCAGATAACATCATTACGACCATCCATGCACGTACCTATTGCGTTCAAAGATGTCAAACGTACGCATGTCGTTCCACAGTAAAATGTTCCGCTCCACGATGATTATTATTCAAACAGGCAAAAACTATTGGCTATAAATACAGAGCTCCAGAGACCATCAAAAATAATAAAGTGCAAGAATTTACACAAGTAAATTCACGAGTCTCTGTTATTCATATCGTTCTTCTGTGATTATCATATTTGCTCTGTAAGAAAGTTTGTATACACTTCAAATTCTATTTTCATTTGATCTCAAGGTATTGGGACCTTGAGAGAGGAGATTTCTTTACGAGAGAAGCAATGAGAGAATTCCTAGTAGGAGTTTTTGCTCAGAAGACTTAGAAGATACAAGTTGTAGTGAACATTGCTGCCTGTAAGACTTATATGGTGTAATCAGGAGAGAACCTTGCTGCTCATAAGACTTGTATATGTAAGCAAGAGAGAAAGGTCATAGGTTTGTTTTCTACACGTAAGACTTGTCGTAAGGGGGAGAGGAATTTCTAGTATTTCTACTAGTAGTCCTTCCAAGGACGGTTGTTGTCTTGTGGTGTTCCAAGAGCCCACTAAATCTTGGAAGAATAGTGAAAATCTCAGTAGGTCTTGATCTCTGAGGATTGGACGTAGGCCTGGGTTTTGGGCTGAACCAGTATAACTCTCTGTGTGCTTATCTTCTCAACTCTACTCTATCTACAGCTATTGCTATATCACCGCATCAATCGAAAAATTTATCACATCACCTAACTCACCCCCCTCTTGGGTGAATCTTGCCTCTTTCAAGATTAAGGCTGAATTAGGTGGACTATTAGCCCCTAGTTATAAATTATGGGTTATTGGAACAACTCACAAAGTTACAATTTGCTACCTGTATATTTTTTGTGTGCGGCAATTTGGTTGTGTGCTGGTTTTGGATAAACTAATGATAATAAAAAAATGTGACATTTTCCAAAATAAAAGTAGACTTATGAAGTTTTAATTTTATAGGTCATATAAGTCATTTAGAGCTATACACAAAGCATTATGTATTTTTGAAGTTGGCCAAGTGAAACTGGCAAATTTTTGTGGTAGTGTTCAATAAATGATAATTCTAGAATGTTGTGCATCCAGTTGGCTAAAGGAAATATTTTTCCTTAAAAATAAACTTAATAAGGATCTTACAAAAAGCACAAGTACCATCAAGGCTAGTAGGACCCAGCTTAGGTAGTTATACAAGCTTGTTATAAATTCTCACTGTAGTGGGCAAATGCCAAGTACTATCCAGCTAAGCAGGACCCAGTTGAGGTAGTGAGACAAGAAGGGATCAAACAGTCATTGAATCCTGAACAGTGAATACATTATGGTTAGTAGGGACAAAATAGTCATTTTGATCCTGAATGCCAAATAGACAAACAGATTGCAGTGTTTATTTCTATTACATGATATGGTGAATTTCATGTTTATATATTGCATTTTATATGATTGATTGTGTTTTATGTTGAGGTTCATATGAATATCAACCGTTTCCAAAAATTTAAAATTTATCCAGCTAAAGGAAGTGGCTCAAAGGGCAACGATGCATATACTAGCAAAGAGAGTTCTAGTTCTATGCAAGTTATGATGTTGGTTATCTGTAACTTTTTATATTATCTTTTGGGATTTGTAAATATTATGAGCAATCCTGTGGGAATTCCTGTAATATAACCAAGTACTTTATATCAGTATGTTTATGCTAGTTCTATATGCCCACTAAACTATGCATCGTTACACTAATAAATGTTAAAATATTGAGGGGTTTGACAGGGAACATGTGAAATATGAAGTATAGAGGCTTTAAGGTGTGAAATGACAATTGTACCCCTCAAACCCTAATGTACAATGTTGCAAGGATAATTTGGGAAATGGAGTTTGATCTTGGTAAAACTAAGGTCAAAATTGGATTCTACACACGAAATTGTGTCAGAATAGCATGGGTCATAATTTTTGGTAAAGTACAGTTACACCAGGTATAAAGGGAAATTAGACCAGATTCCTAAGAGCATTTTGGTAATTATACATTTTTTTTTATAGAGATAACCAACCATATGAATTTAGGAATGAGACATGAATGAGTAATAACTCATTTTTTATAAATTTGGAATTTTAGGATTTGACATTTGCCCGAGCCAGACCAAGAATCATTAAACCAGAGTTGCTAGGCTATTGGAAAGGATTTCATGTAGTAACTCTATCTTTCATACACTATGTGATTGTTTATATGCTTTGTGTTGCCATGTTCTGTGATATGAATTGTTTGTCATAAAACCTAGCTATGGTGTGAGAAAAGCACAAGTACCTCTCAGTAGGAAAAGTGTAACCCCCTCCGTAATTATATCCGAAATACGCGATTAAAATGAAATATACACCAATAAGAATCAAAATTCATTTAAAATCCCATCCTTGAGATAGGGTTTTCAAAAATACCTTTTAAAATCTAATTAACTTGGTCTCATATTCACATTTTGAATACCATTACTACACGAAGATAAATCACATTCATATAAATATCAGAGTGCACAACATAATCATCCCGGCAATCCCGGGTACATACCTTTGCTAAAGATACACAGGGCATAATTATCAATTACAATTCTTCAAATGAGGATTACACAATCTCATCTCAAATTCATAACCATATATTCAACCAAATCATATATAGTCTTCACAACTTATTGATAACCAAGTACCAACTCTCATCTCGAAGGAGTCTTAGTCACTCCCTCCATGAGCCACTTGCCCTGTCTAAATTGTTGGTAGGGGAGGTTGAGATTTGAGAGAATCTCAGTAAGAAACAGATACCATAATGCATGCATAATAGATGCTATGTGTATGACATGTTAGCTTTATCTAGATGCATGCCCCATAATGACATTTCTGCATGCTTAATGTTTCATGTAACAAAACTATGGCCACAGCAAAATAGAAACAGAGCTTCATTTATTCAAATATGCTCTACACAATCAAGTAAAGCAATCACATACATCACTACACAAGCAAAGATATCAAATACAAGCAAGTAATGTAAGTCTCCTACCTCCAGTCTTTTCTCCTTGATTTGCATGCCAGCAACTCGGGGCTTCACATACGATCCCTCTAGCTTTTCGCTAAAATGGCTAAACCCTAACTCATTTTCAATCAGCAAAATTCTTGCTTTAACACCTTGCAATTTCTTGCTCCTTCTTTCTCTAGAAACCAAACCAGCTCCTCTCTCTCATGTTGCACGAAAAATGACGGAAAATAACTGAAGAAGATGAGGCAATATCTTTTAATTCCATGCTGATGTCATGTTTTATCTTGATGATGTCATAATTCCCATTTTCGGATTTTCTGGCAGATTTTCTGCCCATACTTTGAAAAATTTTAACTAATTCTAGAAAATCCTAAATGAGGTGATCCTAAAGCCAAATGAAAGCTATTTAATTCCTCTCTATAGAAAAAATATGGGCCATTACCCAAAATCACCAAAAAATTCCGGAATTACATAAAATTCATCATTGCCTCAAAACAGAGTTCAGTTTCCATCCCAAACTTTGGACAGTCATATCTCCTAGCTCACAAAACGAAATGGCACAAAGTTTATGTCCATTTTGAAGCTTGGGATGTGAAATGTAATACTGGAAAGTTTCAGAATTTCTAGACACTATTTGGTCATTCAAAACGTTCACACAAACTGACTGCCCAGAATAGAGTTTCACTAGACAGAATTTCAGATTTTGCATCTTTGCTTCCAATGGTCCCATTTTCATACCAAACATCATTCCCACATAAATTTTCACAAGGAATCCAGTGGAAACACCAAAACAATCAAATTCACATCACATTGACATGTTTTCACAACAATCTCAACATGTCAACACAATTCACATTTCAAAACCTAACATTGCAACTTTTCCATTCCAAAGTTCCAAACCAATTTCAATGACATCAAAACACACTATGACACCATTTCCAACACAATACCCCATTCAATTCTTCCCTCTATTCCAAGTCGATTTGGATGTTAATCCACAATTGAACTCAAATACAGGGTTTCGGCGCTGCTCACAACACACACAAATCACATTCGAGTGCCAAGTCACATCATATTCTCCAAAAGGGTTATTTATCACTAACCACATCCACTTTTGAAGTCATTAACCCTTAATCACAATTTGGGATCTTGCTAAACTGGGGCTTAGCAATCCACTAATCTCAGGCTTATTCTCTAGCCTCGAGTCTCAAAATTCGGGGTATTACAAAAAGCAAAAGTACCATCAGGCCAGATGAGACCCAGCTGAGGTAGTGAGACAAGTATAGACAAACAGTTATCTACTCCATAACATTATAGCAAGTAAGGGTCAAACTATCATTTGATCCTGAGCAGTATACATAGTGTGGCCAATAGGGACAAATAGTCATTTGATCCTGAATGTCGAATAGACAGACATGTTTATATATATTATATTTGTTCAGTTAGATTATATAGTGCATTACATGTTTATTTATCACATTTTATATGATTGATTATGTGTTACTACTGAGATTCGTATGAATCTCACTCCTTTCAAACTATTTAAAAAAATTTTCAGTGAGAGACAACATCTACATGGGCAAGGATGTAGATACCACCACTTAAAATCCCAGATCTGTCCAAGCACTGGTCTTGGTTATCTGTAGTATTTTTTTTTATTTTGGGTTATGTAAATATTACGTATAAACCCTGTGGGGATTCCTGTAATATAATCACATACTTTATAATAGTATGTTTATGTTATTTCTATTCGCTCATTGAACTACGAGTTAACACTCTGATAAATGTCAAAATATTAAAGGGTTTGATATTTTTTGGTATTAGAGCAAGTGGTTTTGGCAGTAGCAGAATAGTGTGTTGAGATGGTCTTGGTTATATGGTAGCGGGAAATATGTGTGAGAGGAGGCACCAGAGGAGTGGATCACCACCGTCTGTGAACCAGCCCCAAAAGAGTCAGTGAATACCCGAAGGGCAATGACTACTACAATACCAAACTTAAGATGGTGTAAAGATGTTACGAACCGTAAGGAAGTAGGTGCGACCAAGGCCATTATTTGACCTTAATCCAAGACCAGCATGATTAGTAAGCTCATTAGTAGGGGATATCGATCAACCACATACAAATGAAATAGAGTCAGATCTGTTGGAAATTGTGCCCTAAGGGCCAATCATTATACTTTAAACATTATTATTTTAATGAAATTTCTCCATTTTGTTATCATATTATTTGCATGTTAACTGTGATAATTGTATCTTGGATAATTCATAATGATTGTCCTAAAATGTCCCTGGTCGGTCATCTATGCGGGAGCAGAGATGAAACAAGACCAGTATGACTTTGATATGATATGGAGATACGAATTAAAGTCCTAGGCACTTATAAGAGTACAAGGTGCTGGACCAACCCACTATGAGAAAGCTACATGGATCAAGTCATAAGCTTTTCTCATGTATAACCATGTCACAATGCCCTTAGACCTGAGGTCATCATGGATTCCTACATGAGAGTTGCTAAGCTTTGAACTAGTCAAAAGTCACTTTTAACCGGGTGATGATAAAGGCTACGATCGGGCTTGGTGGTTTTTCATGTAGAGGAATATGAATGATCAAGATGGAATTTGTCCCTCACATTAGTAGAGAGATATTACTGGGCCCCTCGATGAGTGAGTCTGAGAAATGTATGGCCATACTATGATGAAAGGAGCTTTTGTCTCTGTTATCAGGCTACTCAGGAATCGAGAAAGTAATGGTCAGCAACAAGAGGATGACATTTTCCATGCCTTATCCTAGATCGATATATCGTGTGACAAAAGGGACGTGACATGGTTATATGACAGGTTGCATCGTGATAACGATCCTCATATGAATTGGGTAGTCGTAATGTCTTGCTAGAGGCTGCTTGCGACTTTTGGGTTAGTGTAGTTATTGGCCCACTGCCAACTTCATATGGGCCTACAGGGTCGCACAAAAGAATGGCCCAACACGAGATAATGTTTGATTTAGGGTGGATGAATTTTATTTATATATATATATATAATATAAAATTCATTAATAATATTATATAGATATATATATATTTTCGAAATATATATATATATATATATATTATATTATTATATTTAATAATATTATATAGTTATATATATTTTCGAAATATATTATATATATATATATATATATGTATATATATTATATGATATTATTATATTGTGTTGGTTTTAAATTTAATTTATTAAGATATATTAAATTTAATAACTAACATGATAGAGATATAGTATCTCAGATTTAATTTATGAAGATAAATTAAATCTAATGGCTCTTCATTTAAATTAAATAAATAGGTTGAATTAAAACTGTTGGACAGATTTAATTTAAACTGAATTTATTTAATTAGCTCATCAAGATAATTAATTGTTAATTAATTTGGAAATTAATGATGATTAATTTTGAAATTTGAAAATAACCCTCATGGGTTATAAACTTGATAGAGCTGATAAACTCAGGGTACATCAGAATTAAGAGCCGCAAGTTAAACCCTTGGAGACATTAGAGGCGCTAGCACGCAGTCTCGGTTGGAGAGCATTCGTGTGTGTAATATCCCGAATTTTGAGATTTGAGGCTAGAGAATAAGCCTGAGATTAGTGGACTGCTAAGCCCCAGTTTAGCAAAATCCCAAATTGTGATTAAGGGTTAATGACTCCAAAAGTGGATGTCAATAGTGATAAATGAACCCTTTTGGAGATTTTGGTGTGAGTTGGCACCCGATGTGATTCGTATGTGCTCTGAGCAGCGCCGAAACCCTGTATTTAAGTTCAATTATGGATTAACCCCTAAATTGACTTAAAATAGAAGGGAGGGCGCATTGTGAAAGAAAATGAATGAGAAAATGTATTTGGTGGTGATTTAAGAGGAATTGCCATAATCAGGGGCAAAACGGTAAAGTTACCGACCGATTGATCGGTTACCGAAGAGGAAACTCATTGGTAACTTCAAGATCAATGGTTGAGATTGATTTGTGTAGAGATCAAAGGGTGAAATCATGTGTGCAAGTGCCTATGTGAGCTCATGGAGATGGATTAAGGGTGTGACAAGTGTCACAATTTGAGCCCTTGGATTGGGTCAAAGATTCAAACTCTTCCCTCTCTCCTCTCCTCCCTTATTTGGACGTTTTTGGGCCCCAAAAATCTGCATCACTTCATTATCTTCATCTCATCATCTCATCTCTCTCTTGGTTCTCCATGGACGCAAGCTTGGGAGGGAGGAAAGAGAAATCAAAAGGTGAGATTTTGGTTGGTTTATGGTCCTCTTTAGCTTAAACATCCTTCTTTAATGTTGTTCATAGTGATGAGAGCTTCATCTCTATGGTTTTAGATTTGTGAGAGGAGGTGTTTTGTTGCTTGAGCAAAAGTGGAAAGAAGGAGAATCAAGAAATTGGTTTGGGAAAGAGGAAGAGGTGAGTATTTAAAGCCTTTTGATCTAAGTTTTGTGACTTTTGGTTAAGTATTGTGATTTGTGAATTTTGCCCTGATTTTATGGTATTTTCTTGAGGAATGTGAATGGTGGAATTGGATGTTGTTTTGTGTTGAAAATGGTGTCATGTTGTGGTATTTAATCATTGGAATTGGTTTGAATTGGATTGGACACAATGGTTGCAAAACTGGAAATTCTGTCCAGTGAGAATTCTGTCTGGGCAGTCTGTTTGTGTTGCCGTTTTGAATGGGAAAATGATGTTAGAAAATTCTTAAAATTTCCAGTCTTGAAGTTCACATCTTAAGCTTCAAAAAGGACATATAATATGTGTCATTTCATTTTGTGAACTGGGAGTTATAGCTGTCCAAAGTTTGGCATCAAAACTGGACCCTGTTTTGGTACAATGTTAGGTTTTTGGTAAATCTGGAATTTTGTGGTGATTTCAAGTATAGGCCAATATTTTTCCTGTGTAGAGGACTTGAATAGATTTAATTTGGCTTTGGTATAACCTCATTTCGATTTTTTTGAAATTAGTTATGATTTTTGAAAGTTCAGCCAAGAAACTGGATTTCTTGGGCCACAGCCCGTGGATTCTGGGCCGCAGCCCAAATGTTTCTGGGCAGTTTTGGGCCGCAGCCCATAGATTGTGGGCCGCGGCCCACCCCCAAAAATTAGCATTTGGACTTTTAAAAGATGATCTTTGGTCAAGTGTTTCCCAAGCCTTTAAGCATATGTTTAGGCTTTGATTAGCCACCTAAAGGTGTTAAATGATAACCAACATTAAGTGTTTGTATGTTGAGGAATTGGAAAAGGGATTGACCCTATGTTCATGATTTTGATTATAGGGTTGATGTTCGCCCTGATCGTGGTTTGGTATTCATTCTGATCGCGAGTAAGCAAAGCTGGAGCTTATGTGGAAAGAGTGTAGGGAACATATCTCTTCTGCTTGTATTTGATATATGTGTTAGTGTGTTGGTGCATGTCTTAGCTTTGCATAATTATGTGTAATTTGAAGCTATGTTTCAATTTATGCTATGGCCATAGGTATATTGTTCGAAGCATTGAGCTTGCAAATTGTCATTGTGTTATCATGAGTTGTGTGATGCAAGCATGTCATGCACTAAACATCTATCATACATGCATATTGATATTGTTTTCCTACTAAGATTCTCTCAAATCTCACCCTCCCCTACTAACCTTTCAGACAGGGTAGTAGATCAAGGATATAGCGAGCAGCTAAGGGTGATGAAGACTACTTCGGGTTATAGATTTTGGTAGTTGGTTATCATAGTTGGGATGTATATTTGGATATTCGTATTTGGATTTGGATGTGTATATATGGATGTATATTTGATTATGTATGGAGATGAGATTTGTTGTGTAATCCCCATATGAGGGCTTGTATGGGCGATTGTGCCCTGTAAAGCTTGGATGAATGTAAGGAATCCGGGATTGCCGGGATTATTTTTGTGTACTCTGATATATGAATGTGATTTATCTTCGTGTAGTAATTGTATTCGGAAGGTGAATGCGAGACCAGGTCTAAATGATTTTGAACTGTATTTATGAAAACCCCATCAGTTAGATGGGATATTAAATGTTATTTGTTTCTTATTGGTCTCTATTTCACTTTAATTTTGTAATCCGGATATTAATTACGGCAGGGGGGTTACAGTGTGGATACCGGTAGAGGGAGCGGACCTGACGTGTGGGCTCCTAGAGATCGTGAAAACTCTGAATCATAAAAAAGGTATGAATCCTTCCAACTTGGTTTAAACGCCGTTGATTGATCCTCGATTAGGATCGGTGAAAATTTTTTTAAATTCTTCCGCTGTGCTTACCGATCCTACAGTGGTATCAGAGCCAGATCAATTGTGCGTTTAAATTGAGTTTATGATTCTTATACATGTGATATATATGGGATGTGTACGTATGTTTATAAGAAACACTCGAATATGTATGTGATTCTCGTTTTGAAACAAGCGTGAAATCGATTCCGAACATGTATATGTTGAAAAATGTATGTGATTTTCGTTTTGAACAAGCATGAAATTGGGTAGGGTACCTGAGATCGTAGTTGGCGGCAATCAAATTGGGTCTAGGTTCGGATATCTATTCGGGTAATAGGGATCCGAACTATGGGGAAGACAAATTGGATCAGAAGTGTTCTGGGCCATTGTTGTTTTTTGTTTTGAAAAATTGGGTCTGAAGCGGGACCGCTGTGACCACCTCTGCGTAGCATAAGATAATCTGATCATGACATTTATTGCTTTTCATATTGTATGAATTCTTGTTGTGGTTTATTATTTATCTTTGTTTGGGTATGGTGAACAACATGACTTTAGAATTTTACAAAGGTTGTAATATTTAAATACGGCCTGCGTGCCGTGCCTTTCTCTAAATACTCTCGATGTACATTCTCTTCTCATCTCACTCCCCTCGAATGTTTAAACGAGGTTTCTCTCAATGTATTTCTCTTTTTTTTAGAGAAGTCCTCTTATTGGCTTGGGAAGATTTTAGGTTAGGTAAGCCATGTTGTGTCACGTTTAAATTATGTTTTTGATAAGATCATTGCATGATTACTTTTACGTTTATATGTATTTATCTGTATGAGATACGACCACGATTGCATCCATATAAACAAAACTAATTAATTAAGCCCTCTAAATTAAATCTTAAGTCATAATGCCATCAATTAATGAATACTTGTCAAAACCTAGATCGCTCAATTGTGGAAACCACCAAAGTGGATGCACTTGAGTTATCTTGATGAGACAAGCTTGAGTAATTGTGATGCTCATAATATTCATTATTGTTTTGACTTAATTGAGATTAACAAAACGGTTTTGAATCTCAAGGCATTAGATGGGGTTAAATGTGATGTAATTGGTAAATAGGTTACCTACCTAAATAACTTGAATTTAAGCGTCTTGCCAAAGCGGACTTAAGTTTAAGCCAAATATGGATCGTAGCCCACTAATTATTATATTGAGGGTTGTTAATTTAGTGGGAGATTACTAACTTTGCATATTTTAATTGTAGAATCATGTCGACTAGTAATACTGCTACACTATCATTGCGATCGGTCCTTGAGAAGGACAAACTCAATAGGACAAACTTTCTTGACTGGTTCAGGAACTTGAGAATTGTTCTCAAGCAGGAAAGAATGGCTTATGTCCTAGATCAACCCATTCCTGAAGAGCCTGCGGCTAATGCTCCAAGAGCTCAGAGAGATGCTTACACAAAGCATAAGGATGACTCTGTGGATGTAGGTTGCCTGATGCTTGCCACTATGGTTCCAGAGCTCCAAAAAGATCTGGAACTCATGGAGGCTCATGAGATTATAGTACATCTCAAGGAAATGTTCCAGCAACAGGCAAGGTAAGAAAGGTATGAGACCACAAAGGCCTTACATTCCTGCAAAATGGCTGAAGGTGCATCAGTTAGTACTCATGTGTTAAAGATGAAATGCTATATTGATCACCTTGAGAGGCTTGGATTTCCAATGAGCCAGGAGTTAGCTACGGACTTGATCCTCAACTCACTCCCAGAGAGTTATGACCAGTTTATTATGAACTACAACATGAACAACATGGAGAAATCAATTTCTGAGCTGAATTGGATGCTCAAAACTGCTGAGCAAAGCATTAAGAAAGAGCCTAGCACAGTTTTAATGGTTTAGAAAGGAAAGGGTATGAAAAAGAAAGGGAAGGGCAAATGGAAGGGTAATGGCTCAGTTGGTAAGACCAAAGAGTCAAACAAGCCTGAAACCAAGCCTGCACCCAGGAAGGCAAAGCCTCCAAATGAAGGAGTCTGCTACTTCTGCAATGAACCCGGTCATTGGAAGAGGAATTGCAAACTCTACCTGGAAGATCTGAAAAAGGACAAGAAGGATAGCGGGGCTATCGCTTTAGGTATTTATGTTATAGACATTCATTTTTCTACTTCCTCTACATGGGTATTAGATACTGCATGTGGTTCTCACATTTGTACAAATGTGCAGGGTCTAAAGGACAGTAGAAAGCTGAAGAAGGGCGAGGTGGACCTACGAGTTGGAAACAGAGCAAGAGTTGCTGTTTTAGCTGTAGGCACTTATGAATTAGTTCTGCCCAGTGGGCTTTTGTTAGTTTTGAACAATTGCTATTATGTTCCTGCTTTGAGTAGTAACATTGTTTCTCTTTCTTATTTGGATAAGGAAGGTTATACTTCCATTACTAGGAATGGTAAATGTTCTATTTATCGTAATGACATTTTCTATGCTGATGGTGATTTGCATGTTGGTCATTATATATTCAATTTGGAACATCCTAATAATGGGAATATCTATAACGTAACTACTAAGAGGATAAAATCAAACGATTTGAATCCGACCTACCTATGGCATTGTCGTCTAGGCTACATAAATGAGAAACACATTTCTAAACTCCATCAAGATGGATTTCTAAACTCATTTGATTTTGAATCATATGATACATGCAAATCTTGCTTATTAGGAAAGATGACTAAGGCACCTTTCACTGGGCACAGTGAGAGGGCTACTAAATTATTGGGCCTCATACATACAGATGTATGTGGACCATTAAATATAGCTGCCAGAGGAGGTTATGTCTACTTCATTACATTTATAAATGACTTTAGTAGATAAGGCTATATCTATCTAATGAAACATAAATCTGAATCTTTTGAAATGTTCAAAATATTCCAAAATGAAGTACAAAACCAACTTGGTAAAACAATTAAAGCACTTAGATCTGATCGAGGTGGTGAATATTTGAGCCAAGAATTCACTGACCATCTTAGGAGTTGTGGGATAATCTCACAATTGACTCCTCCAGGAACACCACAATGGAATGGCGTTTCTGAACGGAGGAATTGAACACTATTAGATATGGTTCGATCTATGATGAGTCAAACAGATCTTCTACCATTCTTTTGGGGACATGCCCTAGAGACAGCTGCATTCACATTAAATCGTGTTCCATCTAAGGCAATTGAAAAGACACCATATGAGATATGGACTGGAAAGAAACCAAGTTTATCTTTTCTTAAGATCTGGGAATGTGAGGTATATGTTAAGCAACAAGCCTCTGATAAATTAGTGTCCAAATCCATAAAGTGCCTTTTCGTAGGGTATCCTAAAGAAACGAAAGGATACTATGTCTACAATCCCACCGATAACAAAGTGTTTGTTATTCAAAATGGCAAGTATCTAGAAAGAGAGTTTGTCTCTAAAACAACCAGTGGGAGCGACGTACATCTCGAAGAAATTCGAGATCCACAAGATGGTACAGAACCATAGATGGAAATTAGAGAAGACTCACAACAAGTTGCTGAGCCTCCTCAAGTAACACAAGGTCCACGAAGATCTGATAGGACACGGCATCATCCTCAGAGATATGGATTTCTGATTACTGAAGGCCGTGATGTGTTGCTCATTGAGCAAAATGAGCCCACCACCTATCGAGAAGCCACAGTGGGACTAAACTCTGAGAAATGGCTAAATGCCATGAAGTTTGAAATGCAATCCATGTACGACAATCAGGTATGGACCTTAGTTGATCCACCTGAAGGTGTAAAAACCATTGGGTGCAAATGGGTTTTCAAGGAGAAAACTGACATGGATGGCAATGTAAATGTCTTCAAGGCACAACTGGTTGCAAAAGGATTCACTCAAACTCATGGTGTAGACTATAATGAAACCTTTTCCCCAGTTGCAATGGACAAATCAATTAGAATCCTTCTTGCCATTGCAGCATATTATGACTATGAAATATGGCAGATGGATGTCAAAACAGCCTTCCTTAATGGAAAGCTACTGGAGGATGTGTACATGACACAACCTGAAGGTTTTATGCGTCCAGAGGACTCTGGTAAAATTTGCAAGCTTCAAAGATCCATTTATGGATTGAAGCAAGCATCTCGGAGCTGGAATCATCATTTTGATGAAGTAGTCAAAGAGTTTGGATTCATTCAAAACATCGATGAACCTTGTGTTTACAAAAAGGTTAGTGGGAGCATAGTTGTATTTCTAGTGCTTTATGTAGACGACATCCTACTCATTGGGAATGATATTCCTACCTTGCAGAGTGTCAAGTCTTGGTTAGGAAAGTCCTTTTCAATGAAAGACTTAGGTGAAGCCACCTATATCCTAGGGATTAGGATCTATAGGGATAGATCCAAAAGACTAATAGGCCTAAGTCAGAACACATACATAGATAAGATACTGCATAGGTTCAATATGCATGATTCAAAAAGGGGTTACATGCCTATGTCTCATGGCATCCATCTTAGCAAGGATCTGTGTCCTAGTACACCTGATCAGCGAGATCGCATGAGTAAGGTTCCATATGCCTCGGCCATTGGATCTATCATGTATGCCATGTTATGTACTCGACCGGATGTCTCGTTTGCCTTAAGTATGACCAGCAGATACCAACAAGATCCTGGTGAGGGTCATTGGACTGCCGTCAAGAATATCCTAAAGTACTTAAGAAGAACTAAGGACTTATTTTTGGTCTATGGTGGATTGGATGATGAGCTCTGTGTAACCGATTACACAGATGCAAGTTTCCAAACTGACCAAGACGACCTTAAATCGCAATCTGGATATGTATTCTTCCTGAATGGTGGAGCAGTAAGCTGGAAGAGCTCCAAGCAAAGCACTATAGCAGATTCTGCAACAGAAGCTGAGTATATAGCAGCATCAGATGCAGCTAAAGAAGCCGTTTGGATCAAAAAGTTCATTACTGAACTAGGGGTGGTGCCTACCATCTCAAATCCAATAGATTTGTTCTGTGACAATAGCGGTGCTATTGCATAGACCAAGGAGCCTAGGTCACGTCAAAGGACCAAACACATACTCAGGCGATTTCATCTTATTAGAGAAATCAATGATAGAGGTGATATAAAGATATGCAAAGTAGCAGGAGAAGATAATGTTGCTGATCCTCTTACTAAGCCACTTGCACAGGCAAAGCATGAGCGTTATGTTAGGGCAAAGGGAATTAGGCAAATTAATTATTGCACCTAGGGCAGGTGGGAGGATGTTGGAAATTGTGCCCTAAAGGCCAATCATTGTACTTTAAACATTATTATTTTAATGAAATTTCTCCATTATGTTATCATATTATTTGCATGTTAACTGTGATAATTGTATCATTGGATAATTCATAAAGATTGTCCTAAAATGTCCCTGGTCGGTCATCTATGCCGGAGTAGAGATGAAACAAGACCAGTATGACTTTGATAAGATATGGAGATACGAATCAAAGTCTTAGGCACTTGTAAGAGTACAAGGTGCCGGACCGACCCACTATGAGAAAGCTACATGGATCAAGTCATAAGCTTTTCTCATGTATAACCACGTCACAATGCCCTTAGACCTGAGGTCATCATGGATTCCTACATGAGAGTTGCTAAGCTTTGAACTAGTCAAAAGTCACTTTTGACCGGGTGATGATAAAGGCTACGATTGGGCTTGGTGGTTTTTCATGTAGAGGAATATGAATGATCAAGATGGAATTTGTCCCTCACATTAGTAGAGAGATATTACTGGGCCCCTCGATGAGTGAGTCTGAGAAATGTATGGCCATACTATGATGAAAGGAGTTTCTGTCTCTGTTATCAGGCTACTCAGGAATCGAGAAAGTAATGGTCAGGAACAAGAGGATGACATTTTCCATGCCTTATCCTATATCGATATATCATGTGACAAAAGGGACGTGACATGGTTGTATGACAGGTTGCATCGTGATAATGATCCTCATATGAATTGGGTAGTCGTAATATCTTGCTAGAGGCCGCTTGCGACTTTTGGGTTAGTGTAGTTATTGGCCCACTGCCAACTTCATATGGGCCTACAGGGTCGCACACAAGAATAGCCTAACACGAGATAATGTTTGATTTAGGGTGGATGAATTTTATATTTATATATATATATATATAATGTAAAATTCATTAATAATATTATATAGATATATATATATATTTTCAAAATATATATCTTATATATATAAATATTATATTATATTATTATATTTAATAATATTATATAGATATATATATTTTCGAAATATATTATATATATATATGTATATATTTATTATATGATATTATTATATGGTGTTGGTTTTAAATTTAATTTATTAAGATATATTAAATTTAATAACTAACATGATAGAGATATAGTATCTCAGATTTAATTTATGAAGATAAATTAAATCTAATGGCTCTTTATTTAGATTAAATAAATAGGTTAAATTAAAACTGTTGGACAGATTTAATTTAAACTGAATTTATTTAATTAGCTCATCAAGATAATTAATTGTTAATTAATTTGGAAATTAATGATGATTAATTTTGAAATTTGAAAATAACCCTCATGGGTTATAAACTTGATAGAGCTGATAAACTCAGGGTACATCAGAATTAAGAGCCGCAAGTTAAACCCTTTGAGGCATTAGAGGCGCTAGCACGCAGTCTCGGTTGGAGCGCATTCGTGTGGATACCGGTAGAGGGAGCGAACCTGACGTGTTGGCTCTTAGAGATCGTGAAAACTCTGAATCATCAAAAAGGTATGAATCCTTCCAACTTGGTTTAAACGCCGTTGATAGATCCTCAATTAGGATCGGTGAAAATTTTTTTAAATTCTTCCGCTGTGCTTACCGATCCTTCAAGATCCTGATCCATTACCAGTTCCAGAGCCATAACTGTATACGTGACATATGATCTACAGTCAGATCAAGAGTTGTAGGAGTTAGTCAGAAGCATTATCTATGGGCTTTCCATGATTGGGACATCCCAGTAGCCCAATATATAGTGTATATGGGTGAAGTAAACACATTATACTAGGGTTAAGGATATTTTAATTTAGAGTTTCTAGATGATATTTGGATTCGCACAACGCTATACTTCTTTTTGGATATTGCATTTTGGGCCCGGAAAAAAAATGAGATTATGGAATGGGGTCCGAATGACAACTTTGTTGCCTTCATGGAACACATCATGGGGTACATGTTAGATTACATGTGCCAGTACTGATATAGGGCCTTTACCCTGTATTTGGTCGCACGGAGATAGATGACATGACTTACTAGGACAAGGAAAGTCATGGGGTTCTTATGCTCAAAAGTAGTTGGAGCTAGTACTAGCATTTTTTTGCCAGTACATAAAGGTTAAGCATACTTAACCTATGGAAATGTTAGGATGGGTAACCCCAGGGAATAGAAAAAGTCTTAGTTTGGAGTTTTGGTTAATAAAACAATTAAAGAGGATAAAGGTAAATGTTATAAAAACATTTTCTCTTCCCTCCCAAGCTTCAAAAATAGAGGCCAGAATATGGGCTAGCCCGGCCCGACCCGGCCCTACAAGGCTGGCCTTTCACTAGCTCAGGCCCAAATGGGCGGGTTGGCCCGCCTATTTAGGCCCACTTCCTGTAAAAACTTCAATTTTTAAAGCCCTCGGCCCTTCACGAGCTCAAGCTTAAATGGCCTAAACTCATTAATTTTCGAAAAAAATTTTGTTTCAAGTTTTGCAATGTATTTATTATTTTGCTTTAAATTGAGATACATTATTTTTAAAACTCATAAATTTTATTTTACATAATATCTAATGTCCGAATTAGCCCTTTTTTTAAGTTTAAATGAATAAACCATTATAAAAAACAAAATAAATCAAACCATTTAATAAGTGTTTGCCTATTGCTAATACTCTCTTAAGTATTTAGGTGTCTCTCATATTAATAATTTGACATATATTAATTTATTTTTAAAAAAAATTAAGTGGCCCTAAAAGGATTGGCCCTACGAGCTGTAGGGCCGACCCTATAAGGCTTGTGGCCTTATAGGGCCGGTCCTTTTAGGCCTGCTTCCATTTAGAGCCTCTAAATCATAGGCCCGACCCTTGATGGGCTTGGGTCTAAACGAACTGGCTTAACAGGGTGGCCCCAATTTCCTGAATTTATTCAAAACTATGCAGCCATGGTGTTCTAAGAGACAGAAAGAATTTTGAGTTCTAGAAAGAGAAGGAGAAGAAAACTCATAAGGTAGGTCAATTTCTTTAGTGAATTCGTACCTACCATGTATAATCCTTCTCCTAAGCTCCTATTTTATGTTGTTTAACATTTTGGAAGCACAAATCCTTGTGTTGTGAGGAACTAGGTTCAGCTTTATTACGAAAAGCCAGAGGGAGCTTGAGTTAACTTCCAAAACTTCAATCTTTGATTGTTCTAGCTGCTGTGAACAATTTAATCCGTGAAATTTCGTTGGATTGACTTTGTTTGTAAACTTTGGAAAAGTTACATTGGAAGTGTTATGCTGCCAAATTTTGATTAAATAGTTGATGTAACCTAATGTAATAGCTAATAAAGTGATTAGGAGTAGAAAAGAACATGTTTGCGCAGTTAGAATTGAAAAACCTCGATTTTTCTCGGAGGATACTCATATTTTGGCCAAGCTAAGATCTAGGGGTTAGAGTTGGATTTTCAATAATTTGATGATTCAATTGAGTTGAAGAAGGAAAAGTAGGTGTGTTTAATGTAACCCCCTGACTTTAAACATGTAATTATAATTCGATAACACATATTTAAATCAGATTAGAGACTATTGGATGCTTTAACCTCGTTTTAAACTTTCTGTCTCATAGTAAAATTTTCACAAAACTTTCAAAACTCTTTTTCCCATCCTGGTCTCAATTTCAATGCTCGAATATAATTACCAGTGTAGTTAATATACATTCATTCATATCAGAGTGTATAACCAAATCCCTGGCAACTCCCGGGTTCTATACATAAAAACCTGAAGGTTTATAAGTATACACTAGGGGATTACACAACCAAAATCGAATATAGTGTTCCTAATTCAAAATATACAGTAATCCCGAGTTCAAAATAAATAACTAACATTTCCAATTCAACTATATACCCCCAAGGGTCCTAATTGCTCTGAGTTGGCCGGTTCTCCTTTGAGCCACACGCCCTGTCTGAAATGTTAGTCATAGAAAAGAATGAGATTTGAGAGAATCTCAGTAGTAACAAACCACTCATACAATGCATAAACACAAAGTATGTACATAAATCACAAACAGCAACAGCAGCAACAATCTCAAAGATACATGGTTTTCACCACAAACTACAGTACTCACGGCTGTATACACAATACGACAGCTCTCACTATAATCATAATCACGACAGCTTATGCTGTAATCACCATCACAACAGCTTACGCTGTAATCACCATCACGACAGCTTACACTGTAAACACAATAACGACAGCTTACGCTGTAAATGACAGCTTGCGCTGTAAACGACAGCTATCACCAGCTGTAACTGCAGCAGTATCAAAGATTCATCACAGAACAGTGATAACACACACATACAGAGCATTACACATAGTATAAGAGAGAGAGTCATTACCTTGTCCTTTCCTGACGTCTTTCGGCGCAGTTGGCTCATGAGGGCGGCAAATATCAAAGCCTATAAACAAAATCAAGAATGGTGGATTAATTTCCTACCCCCAAATCCTACTTTCAAACACTTAGAATAGGTTCCATATGAGTCCCCTAAATGGTTATAACAAGCTCAAAGAGAACCTAAAAGGATTGGAGAGTACTAGGTTGGAAATTGCTTTGCAAACTCATAAAGTGCTGAAAATTGGGTTCTGGCTGCAGCCAAAAATGGCTAAAAACGTCACAGAAACATTTTGGCTGTAGCCAAGAATTTTCTGGCTGCGGCCAGGACACACACAGAAAGTTTTGCACTGCAGCCAGAATTTTGGCTGCAGTCAGGGAAACTTCAAAAATTCATAGCTCACTCTAGAAAACTTGAAATAAGGTGATTCCAAAGCCCATTGAAATATATTCAAGCCCCCTTTATGGGAAAAATATGTAAAATTATCAAGAATCACCATAAGAGTCCAGATTTACCAAAACCCTAACATTGTGCCAAAACAGGGTCCAGTTTTGATGCCAAACTTTGCACAGTTCAAACTCCCAGCTCACAACGCGAAATGACACAAAATTTATATCCATTTTGAAGCTTGAGATGTGACTTTAAGACTGGAAAGTTTCATAATTTTTCAACATCATTTGCCCAGTCAAAACGTCCACACCATCTGACTATCCAGAACAGACTTACATTGGACAGATTTTCCAGATTTTCACATTTGATCCCAAATGATTCCCATTTCAACCCAAACACGATTCTCACACAATTTTGCTCAAGAAAACCATTGGAATCATCAAAATAACCAAATTCAACTCCCATTGACATATTACACAACAACCACAACATGTCTCACAATGTCACAACACAATTCACACATTGCCACACTTTCCAAACCAAGTTCCCAAATCAATTCCAATGGCCAAAATGTTCAACAAAAGACCAAATTCTACACAACACATAAGCCAATTCATACCATTCGAAAATTGCACAAAAAAAATTCAAATTCATAAATTCCCAATACTCAACCAATGATTACAACAACTATATACCAAAATGCTTCTAATTCTTACCTCTTCTTCTTCTTAAAGCCAATTCTTCAACTCTCCAATTTCCAAATTTCCACAAGTTCTCAAACTTCACCAATCAAAATTCTGAAACCATAGGAATATAGCCCTCAACCTCATGAATAATATTAGTGAAGATGAATTAGGCATTCATGGTTATTTAGGACACTAACCTTAGGTTTTCTTCTTCCTCTTTCTTGCTCAACTTGGATGTCAATGGTGGAGAGGAGAGATGAAGTGAGCTGCTGGAAAATGATGAAGAAAGTCTTATTTTAGGGTGAGCTAAGTCACTTGGTCGACTTACATGGAAAGAGAGAGGAGAGATGAAAGCAAATAATCATGTTTGACTTTTCTTCTGTTTTTTTCTTTGCTTTTCATCTTGGTCAATGACTCAATTTGTTTTAATTTAATTCCTCTTCCCTTTCCTTAGTCTCCACCGAAATGTTGCAGTTTGAAACACAAAAAGAATGTTGACCACTTGCTTTAAGGCATATGTGACCCATATGACCAAAATTCCCTTGTAAAAGAGTTGAAATTTTGACCAAATTCCTCTTTCCTTCTCCTTTACCCTTTTTGAACGTTTTTAACAATATGAGGAAGGGTATTAATTTGTTTTTCCATTGGTCAATCTTGATCCTTCATTTTAAGCTTTATCACACAATTAAGCTTAACTATAGGGTTTAAGCACTGATTACAACACATTCGGATCAAAATCCACATCATATACTTCAAAAGTGTTCATTTACAATAATTACTTCACTTTTGGAGTCATTAGCCCTGAATCCCATTTTTGGGTTATTACATTTACAATTGGTCACTTTTTCAAAAAAGCCTGAAAAAGCATAATTACAAAATGCCCCTAAAACCCTGAAATAGGGGCTACTAAGGGCATTCTTGTCTTTTGCCAATGAATTTGGTAATTTCAAGTCCAGAAGTGGATTCCATGGATGAAAATATGTTAGAATAGCCCTAGTCTAAATTTCAAGAAACATATGGTCGGACCAAAAACAGTAGGGCTGGGTCAGGTTCACAGGGGCATTTTAGTAAATTTTCACGATAGACTCGTATAACCACAAAAAACACTATGGAAGTGTCTAAACTGGCACATTTGATTTTTTAGAACTGAGTTGAAAGCTTGAGGGATTGGCACGTGATTTGAGGCACACGGTTCGAGGTGGGAAAGGTCTAAGGTAGGGAACTTACCTCTCCTGCATGTATTTGATATATGTGCTAGTGTATTGATGCACGTTATTGCTTTTCTTGATTATGTGAAACATATATGAATGATTGAAGCTCTATTTCTATTTATTCTATGGCCATAAGTATGTTGTTTGAAACATTGAGCACACACATATGTCATTGTTTTTGCATGAGTTTATGTAATGCAAGAATGTCATGCATTAAGCACTTATCCCACATTCATATTAGTACTGTTTTCCTAAATGAGATTCTCTCGAATCTCACCCTCCCCTACCAACAATTTAGACAGGTGAATATGGAAGGTACACAGAGATCAAATAAGGGAACTATATGAGAGACTGCAGTGGTGGAACGAAGACGGGAAGATATCTCTGTTTCACTGGGACAAGTTTAGACACCCAAGTAACCCTGTGCGGCTACATAATTTGTAATTGTTATATACCCTCCCAAAGGTGAATTATGTAATCATGCACATATTATTAGTATGTTATGCTATTCCTGGGGCCCACCAAATCGTGCATTAATATTCTGTAGCAAGTCAAAAAAAGATAAGGGTGTGACATAGTATCAACTATTCTCCTAATCAGCTAGCAGAGATTTATATAAGAGATTATGCGATTACATGGTACAATGAAGAATATAATTCCTGATTGAGATCCTTAATTTACTTCTAGGTTTTAGAGATCATTACATGAGGCTTTGGGTACCAAACTTAGATTCAGTACAGCCTATCATCCTCAGATAGATGGACAAATAGAAAGAACTATACAAATGCTAGAAGATATGTTAAGGGCATGTGTATTAGATTTCAAAGGAAACCGGGATCAATTCCTTCCACTTGCAAAATTTGCATACAACAACATCTATCATTTGAGCATTCAAATAGCTCCATATAAAGCATTGTATGGAAGAAGTATCAACCGCCCTTATGCTAGGCAAAACTATCTGAGAGGAAGTGTTATGGGCCAGATATAGTAGATCAAACAATAGAACAAATTAAATTGATAAACCAGAGATTGTTGACACTCAGAGTAGGTAGAAGAGCTGTGCCGATAAGAGGCGGAAGCCTCTAGAATTTAAAGTTGGAGATTACGTGTTTTTGAAAGTCTCACCTATCACTTGTATTAGTAGGATATTAAAGGTGAAGAAGTTAAGCACTAAATACATTGGTCTATTTGAAATATTGGCAAGCGTTAGGCCAGTAGCATATCATATAGCTTTACCCCCAAATTTGAGCAAACTACATGATGTCTTCCATATCTCACAGTTAAAGAAGTATCAACCCGACTTCGAACACGCATTTGAATATGAAGATGTAGATGTGCGGGATGATCTTACATATGAGGTCAAACCTGACTAAATCATTGATCGACAGGAGAAACAACTCAGGCATAAGAGTATCCTGTTCGTGAAATAGAGGAAGACATGCAAAGACGTTACCCAGAATTTATGAATATGTTCATATATCAAATTTTGGAAGCGAAATTTTATTGAGGACGGAGAGCTGTAATATCCCAAATTTTGTTGACCAAAATTCCTTGTACATTTGTTACATAAAATGAAATAAAATGGTGGGTTTTAGTGCACTTGAAATGGCAAAATATTAGTAGAGGTTACATGAAATTTGGCTAAGACATAAACGTTTGCCTTCTTAAAGGCCTAATTTTATAGCCCAAAATGGAGAAAGGAAGAGCACAATTATTGGCCCAATTTAATATGAAATTTTCAGTCAAAAATAAAAAGGGAATAAGGAAGCCAAAATTTAATTCAAAAATTGAAGAAATTTAAGGGCAAAATGGTCATTTGGCTAATAAATAAAGAAGCCACTTATTTCTTCATAATTAAGGGGTCAAAGTCAACCAATAAGGAAGGAGAGAGGAGAAATTAAATATTTGGGCGCAAATTAAGCCAAGTGGAAGCATTTAGAGCCAAGTGGAAAAAGAAGAAGCAAAAAGTAATGTCATGTGCAAAAATTCCATTAAATTATTATTATTTTAAGGATGTGGAAGTTGATATTTCAAGAAGCTACTTGACTCTTCCAGAGGGCCAAAATTTTGGCCAAATAGAGAGAGAACAGAGAGAGCAATATCTTGAAGAAAGCAAAGAGCAAAAGAAGAGATAAGAATTCAAGAAGCCAACCTAGGTAACTTTGTAAGCAAATTTCACTTGTTCTTGTCTCAAACTCTCATAAACCTCTTCTAATCTCCATATCCTTCTTGAAATCACAAGAACCAAGAAGAAAATCAAGGAGAGACAAGAAGGATAGGGGACGGTTGAGGAGGAAAAAGAAGAGAATTAAGAGGTAAATCATGAAACCTTGTCTTATTTGTTGATTCATGGTTGTTGTTGGTGAATTGGTTGATTATTTGGCTTGATTTTCATGGTTTTGTGATTTGGGAAGCATAAACCCCAAAGGGAGGTGCTATCTAATTTCTGATTAATCATATGAGAAGTGTAATTAAAGGGTTCAAGAAGTGAATTAGGGTGAAAAGGAGGTGTTTTGTTGAATGAAAGCATGAAAATCCAATTTTTTTTTAATTTTTCTTGAATTTTGGCCAGGGCTGATTTGCTATATTTGGGCTTGAATTCGATGGATTTGATGTTTTCAATGTGTTTAGAATGAAAATTTGTGTAGGGAACATGTGAAAAAAATGAAGTATGGAGGCTTTAGGGTGTGAAATGACAATTTTATCCCTAAAACCCTAATATATGTGGTTGCAAGGATAATTTGGGAAATGGAGTGTGATTCTTGCAAAACTAAGGTAAAAAATGGATTCTACATGTGAAATTGTATAGGAATAGCCTAAGTTATAGTTTTTGGTAAAGTACAGTTATACCAGATATAAAGGCAAATTAGACCGGATTCTTTAGGGCATTTTGGTAATTATGCATTTTTTATAGAGATAACCAACCATATGAATTTAGGAATGAGACATGAATGAGTAATAACTCATTTATTATAAATTTGCAATTTTAGGATTTGACATTTGCTTGAGCCGGACCAAGAATCATTAGACCGGAGTAGCTAGGCTATTCAAAAGGATTTCAAATAGTAACTCTATCTTTCATACACTATGTGATTGTTTATATGCTTTGTCTTGCCATATTCTATGATATGAACTATTTCTTACAAAAACCTAGCTATGGTGTGGGAAAGCACAAGTAGCACCTAGTGGGAAAAGAACAAGTACCATCAAGCCAAGTGGGACCTAGCTGAGGTAGTGAGACAAGTACAGATAGACAGTTATCTACTCTGAAACATTACAACAAGTAAGGGTCAAACTGTCATATGATCCTAAACAATGTACACAACGTGGCTAGTAGGGACAAACAGTCATTTGATCCTGAATGTCGAACAGATGGACATGTTTATAGTATATTTGTTCTATTACATTATATGATGCATTGCATATTTATTTATCACATTTTATATAATTGATTGTGTGTTACTATTGAGATTTATATGAATCTCACCCCTTTCCAAATATTTAAAAAATTATTCAGTGAGAGACAGCAACTCCAAGGGCAAGGAAGTAGATACCATCCATTAATTTGGGTTATGTCAAAGCAGTAGTGTTGTTATTTGTAGTTTTTTATGTTATTTTGGGTTATGTAAATACAACATACAAACCCTATAAGGATTCTTGTAATATAATGAAGTACTTTATTTCAGTATGTTTATGCTATTTCTGTTCGTCCACAAAACTGTGTGTCAATACTCTGATAAATGTCAAAATATTAAAAGGTTTGTCAATTGGACTATGGCTCCCCTCCTTTTTATGAAACCAAGGAGGTGTCATTATCCAACGAACACACTATAATTCCAACCAAAGGAAAAACATTGGAGACGAGGCCTTGAGAATCGCCACTCACTGTGCACCAAGTATTGGCATACAACGTGGTATTTACATACACAATAACTCCCATCACTGCTGCACATCCATCCATGTGCATCAAGTACAAGCAATCACAATTATGGCATGTATATATAAGTTCTAAATCATGACTATGGTTCCCAATAGGATTTATCAAATAATACATCCTCTCAATCATCATTAAGATAACAAATATCATTATCTAAAAAAAATAGTGTCATTTCCAAATCATTTATAACAAACAATATTTTCATCATAACACACAAGCATGCTTAACCAATTTCCAAAATACATAACCATGAGTTCTAATAAACACAAGCATGCTTGAATAGTTTCTAATCTCATCAATATAAGTTTTTAGTCAAATATACAATTGAAAAACAAGCCTGCCATGGGCATAGCAAAACTGAAACCAATTTAATATATATATATATATTGTTCATAAGTATATAAAAGAATAAAAAAATTTACCTATATTCCAAGCCTACCAACACTCGAACGATTCCAATTCGCTAACACCAAATAATTTAACTTTAATATACACTATTATAATACAATTTCTCATCAAGAAAATTGCTAAACAAATAATCAATTTAATTATATAGACTTAAAGTCTCCAACTCTATCTTTAACTACCAAATATCACTTTTAATGACTAAATCCCCAATCCAAGATCAAATTATATCTTTTCCAAATCCTAATATCTCATTTGAACTAATAATTAACCCATAATTGCTCAAATAGATCAACCAAAATACCCATTTTCATTTTTCATTTAACAATATTCTAAACCGATTAAACATCAATTCTACCTCCAATAAATATAACCGAATCATTAAACTCAAGTTTAATTGGTACAACTATCATATTCAATCATAACATTTCTCTACTATTCAAACCCTAACTCTAAATCTCTCAAATAATACAGTATAAAAACTCTAAACCAATTAAATGTACATATTTACTCACCTCTACAATTCTATGGTTTCAATTTATTGAAACTCAACACTTGCTTCAAGCCCTGACATTCAAACTTGCATTGCAATGCTCCCAACAAAATTTATACTTTTAGAAGGCTCTCAATTAGTAGAAATATTTGTGAAATAAGTGATAAGGTTGGAAGAATTTTTTAGGATAAAATAGAGCCCAAAACTCTCTTAAACCACCATTAGCAGAGGAAAAGCTCCTCACTCTAATGTAAGGAATTGACTAGAAGAAGAAGAAGAAGAAGAAGAAGAAAAGACGTAAGAGAGAGAGAAAGAGAAGAGTGAGTGTGTATTGTAATAGTGGCATGAGACCCACCCTTTTTTATTTCTTTTCTCTTTTCTTTTCTTTTCGTCCTCCTTTATTCTTACTTTTATATATATATATATATATATATATTCTATTTTTTAGTCATTGGACAATCTTTAATCCTCCTTCTTAACCAATCACCATTTGTCAAGATTCTCCTTTATTATAAATAATTAGTTTTAATTGATGTATATTAGTAAAATAACATTTCATAAGCTATAAATATTTATAATCTTTGATGTGAGGAATATCTTAAATACTTTTATTTAATCACACCAAGTCTTATTAAATTTTCTCTATACACATAATTTTATAGTAACTTCAATTGACCATCATATAATTTCATTTCAATATTAATAAATATATACTACCTTGAATTACCTATCATATTCCATTATTGCCTTAATTCTTAATTTTATATTTCTACATCAAAAATAATGTATTTGATTTATTCTAAGCCTCAAGTTATTCAATAAATCTTGTCCCAATAATTATTTCACATTAGGAAAAAAAATTAGGAAGTTACACTGACCCTTAACCTAGCCAAACGAAGGGTGATATCAAGGGCCCTAAGAATACTAAAAGCATCCACTAGGTGCCAAGTGGCAGCCATGCCACGTGGTATAATAGCATCAAACCCCTCACAACTACAACTCCGTACAATTCAACACAACTCAGTATGCAATCCAACAGTTCAACATCACCAAATACAGTATCACTAGATTATTCTCATAGTCAATATTGAATACCATGCATTATTAACATTCATATAAAGCATTCAAGCCCACTTAACTAACAAGTTTACTAAAAGCATAATGCATATTGTCATTGTACCTTTTCCATATAAATAAAATACTATAATATATATTTATAATGATTAAAATACTAACTTACACTTATAATCACATCAACAAGCATACAAGGAAATTGAAAAGTGGTTATCTCTTGTCAAAGTTAATGAAAGTAACAACATTCTTGTGAAGCCCCATGCTCAGCCGTAACAAAGGAAAGTATTCTTATGAAGCCCCACACTCAACCATGACAAAGGAAAGTTTCTTAAATCATACGCTCTCCTATTGATGAAACTCAACCCTTACTCCAAGCCCTAAATTATTAAACTTGCTTTGCTCCCAATGAAATTTACACTACTAAAATGCTCTTCTTCAGTGGAAAAATATTTGTGAAATAAGTATTTTGATTGGGAGATTTTTGGAGCATGAAATAAAGCAAAAAAATATCTCAAACTTCATAAATAGAGGTTGGGAGGCATTGGAAAAGTGGAAGAAGAAGAAGAGGTGGTGTGGTGAGGATGCTCCGTGATTTTAAGTTAAATGGGATGTGGGTCCCACTTTTGTTTTTATTATTAATCTATTCTTTTCTTTTCCTTTTTTTTCTTTTATTCCTTTCCTTTTACTATTCTATTTTTTATATAAAAATCTTATCGATTTTAAACTCATTTGATATTGGGAAATTATAAATTTCCAATTTTCTTCAAGAACCCCATTAATTAAGCCTTATTTATATATTTAATTTAAATAAAATTTATATAATATATAAATAATTAGTCAATTAGGTGGGAAAATATTTTAAATAAGTTTAGCCCCACCAAATCCTTATTAAATTCTTTCTATACTCAAATAATTATACAGTAATTTCCAATTACTACAAAATACTCAATATTAATAAATATGTACTACTTAAAATTTTAAATCATATACCACTTTTTTCTCAAATCTATATCATTCTAAACCTGAAACAATGCATTTAATCTGCTCTAAACCCCAAGTTACTCAATAAATCTCATCCTATTAATACTTTAATATTAACAATAAAATTGGGATGTTACATGTTGTAGTCTAACTCTCAAGCACAAGCCATATGAATCGCATGCTACAGTGATTGATTAGTAGTGTACATCAATTTTATCTCGTTTTTCACCGTATAGACATTAGTTCCAAAATGTACTCAACATTTAAACCAAAATGTTTTTCACAATAATTCTTTTGCACTCTCATTTATGAAAAAGAGTTCTTTACATGGCTATAAGTCTATATTCATGCTTCAATCTATTTTCTATACACACACACACACACATATACATATACATGGATCTCATCTCAGTTTAATTAAGGTGGCTTAAACTCAAATTGTTCCTAACCATCTTATAGTAATAATTTTCTCATCTTACGTTCCTATGCCTATGTGAAACATGGGAAGATGGTTGTTTGTGTGAGTAAACAACCGTTTCTGACGTATACAACATATAGAATTCTATACTTTGCTTGTATTTATTCATAGCATACAAACTATTTCTTTAATCTTCATATGTTCAAGGCCTTATGTTTTATTTGTGCCCAAGATCTTCAATAACTCAGTAAATATCAAGCTATGAGCTTAGTAAGGGGGTCCGCCGACATTCTGTTAGCAGACAATTATTGAATGATTGCTTCCCTTCTCTAAAAGCATATCTCTCACAGAGATACATCAAATATATACTTCACCCTTTTGTAATACTTAGGATCCCTGTCATAAGATGTTATTGTTTGTATCCTTCTATCCCTTATTCGATATTCCTAGTCACTCCTAGAAACTTCTCTATATGAATCCTTGAATCATGGTAGAACATGATCTGATTCCATGGATGATAGAGATTCACAATCTATGTCTTTACTCCATTATAACTTGCCTAGGTCTTGTATTAGAGTATCATTTCTAAAGTGACTTGTTGCCTTGACAACTTAGTCCATGGTTCTTCTCACAATATGGACCGAAAAAGGTTTCCAAGTCCAAATGCATTTTGTCTTGTATGCACCAATGTGTACATTCATGTTACCAACCATATTATTGGGACTGTATTTGTAACCCCCTGCCGTAATTAATATCCGGATTATGCAATTAACGTGAAATAGAGACCAATAAGTCAAAACAACAATTATATACCCATCAACCAGACGGGGTTTTCAAAGTCATTTAAAACACGGTCTCATATTTCCACTCCGAATATAATTACTATGCGAAGATAAATTACATTTATACAAATATCAGAGTACGCAAATTAAATTCCCGACAATTACGGGATCATATCTTCGCTCAATAAACATAGGGCACATTAGCCCATACAACTCAAATATCAGGGATTACACAACTTATCCGAATACATTCTCAAATACTGATCCATACAATCAAATACACAATCCCAATAACGTATTGATAACCAACACTAAGCTCTCACCCAAAACGAGTCCTCTTCGTCCTTGGATGCTTGCTTCATCCTCAATCTTCCTTCCCTGTCTAAAATGTTGATAGGGGAGGGTGAGATTCTGGGGAATCTCAGTAGGAAACACATACCAATATGCACGCAAGATAAGTATTTAATGCATGACATGCTTGCATCACAATAACTCATGTTCACATCATGATATATCCGCATGCTCAATGTTCACACAACATACTCATGGCCATAGTATAATAGAAACAGAGCTACAATCATTCTCATATGTTTCACATAATCATGCAAAGCAATAACATGCATCAATACACAAATACAATTATCAATACATGCAGGAGAGGTAAGTTCCCTACACTCTTTCCACGTAAGCTCCAGATCCGGCTGCTCACGCTCAGGAAATCCTCAAATCCTATAACCAAGATCAAGGACATAGGATTAATCCCTTTTCCAATTCCTTAACTTTTAGATATTCAGGTTGGTTATCATTATTGCCCTTTAAGTGCCCTCAAACACCTTAATCCATAGCTCTAAAGGGTTGGAAGACTATCCCCAAAGATCCCCTTTTGAACACTCAAACTTGATATTTTTCACTGTCTCACTCGAGCACAGAAGCTCTCACTCGAGCACAAGTACGGACATCACTCGAGCACAAATGCTCTCACTCGAGCATTGGTACGGACAACACCCGAGCACAAGAGAAAGTGAGACCGAAAGCACATGCCCGAGAGCACAAACCCACTCCAGAAGCACAAGCTCACTCGAAGCACAAGCTCACTCGAAGCACAAGGGGCTCACTCGAGCACGCTGCCCATACCCGCGAGCACAAGAGAAAGTGAGACCGCGAGTGAACACCCGAGAGCACAACTCTCACTTTCAGGAACTGGCTCACTCGAGCACAAATCCTCACCCGAGCACAAGGCCAAAAGCCTCACTCGAGCACCCGCGAGAGAAATCCAGGAAGTGAGAACCCGAGAGCACCCAACGCTCTCCAAGCACTGGATCCCTTCGAGCACACCACTCACACCCGCGAGCACACACCTCTCACTCGCGAGCACACTCGGCTCACTCGAGCAGACCATGCTCTCTCTCGAGCATGCTCTTCCCTCACTCGAGCACAAAGCGATGTGCTCGAGCATTGCACACAAAACCCAGGTGCACTCGAAGCAAAACAAGGGAAAACTCACATATCACTCGAGCAGGTTCTTCCTCACTCGAGCAAGATTCATCCCTCACTCGAGCACACCCCTGTCTGCTCGAGTGAATCTATCAGATTCCAGAAAACGCAGCAAACTTACCACATTTTCCTAACTCTTGCCCAATTGATCCAAATGGACCACAAACCTCTACCAAAGCCACTCCCACACAAAATCACTCACTGAATTCAATGGAATCAATGGAATTACCAAAATCCCATTCCATTAACAAGCTTTGGCCTAGGGCAATATAATCATCCATTTTCCAAAATCATTAACCTCACACAATTCAATCCCAAATCCCTTCTATCTATTCAAAACTCATACCAATATACCATTTCCAATGCCATATCATGCCAAACTACCCATTACCCATATTTTCGAAATTAGGGCAATAATTCCAGAAATTCATAACATAATCATTTGGCATGAAACATAGATAGAAGGATTGGTTTCACATACCTTATCCACTTTCTCAAAGACACTCTTTGATTCTCCAAGCTTCATATTTTCGTGATCCTCAAATCACCACCAATGGAGAAGCTACAACCACCACAATGAAGCTCTCAACTCAAGGATTAACATTAGAGAAGAGAGTTTGAGCTAAAGAGGCCATTTGCTTACCTCAATATTCCATTTTTCCTTTCTCTTTCCCAAGCACCTTCAGCGAAAATGGAGGAAGGAAGAGAAGAGAGAGAAACCGAGAGAGAGAGAGAAGAGAGGAGATGGAGATGATGGTGATGTGTCTCTTGTCTCATCCAAGGGCTCACCACATGCCACTTGTCACCATCTCATTCCAACTCTCATGGGCTCACATGCACACACATACACATGATTATGCCCCTTGATCCACTACACAATCAATCCTAGCCATTGATCATTTTAATCACACATCTCATTTTCTCTTAGCTAGTAATTAATTTCTCTATTAATCACTAACTAATTCCCAACAATTTCACTCTTTCAATTTCCAATAATTATGGCTTATTAGTTATTATTGCCATAACCCACATAATTATTCTCAATAATTATCATTAGCCCTTAATCAGAAATTGGGATGTTACAGTATTCACCTTCTCTATGTTGGATTCCTAGTAGGATGGTAACCTCTCTAGGGTTGTGCCCCTAACTTCAGGGGTGTCTATGGTTCTGTAGTTTAGCATGCTGAGATTCTTAAGGATCACACTTGTACATGTCTTAGGGGGCAAAAACTATACCTTTAACACCCCAATTTTTATTCACCAATATACCTTGTAATCATTATGACATTCAATGGAATAAAATGGTGAATGTTGATGTATGTAGAATTCAAGAAGCTAGTAAATTTCCATTTTCATGAGAATTGGGCTAGAACAAGTTATGAAATTCATTGTTGGGTGTTCCAAAAAGCCCATTACTAAAGCCAAAAATGGAACAATAAAAGAGCTCAATATTAGGCCTAATATTAAGGGGAAATATATATTTGGAGCATTCTTGGCCAAGTAAAATTGTTGGTAAAAAAAATGAAAGTAAAAAAAAGGGCAATTGAATGATGATTTGAAGAAAGAGAAGCATGATAATTCATGAAACAATTTCCTCTCCCTTTTCCTCATGATAAATTCATCCAAGAGAGGGAAATAGGAGGAAAAAATAATTACTTAGATAAATATGTTGCCATTTGTTTTGATTTGGAGCCATGTAATTAAATATGAAGTCATAAAAATAAGAACACATGGGAATGGGCATAAAATATATTATTGCAAGGGAGATAAAGAGGATATTCCAAGAAGCTAATTTTTGTTCTCTCTTCCTCTACAATGTTGGTCAAACAAAGAAGCAAGAAGGAAATGAAATACTTGGTGCAAATATGCCTAAAGTTGGACCACTTATGGCTAAGAAAAGTGAGGTAAAAAGTCAATAATTGTGGGCAAAATATTTATAATTAAGGATAGCATTTAAAGAGATAAATTAGGATATTTCAAGACACATATTAAGTGTTTCCAAGGGGCTAAGTTTCGGTCAAGTTATGGAAGAATGACAAAAGATGATGGTTAACATAAAATAGCATGTGATAAATAGAATAAAATATAACAAATTAAGGAGGTGGATGAAAGATGTTTTACAAGCCTCTCATCATCTTTCCTCAAGCTCACTTTCATCCAACTTGAGAGAGAAAGGCTTGAGCAAGAACATAGAAACCAAAAGGGAACAAGAAGCAAGGATTAAGGTAAGTAATAGGTGATTTCACTTATTTATGCATACAAATCCAAGGACACTCTCTCTAATCCTTATATCTTCATGAATATCACTTGTAGCAAGGCAAACTCAAGAGGAAGAGATAGAGGGAAGGAAAAATCAAAAGGTAACCACATATCACCTTGTTCTCTTGTGAATGCAAGGTTATATGATGTTGTTGGTTGAATTAGTTGGTTGTTTGGTTTGCTTTGTCTTTCTTTGTGATTTTGGGTTGTGGAAACCCTAACATGTTATACTTTCAAATTTTCCCCTAATAATGTGCAATTGGTGTTTAATAGGTTAAACATGTGATTAAAGGTGTAAAGAAGGTGGTTTAGGGATTAAAATAAAGAAACTCCAATTTTCCCTTTTTATTATGAAATTCGTATAGCTACTGGTTCACTCAGGGAAGAGCTGGAATTTTGAAGTTCTAATGGTTCCATTGGATTTAAAAGGGAAAATTGTGTGGGAATATAGGTGTTCATAATTTTTGGAAATTCTTATGCAAATCTGGAATTTATTGAAGTTGTAAGTGCATGTTATTTGATTTGCTTCCAGTGAGGAGTGGCATCATGCAATGAAATTTGTTTGTCAAACCTAGTCCAAAAATCATGAAACTTAGTAGGATTAAAGTAGACATCTAGAGCTTTGATTTTTTATTTTATAGGTAGTTTGTAATTTTTGGAGAAGTACATTAAAAGTTATGAATTTTCAAAGTTGTGGTATGTTTCTTGAAGGAAATATGGAATAGTATAGGTTTGGCGAATTTCTGGGAACAATGTGCTTACAGTGGTCAAAACTAGGTATTTTTTCATGAAACTACATTTAAAGGCTTCATTTAGGCTTTGAAATCAGTTCAATTGGATTTTCCTAGAATTAATGATGAAATTCCAGAGTTAACTGAAAATCTGCCAGTTTCTTGAAATAATGAAACTGCACTATGCAGAAGTGTACTATACATAAACTGTTATAACTACATTAGATAGCCAATAGAATTTGATTTAAAGGCAGTAATGGTACAAGAAATAATCAGTTGCTTGTAACTTTAATTTTTATAGGAATTAGAAATTTCTCGAGCCGGAACCAAGGTTAGAACTTACTGAGGAATTGAGAAAGGAGTCAGGTAGTAACTTTTTCTTGCATATACTATGTGATTATTGTATGTTTGTATATGTCATCTTTTGTAACATGAGCATAGTATCTCGAACATGCCTGTTAGCCTGGTTGGGTTATAGGACCAAACGTAGGTGCAGAGTTAAGCCATGATTGGTCAGGGTTAAGCCTGGGTTGCCAAAGGGTTACGCCAGGGTTGAACAGTCATTTGGCCTTGGATAGTGTGAACACAAAATTTTATCATTTTACATAACATAGTGTATGACATATTTATTTTCACATTTTATATATATGAAATGCATGTTGCTACTAAGATTCGCTTGAATCTCACCCTTTTTCAACAATACAAACATTATAGTTAAGGTTATTGGATTGAAGGGCAAGGCAGTAGCCACCAGTAAGTAAGCATCCTGGTACAATCAGAAGCTGCTTTTGGTTATCATACATGTAGTTTTTATTTATTTTGGAGACTCTATACATATTTTTCAAACCCTATGGGGATTTTCTATTCCCCAACATGTCTTTTAAACATTTGTAGCATTTAATAAAATGGAAGGATGAATTTTAGAGGATGTGATTATGTTGTCGGTGAAATTTCCTGTGAGGCAGTAAGCTTTTAAAGTGGTATTGGATTACCAACTGATGACAAAAAATGATGCAATTCTATAAGGAGGAAGTAGACATCCTAAACTTTAATTTGATAGGTAATGGGTTATTTTTGGAGCTGTATGTAAAGAGTTATGAATTTTTGAATTCAGCTCTAAAAAATTGTTGATTTTCTGAAACATCGTCCAAAGAATTTAATTCTGGGAATTTCGAGCTTCTAATTGGTTAAGGGCTATATTTTTTCCTTGAAACTAGACTTAATAAGGGTTCTAAAGCCTTGGAATCACTCTGATATGATGTCTACAAATTTAGTTATAATTTTTGAAATTTGGGCAGGAAATTTGCCAGAAATCTGAAAATGGGAAATTAATTAATTAATTATTTTGGGAAAATTTGAGATATTTTAAAAAGTCATCTCCATCCCTTCCATGCTCATTCACGTCAGTTTTGGGCTGAAAAAGAAGAGAGAAAGCTTGCGAAAATTCTAGAGAGAGAAGGAGGAAAATCTCATAAGATAGGTCGATTTTCTTGGTGAAATTTATCCTAATGTATATAATCCTTTCTCTAAGCTTCTCTTCTACATGATTCAAGGTCTTTGAAGCTCAAAATTTAGTGTTGAGAGTAGGCTAGGGTTCAGCCAAGAAAGGAAAAGCCAGACAGAATCTAAGATGACTTCGTAAACATCAATCTTTGGTTATTCTGGCTGCTGTGGATGATTTAATCGGTGAATTTCTGATTAAATTGCTGTGATTATAGAATTTGGGAAACATTGTGTCCCAGATGTTATGGTACCAAAATTAAGTCCAAATGGTAGTTTTAACATAATTAAATAGTTAATAAGGTGGTTAAGAGTAGAAAAGAGCTAGTCTGCGGAGTAAAAACTCAAAAACCCCAATTTTTCCCTGATAATTTGAAGTTTTAGCCATGCTATTTAGAGGGGTTAGGGCTGGATTTCTAATAATTTGATAATTCCATTGTGTTCAGGAGGGAAATTTAGATGGGGTTACAGTTGATCACTTTTTCAAAAAAGCCTGAAACCACATAATTACAAAAATGCCCCTAAAACCTTGAAATAGGGGTTGTTAAGGGCATTTTGTCTTTTGGCAGTGAATTTTGTAATTCTGAGTTTAGAAATGGATTTTTTGGGTAAAAATATGTTAGAATAGCCCAGGTCAAAATTTCAGAAAAAGTACGGTCAAATCGAGCAGGGAAGGGCCGAGTTGAGTCCCTGGGAGCATTTTGGTAAATTTTCACAATAGGCTTATATAACCGCTAGAAACACTATAGAAGTGCCTGAAATAGTACATGAATAGGTTTTAACCTAATTCTTGTACATTTGATTTCAGGACTGAGTTGAGAGCCAATTGGTGGCACACTTTATGAGGGGCACGTTACCAGTCAAGAGGGGGTTAAGGTAGGGAACTTACCTTATTTTCATGTAATTGATATATCTGCTTGTGTAGTGATGTATGTGATTGCTTTACTTGATTGTGTAGAGCATATTTGAATAAATAAAGCTCTGTTTCTGTTTTTGCTGTGGCCATAGTTTTGTTGCATGAAACATTAAGCATATAGAAATGTCATTATGGGGTATACATCTAGTTAAAGCTAACATGTCATACACATAGCATCTATAATGCGTGCATTATGGTATCTATTTCCCACTGAGATTCTCTCAAATCTTACTCTCCCCTACCAATAATTTTGACAGGTGAAAACAAGAGGTGTACTGAAAGCAAAGAAGAGAACCTTACGGGGAGGATTTCGGTGGTGGAACAAAGATGGGAAGATGTCTTCATTTCACTAGGACGGGTTTAGATACCCAAGTAGCCCTATGCAGCTACATTAGTGGTAATTATTATGTATGAACCCCTATAGGGAATTTCAGTAATCAAGCATTAATTATCAGTATATTGATTTTATTCCTCTGTTGCCAACCGAATTGTATTTCGTTTTCCATAAATACTCAGAGAAAAGGTGAAAATAAGATAAGGATATTATATTTATTATCACTCCCTACCATATTGGGTAGGTTCACTAAGCACCCTTACTGATAGGGAAGACTTAATCAGAATATCGGATACTCCCTACTCTAGCCTTTCTTTCACTTTTTGAAGTTTTGAACACTCAAACAAGGGGCCAAGTAAGACTACCATGTGAAAGCTGGTACCATTGAGCTAGCTAGCTCAATGGTACTATATCTAACATGGGGCACAACTTTTGACTCCAGGGTCATGATTTCAAGACGTGGGAAGGCGAAAGAAACCCGTGTAAGAGGAGGCCAAGGATAGCTTTGTGAGTCCACCCTTAGTGGGTAGCTACCAACCTATGTGGTCCAGTTTGGGGTGTGACTTTCACTTTGTGAAACCTCAGATACTACTAAATGGATTATTGTTCTATGAAACTCTCATTCTGCTTCATGTAGAGTTCATTATCCAATTTCCAAATTGGAAAATGATCTTTACATCATATTGATGTAATTTTAAGGCTAAACTTCTTGGTATAGCCAGAATTGGTCATTCAAAGTTAAAATGCACTACTGACAAGCTTTCCACTACATTACCTCTTAGCCACTAATGGTTTTAGGTTTGATATGCCCCTTATGGATTTGAGGACCTACTTTTTCCCAATCACCTTTCTGTTAGATCCCATATGTTTTGATGATAACAAAGATTGGATCAATGATATAAAAGGATTTGATGACAAACAAATGAATTTGAACAAAGTAGCAAAGCATTACTTGAAGTAAGCACTGGAGTAATAAGAAAATTTTGTGATGGCTTACTAGAGTAGCTACTCGAGTAAGGGAAGCAGTTACTCGAGTAAGCACTCGAGTAATAGTGGAGAATTTCATCCAAAGAAGCACTGTCAAAATTTGGAAGAAGTTACTCGAGAGACCACTCGAGTAATCTGCAAAGTTATATAGACCATTACTCGAGTACCCACTCAAGTAACATCATTTACAAAGGGATCACTTGAGTAACCAGGCCAAAAATCTTCCAGTAGTTCTCGGCCAAGAAATGCAACACTTTACTTAAGTAGCCACTCGAGTAACCAAGTGAGAAAAAGGAATTACTCGAGGAACCACTCAAGTAATCTGTAGAGTTGTTTGATCCATTACTTGAGGGGTCACTCGAGTAATCAGTAAGCAAACTCTCGGCCAAGAATTTGATGCAATTACTCGAGGGAGTAATTAAGTAATCTGCCGAGTTATTTGAAATTTACTCAAGGGATCACTAGAGTAACATGTGAAGAAAAGTGAAGGCCACTCGAGTAACCACTCGAGTAATCAGATTACCAGAGTCAGCACCCGAGTAACTTGTGAAGAAAAGACATGACCACTCGAGTAGCCACTTGTGTAATCAGAGAAACAATGAAGAGAACATGCAAGAAGAGCAAAATCAAATAAAGTGTATGAGATCTCACCTACCACTACCTACCGCAGACGGATAGTTTTCAAATTTGAACAATAGTCAACCATTGATACGCAACTCTAACGGACATGTTTGAATTGCTTCCAATAGTCATTATAAATCATCTAAATATATGGAGCATTCAAAGAGAAGAATACAACACACAAGAACTGAAAACACACGAACATACACTACACACTCTTAATGCTTTGTTTTCTTATACTCATTCATTATACTTCAGTGATTATATATTTGCTCTGTGAGAGAGTTTTTGGTTAAAAACTCAATAATTGTTAATGAGATAACTTAAGGTTGTGGAACCTTGAGTTGGGGATTTGATTGTAATGTGTAAGGGGGAGCGAGTGTCCAGGTGAAGGAACTTGCTGTGTACTGAGGTACCATGAACCCACTGAATCTTGGAGAATATAGTGAAAATCTCAGAGACGTTCTGAGGATTAGACGTAGGTCAAAGTGGTTGTGGCTGAACCAGTATAACTCCCGGTGTACACTTCAGTGATATTTCTCTTTACTCTCAACTGCTTTAAATATTCTGTCAATTTTCTTATATGGAACAAAATTTCTGGTGTTACCCAATTCACCCCCTTCTTGGGTGAAACACTTGCACTAACATTTGGTATTAGAGCATAGGTCTTCTTGTTAAGGTTTAACAGCCTAAGAAGGATCCAATGGCAAGCATGGGTGAAGGCATTCTTCCTGACGGAGCTTCTATCACAAGACCTCCGGGTTTCAATGGCGAACACTTCTAATTTTGAAAAGCAAAGTTCAGAGTCTTCATAATGGCTACTGAATATGGGCTATGGGATGTGATCGAGAGTGGAAACTACAAACTTGAAAAGATTGTAGATTCACAAAGAGTTCCTAAGACACCAGCAGAATATGATGAGAATAACAAGAAACTCATTACACTCAACAGCAAAGCAATTTTAATGATTCAAAGTGCCTTGAGTCAAAATGAGTACTTCAAAATCTGCACACTTCCAACAGCTAAAGAAATGTGGGAAGCCTTGGAAATAGCTCACAAAAGAACTTCGGGAATAAAAGAAAACCGGATCAATACTCTGGTTACTGAGTTTCATTTACTTTGTATGAAATCAGGTGAGTCGATAGCTGAATTTGAACTTAGATATACTCACTTTGTTAATCAACTTGCAGCACTTGGAAAATTCTATGATCAACATACCCAAGTACGAAAGATTTTAAATATTCTTTCTAAAAACTGGGAGGCAAAAGTCACTGCAATTGAAGAAGCAAAAGGTGAATCAATCCGATTGGTTACTTCTCTATTTGGAAGTCTTTCTGAATATGAAAGTAAGTTAAAGTTCAAATGAGAACTAGATGATATTGGTGATAAGAAGAAAAGAGGTCTAGCACTAAAAGCAAAAGAAGAAGAACAAGATGAAGAGCTTGACGATGACGAAATGGGCCTAATCATAAAATGATTCAAAAAGTTTTACAAGAAAGGCCAAGGATTCAAAAACTTTCAGAAAGGAGGAACAAGCAATAAAGAACACATCATTTGATATGAATGTGGAAAGGTAGCATATTTCAAATCAGAATGTCAAGAACTGATTCAGAAGAATAAAAAAAAAGAGGAAAGGAAAATTCTACAACAAGAAGAAAGCCTTTGTATCTGCTATATGGGGAGATAGTTCTTCTGACGAAGAAAGCGATGAAGAGGAAGTAGCCAATATCTGTCTAGTTGCTCAAGAGGAAATAGAAGAAGAGGTAACTAATTCTGATCCTACCTATAATGAATTACTTTTCGAATATAATGCTTTACATTCTGAATTCATCAAAGTAGTTAAAGAATTAGTTATTTTCAAAAAGAAAAACAAAGCTCTTGAAGTAGAACTTAAAGAGACTTTTAAAAAGAATTGTGAAAACTGTACTTCTTTGAAAAAGAAAAACATTGATCTTACTAAATCTCTTGAAAAATTCACTAAAGGAAGTGAAATGCTAAATGTAATTTTAAAATCTCAACGATTTGTGAATGATCGTTCTGGAATTGGATATGATCCAAAATCATACAGAAGAAAAGGAAGAAAGAAAGCTAGAGGTAAACATACTTGAATTATTTTCAGCATTCTGTGCATACATCAAATCCTTTTGTACATTGTAATTATTGTAATAGAAAAGGTCATTATACTTCATCATGCATTCATAGGAAGAAAGGAAATATAGGAACCTACAAATGGATACCTAAAGGTTTATATGTTCTGAAAAATTTTTGTACTAACCCAAAAGGACCCAAAAAGATGTGGGTACTAAGACTTAATCGTATTCGATTGCAGATATGTCTTAAAGCATCCAAAAACAACAAGTGGTACATAGACAGTGGATGCTCTAGACATATGACTGGTGATTTTGAAAGTTTTTCCATATTGCAACCTAAGGAAGGTGGAAAGGTAAAATTTGGAGGAAATCAATATGGAAAAATAGCAAGAATTGGTGAAATAAAAAATAACAAAAGAATACAAGTCAAAGATGTACATTACTTTGAAGGCTTGTGTCATAATTTGCTGAGCGTAAGTCAAAGTGCAGATAAAGACAACTGGATAATATTTGATTCAGAGGAATGTCTGATTGTCAACAAGAAAGACTTACAACTTGATAAGAAAAATATCAAGGCAAAGCTTAGAGCAGAAAGGGAAGGTAACTGCTATACACTTGATATCAATAGAAATAACTCTGAAAATTGTTTTCTAAGTAATACCGATGAAAGTTGGTTATGGCATAAGAGACTAGCTCATATCAACATGCACCAACTAGGCAAACTACTCAAAAAGGATTTAGGTCTTGGATTTCCCAAAGTAAGTTTTAAAAATGATTTGATTTGTGACGCATGTCAAAAGGGTAAACAAATTAAATCATCTTTCAAATCAAAAACTGACATTGCAACAAGTTGACCACTTCAATTGATACATATGGATTTAGTTGGTCCGGCAAGAGTTAAAAGCCTTGGTGGTAACTTATTCATTGGTCATTGTTGATGATTTCTCTAGATTTACATGGACTATTTTTCTGTCATCAAAGGATGAAACCTTTGCAGAATTCATTGTTTTTGCCAAGAAAGTGCAAAATGAGAAAGGTATGTCCATTGCAGGTATCAGGACAGATAACGGTTGAGAATTTGAAAATCAAGCCTTTGAAGAATATTGTGATACTATTGGCATTAATCACAATTTTTCTACTCCAAGGATACCACAACAAAACGGAGTCATGGAACGTAAGAATAGAGTGCTCACTGAAATGGCTAGAGCAATGCTAAATGAAAAGAACGTGTCTCAAGTTTTCTGGGCCGATACAATGAGCACAACATGCAATATTTCAAATGGAGCCTACATTAGAACAAAACTTGGAAAGACACCATATGAGCTATACAAAGGAAGGAAGCCGAACCTTGCTCATTTACACATCTTCGGTTGTAAGTGTTTTATTGATAATAATGGTAAAGATAACTTAGGAAAACTTGATTCTAGAATAGATGAAGGAATTTTTCTAGGCTATTCTAACCGAAGTAAAGCATACATAATTTTCAATAAAAGAACATGTGTTATTGAAGAATCAATTCACGTTGTATTTGATGAATTTGAATCCTCTGACAAAACCATTGATGATGAGCAGGAAGTTGTTTTAAATCAAGAAAATGGTCAATCTATTTCTAAATATCTTATTCCAAAAGTTGATCAAACCAAGGAAGAAAATCAGTCACTAGGACAACCTAAAGCCTGGAAATACAATAGGAGTCATCCCTTAGATCAAGTCATAGGAGATGTAAATGAAGGAGTCAAAACTAGAAATAGAACTTTCAAGTAGGTTAGTTTTTCTACCTTCATTTTTGAGATTGAACCTTTTAACATTGATCAAGCCCTATCAGACAATTATTAGGTTATAGCAATGCAAGAAGAACTAAACGAATTTGAAAGAAATCAAGTTTAGGATTTGGTACCCCGACCTAAGGATCATCCGATCATTGGCACTAAATGGGTATTCAAGAACAAACTTGATGAATCCACAATTATTGTCAGAAACAAGGCAAGATTGGTGGACAAAGGCGATAATCAGGAAGAAGGAATTGATTATGAGGAAACGTATGCTCTAATGGCTAGATTGGAAGCTATACGAGTACTCTTAACCTTTGCATCCATCAAAGGATTCAAACTCTATCAAATGGATGTAAAGAGTGCATCTCTAAATGGCTACATCATGGAAGAAGTATATGTAGAACAACCTCCAGGTTTTGAAGATGTAACCAAACCTGACCATGTTTTCAAACTCAAAAAGGCTTTATATGGTTTAAAACAAGCTCCTAGAGCATGGTACGAAAGGCTCAATAAATTTCTTTTTGATCAAGGTTTTGTACGAGGAAAAGTTGATACAACACTTTTTACAAAACGAAAACATGAGATATATTAATTGTGCAAATATATGTTGATAATATAGATTTCGGCGCTACTAACGAAACTATGTGCAAAGAATTTTCTGAAATAATGCAGGGGGAATTTGATATGTCAATGATGGGAGAATTGAATTTCTTTCTCGGTTTGCAAATCAAATAAAGAAAGAATGGAATTTTCATATCTCAAACGAAATATTTGAAAGAGTTATTGAAGAAGTTTGGATTAGATGAAGCAAATGGAATGGACACACCCATGAGCTCAACCACATTGCTTGATGCGGATGTCAAAGGGAAAGATTACAACATCACAAAATATAGAGGAATGATTGGATCATTACTCTATCTCACTGCCAATAGGCCTTATATTCAATTCAGTGTGCGCATGTGTGCAAGATATCAATTAGCACCAAAAGAGTCATATGCTGAAACCGTCAAACGTATCTTTTGCTATCTTGCTGACACGACAGAATTGGGTCTTTGGTATCCCAAAGGAAGAAGTGAATATCTAGTTGCATACTCAGACTGTGATCATAGAGGATACAAGATGGACAAAAAGTGTACGAGTGGATAAGGCCAGTTTCTTAGAGGCTTACTTGTGTCATGGTTTAGCAAGAAACAAACTACAATGTCTCTTTCGTCAATGAAAGCTAAGTATGTTGCAGTATCAAGTTGTTGTGCACAAGTAATATGGCTATAGTAACAACTCCAAGATCTTGGTATTTATTTGAAAGAAACGCCAATATACTGTGACAATACTATCACGATAAGCTTGGCAAAGAATCCTGTTCAACATTCCAGAACCAAGCATATTGATGTTAGACATCACTTCATTAGAGATCATGTCCAAAAGAAAGATGTCAAAGTGATATTCATTCCAACTCATCTTCAACTAGTTGATATCTTCACAAAAGCTCTTACAAAAGATCAATTTTTGTATATTAGACAAGAATTACTCCCAATGAATTGTAAGTTATTTAGTGTTTACTAAATGTTAGATGATATTATTTATTCATGTTTTGATGATTACTAACTTAAGCAATGGGTTTCTAGCAATTTGTTTTACAAGATCATGATATGAAAAGCAGAGTTTAACAAAGGATAACATTATAGGAGGGACAACTTCAAGTAATGAGCATTACTGGAGTGACACCTTGAAGTAATAGAGACATTACTCGAGTAGCCACTCGAGTAATAAACTTGGAAATGTGCCAGTGAAGCGTTAATTTCTAACAAAACGGCACAACGGTTGGAAATGAACAGTCAAAAGGTGAAGAGACAGATTACCCAAGGGAGGCCTCGAGTGAACTTCAACGTTACTCGAGTAAGGCCTCGAGTGAACCTGGGTGCAGATCTCAAATCTGCTAAGTTTTAGCTCAAATCTGTTCTAAATAAGCATCAAATGATCGAGGGAATATACATGGGTAATTGCAATATTATTCATGCCAGGTATTGTAATAACCCAAAAATGGGATTAAGGGCTAATGACTCCAAAAGTGATGTAATTATTGTAAATGAACACTTTTGAAGTATATGATGTGGATTTTGATCCGAATGTGTTGTAATTAGTGCCTAAACCCTATAGTTAAGCTTAATTGTGGGATAAAGCTTAAAATGAAGGATCAAGATTGACCAATGGGAAAACAAATTAATACCCTTCCTCATATTGTTAAAAACGTCCAAAAAGGGTAAAGGAGAAGGAAGGAGGAATTTGGTCAAAATTTCAACTCTTTTACAAGGGAACTTTGGTCATATAGGTCACATATACCTTAAAGCAAGTGGTCAACATTCTTTTTGTGTTTCAAAGTGCAACATTTCGGTGGAGACAAAGGAAAGGGAAGAGGAATTAAATTAAAACAAGTTGAGACATTGACCAAGATGAAAAGCAAAGAAGAAAAGTCAAAAATTGCAACTAGAAAATTTGTGTAACCAATGGCTATGCAAGTTCATGCAATTGGTCAATCTTTCTTCCTCCTTTTGAAGAACATGTTGGTCAATAATAATTCTCCATTTGTGCAGCCCATATCACGTCCAAAAGCAAGAAGAGAAGAGGCAAGAGAAACCTTACTCAATTGACCAAAGTCAACATGGCATAACTTGTGTAAAAAGAATTATTTTCCACCACAACTTTTCTTTCTCTTTGGGCCACATTTCGGTCAGATATTAAGAGGATAAAGGAAGAGAAAAACTGATCATAAATCACTCTCTCACCTCTTCTCAAGGTCGGCCAAGTTCAGCAAGCTAAGTGAAAGTGAAGAACAAAGTTGAGGTAAGAACTTCTACATGGATTTTCACCTCCTTAACCTCATCTATGGCTCAAGTGACCTTCATGAAACTTGTTCCTCTCTTCCTTAGCTTCATTTCTATGGTTTTTGTTTTTGAAGAGGAGGAGTTTTCAGCCACCTTGCAAGAACAAAAGTTGAGGAATCAAGAAAAGAACACAAGAAGAAGCAAGAGGAGAGTAAGAGCATTATGTTGATGTATATGATGCTTTAATTGACTGAGTTGTGGTGGGCTATTGTGACAGCCCTAATTTTGTTTTTTTAGGGTATATTAGGGATCATGAAGCTTTCATCCTATATATGTGCTTATATGTTGGTTTGGAGGCAAATGAGCTAAGCTTAGTGATTAGATAGTGAAGTGGTTGTTTGTTGTGAAATACCCTAAAATTCTGCCAAAACAGGACATAGGGAATGAGTGGGAATTTGTTCATTTTGATGTTACCATTGTGTTCTACACGAAAAATTATGTGGGAATAGGTTTGGTTGTTGATTTTGAAGCCATTGGACACATTGGTTGAAAATTGGAAAAAACTGTCAAGTGTAACTTTGTGCAGGGCAGTCCGTTTGTAGGGACATTTTGAATGGGCAATTGGTGTCTAAAAATTCTGAAACTTTCCAGTCTTAAATTTCACATTTCAAGCTTCAAAATGGACATATGATTTGTGTCATTTCGGTTTTTGAGCTGGGAGTTCTAGTTGCCCAAAGTTTGATGTCGAAACTGGACCTAATTCTGGAGCAGTGTGGAATGTTGTGTAATTCTGGAATTGTGTTGTGATTTCTGGTAGTGATTCATATTTTTCCTATGAAGAGGACTTCAAGAGCTTTCAATAGGCTTTGGGATCACCTCATTTTGATTTTTCTAGAATTAGTTATGATATTTCAAAGATGTTGGAAAATTCTGGCAGATTGGTCACCTATGCGAAAATTGAAGATTTTATGGCATAATGTAATATTGTGGAACTTTGAGGTTAGAAATTAGCCTTTTAGGTTAATTGACCACTTTAGCTCCTTAGTTGACTTGATTAATTGACCATAGTGATAATCAACTTAAGTACTATAGAGATAAAACTTGGGAAAGAGATTGACGGGTTGTCCCTAACTTGGTTTACAGGATTTGATATTTGCCGTCCTCGTGAGCCCGCTATGCCAAGAAAAGTCGGTAAAGGATAAGGTAGTGACTCTCTCTCTTATACTATGTGTAATGCTCTGTATATGTGTGTTATCACTGTTCTGTGATGAATCTTCGATGCTGCTGTGGTTACAGCTGGTGATAGCTGTCGTTTACAACGTAAGCTGTCGTTTACAGCGCAAGCTGTCGTTTACAGCGTAAGCTGTCGTGATGGTGATTACAGCATAAGCTGTCGTGATTATGATTACAGCGAGAGCTGTCGTATTGTGTATACAGCCGTGAGTGCTGTCGTTTGTGGTGAAAACCATGTATCTTTGAGATTGCTGCTGCTGTTGCTGGTTGTGATTTATATACATGCTTTGTGTTATGCATTGGGTGAGTGGTTTGTTACTACTGGGATTCGCTCGAATCTCATTCTTTCCTATGACTAACATTTCAGACAGGGCATGTGGCTCAAAGGAGAAGCGGCCAACCCGAAGCACTTAGGATCTTTAGGGATACTATGGATTTTTGAGATGTTGGTTATCTACTTTAAACTCGGGATTACTGTATATTTTGAATTAGGAATATTATATTCGATTTTGGTTGTGTAATCCCCTAGTGGATACTTGTAACCTCTAGAGTATATATGTATAGAACCCGGGAGTTGCCGGGGATTCGGTTATACACTCTGTTATACATGAATGTAGATAAACTGCACAGGTAATTATATTCGAATTTTGAAATGGAGACCAGGAACAAGAAGAGATTTTGAATGTTTTGTGAAAACCCTACTACAAAGTAGGAGATTGAAATGAGTTTAAGTTATCCGATGGTCTCTAATCCGAATTAAATGTGCATTATCGAATTATAATTACGTGATTAAAGGCAGGGTGTTACATTTTGGTATCAGAGCTGTAGTTCCTGGCAAGGGTAAAGTTTGCTAGGATAGATCCCTTAGTTGGTTGTAGGGATAGAAGATTATCTGTGAATGATTGTTGAGGATGCACATGTATGTTTATTGATATGGATATATATAAGTTTTGTGATTATACGTGCATACCATTTCTGTTGAATTAATGGGGCAAGTTGTCTGTAGAATGAAGAAAACTAGAGGACGCCCCAATATTCCGCGTGTAGAACCTGAGGTGGAGGTCGTCAATAATAACCCACCGGATGCAATGCAGGAATTAATGGGTCTAATCAGAGATCAGCGGGATATGATAACAGAGCTAAGAGAAGAGCTCAGAGCAGAGAAGGCAAAGAACAAAGAGGACCCGGCTCAATCCACTCCGGTGGAAACTCAAGAAGAAACTCAACATGAGGACACTGCTGAAGGGTCAGCACGACCCCTGGAGTCCCCACCTCACATTGTCCTAAATCAAGAATCACATGGGATGCCGCTTAGAGAGGAAAGAGACCTTCAGTTTTGGGTCACCAGGTTCTGCAAGCATCTGCCTCCTGCGTTCAGAGGGAGGTTTGACCCTCAAGCAGCCGAAGATTGGATGAACAGGCTAGAGAAAATATTTGAGGTTCTTGGTTGCCCAGATGAGGTGAAGCCACGACTGGCCGTTTACAAACTCGAAGGGGATGCATATCGTTGGTGGCGGAATATCGCCCTAACACTGAAGAGCACAGAAATGCCATTGACTTGGGAACTGTTTCAACAAGAATTCAACGAGAAGTATTTTCCCAAATCAGTGCGACTCGAGAAGGAGACATAATTTCTTAACATTAGACAAGGGGACACGGAGAGTTTTGATGATTACTTGTCCCGTTTTGTACGGTTGGCTCGGTACTCCTCCTATCTCCGGTTCAAAGATGACGAAGAATGGAGTTCTGATATGCTCATTCGCGGTCTGAGGCGAGAATTGAGGAAACGCCTAGCTACTCACCAATTCACTAAGTTCAACAAGGCGGTTGAACAGTGCAGGATTACAGAGAACAACTTGAGAGAATTGTATCCTGCCCGAGCTATTAGCCACCGCAATGAACCTAATAAGGGTGCTACCTCACAAAAGCGAAAGGGGCAAGGATCTTCGTCTGGAAGTGGTAAGAAGCCCTACCAGTCTGGGAGCCGTGACCAGCAAAGAACATATTCTGGACCATGGATTTGTCGTCGGTGTAACCAACCACATCAAGGCAAAACTTGTGATGGCAAAATAATATGCTTCAATTGTAAGCGTGTGGGGCATACTTCTGCTGAATGCAAAGAGCCACGACCAGACCAGAGACAGAGGACACAGGGCCGAGTATTCACTATGACCCATGAGGAGGCCCGCAAATCTCCTGAGCTAATACAAGGTAAACTTCTACTTCATGGCCATCTGTTGCAAGTTTTATTTGACTCGGGTGCAAGTCACTCCTTCATTGCCTATGATTGCGTGAAGCGCCTGGGATTGCATGTGCACAAACTGCCATTTGAATTAGTAGTGTCAACTCCAATGGGTATTAAGGCCTTGACCACAGAAGCTTGTTTGAGTTGTGTCATAACTGTGGAAGGGCATCAATCTATTGTAGATTTGATATGTTTGCCTCTTAGTCAATTAGAAGTCATTTTGGGTTTTGATTGGTTAATGGCAAATAATATATTGCTTGATTGTGGAAACAAGAGGATAGTATATCCTGTATCTCAGAGGGCTGAAGATGTGGATGCTAGTATGAATTTTCTTTCGGTAGCCAAAGCTGAAAAGTATCTTGAAAAGGGTTGCCAGGGGTATGTAGTGTTTTTCTCTGTGCAAGAGGAAACCTGTGAGATTTTGAGTAATATACCCGTGGTAAATGAATTCCCTGAGGTGTTTCCGGACGATCTGAGCGGATTACCTCCAGAAAGGGAAGTTCAGTTCCCAATCGACATTGTACCTGGAGCTGGTTCTATATCCAAGGCCCCATATCGCATGGCCCCAAACGAAATGGCAGAGTTAAAGAAACAAATAGAAGACTTGCTTGAAAAAGGGTTCATTAGACCCAGCGTGTCGCCTTGGGGAGCTCCAGTGTTGTTTGTAAAGAAGAAAGATGGGAGTCTTCGATTGTGTATCGACTACAGAGAACTAAATAAAGTTACTATAAAAAACAAGTACCCTCTTCCCCGAATTGATGACCTATTAGATCAACTCTCTGGTTCGTGTGTGTTTTCAAAGATTGATCTAAGGTCAGGGTATCATCAGCTGCGAGTGAAAGCAGAAGATATTCCAAAGACTGCTTTTCGGACCAGGTACGGTCACTATGAGTTCTTGGTGATGCCATTTGGGCTAACCAATGCGCCTGCGATTTTCATGGATTACATGAACCGTATCTTTCGACAATATTTGGATCAGTTTGTTGTTGTGTTTATCGATGACATTCTGATATATTCCAAGAGTATGGAGGAGCATGAGCATCATTTGAGAGTTGTATTGACTATATTGCATGAGAAACAACTATATGCTAAATTGAGCAAGTGCGAGTTCTGGCTATTAGAAGTGAAATTCTTAGGCCATGTTATCTCGCAAGAAGGGGTCTCTGTGGATCCCAGTAAAGTGGAAGCAGTACTGGACTGGAAGAGGCCAGAATCTGTGGCAGAAGTACGCAGTTTTCTGGGTCTTGCTGGTTATTATCGGAGATTTATCCAAAATTTCTCCCGTATTGCGTTGCCGATGACCAAGCTCACAAGAAAGGATTAGCCGTTTGTGTGGGATGAGAAATGTGAAAACTATTTTGTGGAGCTGAAGGAGAGGTTGACGACGGCACCTGTGTTGATTTTACTCGATCCCAGTTTGACATACGTTGTGTATTCTGATGCCAGTGGGCAGGGATTAGGGTGTGTCCTTATGCAGCAGGGACGTGTGGTGGCCTACGCCTCTGACAGCTCAGACCTCATGAATTGAACTATCCCACTCATGATCTGGAGCTTGCGGCCATTGTATTTGCTTTGAAGATTTGGCGTCATTACCTGTATGGTGTGACTGTGGAATTGTACTGCGACCACAAGAGTCTTAAATATCTATATGATCAAAAAGAGCTGAATATGAGACAACGTCGCTGGATGGAATTGCTTAAGGACTATGACCTGGAAATAAAATATCATCCGGGTAAGGCAAATGTAGTCGCTGATGCTCTTAGCCGAAAGACTGTGCTCGTTGCAGCTATGATGATACAAGAAAGGAAATTGATTGAAGATTTCCGTGATTTAAATTTGACAAATCAGATCATCTGTGCCAATTACACTGTTTCTCAAGAGGAGAGTGATCTAAGGGTGGAAATTGAAGAAGCTCAGAGTCAAGATGACTGGATACAGCGCAATCTGACTCGAATCGAACAGGGAGAAGTTCCAGGCTACGACATATCGCCTCGTGGATTGGTTCGTTACCAGAAAAGAGTCTGCGTTCCACTTAAGGCAGAGTTGAGGCAGAAGATTCTGGATGAGGCACACAAGAGCCGATATACTCTTCATCCCGGTATGACGAAGATGTATCAGAATCTGAAATCGGTGTATTGGTGGCCGGGTTTGAAGAGTGACGTGACCAAATATGTTGCAAGGTGTCTCACTTGTCAGAAAGTGAAAATCGAGCACCAGAGACCGCCTGGTTTACTTCAGAGTCCTCAAAGAACAAAAGGATTTGGGAGAATATACCTTTAATGAGATGAAGAGATATAGGTATAAAGGAAAAATTACTACTCCAATGCCTTATCCTCAACTTATTTCCTTGTTTCTCAAGAAGAATAAGATTTGGTACTTGGAGACTATGGAGCCAATTGAGAGGATATCACCAGTGGGGAGGAATCAAATTGGAAATTTAAATATTGAAATTCCTCTGAAGACTTCTCTAGAAGCAAGTCCCAAGAAGAAGAAGACTGACACAACAACTAGTCGAATAGATGACATATAGTCTTCTACTCCAGCCAACACCTCTCTTCTATCCTTCTTTGGTGCCGCAATGCAAACTTTCATGGAGAATATTCTGAAGAGTTTTCATATTGACATTGCGAATACCAATGCGAAGTTGATAACCCATATGAATGAGAAGATAGGACAACTTGTAGAGAGGATGGATAAGAGGCACGAAGAGTTGCTAGCTGAATAACGTACCCAGGGTGAACTTCTGAGATCCATTGTTACTAGACTTGAAGCTATGGCATCTGGCTCCTCTACTTCTGGTCCTTCTGGTATTACTGAGCCCATACCTGTCCCTGAACCTGGACCATCTATACCCACTAAGCATAGACCCCTTGAGACTGGACCCAATAATATCTTCTTCTCTATGCCTGACCCTGACACATCCGAGCAAATCCACATCACCACTGATAATCCACCTTAGCCTGTTCATCTAGAGTCCATATCTACTCCCATTGCCTCACCTACACGTATTGAGGAGGCACTTGTGTCATCATCGGTTGCTACAGAGGAAGTAGAAATTACTTCTCTAGTTCCTTACCTTTCATCTCCGTTAAATCCTCCAGAGGATCTTTAGACACCGCCAGTGAACCTTCTTGACCTTGAACCATCATCTTCTGATCCTTCAAGTTCAGATAGTTCAAATAAATCATTGGCATTTCCTATCACTCCTCTCTCAGCAGCCAAGTCACCTACTCCTCCTCATTATTTATTCTACCTTTGTGATGAAGACAAAAAGGGGGAGAATAAACTGAGTGATTTTGTGATGAATGGCTAAGTTGAAGAATTGGGACTTGGGTGTATGCAGCTTTAGGGTGCTGTTATAGTTTTTAAGCTTTTATTTTTGAATTCTAAAGTTTTGGTTATGTAATGAATTCTTCCTTTATGCAATTTGTTTCTTTATGTTGTTAAAGTTAAATTTCATTAAAGTTTTATTGCTTTATGGGACTAATGAGTTTTTGATTGTGTATGCAAGGTGAACAAATAAATAAGAAAAAAAACTTTGAAAAGATCTTTAATAAGCTATTTCAAAAGAGTTTTCAAGGTTAAATTGAAGAAAAAATTTCATATGAAAAGTATTTAAGAAGCTATGTTTGAAAACTCAATTTCAGAAAACTTTGTTCAAAATCACCAAGTTTTTTCATCATCAAAAAGGGGGAGAATGTTAGATCCCATATGTTTTTATGATAACAAAGATTGGATCAATGATATAAAAGGACTTGATTGCAAACATATGAATTTGAACAAAGTGGCAAAGCTTTACTTGAAGTAAGCACTGGAGTAATAAGCAAATTTTGTGATGGCTTACTCGAGTAGCTACTCGAGTAAGGGAAGCAGTTACTCGAGTAATCATGGAGAATTTCATCCAGAGAAGCACTGTCAAAATTTAGAAGAAGTTACTCGAGGGACCACTTGAGTAATCTGTAAAGTTATATAGACCATTACTCGAGTGCCCACTCAAGTAACATCATTTGCAAAGGGATCACTCGAGTAACCACTCGAGTAACCGGGTCAAAAATCTTCCAGTAGTTCTCGACCAAGAAATGCAACACTTTACTCGAGTAGCTACTCAATAACCAAGTGAGAAAAAGGCATTACTCGAGGGACCACTCTAGTAATCTACAGAGTTGTTTGATCCATTACTTGAGGGGTCACTCGAGTAATCAGTAAGCAAACTCTCGGCCAAGAATTTGATGCAATTACTCAAGGGAATAATTGAGTAATCTGCCAAGTTATTTGAAATTTACTCGAGGGATCACTCAAGTAACATGAGAAGAAAGTGAAGGCCACTCGAGTAATCAGATTACCAGAATCAGCACCCGAGTAACTTGTGAAGAAAAGACATGACCACTCGAGTAGCCACTCGAGTAATCAGAGAAATAATGAAGAGATCATGCAAGAAGAGAAAAGTCAAATAAAGTGTCAGAGATCTCACCTACTGCTACCTATCGCAAACAGATAGTTTTCAAATTTGAAGAATAGTCAATCATTGTTGCGTGACTCTAACGAACATATTTGAATTGCTTCCAACTGACACTATAAATCATCTATATATATGGAGCATTCAAAGAGAAGAATACAACACACAAGAACTGAGAACACACGAACATATACTACACACTCTTAGTGCTTTGTTTTCTTATACTCTCTCATTATACTTCAGTGATTATATATTTGCTCTATGAGAGATTTTTTCATTACAAACTCAATAATTGTTATTGAGACAACTTAAACTTATGGAACCTTGAGTTGGGGATTTGATTGCAATGTGTAATGTAACCCCCTGCCTTAATAAATGTAATTGCGATTCGATAATACGTGATTAAATGGAATAGGAACCAATGGATAGTTTAGAATTCATTTTAAACTCCCACATGGTGGTAGAATTTTATTCACAAGTTTATTTTGTTTTTTTTTTCAAAACTTCTTCTCTATCCTGGTCTCACGTTCAAATATCGAATAGAATTACCTGTGCAGTTATATCACATTCATATATCAGAGTGTACAATAAAAATCCCGGCAACCCCTGGGTTCATATATATAGTCTAAGGGTTTCCAAAATTCCCAATTAGGGGATTACACAACCGTGATCAGAATATTATTTACAACCCAAAAATAATATACAGTAATCCAAAATCCAAGTAGATAACCAACAATCCCATATTTCCAAAAATTCCTAACCGCTCTTGGTTGGCCGCTTCCCTCTTGAGCCACTTGCCTTGTCTGAAATGTTAGTCATTGGAAAGAATGAGATTCAAAAGAATCCCATTAGTAACAAATTCACTCATACAATATGTAAACATATAGCATGTAAGTATATCACAACCAACAGCAACAATCAAACATGCTTTTCACCACAAACGACAGCACTCATGGCTGTATAATAAAGTCACCAGCTTTCGCTGTATACATAAGTCACCAGCTTTCGCTGTATAATATAGTCACCAGCTTCCGCTGTATAATATAGTCACCAGCTTCCGCTGTATAATGTAGTCACCAGCTTCCGCTGTATAATGAAGTCACCAACTTTTGCTGTATAATGAAGTCACCAGCTATCACTAGCTGTATAAGCAGCAGCATCACAACTGCATCACAGCACATGACCAACATACATACAATACATTTACACAAAGTATAAAGGAAGTGTCACTACCTTGTTCTTTCCGGACGTTCCTTGGTACCGTTGGTTCACGAGTAGGGCAAATGTCGATCCCTATAAACCAAATCAGGGACAACCAATCAATCTCTTTTCCAAGTTCTTATCTCTATAATACTTTAAGTTGGTTATCATTTGAACTCTTTAGGTGACTATTATAGGTCTAAACATATGCCTAACGGGTTGGGAAAGGCTATACCAAAAACCACCTTTCAAAAGTGCAAAAAACTGATTTTTGGGGGTTGGCCGTGGCCAAAAAGTGGTCAGAAACATTTGGGCCGCGGCCCAACATCTTCTGGCCACGGCCAAGAAAATTCTGTTTCTTGGCTGAACTTGCAAAAATCATAACTAATTCAGGAAAAATCAAAATAAGGTGATTCCAATGCCAAATGAAAGCTATTTAAGTCTTCTTTCAAGGAAAAATATTGGCCATTACTGGAAATCACCACAAAAGTCCATATTTACCAAAAACCTAACGTTGTGCCAAAACAGGGTCCAGTTTTGATGTCAAACTTTGGACAGTTCGAACTCCCAGCTCACCAAGCGAAATGACACAAATTTTATGTCCATTTTGAAGCTTAGGAAGTGAAATTTAAAACTGGAAAGTTTCATAATTTTCTAACATCATTAGCCTATTCAAAACGCCCACACAAAAATACTGCCCAGCACAGACCTTCAATGGACAGATTTTCAGTTTTTCACAATTGTTTCCAATGGTTCCCATTTTCACATAAAACACCATTTCCACACCAATTTTGCCCAAGGAATCCATTGGAGCCATCAAAACAATCAAATTCCATCCATTTAGACATGTTTCACAGAAATCTTAACATGTCAACACAACATGCACACAATCCACCACAATGCAATTCCTTCCATTCCAAAATTCCAAATCAACTCCCATGGCTCAAAGACACAATTTAACACCACATTCTACACAACACACTAACCAATTCCAGCATTCAAATTGGACCTAAAATCAGGGCAAAAATTCAAAATTCCCAAAACAAACCAATAACCACAATGAATATACCAAAAGGTTCCAAATACTCACCTTAACTTCTTCCCAAGCTAGTTCCTTGTTTCCCTCACTTCCAAATTTCCACAAGTTCTCAAGCACCACAAATCAAAAATCTGAAACCATAGGAATAAAGCCCTCAACCTAATGAACAATATTAATGAAGGTGAGTTGAGCATTTAGGGACAAAACCTTACCTAAAACTCAAGCTTCTTCTTTCTCTTTCTTGCTTGTTCTTGGCGAAAAATGGAGGAGGATGAGTGAGAAGTGAAATATTGATGAAGATGATCACATTTCCATTCTTTCTATGCACTTAGCCGACTTGGGAGGAAGAGAGAATGAGTTTGAAAACTTTGACCTCATCCATGGTCCATATCTTGACACTTGGCACCATCTTGTTCTCCCTACTATGATTTCATATAGATTTGCATGCACAAGATTCCACTGTAAGAGGCAAGCTTCACCCAAGAGGGGGGTGAATTGGGTGATGTTATAAGTTTTTCGCTTGATGTAGTGATATGAAAAATATAGTAGATAGAGTAGAGTTGAGAAGATTTGAACACAGAGAGTTATATTGGTTCGGCCTAACAACCAGGCCTACGTCCAGTCCCCAGAGATCAAGACCTACTGAGATTTTCACTATACCTCCAAGATTCAATGGGCTCTCAGAACGCCACAAAACAACAATCGTCCTTGAACGGACTACGAGCAGAAATATTCTCTCAATAAGAAATTTCTCTCCCCCTTACGACAAGTCTTACGTGCAGAAAAACAACCTATGACCTTTCTCACTTGCTTATGTATACAAGACTTATGAGCAGCAACGTTCTCTCCTGCTTACACCACTGTAAGTCTTATGAGCATCAACGTTCTCTTCTGCTTGTATCTTATAAGGCTTATGAGTGGAAGGTACAACAAGGAATTCTCTCAACTGCTTCTCTCGTAAGGAAATCTACCCTCTCAAGGTCCCAAAACCTTGAGATCAAATAAACATAGAATTTGAATTGTATGAAGACTCTCTTACAGAGCAAATGAATAAACACTGAAGATCAATATGTATACAGAGAAAATGATGAATAGCAGAGACTCGTGTATAAGCTTGTGAATTCTTGTGCTTCGTTGTCGTACTTGACTATCTCTGAATCTCTGTATATATAGTTGCTTTAGTTTTTGCCCGTTTGGGAAATCATCGTTTGAGGAGCGGGACTTTTGCAACTATTGAAGGACACGCGCATGTTTGAATAATCTAAATGCGGTAGGTACGTGTGTGCTTGTAATGATGTTGTCTGCTGTTATTTGACTTTCTATGTAATAATAAATTTCAAATGTTCATCTTCCTGCATCACACTTATAATACATTCAAAATGATGTTAAGCAATGATAATAAGTAATGATGATATGAATAAATAACAATAAACCATATTCGGATTGAACGTTGTGAAACTTGGCATTTTTGGTGATCTGGCAGAGCATCACTCGAGCATGGATGGCTCACTCGAGTGATCTTCCTATTTTCCTCTTTGTGCTTCTGTTATCGGGTTGTGCTTGCAAAGGATTTCAGAGAGACAGAATTCTCACTCGCGAGTGATGTGGGGTCTCACTCGAGCACAACTCCTCCTGCTCGAGTAATCTTGCATTTTCCACTGGGAGTGTCTTCTCGGGTCATCACTCGCATATCATATTAGCAAGAGTGAGATTTTGTACTCGCGGGTGATATGGTCCCTCACTGGAGCACACATACTCCTACTCGAGTGAGATGCATATTCTCAAGGAATATGCTCTCAATATCAACACTCGCATCAGGTTTGGAGAGGGATAAATTTATCACTCGCAGGTGATGTGGGCCCTCACTCGAGCACACAGACTCCTGCTCGAGTGAGAAGAATATTCTCAAGTAATATACCTTTTAAACAAGCACTCGTATCAGAAATGGAGAGGGATAGAATTTTCACTCGCAAGGGCTGATGTGTCACTCGAGCATATGAGGTGGTGCTCGAGCACACTTGCACTTCTTTGCACTTCATGACTCTCGGCCAAGCACTCGCGGTACCTTGCTCGAGTACAGAATGCTCATGCTCGAGCATTGATGTCTCTGCTCGAGTGAATCAAAGGAAGCATGATAATACTTGCTCTCGGCCAAGCACTCGTGGACCTTCACTCGCATGTGCTCGAGTGAGAATGGCTTCTCTGCTCGAGTGCAAACTCTAGTGCTTGAGTGAATCAATGAGTATAATAGTGGCATGCCGCTCGGGTGAACACTTTCTGGCTTTCACTCGCACCTGCTCGAGCACAGAAGGGATCTATGCTCGAGTGCAAAACTCATGCTCGAGCATTCCAGTGCAATTTGACAGCAGATACTAGAAAACATTCCTATATGCATTTGGTAACTTTGTAATCTTTTCTTAATCTTATAAAAACATGATTTGCATACAATTGTCTTTTTGTTATCATCAAAACTTGGGATCTAACATCCACCTCTTTGCTCTTTCAATCCTAGCCATTGATCTCAATTACCAATGAGTTTCCTCTTCAGTAACTGTCCAATCGGTCGGTAAATTTACCATTTTGCCCCTGATTATCACAATGCTTACAAAACTATCACTAAGCACATTTTACATTACAATTCGCATAATATACTTTAAAAGTGCTTAATTGACATTAATTACATCCCTTTGAAGTTATTAATCCTTGATTACAATCCAGGATATTACATGTAAGGGGGAGCGAGTATCCAGGTGAAGGAACTTACTGTGTACTAAGGTGCCAAGACCCACTAAATCTTGGAGAATATAGTGAAACTCTCAGAGACGCTCTGAGGACTGGACGTAGGTCAAAGTGGTTGTGGCTAACCCAGTATAACTCCCAGTATACACTTTAGTGATATTTCTCTTTACTCTCAACTACTTTAAATATTCTGTCAATTTTGTTATATGTAACGAAATTTCTGGTATCACCCAATTCACCCCCTCTTGGGTGAAACGCTTGCACTAACACTTTCTACTAATGAAAATCACCCAAACATATACTCAGTTAGTTTCAAAAAGAATTCATATATGCTTGTATGGCACTTTGGCATTGTTCTTAACAAGTCCTTTTAGTGTCTTTTGACACTTTGGGTAGTCATTGTCATCTTCTGAACTATAATCTACGTCGAGGTAGATTTCATATGATTCTCTTCCTGTGTATGGGTTAGGCATTCTTCTTATAGCTTATCTCTTTCTTTTGTATCTCTTTTGTTTTGCATCTTCATATGAAAATGGCCTCAACCATCCCACTCATATCATTAAACTGAAGAATACTTGCTTATTCCTTGTCACTGTTAATCTCAAGAGATTTGACATATTCAATGCCCATTTCCTACAAGGAAATTAGTGTTCTTTAAACATTGTGCCATTAGTTTTTTATCAGTCACTGAGTCATCATCATTTTCGCTAATGAAGATGTGTCTTTCCAAAACCTCAAGTTGTCTTATGAAGACATACATTCTTTACCTTAGCCCATTTTTCCATATCTATAGGAAGAATTATGGATACAAGATGTTGACCCTTATGGTCTTAAGGTGCTTGGGCATGGTTTAAGGCCAATCCATAATTCGCAAGCCATGGTTGTGACTAACTTGGAGGGCAATTGGCTAAGAATAAATATAATAGCTGAGTTTACCTACCAATACATGAATGATAGTTTTACTTATGTTAATGTTTATTGAACTATGTCAAGGAAATGTCTATCTCTTCATTTCAACAACCCTATTATGTTGAAGGATTCTAGGGATTAATAGTTAACTAACAATCTCTTTCTTGTCTATAGAGCATCTTGAGCTAACTAAATAAGTGTTATCAACCTTTATCAGTTCAAAGAGGTTCTTAACCTTTTAGTTTAACTGATTCTTGACTAGATTTAGCTATTATTTAACCCTCACACTTGCCTAAAATCAAATATGTTAGAATCGACTAACACCCAAGAGGGGGTGAATTGGGTGTAAGATAAAAATTGAAGAAATTTAAAAAAATTTTGTTATTTCAGGGCAAGCAATAAGTATGAAAGTAGTGAATTATAAGTCCATAGTCAGTTATTCAAATCATATATGTTGGTAATATGAGAGCTTAGGGAAGAGAAGATGCAAACTATTATTTATCCTGGTTCAGTCTAATCCGTGATTACCGACGTCCAGTCCCCAGGCTCCTCCTGAGATTTCAATCCATTATCTCCCTCTAGTTTAACCGAGTCCTTGAGAGCCACTACAATCCACAAGTTTGATCCGGGCACTTATAAAGGCTTTACAATTCTCACACTGAGATAAGAACTTCGCCTTACACACTATAATAATACAATCTATTTCCCACTCAATATTCCCCAATCTTGAGTAACTCTCACAAATATAAAATGATTACAATGAAAGATTACTTCTCTCAATATGAAGTACATAATTATTAACACTAAAGCACATGGTCGGAGTATGATTATAAAGCTTCAGTCGGGTAAGATTTAGAGTAATAACATATCAGCATTGTAGGCATGGACTCTTAGCTTAGGTTTTGAAAGATCTTCTATTTATAGTTGATGAAGTCTAGTGACCGTTGAGCTTTTCTTCTTCCTATTGTGTGTAATGCCTTATTCTCATAATTGATCGATGAGCTTGTACACAATAAATCCGATCCACCTTTATAAAATCATTTTAAATTCTCAATCTTAAGACATGATTCGAACCTGTAGTTGAGCGGATTTTTCTGAATATTTCAAAATCTTGCAAAAATGTCTTTTAGCAATTTCGTAACTTCAGTATTACTACTCATCGATTCTTATCTTCATTTAAAGCAATCAGAGTTATTCGCTACTCATTTCTCTATTCATTCTTAAATCATTTATTCACATATTCCTCAAGACTATTCAACTAGGCATGTCATACAAGTATTCTTATACAGTTATAATTTACACATGACTAATTATCATATACTAATCTTCAATTCACCATGGCATTTCCTTCTTACATATTTCTTGCATTCCTTTTCTGAGCTTACCTACCTATATGGTTGGTGAGGCAGAGTGAGATTCAAGAGAATCCCAGTAATGAACTGTGCTAACAAATGCATACAAGAAATGCTTTGTGCATGACATGCTTGGTACATAAATTCATGCCAACATAATGACATATATACATGCTCAATATTCAACACATTACACTAATGGCCATAGTGTAATTAAAACAAAGCTTCACTTATTCACATATGCTTCATACAATTCATCAAGGCATTTAACACATCAATGCACATGCACATATAACAAGTTATGCAAGTTAGGAAAGTCCCTACCTTATGGCTTTATGTCCTTCTTTGGTTCCCTTTTCTTCCAACCATTGTAGCTTCTTAGAAATTCTTCCATTTCCTCTTCTTTGATCTCTCATGGCCCTAGATACCCAATCACATAATTAGAGCCATAATAGGAAGTCATTGGAAGTATATAACAATGTCTAAGAAGTTAGGGAGGTTAAACACATCATGTTGGTTATCTTTTGAGCCACTTAGGTAGCCATTGGAAGTCCAAACAAGTGCCTATGGGGCTAGGAAAGGTGAACCAATCAAAAATATGAAATGTTGAAACAGAAGTCTAGGCCGCGGCCAAAAATCCTTGGCCATGGCCAAGAGAGGTCAGAAACTTTTAGGATGCAGCCAAGAAATCCTCTATTCTTGGCTCAACGTCTAAAAATCATAACTAATTCTACAAAAATTGAAATGGAGAGGTTCAAAGTTCTATAGAAATCTCTTTAAGTCCTCTACCACTACCATCTACAATGACAAAATTACAAAATTCCATAAATTCTAACACTATTCCAGAATCAAGTCCATAAATTTATATAGAGCTTTAATTTGATAGGTGGTGCATATTTTTGGACTTGTATACTTTAATCCTAAAAAGTTTCATTACATTTAGACTTGGTTTGACTAACAAAATGCATTACACAACAACACTGCCTCACTTGAGGCTATCAAACAGCATGCGCTTACAACTACAATAAATTCCATATTTGCATTCAAATTTCCAAAAATCATGAACACCCAATTCCCACACAATTTTGCCCAAGAAATCCATTGGAAACCTCAAATCAACCAAATTCAAGTCCAAACCTTTTATGAACAGTGTCTGGATAAAATTTAGGGAAAATGTGATTTTCACTTTCCAAGCAATTAAATATCTTCCTTACACTTCTAATCACACGATTAACCACTTAAACACCTTTTAAATATAATGAATCAATATTTAGGCAGCATAACATCTTAGGTTTTCATCTTCCCAATTTCACAGAATCAACATATCCTAGCCAAAATCAACAACAACAACTAAGTATTAGCCTACAATTTTTTACTTTTCCACCTTCATTTACTTGGTCCACAAATTTTTGAATAAATATGAGCCAAGTATTAATTTCCCTTCCTCTTACTCATTTTGACATAATTGCTCCACAAGAAAAGGGAAAAATAAGGGCTGCTTACTTTTATTGATCAAATGACGATTTTGCCCTTACATTTATTTCCCTTTTCGCACTTGCTGGAAAATTGGACAAAATTGTCATCAAACTTTGAAAATTCATATATTTATTTATAGAGATTCAATTGGTGTGATTCTAACGGCTATGTGACCCTTATTAAGTCTATTTTCAAGGAAAAATATAGCCTTTAGCCAACTAGAAGATCATAATTCCCAGAATTATTGTTTTTGGATGCTGCCACTGAAAATCACCAGTATCACTGGGTTAACTTCAAACATACACAACTCTTTATGTACAACTACAAATGATCTATATGACCTATCAAATTAAAGCTTGATAAGTCTACTTTCATATTGAAAAATATCATAGGCATTAGACATCATTTGCCTATTCAAAATGTCATATAACAAGACTGCTACACAAGAAAACTCACTAGCAACAAATTCAAATGTTTACAATTTATGTTCTAAACATACTCATGTTGTATGTGACCACCAATTTCCTTGTTTTATCATTTTATTCCCTTAGTGCCATAAAGATATACGGAATATTAAGAAACATCATTATGCCTTCTTGGGACACTTGCTTAACTAGGGCTTTGCAGTCTACTAAATTCAGGCTTATTCACAAGCCTCTAATACCAAAATTTAGGATATTACATTGAGGCTTACAAAATATGACCACTGAAATGCCCATTGGAAGCTTCTAACACAAAAGTGCTTTTTCCAATTTGTGTGTTAATCCTTGTTTGATCACCTAGAAAGTACTTAAGCATTAATACAAAGAAGAGTTAGAGTGATTAGAAGCGAGAAGAACAAGTTATATATGCATTCCAATTATTCTTTGAAGTTTCAAAGTGATGCTTTATTTTCTAGAATACTTGGTTATTCGAATATGATTATCCATATTTGATTATCTCTGTTAACTTTGAAATATACTTGGATATCCTTTGTTGTATTCAAATAAAAGAGCTTATTTTCTATTAAGGTATATTCGAATACACTTTTCCTTATTCAAATAACATTCTTGGTTTTATTCTAATACATTTTTCCGTATTTGAATAACATTCTTGGTTTTATTCTAATACATTTTTCCTTATTTGGATAACATTCTTGGTTTTATTCTAATACACTTTTCCTTATCCACTTTTCCTTATTTGAATATAGTTACTTGTTTTTGTATTAGAATAACCTTGCCATATTCTAATAGCTTTCAATATAGCCAAGTAACCATATTTGAATAATACCGCTTGTATTTGTATACACTCTTCTTTTTCTTGAGCACTTATGTAATGCCCCAAATTATGTATAAGGGCTAATTGACTCCAAAAGTGAATGTTATTAATGATAAACAAACACCTTTAGAGAATAAAGTATGAATTATGACCCGAATTAGCATTAGTGGGTGTCTAAACCCAATATTTAAGCTCAATTATGGTGTTAAAGCCTAAATTGAATTGAAAGTGAGGGGGAGGGTGCATGTCATGGGTTAATGGAGTAAACTAGTGTGTTACGTGGTAATCTAATGGAAATTACTATAGTCTAGGGCAAAACGAGAAGAAAGACATTCATTGGCCAATTAGTTAGCTACCAAGAGAAAATTCACCATCAACTAAAAGAGTAAGAGAAGTGACTAAATGGCTAACAAAATGATTTAGAATAATCCTATGGTTACATGCTTCCAATAGAGTCATAAGATTGTGACACATGGCACCACTTGTTGTAGAGTCAAATTGTCAAAGATCAAAAATTAATTAATTTCTCTTCCCTCTCTCCTCTCAAGTCGGTTAGGAGCACGGAGGGAGTAGGAAAATCTGATCATTCATTATCTCATACTCTCTTTCTCTCTCTCCAGCTCTTATTTTTGATTAAGAAGGAGGAGGAAGGAGAAAGAAGAAATCAAGGTAAAGTGAGCTTCATTCCTTGCATTTTGACCATATAGATGACCTCTAGTTCCAAAAACCTCTTTTCTAATATTGTTCATCTTGATGAGAGCTTCATTCCTATGGTTTTAGATTTTCAAGAAGAGGTGTTATGTATACTCAAGAAAAGCGTGTAGTTAGAGAATCAAAGAACAAGCTAGAGAAAGAAGAAGACATGAGCAAAAGGAACCTTTTGATATAAATATTGTGGTAATTGGTTGAAAACTTTGATTGCTGGATTTTTTATCCTATTGTTCATGTAATTAAGTTTTAGGGAGTTTGTGATGTGTTGGTGATTGTATTGGTCTTATATAGGGTATATTGAATGAATGGACATGATTGGAGACTTGAATGTGAAATTTTGCAATTTTGAGATTTTGTAATGAATTGTTTCCCTAAAATAGGACTTGTAAAAAGAATGTGAATTTAGTAGTTCTTATTTTTCCATTGGATTCTATGCAAAAAGCTATGTCAGAGTAGTCTTGGTTGTGAATTTTGAACCACTAGAAACTTCAGTTGAAAAGTTACAAGTTTTGTCAAAAAAAAATCGGTGTAGGGGAGCTGTTTTGCATGGTGTTTTGAAATAGTAAATGTTGTTCAAAACTTCTGAAACTTTCCAACCTTGTATAATATGACAATCTTTAAAATGACATAAAATAGGTGTTATTATGATTTGTGTGTTGGGAGTATGTATTTCCAAATTTTGAGGTTGAAACTAGACTTAATTCTAGAATAGTATGGAGACTCATTGAATTCTGTATTTTTGTGGTTGTATATTGCAGTGGTTCATATTTTTCCTAAATAGAGGACTTAAAAAGCTTCAAGTAAGGCTTTAAATCACTCCATTTTTATTTTTGTGGATCTAGTTATAATTTTTGGAAGTTCAGCCAAGCAACAGAAATTTTCTTACCCCAGGCAAAGATTCTTGGCCGCAGCCAAAAAGTGTAACACCTGCTCTTGGCTGGAGCCAAAAAACTTCTGACCTATTTTTGGCTGTAGCAAAAAGATTCTTGGCCGCAACTAAAAACCTTCTAACTTGTTTTTGGCCATGGCCAACAACCAATTTCAATACTTTAAACTTTTGAAAGGTAGTTTCTAGTCTAGCTCTCCCCAATCTTTTTAGGCTTTTGTTTGAGCTTCACATAGCCATCTAAGGGCCTAAAATGATAACCAACCCCAAGCGTTTTGGAGTTATTTAAGACTTGGAATAGAGAATAACTCATCATCCTTGATTATGATTTATAGAATTTGACATCTGCCCAGAGCGTAAGAAACCTGTGCCAGAGCAAGAATGGAAAGAATAAGGCAGTAACTCTTTCACTTATATGACGTATAATGCTTTGTATATATATGCTTGTCATTGAATTGTGATGAATGCGGATGCTGCCATATGTACAGTTGTGAAAGCTATGTGATTGTGAATATAGTTGTGATAGCTGTCATGATTGTTTATATAGCCATGAGAGTTGTTGCTAATGTGACGAAGGTCACGAATGTGCATATAGTTATGAAAGCTGTCGTGAATATGGCAAAAGTCATGCATGTGTATATAGCTATGAAAGCTGTCGTGAGGATTATATTGCTGTGTATGTTGCATGTGAATGTTATTATGGATGCTGCTTTGTGATAATTGCTTACATGTTTTGTTATTATATATCATATGAGTAAAATATTGCTATTGAGATTCATATGAATCTCACTCTTTTCAATTACCAAAGGCGGCTAGTGCTCATGGCTAGGAGTTTAGAACCTTGTGTCAGTTATCACATTTTAGGATAATTGTTTATGATATAAATGTAAGATCCATGTAGTAAACTTATATATAGTTATGTAATCCCTATTATGGGAACTAAAATGAGAACATGACATGTAGACCTTGTTTGTGAATGAGTGAAAACCAAGAATCCATTAGAAAATTTTGTTATACACTCTGATATTAAGAATGGAACAGAACCAAACAGGCTATATCAATTCAAAAAATGACAGTGAGACCGTATTAAACAGTCTTTGAAAAGTTTTTGAAAACCCACTTTATAAAAGAACCGAATCCTGTCTTGAAGTTGGGACCTTTTATGAACTTTGAATTAATCGTTGGTCTCCAATTTAGCTTAATAACATGTTTTCAAACTATAATCATGGCCATTAAGGAAGGGGTTATATTTTTGGTATCAGAGCCGAAGTTCCTGGCAAGGGTAGGTTTTGTTAGGATAGTTGCAATAGTTCCTTGTCTTAGTGATGGTGGTTAACCCATCATTGTTTGTTGTATATATATGAATGTTCCTGCTATTTGTTGGTATATGAGTTTTAACGAATATTTGTATACATTCAATGTGATATTGACGTTATGAATCATTTGTAGAGTGAAAAGAAACAATGGTTCGCCCAAAGATTTGACGTTTGGAACTAGAGGTAGAAGAAATAAACCATAATCTACCTAATCCCATATAATAGATGATGGGTATGTTAATGGAGTAGCGGGATATGATCCATGAATTAAGGGATAAACTCTGAGAGGTGAAAGAAAAATAGAACGAAGGTAGAGTTCAATCTACACAAGATGGGATGACTCACAAAGAAATGACAGAAGGGTTGACTCAACCTCTGGAGTCACCACCGCACATTGAACCAAACTAGGAGTCACATGAGGTACCAGTTCAAAATGAGAGAGATCTACAGTTCTGGGTCTCCAAATTCTGCAAGCGACCTTATACGTTCAGGGGAAGATTTGATCCCCAATCAGTTGAAGATTGGTTGGTCTGAATTGAAAAAATCATTGAGCTGTTAGATTGTCTGACTAAAGTAAAGGTATGATTAGCCATTTACAAGCTTGAGGGGGATGCCAACAGGTGGTGGCGGAATATTGCTATGACATTGCAGACTCGGAATGTGCCAGTGACCTGGGAGTTTTCCAGGAAAAGTTCAATGATAAGTAGTTTCCAAGATCAGTGAGAATAAAAAAGAATCAGAATTCCTATCAATTAAGTAGGGTGGAGAAGAAGTATTTGATGATTACTTGTCTCGCTTCATTTGACTAGCTCGATAGTCCTCCTATCTGTAATGCATGGATGATAAGGAGTGGAGCCTTGACATGTTGATCTGAGGATTAAGGCAGGAAATAAGAAAAAGGTTACCCTCCCGACAGTTCACCGAGTTTAATAAAGCTGTAGAGGAGTGCCGAATTATAGAGAACAATCTGAGGGATCTAAACCCAACCAAGGGTAGTAGCAGTCGTAGTGAGGCCAGTAAGGGAAATTCATCCTAGAAGCGGAAGGGTCAAGGGTCCTTAACTAAGGTTAGTGATAAGAATTCCATCAACCTAAGAATCTTGAGAACTAGAGACCTCCAACAACCTAGACTTGCTCTCATTTGTGGTAGGGCACATCTGGAAGAACGTGTTTGGGGTAAGTAATTTGCTATAACTGTAAGCAGTCAGGACATATTGCTAGTGAATGCAAGCGGCCAACGATAGACCAAAGGCTTAAGAATCAGGGCAGGGTGTTTACTATGACGTACCTAGAAGCACGGAAGTCCCCTGACCTAATTCAAGGTAAAACCTTCTCAATGGTTGTTTACTGCAAGCTTTATTTGATTTGGGTGCAAGTCATTCCTTCATTACCTATGATTGTGTGAAGCATCTAGGATTGCATGTTCATAAACTGCCTTTTAACTTGGTTGTGTTGACACCGATGGGTGTCAAGGCTCTGACTGCTAATGCTTGTTTGAATTGTGTGATAATCATTGAGGGGCATGAGTCTATTGTTGATTTGACTTGTCTGCTGCTCTATCAATTAGAAGTCATATTAGGTTTTGATTAGTTGACGGCGAATAATGTGTTGCTAGATATTGGGAACAAGAGAATAGTTTATCCTACTCTGCAGAAGAATGACAATGTAGGTGTAATACCCCGAATTCTGAGACTTAAGGCTAGAGAATAAGCCTGAGATTAGTGGACTGCTAAGCCCTGGTTTAGCAGGATCCCAAATTGCGAATAATGGATAATGACTCCAAAAGTGGATGCGGTTATTGATAAATAACCCTTTTGGAGAATATGATGTGATTTGAGTTTCGAATGTGATTCGTATGTGTTCTGAGCAGCGCCGAAACCCTGTATTTAAGTTCAATTATGGATTAACCTCTAAATTGACTTAAAATATAGGGGAGGGCGCATTGTGAAAGAAAATGAATGAGAAAATGATTTTGATGGTGATTCCAAGTGGATTGCCATAATCAGGGGCAAAACGGTAAAGTTACCGACCAATTGATTGGTTACCGAAGAGGAAGCTCCTAGGTAATTCAAAGATCAATGGTTGAGATTGATTGTGTAATAGATCAAAGGGTGGAATCCCATGTGGTGTACTTATGTGAGCTCATGGGAGGTGTGTTGAGATGTTGACACTTGGCAAGTTTTGGACCTTTGGATTGGGTCAAGATGTCAAACTCTTCCCTCTCTCCTCTCCTCTCCATTTGGACGTTTTTGGGGGCCAAAATCTGCATTTACTTCATCATCTTCATCTCATTCTCTCTCTCCAAAACCTCCATGTTCGTCCAAATAGAGAAGGAAAGAGAAAGAAACAAGGTGAGCTTTGGCTTGTGTAATGGCCTCTTATGCTTAAATCCTCTTCACTAATCTTGATCATGTTGATGAGAGCTTTATCTCTATTGTTTTAGATTTTTGAAAGGAGGTGTTTTAGAGCTTGTGGAAATTGGGAAAGATGAAGAATCAAGGAATTTGTTTGGGAAAGAGGAAGAGGTGAGTGTTTGCTTCCTTTTGATCTATTGATTGTGGTTTTTGGTGGAGTTTTGAGAATTGTGATATTTGCCCTGATTTTATGTGATTTTCAAATTGGATGATTTGAATGGTGAATTGTGGTTAAATTGGTTTCATGTTGTGGTATTTAATCATTGGAATTGATTTGAATTGGATTGGATACATTGTGTGCAAAACTGGAAATTCTGTCCAGTGTAAATTCTGTTTGGGCAGTCTTGTTGTGTGGACGTTTTGACTGGGCAAATGGTGTTTGAAAATTTTGAAACTTTCCAGTCTTAAATTTCACATCCCAAGCTTCAAAATGGACATATAATTTGTTCCATTTCGTTTTGGGAACTGGGAGTTATAGCTGTCCAAAGTTTGAGGTCGAAAATGGATTCTGTTTTGGGGCAGTGATGAAATGTGTGTAATTATGTATTTTTATGGTGATTTCCAGTATTGGCCAATATTTTTCCTGTGTAGAGGACTTGAATATCTTTCATTTGGCTTTAGGATCACCTCATTTCGATTTTTTTGGAATTAGTTATGATTTTCGGAAGTTCAGCCAAGAAACTGGATTTTCTTGGCCGCTGCCAGCAGATTCTGGGCCGTGGCACAAATGTTTCTGGGCAGTTTTTGGCCGCGGCCAACCCCCAAAAATCAGCATTTTGGACTTTTAAAAGGTGATATTTGGCCAAGTGTTTCCCAAGCCTTTAGGCATATGTTTGGGCTTTGATTAGCCACCTAAAGGTCATGAATAGTAACCAACTTTAAGTGATATGAAAGTAAGAGTTTGGAATAGAGAATAACCCTATGTCCTTGCTTTGATTATAGGGTTGATGTTCGTCCTGAACGTGGTTCGATATTCGCCTGGTCGTGAGTAAAAGGTGCTGGAGCTTACGTGGAAAGACTAAGAGTAGGGAACATATCTCTCCTACATGTATTTGATATCTGTTTTAGTGTGTCTTGGTGCATGTCTTTGCTTTGCATAATTATGTGTGATTTGAAGCTATGTTTCAATTTATGCTATGGCCATAGGTATATTGTTCGAAGCATTGAGCTTGCAAATTGTCATTGTGTTATCATGAGTTATGTGATGCAAGCATGTCATGCATTAAACATTTATCGTACGTGCATATTGATATTGTTATCCTACTAAGATTCTCTAGAATCTCACCCTCCCCTACTAATCTTTCAGACAGGGTAGTAGATCAAGGATATAGCGAGTAGCTAAAGGCGATGAAGACTCCTTCAGGATTGAAGTTGGTAGTTGGTTATCTTAGTTGGGATGTATATTTGGATAATTGTATCTGGTTATTTGGATGAATATATGTGGATGAGGTTTTGATTATTTGTATTGAGATTTGTTGTGTAATCCCCATATGAGGGCTTGTTTGGGCGAATGTGCCCTATAAAGCTTGAGTTAATATATGGAAACCGGGATTATTATAATGCGTACTCTGATATATTTAAATGTGATTTATCTTTGTGTAGTAATTGTATTCGGAATGTGAACGTGAGACCAGGTTATGAATGATTTCGAAAGGTATTTATGAAAACCCCGCCTAGTAGATGGGTTTGTAAAATGTAGTTTTGTTTCTTATTGGTCTCTATTTCACTTTAATTGCGTATTTTCGGATATAATTACGGTAGGGGGTTACAGTAGGTGCTCATTTGAACTTGCTCTCAATGGCTAAAGCTATGAAGTGCCAAGGGTATATGGTATTCTTTTTTTGCAGGGAGGCACAAAAGAAACTTTGGAAAGTATACTTGTGGTAAGAGAGTTTCCTGAGGTGTTTCCGAACGATCTTAATAGATTACCTCCGGAAAGGGAAGAGGAATTTATGATCGAGAGTATGGCTGGAGGTGGTTCTATATCAAAGGCCCCATATAGAATGGCCCCAAATGAGATGGCAGAGCTAAAGAAACAAATTGAAGAATTACTTGAAAAAGGGTTCATTCAACCTAGTGTTTCACCGTGGGGAGCTCTAGTATTGTTTGTCAAGAAGAAAGATGGGAGTATGAGATTGCATGTGGATTATAGAGAACTGAACAAGATAATTGTCAAGAACAAGTATACACTTCTGAGAATCGATGACCTTTTAGATCAACTATTTGGTTCTTGTGTATTTTTAAAAATTGATCTAAGGTTAGGTTATCATCAGTTGTGAGTGAAAGTGGAAGATTTACTGAAGACTACTTTTTGGACTAGGAATTGGCATTATGAGTTTCTGTTAATGCCATTCGGATTAATCAATGCACCTGATGTATTAATGGATTATATGAATCATGTCTTTCGATAGTATTTAGATCAATTCGTAGTGGTGTTTATTGATGACATCCTGGTATACTCCAGGAGTAATAAAGAGCACAAGCCTCATTTGAGAATAGTACTAGAGATCTTGTGTGAAAAGCAACCTATGCCAAGTTGAGTAAGTGTGATTTCTGGCTTTTAAAAGTAAAGTTTTTGGGCCATGTAATCTCACAAGAAGGGGTGTTAGTGGATCCTAGTAAAGTGGAAGCAGTACTGGACTATAAGAGGCCAGAAACTGTTGCTAATATACACAGTTTTATTGGTCTTACTGGTTACTACCAGAGATTCATTCAGAATTTCTCCCAGATCACCTTGTCGATGACCAAGCTCATATGAAAGGATCAACCATTTAAGTGGGAAGAATGTTGTGAAAAGAGTTTTACTAAGCTGAAGTAGAGGTTGACGACGGCACTGGTGTTGATTGTAGCCGATCTCAGCTTGACTTATGTTGTGTACAGTGATGCAAGTAAGCAGGGGTTGGGGTGTGTCCTTATGTAGTAAGGACGAGTAGTGGCCTACGCCTCCCGACAATTGAAGCCTCATGAAATGAACTATCCTACTCATGATCTAGAGCTTGCGGTGTGTGTTTGCATTGAAGATATGGTGACATTACCTTTATGGTGTGACGGTAGAACTGTACTGCGACTACAAGAGTCTCAAGTATTTGTATGATTAGAAAGATTTGAATATGAGACAGCACTGGTGGATGGAGTTGCTGAAAGATTACAACCTGGAGATCAAATATCATCTGGGTAAAGCTAATGTCATTGTGGATGCGCTCAGTTGAAAGATGGTGCTAGTTGCAGTAATGATGATGTAAGAAGGGAAATTTATAGAAGATTTTAGGCTTTGAATTTATCGAGCTAAATTTTATGTGTTAATTACAGTTTTTTCCCAAGGGGAAAGTGATGAGGGCTGAAATTGAAAAGGCTCAGAAGCAATATGATTGGGTGTAGTTCATTCAGACCATGATCGAGCAAGGAGAAACTCGAGACTATGATTTGTCGCCTAGTGGCTTAGTTTGATATAAAAAGAGAATATACATTCCACTAAAAGCTTACTTGAGGCAAAAAATCCTAGATGAGGGCCACAAGAGTCAGTATACTCTTCACCCCAGGATGACCAAAATGTACCATGGTTTGAAGTCTATTTATTGATGGCCAGGATTGAAGAGTGATGTAACTAAATATGTGGCATGATGTCTTGCTTGTTTGAAAGTAAAGATTGAACATCATAGTCCGCCTGGATTACCACAGAGCCTTGAGATCCCATAATGGAAGTTGGAAAGTATGACCATGGACCTTGTTATGGGTTTACCCAGGATTAGAAACTATGATGCGATCTCGGTGGTTGTTGACTGATTCTCGAAGTTGGCACATTTCATACCGATCAACGCCATCTACTCTCTTGATAAACTATCAAAAATTTATATTCAGGAGATAGTGAGACTTCATGGAACATAGAAGAGCATTATTTTTCACCGTGATCCTCTTTTCACTTTGAGATTTTGCTATATATATTGTAATCATTGGTTGAGAACTTTGAATTTTGGATTTTTTGTCATATTGTTTGTGTAATTAAGGTTTTAGGGAGTTTGTAATGTGTTGGTTATTGTATTGGTGTCATTTGGTGTCTATTAGATGAATGCACTTGATTGGAGACTTGAATATGAAATTTGGCAAATTTGAGATTTTGTATTGAATTGTTGCCCCAAAACAGGACTTGTAAGAACAATGTGAATTTGGTAGTTTTGATGTTTCCATTAGATTATGTGCAAAAAACTGTATTGGAGTAGTCTTGGTTGTGAATTTTGAACCATTGAAAACTTAGGTTAAAAAGTTGTAGGTTTTGTCAAAGAAAATTCTGTGTAGGGTAGCTACTTTGCATGGTATTTTGAAATAGTAAAAGGTGTTCAAAAATTCTGAAACTTTCAATTTTGTAGTAGACATGACAAGCTTTAAAATTGCATAAAATTGGTGTCATTATGATTTGTGTGCTGGGAGTTATGTATTTCTAAAGTGAGGTTGAAACTAGACTTAATTCTGGAACAATATGGAGATTCATTGAATTCTGTATTTTGTGCCTCCATATTGCAGTGGTTCATATTTTTCCAGAATAGAGGACGTAAAAAGCTTCAAGTAGGACTTGGAATTACTCCATTTCGATTTTTGTGGATTTAGTTATGATTCTGGAAGTTCAGCTAAGCAATAGGAATTTTCTTGGCTGCAGCCAAAAAGTATCGAACCTGCTCTTGGCCGCAGCCAGAAATTCTTGGCTCTAGAGAAAAAGCTTCAGACCTATTTTTGGTGATAGCCAGAAGATTTTTGGCCTTAGCCAAAGAATTCCTTGGCTGCGGTTAACCCCCAATTTCAGCACTTTGAACTTTTAAAAGGTGGTTTCTGCTCTAGCTCTCCACAATCCTTGTAGGCTTTTATTTGAGCTTCTTATAGCCATCTAAGGGTCACAAATGATAACTAACCCCAAGTGTTTTAGAGTTATTGAAGACTTGGAATAGAGAATAGCTCATCATTCTTGATTATGATTTATAGGAATTGACATCTGCCCTGAGCGTAAGAAACCTGTGCCCGAGCAAGAATGGAAAAAACAAGGTAGTGACTCTTTCTCTTATATCATGTATAATGCTTTGTATGTATGTGATTATCATTGGATTGTGACGAATAAGGATGCTGCCATGTATACAGCTGTGAAATCTGATGTGATTGTGAATACAGCTGTGATAGCTGTCGTGATTATGTATACAGCTATGATAGTTGTCGCTAATATGATGAAGGTCACGTATGTGCATACAGCTGTGAAAGCTGTTGTGAATGTGGTGAAAGTCACGAATGTGTATACAGCATTAAAAGCTGTTGTGAGGATTATATTGCTCTGTATGTTGCACATGAATGCTATTGTGGATGCTGCTTTGTGATAATTGCTCACATACTTTGTTATTATATATCATATATGTGAAATGTTACTACTAAGATTCATATAAATCTCACTCTTTCCAATGTCTAACCTACAGCCAAGGCGAGTAGAACGAAGGAGAAGCAGGTAACCAAGGGAGGCTAGTGCTCATGGCTGGGATTTTAGAACCTTGTGATGGTTATCACTTTTTGCAATAATTGTATATGATGTAAACATAAGATCAATGTAGTATACTTGTTATAGTTATGTAATCCCCAGTATGGGAACTGAAACAGGCATATACCCTGCGGACCCTATTAGTGAATGAGTGAAACCCGGGAATCCATCGGGAAATATTTTTATACACAATGATATTAATAATGGAACAGAACCAAATAGGCCATATAGATTCTAAAAGTGAAAGTGAGACCATATTAAGCTAGCTTTGAAAAGTTTTTGAAAACCTACTTTGTCACAGGACCGAATCCTGTCTCAAAGTTGGGACCTTTTTATGAACTTTGAATTAATCATTGGTCTCTACTTTAACTTAATGTCATGTTTTCGAACTATAATCATGGCTATTAAGGAAGGGGGTTACAAGTTGTATTCAAATACTCATGTTTATATTGGAATAGGTTTTCAAAGAGCGAGGCATATTTGGATATACACTTCAATATTTTAACAAATGAAGAGCCCCATATTCGAATATACTTATACTCATTTAAATATAGCATGTCAAACAAGGTGAATATATTCTAATTATCTTACACTTCTTCGAATATAAGCCATCATATTCTAATAGCACTCCTATTACTAGAATATGATTAAGAGTATCTGAATAAGCTTTAACTAAGAATGAAATGCCTTATTCGAGTATCAGAACCCTTATTTGAATAATCCTAAGCTTTGTTATTGTCAAAACTTTGAATCTAATCGGCATAACTCTTTAGATATAACTCTAAATTTAGCAAGTGACCTATCCCAAAAAAGCTTTTAAGTCTACTTTTCACAGCAACTGGGTATTGAAAATTGTGCCCTAAGGGCTAATCATTATACTTTGAACATTATTAATTTAATGAAATTTCTTCATTCTTTTATCATATTATTTGCATGTTAACTGTGATAATTGTATCCTTGGATAAATCATAAAGATTGTCCTAAAATTTCCCTGGTCGGTCATATATGCGGGGGCAGAGATGAAACAAGATTAGTATGACTTTGATAAGATATAGAGATACGAGTTAAAGTCTTAGGCACTTATAAGAGTAAAAGGTGCTGGACTGACTCACTATGAGAAAGCTACATAGATCAAGTCATAAGCTTTTCTCATGTATAACGACATCACAATGCCCTTTAACCTGAGGTCATCATGGATTTATACATGAGAGTTGCTAAGCTTTGAACTAGTCAAAAGTCACTTTTGACCATACATCAAATTTGATTAGTTCATCAAGATAATTAATTGTTAATTAATTTTGAAATTAATAAAGATTAACTTTGAAATTCGAATATAGCCCTCATAGGTTATAAACTTGATAGAGTAGATATATTCATACACAAATGAGATTTTAGAGTTGCAAGGGAAACCCTAGGAGACAATTGGAGGTGCTAGCATGTAGTCTGTGTTGGAGAGCATTCGTGTAGATACCAGTAAATGAAGCAGACCTGACGTGTTGGCTCCTAGAGATTAAAAACCCTGAATTAAAATGTACGAATATTTCTAACTTGGTTTAAACACTGTTAATAGATCCTCGATTAGGATTGGAAAAAATTTTAAAATTCTTACGTTGTGCCTGCCGATCCTAACACTGGGATCAATCATATTCACATCTATATGGGATTCTTTTGAAGTGCGTGATTCGACACAACCTTAGCCGCCTTAGAGTCAAATCACAAATTTATACAAGTTAAATGCAATATAGTGCAAACAACCCATGATCATTTTCTTATCAAGGAGCTCTTTATTTTGAAATCCTTAGGTTAAACTGAGTGTTAAAAACATGGATAGAAAGTAGGTTTTGAATGAGGTTTTCTTTAAAATTGAATGCATGAAAATAAAAATATTTATAATTTTTTTAGTCTTTTAAAGATAATAGTGAATGGAATGGATGTATGAATGAAGTTAAACTCTTGAGAAATGGTTCAATTGGCTATCCTAGCACACTAAATGATATGGAAGTTGAAATTCATCAAGTCTAAGCTAAACACTCCAAGTAATCATGTTGGATACTCCTAATCAATAGCTACTCTTATGATCGCAACTATAGCTATTGCTTAGGAATGTTATTAAATACTACTTGATGTGTGAAATGGATTGAATAATGTAAATATTTCCTCTAATATGAATGCACAATCGTGACACTTAAATCAACCTAAATCAACCACACAAACTAGTAATCACATAGCATTATAGCAAGCATAACCTCAATGAATTAATAAGAAATATATGAACGAAAATCATCTAAATACATAATCCAAATCCAATCACAATTAAAGCACAATCTTAGCTCAACAATATGGTGTCCAAAATAACTCAAAATAACATCCTACTGAAACTACCTTAGGTTTTAGCTAAGAATTTCAATAACAATAGGAAATTCAAAAACAAACTAAGAAAAACTCCCCATTAAGCTCAAGAACTCAAGCCAATCGTCCTAATCCTCAAGAGATGGAGCTAAGTCGTGCGTTAAATCAAGAATTGTCACCACCAATCCCAAAAATGAAGCAACCATGGAACAAAGAAGTTAAAAAATGAAAAAGAAAATGCATATGTGTAACGTCCCAAATTTTATTCACCAATATACATTTTAAATATGTGGAAATATTCAATAAAATGGAAGGGTGAATTTTGGAGGATGCACTACTACAAAAGGGACTTTTAACGATCGTTTTTATGCCCTTCTAATGATTGTTTTCAGTGGGACGTGTCAGTGAGTGTTCTAGAAAATTTCAAAATAGATGACCGTTTTCAAACAGTCTTAGAAAGGGATATACAACGACTCTATTTCAAAAACACTCGTTGTATACAACAATTGTTTTTTCAAAAACACTCGTAGCATTTTTATTAAATATCATTTTCTTTTCTACTCCTCAGCATTGAAAAACTACTAATTTCTAGATATTTATATTTTGAATTTAGAAAACACTCAAATGAAAAATACCATGTCCCTTACAAATACAATAGCATTGTAATTCAACAACAGCACTATCACGAGGGTTTTATAGTAAATAGAGCAGCCCCCTGAATCAAATTGACTTAGTGTCAGTTTTTAACATATACATCCTCAAGTTTAAAATGCTTCATCATCCAAAGTTTTTTGTAACAAATTCTCAATACTCAATAAAAACAAGAAACTAAGAAACTAGCAGGAGGCAAAGTATTCGAGCACACTAACATAATATACCACTGCACTATAAAAGAAACATCTATGCATCATCCTCTATATGTTGTAGAAGATATCCTGACAAAATTTCTTGGATCAAATTAATATCATCAATTGTGTAGGCGTCCTAATTACCAAAAATCTATGTGCAAAATAGAGAATAAGTTAATATAAATCAATCAATTGAATGAAATAACTAACAATAATTCAATTACAAGAAAAAAATGAAATTCACTTGAGAATCAAGAAAGGATCACCTATTCGAAATTGGTAGTAAGGCCACTAAAAATGATGTTATCCACATATAGTATAACATAGTAGCCGCACTTGGTTTTCCCTAATTTCCAAGGGCACTAAATATCAAAAGCAAATGGCAAAAAAGAATAAAGGCATATGTAAAGCAATTGTCAATTGAAGAACTTGAATTTAAACAACTTACTTTAGGTTGGAACCATTTCATCGAGCCACTCGTACCTTCACGCTTCCTACCCATTATATAATGTCTTCAATGCACTGTAATTAAATGAAAATTAGAAGACATTAAAACACTTGAGTAAAATAAAAAATCAATGATTTGCAAATAAATTAACTTACGTGTTAAAAATGGTTTTTATCTCTCTATTTGGCTTGCGACCAATGAATCAAACCAAAAGATGATGTTGATGAAGGGACAACCAATACAAAAACTCCAATCATAACTATAATCACAACATATGTAGATTAAAATGAGAATAAATAACATGATACTTCTTAGCAAACTAAATATGTATAAATATATAATATTAAGTTACTTGCCCTTCAACAATTGGTGCTAGATAGCAAGGCAGCTGAGTCTGTCCCAATGTATAGCCTACATAGCTCATCCTATCTTCTAACCTAGCTTTATTATGTTTTGACAGGTTACCAGCACATAAGATGCCATACGAAGTGTTGAGCTCTCTTTCAACACGCATTTTGTGGAAGGATCTACCACAGAAATATAATGAGAAATGACTTAATAAATGTAGAAATCAACAACTCATAAATATCAGTGCATTAAATAAAGTTAAAAATTAAAAATAAACTCACATGATTGCAAATGTGACCCATCATATGTCTATCTCCTATAAAGATAAGAACTCTCTAATATCTTTGCTATCAATTCCAAAATTATAAGAGATTGCATGACCCACAATTCCATAAGGCTTCTACAAGTCAACCTTGTTAATATTGTTATGAATATTTTGCAGTTGTGCCAATAAGGGAAATTTTGTCACTTCTTCTTGATCCTAGTAACACACAAAATAAAGCATATAAGTAAGACGTCAAGGATCAACTAACAATAAGGTGTTTCCTACCATTGGAGGGGTACTTGTCGTTTGAACAATATGTTGAGGCCACAGGATGAAAGATCATGCTGCCTGACCAGTTTGGCAACCTCTTTATCAGGGAACTGAACATCTACACCTTCCTCCCCTTGTCGAACACTTGCGACATTGACCTTACATTAATCGTCCTGAATTTGATTATTATGGTGGGTGGTAGCATGCATGTATACAACAGCATCAGCAACAACATGCAGGTATGGGACATCCAAATAAAGAGAGCAAAGTTCTCCAGCCTCTAGTGAGGGAAAAGAATCACCATGTCCAACGTCTGGCGAATTGTAACTGTCTTTGGTGTTGGGAAAGGCCGGGGATTCCTGGGTAAGAGAAATAAAAGAATTAATTAAACTACCTTAAGGAAAAACTCAATGTTATATTAAATGAAATTAGTTACAAACCTGAGATCTAGGCTCCTCATTACACATCCCGACTTGAATATGAGACAAAACCATTGAATTCATCTCACCATGTAGCTCACGTAACAACTCTTCTTTAAGCTCACCTCGAAGTAATTGATGCATTTCCACCGCTAGCTTTGCTCGGACTTCCTCTGGAATCCTGGTCACAAACTCTCTACTTGGTTCACTTTGTCCATAAGATTGTGAACCTTGTCCAAAGTATCTAGAGAGACCAACTCCCCTTGGCTCCCCTCTAACTAGACTGGGGATATCTAGCTTCCCAAGCATCATTGCTAAGATGTCCATCCTTCCGGTTTGATTGAAGGAACCTTAGCTACTGTGCTTTTCAAGTTCATCTTGCAACATACAATGGATAAATAAAAATTAATTACATTAAATCTTCTAAGGAAAATGAAACACACTTAAATATACTTGTTATTAAATACTTAATTCTTTGAGTGATGTTAGCAATGAATAGATTTATATATTTTTCTCCCTTTATCCTCCCTGCTTCCTCCAATTTTTTCAATTCAGCCTGAATCTTCTTCTTTTCTAGCTTTTGATAAATCACATACGACATGTAATGTAGATAATTGTTTTTCTCTCGCCTCTCCTTATTTGCTTGACTCAATTCCTATATAAATAGAGTGTAAAGAAAACTGAGTTAGTCAGATCAAATAATTTTAAGTAAAAAGTTGAACACTAAGATAAAGAAAATATATATACCAAAAAGTAGGTGTAATGACCCAAAAATGGGATTGAGGGCTAATGACTTCAAAAGTGGATGCAATTATTGCTGAATAAACACTTTTGGAGAATGTGTGATGGGAATTTGGTTGTTTTAGTAATTATAATGGTTTCCTTATGAAAGATTGTGTGGGAATAGGTTTGATTGTTGATTTTCAAGCCATTGGACATATTGGTTGGAAATTGAAAAAAAAACTGTCAAGTGTAATTCTGTGCAAGGCAGTCAGTTTGTATGAACCTTTTGAATGGGCAAATGGTGTCTAAAAATTATGAAACTTTTCAGTCTTAAATTTCACATGTCAAGCTTCAAAATGGACATATAATTTGTTTGTTTCATTTCGATTTGTGAGCTGAGAGTTATGAATTTTTGAAGCTTGCCCAGCGAAATTGATTAATTTCTGGAACAAGAGACAAAGATTAAGATTCTGGGAATTTCATGATTCTAGATAGCAAAAGTCTATATTTTTCCTTGAATCTAGACTCAATAAGAGTTATATAGACTTTGGAATCACTACAATTCAATATTTCTAGAATTAATTATGATTTTTCAAAGTTTGGGAAGAAATCTGCCTGAATTTCTGAAAAATCTGAAATTGTTAGAAATTAAATTAATAATTAAATATCATATAATATATGATATTAAATATCATCTGTTAGAATCGGTAGGCACAGCAGAAGAATTTTAAAATTTTCACCAATCCTAATCGAGGATCTATCAACAGCGTTTAAACCAAGTTGGAAGGATTCATACCTTTTGATGATTCAGAGTTTTCACGATCTCTAGGAGCCAACACGTCAGGTCTGCTCCCTCTACTGGTATCCACACGAATGCTCTCCAACCGAGACTGAGTGCTAGTGCCTCTAATGTCTCATAGGGTTTCCTTGCGGCTCTCAATTCTCATGTGCGTATCAATATATCTGCTCTATCAAGTTTATAACCTATGAGGACTATTTTCAAATTTCAAAATTAATCATCATTAATTTTGAAATTAATTAAAAATTAATTATATTGATGAGCTAATTAAATAAATTCAGTTTAAATTAAATCTGTCCAACAATTTTAATTTAACCTATTTATTTAATCCAAATAAAGAGCCATTAGATTTAATTTATCTTCATAAATTAAATCTGAGATACTATATCTCTATCATGTTTGTTATTAAATTTAATATATCTTAATAAATTAAATTTTAAACGAACACAATATAATAATATCATATAATATATATATATATATATAAGATATATATTTTGAAAATATATATATCTGTATAATATTATTAAATATAATAATATCATATAATATATATACACATACATATATATATATATATAAGATATATACTTCAAAAATATATATATCTATATAATATTATTAATGAATTTTATATTATATATATATATATAAAATTCATCCACCCTAAATTAAACATTATCTCGTGTTGGGCCATTCTTATGTGCGACCCTGTAGGCCCATATGAAGTTGGCAGTGGGCCAATAACTATACTAACCCAAAAGTCGCAAGCGGCATCTAGCAGGACATTTCGACTACCCAATTCATATGAGGATCGTTATCACGATGCAACCTGTTATACAACCATGTCAAGTCCCTTTTGTCACACGATATATCGATCAAGGATAAGGCATGGATAATGTCATCCTCTTGTTCCTGACCATTACTTTCTCGATTCTTGAGTAGCCTGATAACAGAGACAGAAACTCCTTTCATCATAGTATGGCCATACATTTCTCAGACTCACTCACGAGGGGCCCAATAATATCTCTCTACTAATGTGAGGGACAAATTCCATCTTGATCATTCATATTCCTCTGCATGAAAAATCACTAAGCCTGATCGTAGCCTTTATCATCACCCGGTCAAAAGTTACTTTTGACTAGTTCAAAGCTTAGCAACTCTCATGTAGGAATCCATGATGACCTCAGGTCTAAGGGCATTGTGACGTGGTTATACATGAGAAAAGCTTATGACTTGATCCATGTAGCTTTCTCATAGTGGGTTGGTCCAGCACCTTGTACTTTTACAAGTGCCTAAGAGTTTGATTCGTATCTCCATATCTTATCAAAGTCATACTGGTCTTGTTTCATCTCTGCTCCTGCATAGATGACCGACCAGGGACATTTTAGGACAATCTTTATGAATTATCTAAGGATACAATCACATTTAACATGCAAATAATATGATAACTGTAATACCCCGAATTTTGAGACTCGAGGCTAGAGAATAAGCCTGAGATTAGTGGATTGCTAAGCCCCGGTTTAGCAAGATCCCAAATTGTGATTAGGAGTTAATGGCTACAAAAGTGGACGTGGTTAGTGATTAATGAACCTTTTTAGAGAATATAAAGTGGATTGTAGTCGCTTGTGTTATGAGCAACGCCAAAACCCTATATTTGAGTTCAATTGTGGATTAACATTCAAATTGACTTAGAATAGAGGGAATAATTGAATGGGGTATTGTGATGGAAATGGTGTCATGTTGTGGTATTTAATCATTGGAATTGTTTTAAATTGGATTGGACACATTGGTTGCAAAATTGGAAATGCTGTCCAGTGTGAATTCTGTCTGGGCAGTCTTATCGTGTGGATGTTTTGACTAGGCAAATGATGTCAGAAAATTATGAAACGTTCCAGTCTTATAGTTCACATCTCAAGCTTCAAAATGGACATATAATTTGTGCCATTTCATTTTGTGAACTGGGAGATATGACTGTCCAAAGTTTGAGGTCGAAAATGGACTCTGTTTTGGGGCAGTGATGAAATTTGTGTAATTCTGGAATTGTGTGGTGATTTCTAGTAATGGATCATATTTTTCCAAAGAAGAGGACTTAAATACCTTTCATTTGGCTTTGGGATCACCTCATTTCGATTTTTCTAGAATTAGTTATGATTTTTCAAATCTTGGGCAGAAAATCTGCCAGAAAATCCGAAAATGGGAATTATGACATCATCTCATTAAAAGATGACATCAGCATGGAATTAAATATATTCTCATCTTCTTCAGCTATCATTTTCTGTCGTGATGAACCAGCTGAAACTTGTGAGAGAAAGTTGAGAGCTCTTAGAGAGAGAAAGAGGAGAAATCTCGCAAGGTAAGCCGATTTCTCTGACGATCTAGCTCCTAACGCGTATAACCTTGCTTCTAAGCTTCTCTTTCATGTTCTTTAAGGTGTTGGAAGCTCAATTTCCATGGTTTAAAAGGGGCTAGGGTTCAGCCATATTGAGTAAAAGCCAGAGGGAGCTTGAGGTAACTTCCGAAACTTCAATGTTTGATTGTTCTGGCTGCTGTGGTTGATTTAATCGGTGAAATTTCGCCGGATTGCCATTGGTTGTAAAAATGGAAAATGGGTTTCCCTAGGGGTTATGCTGCCCAAATTGATACTAAATGGTAGTTGTAACCTAATGGAATAGTCAATAAAGTGGTTAGGAGTAGAAAGGAACGTGTTTACGGAGCCGAAACCGAAAAACCCTGATTTTTCCTAGAAAACCCATATATTTCGGGCTGGGCTATAAATGGGTCTTAGAGTTGGATTCTCAATGATTTGATGATTCCATTGAGTTCAGGAGGGAAAATTAGGTGGGGTTACAGTTGGGCACTTTTTCGGAAAAGGCCGAGAAAGCATAATTACGGAAACGCCCCTAAAACCCTAAAAGTAGGGCTGCCAAGGGCAATTTCGTAATTTGACATTGAATATGATAATTCCGAGTCCGGAAATGGATTCCTTGGGCGAAAATATGTCAGAATAGCCCATGTCAAAATTTCACGAAAAGTACAGCCGGACCGGGTACGGCGGGGCCGGGCTGGGTCCCCGGGGGTATTTTAGTAAATTTTCAATATAGCCTCATATAACCCCCAGAAACACTATGGAAGTGTCTAAATGGTATATTTGACATTGTAGGATCGAATGTGAAGCCCCGAGTTGTTGGCACGCAAATCGAGGAGAAAAGACTGGAGGTAGGGGACTTACCTTACTTGCATGTATTTGATATCTTTGCTTGTGTAGTGATGTATGTGATTGCTTTACTTGATTGTGTAGAGCATATTTGAATAAATGAAGCTCTGTTTCTGTTTTGCTGTGGCCATAGTTTTGTTACATGAAATATTGAGTATGCAAAAATGTCATTATGGGGCATGCATCTAGATAAAGCTAACATGTCATACACATAGCATCTATCATGCATGCATTATGGTATCTGTTTCCTACTGAGATTCTCTCGAATCTCGCTCTCCCCTACCAATAATTTAGACAGGGCAAGTGGCTCGTGGAGGGAGCGGCTAGGACTCCTTCGAGATGAGATTGTGTAATCCCCATTTGAAGAACTGTAATGGGCAATTGTACCCTGTGTATCTTTAGAGAAGGTATGTACCGGGATTGCCGGGATGATTAAGTTGTACACTCTGATATTTATATGAATGTGATTTATCTGCGCATAGTAATTGTATTCGAAATGTGAATATGAGACCAAGTTTATAAATGATTTCGAAAGGTATTTTTGAAAACCCCATCATGTGATGGGTTAGTAAATGTTATTTGATTATTATTGGTCTCTATTTCATTTTAATCGTGTATTTCGGATATAATTACTGAGGGGGTTACAATTTGGTATCAGAGCCACAGTTTCTGGCAAACATGGGAATTTGCTAGGATAATGGCAGTAGTTGCTGCCTTATGTCATAGAGAATGACTTTGTTTGTTTGTGGTATACACATTAAGGTCCCTGCTGGTTGTGGATATATGTGATTGATGGACTGTGTATACATTATCTGTGATGTGGATGTGGTGAATCAGTGTGGTTCACCTAAGAATCTGAGGTGTAAACTCATAGGTGGAAGAAAATGATTTCCTAAGAATGTGATATTGAGGTTCTAGGTTGATCATGTCTCCAACCTAGACGTTGGGTGAGAAACCCTAGGTGGTATGATGTTACATGTAGTGATGTCATACTGAGCTTGTATGTGTAAAGGCCTTAAGACCTAGGGGACCGATGTGCCTTGGGCTGGCAGAGATATCTGGATTTGTATAGGAGTTGTGATGCTCCATGGAATTGAGGGAAGTGATTTCCCAGTTCAACTAAGGTTGAGGTTTGGATAGATGAGCTGTGATCCAAGGATCAGACTCCATAGCTGGGCTGATTCATAGGAATTGCATTTGACCTGGATGGTCTGTGGTGCTAGAGCATGGTTCTAGAATTGAATTGAAATATGTATCAGGTACCCGAGATTGCTAGTTGTAAATCTAGCAAAGGGAAAAGTTACCTATGGAGGATTCGGATCGGAGAGTGCTACCTACGGGGAGTTTTGATGGAAGAGGGCTACCTACGGTGAGATCTGATCGGAGAGGGCTACCTACGGTGAGATCTGATTAGAAAGGGCTACCTACGGAGGATGCTGACCGAAGGGGCTGACCAGTCAGGTGACTGAGTGAAGCATCGGGTACAGTACCGTAGTGTGGAGCCACCATGACGATGAACCCTAGAGTGGAGCCACCGTGACGATGAACCCTAGTGTGCAGCCGCCTTGATAACGAACCGTCGAGAGCAATCGCCGTGACGTTGAATTGTAGAGTAGAGCTCTAGGAACGTTGGGAGTATGGGATCTCAACGATGTGTTGGTTATGGCTCTGAATGATTCGAATTGAATTGAGCCAAGGTCTGGCACAGATTATGTGTGTGGACAGGGGTAGTAGGAGATTCCTATGGGACTCCTATTGAGTCACCCTGACATTGTGAAGGCACAGATGAGGATAAAGACCTCAGAGTGTGCAGTGGAAGCGTGGTGAATGTGATGTTTGAGAATTGTGTTGAGCAGAAGCTCGAATCTGCAGAAAGTGCAATGCGTTAGTGATGGCTTCGGGAGGTAAAACTCCGGGGTCAAGTTGTATTGTGAAAAGGGGTCTTGAAGGATCCCAGTACGTGAAAAAGGTTTGAGATATTGAAGGTGAAGTTGTTAATATGCCTGGTTCCAGCTTGTTGCAATTGTGCATTGTGAGTCTCTTACCTGCGGCCGCATAGGGTGATTCCTATGGCGGAGGACCGTGCCTTCGGGGCGGTGGCGATACGGGGGACAGGCTATTTGTGAAGGCCGACAGGCCATTTGTGAAAGCCGGATAGCTGTATGAGATATAAGGCTATGTGTATGCACTGCCACGCCAATAATCCCTGAGTAGCTAACAACAGTTCGGGTAAAGACTGTGTGTCTTCTCGGCGGAGAAAGGGGATGAGGGTGGAGTGTAATGTGGAAGCCGAAAGGCTGTGTGTGAGCACCGCTACGCCAATAGTCCCTGAGTAGCTAACAACGGTTCGGGTTAGACTGTGTGTCTTCCCGACGGAGAAAGGGGATGAGGGTAGGGTGTGATTATGGATCTACTATTGTGAGCCTGAATGGCTATGAGTGTGCACTGCCATGTCAATAGTCCCTGAGTAGCTAACAACGGTTCGGGTAAAGACTGTGTGTCTTCCCGGCGGAGATAGGGGATGAGAGTGGAGTGTGATTGTGAATATGTGACAGTTGTGAATAAGCTGGGACTGAGGTATAGTTGTCTAGTAGAGCAGAGCTAATTCAGCTGATGGCGAATTCGACTACATGATCGGGGATTCTTGTTTGTGAGGGCAATTACCCCGGCATGGCCAGCATGGCTAGCCACCACATTGGTTGCACTGGTATTGACCCAAGGCCGAAAGGCGGTGCGTAAAATTAGAATCTGCAATGTACATTTGATAAGGAAGTGGATTTTCTTGTGAGTCCTGGGTGAAATGTGAGTAACCCAGCCACTGTCGCGGGGCATCCCCAGCGGGGGGTAAAACTGGGGTGGGCACCACCGGCACGGGGCATCCCTAGAGGGGGTAAAACCGGGGTAGGTGTGACAATAATTGAGTAACCCAGCCACTATCGCGGGGGGTAAAACTGGGGTGGGCACCACTGGCACGGGGCATCCCTAGAGGGGGTAAAACCGGGGTAGGTGTGACAATAATTGAGTAACCCAGCCACCGTCGCGGGGCATCCCCAGTGGGGGGTAAAACCGGGGTGGGCACCACCGGCACGGGGCATCCCTAGAGGGGGTAAAACCGGGGTAGGTGTGACAATAATTGAGTAACCCAGCCACCGTCGCGGGGCATCCCCAGTGGGGGGTAAAATCGGGGTGGGCACCACCGGCACGGGGCATCCCTAGAGGGGGTAAAACCGGGGTGGGTGTGACAATAAAAGGCGCCTGGATAGAAGAGACTGAGACTCTAGGTGGGCCATTATGGTAGGGTGCTTCGGATAGAAGAAATTGAGATTCCGGAGTGACCAGATGATGTAATATTGTGTTGATACCTAAAAGTCCCGGTTACCACTAGCGGAGTTACTGGTGGGTGTACGGGTGAGGGTAAAGCTGTGAAAGTGGATATAGCGAATGCTGAAATGTTTGTGTATACAGCTGAGGCTGTCGTTTGATGTATTGAGGTTGTGGTGTTTACTCCCTGAAGGGGTAACTAGATTGAGTTGAGCAAAGTGGTGGCCTATGCTGCCCAACTGCCAAAATCTTATGATATGGCTCATGATTTAGAGCCTCCGGATATTGAGATGCACTAGCCACTCATGAATTAGAGGGCTTGCGATAATTGTGGTTATGTTATGATGGTTTTGTGGCAATCGTATGTGGAAGCAATTGTATCTGTTTGGCAAAATGTATGGTGATTGGGTTTGTGCGGCAATCGTGAAATGGGCCGATTGCAATTTGTGGCAACTGAGTTGCATTCATTGTTTGAGATTCTTGCGAGAATCGGATTTGTGGATTATCGGTTGTGTGTGGGTGATCTAGAGGGGACCATCCAATGTGAAGTGAATTGTGAAACGGAAGCTGTCGTGAAGAAGCATCCGTAGTTTGTGGATTAAGTGGTTCGACAAATTTCGAGGACGAAATTTATTGAACGGGGGGAGAAATGTAATACCCCGAATTTTGAGACTCGAGGCTAGAGAATAAGCCTGAGATTAGTGGATTGCTAAGCCCCGGTTTAGCAAGATCCCAAATTGTGATTAGGAGTTAATGGCTACAAAAGTGGACGTGGTTAGTGATTAATGAACCTTTTTAGAGAATATAAAGTGGATTGTAGTCGCTTGTGTTATGAGCAACGCCAAAACCCTATATTTGAGTTCAATTGTGGATTAACATTCAAATTGACTTAGAATAGAGGGAATAATTGAATGGGGTATTGTGATGGAAATGGTGTCATGTTGTGGTATTTAATCATTGGAATTGTTTTAAATTGGATTGGACACATTGGTTGCAAAATTGGAAATGCTGTCCAGTGTGAATTCTGTCTGGGCAGTCTTATCGTGTGGATGTTTTGACTAGGCAAATGATGTCAGAAAATTATGAAACGTTCCAGTCTTATAGTTCACATCTCAAGCTTCAAAATGGACATATAATTTGTGCCATTTCATTTTGTGAACTGGGAGATATGACTGTCCAAAGTTTGAGGTCGAAAATGGACTCTGTTTTGGGGCAGTGATGAAATTTGTGTAATTCTGGAATTGTGTGGTGATTTCTAGTAATGGATCATATTTTTCCAAAGAAGAGGACTTAAATACCTTTCATTTGGCTTTGGGATCACCTCATTTCGATTTTTCTAGAATTAGTTATGATTTTTCAAATCTTGGGCAGAAAATCTGCCAGAAAATCCGAAAATGGGAATTATGACATCATCTCATTAAAAGATGACATCAGCATGGAATTAAATATATTCTCATCTTCTTCAGCTATCATTTTCTGTCGTGATGAACCAGCTGAAACTTGTGAGAGAAAGTTGAGAGCTCTTAGAGAGAGAAAGAGGAGAAATCTCGCAAGGTAAGCCGATTTCTCTGACGATCTAGCTCCTAACGCGTATAACCTTGCTTCTAAGCTTCTCTTTCATGTTCTTTAAGGTGTTGGAAGCTCAATTTCCATGGTTTAAAAGGGGCTAGGGTTCAGCCATATTGAGTAAAAGCCAGAGGGAGCTTGAGGTAACTTCCGAAACTTCAATGTTTGATTGTTCTGGCTGCTGTGGTTGATTTAATCGGTGAAATTTCGCCGGATTGCCATTGGTTGTAAAAATGGAAAATGGGTTTCCCTAGGGGTTATGCTGCCCAAATTGATACTAAATGGTAGTTGTAACCTAATGGAATAGTCAATAAAGTGGTTAGGAGTAGAAAGGAACGTGTTTACGGAGCCGAAACCGAAAAACCCTGATTTTTCCTAGAAAACCCATATATTTCGGGCTGGGCTATAAATGGGTCTTAGAGTTGGATTCTCAATGATTTGATGATTCCATTGAGTTCAGGAGGGAAAATTAGGTGGGGTTACAGTTGGGCACTTTTTCGGAAAAGGCCGAGAAAGCATAATTACGGAAACGCCCCTAAAACCCTAAAAGTAGGGCTGCCAAGGGCAATTTCGTAATTTGACATTGAATATGATAATTCCGAGTCCGGAAATGGATTCCTTGGGCGAAAATATGTCAGAATAGCCCATGTCAAAATTTCACGAAAAGTACAGCCGGACCGGGTACGGCGGGGCCGGGCTGGGTCCCCGGGGGTATTTTAGTAAATTTTCAATATAGCCTCATATAACCCCCAGAAACACTATGGAAGTGTCTAAATGGTATATTTGACATTGTAGGATCGAATGTGAAGCCCCGAGTTGTTGGCACGCAAATCGAGGAGAAAAGACTGGAGGTAGGGGACTTACCTTACTTGCATGTATTTGATATCTTTGCTTGTGTAGTGATGTATGTGATTGCTTTACTTGATTGTGTAGAGCATATTTGAATAAATGAAGCTCTGTTTCTGTTTTGCTGTGGCCATAGTTTTGTTACATGAAACATTGAGTATGCAAAAATGTCATTATGGGGCATGCATCTAGATAAAGCTAACATGTCATACACATAGCATCTATCATGCATGCATTATGGTATCTGTTTCCTACTGAGATTCTCTCGAATCTCGCTCTCCCCTACCAATAATTTAGACAGGGCAAGTGGCTCGTGGAGGGAGCGGCTAGGACTCCTTCGAGATGAGATTGTGTAATCCCCATTTGAAGAACTGTAATGGGCAATTGTACCCTGTGTATCTTTAGAGAAGGTATGTACCGGGATTGCCGGGATGATTAAGTTGTACACTCTGATATTTATATGAATGTGATTTATATGCGCATAGTAATTGTATTCGAAATGTGAATATGAGACCAAGTTTATAAATGATTTCGAAAGGTATTTTTGAAAACCCCATCATGTGATGGGTTAGTAAATGTTATTTGATTATTATTGGTCTCTATTTCATTTTAATCGTGTATTTCGGATATAATTACTGAGGGGGTTACAATAACAGAGTGGAGAAATTTCATTAAAATAATAATGTTCAAAGTACAATGATTGGCCCTTAGGGCACAATTTCCAACATCTTCTCACTTGCCCTAGGTGCAATCATTAATTTGCCTAATTCCCATTGCCCTAACATGACGCTCATGCTTTGCCTGTGCAAATGGCTTAGTAAGAGGATCAGCAACATTATCTTCTCCTGCTACTTTGCATATCTTTATATCACCTCTATAATTGATTTCTCTAATAAGATGAAATCGCCTAAGTATATGCTTGGTCCTTTGATGTGACCTAGGCTCCTTGGCCAGTGCAATAGAACCGCTATTGTCACATAACAAATCTATTGGATTTGAGATGGCAGGCACTACCCCTAGTTCAGTAATGAACTTTATAATCCAAACAACTTCTTTAGCTGCATCTGATGCTGCTATATACTCAGCTTCTGTTGCAGAATCTGCTATAGTGCTTTGCTTGGAGCTCTTCCAGCTTACTGCTCTACTATTCAGGAGGAATACATATCCAGATTACGATTTAAGGTCGTCTTGGTCAGTTTGAAAACTTGCATTTGTGTAACTGGTTAAGTAGAGCTCATCATCCAATCCACCATAGACCAAAAATAAGTCCTTAGTCCTTCTTAAGTACTTTAGGATATTCTTGACGGCAGTCCAATGACCCTCACCAGGATCTTGTTGGTATCTCCTGGTCATACTTAAGGCAAATGAGACATCTGGTCGAGTACATAACATGGCATACATGATGGACCCAATGGCCGAGGCATATGGAACCTTACTCATGCGATCTCGCTTATCAGGTGTACTAGGACATAGATCCTTGCTAAGATAGATGCCATGAGACATGGGCATGCAACCCCTTTTAGAATCCTGCATACTGAACCTATGCAGTATCTTGTCTATGTAGGCCTATAAGTCTTTTGGATCTATCCCTATAGATCCTAATTCCTAGGATATAGGTAGCTTCACCTAAGTCTTTCATTGAAAAAGACTTTCCTAACCAAGACTTGACACTCTGCAAGGTAGGAATATCATTCCCAATGAGTAGGATGTCATCTACATAAAGCACTAGAAATACAACTATGCTCCCACTAACCTTCTTGTAAACACAAGGTTCATCGATGTTTTGAATGAATCCAAACTCTTTGACTACTTCATCAAAACGATGATTCCAGCTCTGAGATGCTTGCTTCAATCCATAAATGGATCTTTGAAGCTTGCAAATTTTACCAGAGTCTTCTAGACGCACAAAACCTTCAAGTTGTGTCATGTACACATCCTCAAGCAGCTTTCCATTAAGTAAGGCTGTTTTGACATCCATCTGCCATATTTCATAGTCATAATATGCTGGAATGGCAAGAAGGATTCTGATTGATTTGGCCATTACAACTGGGGAAAAGGTTTCATCATAGTCTACACCATGAGTTTGAGTGAATCCTTTTGCAACCAGTCGTGCCTTGAAGACATTTACATTGCCATCCATGTCAGTTTTCTCCTTGAAAACCCATTTGCACTCAATGGTCTTTACACCTTTAGGTGGATCGACTAAGGTCTATACCTGATTGTCGTACATGGATTGTATTTCAGACTTCATGGCATTTAGCCATTTCTGAGAGTTTGGTCCCACTGTGGCTTCTCGATAGGTGGTGGGCTCATTTTGCTCAATGAGCAATAGATCATGGCCTTTAGTAATCAGAAATCCATATCTCTGAGGCTGATACCGTGTCCTATCAGATCTTCGTAGACCTTGTGTTACTTGAGGAGGCTCAGCAACTTGTTGTGAGTCTTCTCTAATTTCCATCTGTGGTTCTGTACCATCTTGTGGCTCTCAAATTTCTTTGAGATGTACGTCGCTCCCACTGGTTGTTCTAGAAACAAACTCTCTTTCTAGAAACTTGCCATTTCGAATAACAAACACTTTGTTATCGGTGGGATTGAAGACATAGTATCCTTTCGTTTCTTTAGGATACCCCACGAAAAGGCACTTTATGGATCTGGGCGCTAATTTATCAGAGGCTTGTTGCTTAACATATACCTCACATCCCTAGATCTTGAGAAAAGATAAACTTGGTTTCTTTCCAGTCCATATCTCATATGGTGTCTTTTCAATTGCCTTAGATGGAACACAATTTAGTGTGAACACAGCTGTCTCTAGGGCATGTCCCCAAAAGGACGGTGGAAGATCTATTTGACTCATCATAGATCGAACCATATCTAATAGTGTTCGATTCCTCCGTTCAGAAACACCATTCCATTGTGGTGTTCCTGGAGGAGTCAATTATGAGATTATCCCACAACTCCTAAGATGGTCAATGAATTCTTGGCTCAAATATTCACCACATCGATCAGATCGAAGTGCTTTAATTGTTTTACCAAGTTCGTTTTGTACTTCATTTTGGAATATTTTGAACATTTCAAAAGATTCAGATTTATGTTTCATTAGATAGATATAGCCATATCTACTAAAGTCATCTATAAATGTAATGAAGTAGACATAACCTCCTCTGGCAGCTATATTTAATGGTCCACATACATCTGTATGTATGAGGCCCAATAATTCAGTAGCCCTCTCACTGTGCCCAGTAAAAGATGCCTTAGTCATCTTTCCTAATAAGCAAGATTTGCATGTATCATATGATTCAAAATCAAATGAGTTTAGAAATCCATCTTGATGGAGTTTAGAAATACGTTTCTCATTTATGTGGCCTAGACGACAATGCCATAGGTAGGTCGGACTCAAATCGTTTGATTTTATCCTCTTAGTAGTTACGTTATAGATATTCCCATTATTAGGATGTTCCAAATTTAATATATAATGACCAACATGCAAATCACCATCAGTATAGAAAATGTCATTACGATAAATAGAACATTTACCATTCCTAGTAATGGAAGTATAACCTTCCTTATCTAAATAAGAAAGAGAAACAATGTTACTACTCAAAGCAGGAACATAATAGCAATTGTTCAGAACTAACAAAAGCCCACTGGGCAGAACTAATTGATAAGTGCCTACGGCTAAAGCAGCAACTCTTGCTCTGTTTCCAACTCGAAGGTCCACCTCGCCCTTCTTTAGCTTTCTACTGACCTTTAGACCCTGCACATTTGTACAAATGTGAGAACCACATGCAGTATCTAATACCCATGTAGAGGAAGTAGAAAAATGAATGTCTATAACATAAATACCTGAAGCGATAGCCTTGCTATCCTTCTTATTCTTTTTCAGATCTTCTAGGGAGAGTTTGCAATTCCTCTTCCAATGACCGGGTTCATTGCAGAAGTAGTAGACTCCTTCCTTTGGAAGCTTTGCCTTCTTGGGTGCAGGCTTGGTTTCGGGCTTGTTTGACTCTTTGGTCTTACCACCTGAGCCATTACCCTTCCATTTGCCCTTCCCTTTCTTTTTCATACCCTTTCCTTTCTGAACCATTAAAACTGTGCTAGGCTTTTTCTTAAGCTTTGCTCAGCAGTTTTGAGCATCCCATACAGCTCAGAAATTGATTTCTTCATGTTGTTCATGTTGTAGTTCATAACAAACTGGTCATAACTCTCCGGGAGTGAGTTGAGGATCAAATCCGTAGCTAACTCCTGGCTCATGGGAAATCCAAGCCTCTCAAGGTGATCAATATAGCCTTTCATCTTTAACACATGAGTACTAACTGATGCACCTTCAGCCATTTTGCAGGAATGTAAGGCCTTTGTGGTCTCATACCTTTCTTGCCTTGCCTGTTGCTGTAACATTTCCTTAAGATGTACAATCATCTCATGAGCCTCTATGAGTTCCAAATCTCTTTGGAGCTCTGGAACCATAATGGCAAGCATCGGGCAACCTACATCCACAGAGTCATCCTTATGCTTTGTGTAAGCATCTCTCTGAGTTCTTAGAGCATTGGATGTAGGCTCCTCAGGAATGGGTTGATCTAGGACATAAGCCTTTCTTTCCTGCTTGAGAACAATTCTCAAGTTCCTGAACCAGTCAAGAAAGTTTGTCCTATTGAGTTTGTCCTTCTCAAGGACCAATCGCAATGATAGTATAGCAGTATTACTAGCCGACATGATTCTACAATTAAAATATGCAAAGTTAGTTAGTAATCTCCTACTAAATTAACAACCCTCAATATAATAATTAGTGGGCTAAGATCCATATTTGGCTTAAACTTAAGTCCGCTTTGGCAAGATGCTTAAATTCAAGTTATTTAGGTAGGTAACCTATTTACCAATTACATCACATGTAACTCTTAGATTTTTATGGGATATAATCATCATATGATCCAGCATGTTTAACCCCATCTAATGCCTTGAGATTCAAAACCATTTTGTTAATCTCAATTAAGTCAAAACAATAATGAATATTATGAGCAGCACCATTACTCAAGCTTGTCTCATCAAGATAACTCAAGTGCATCCACTTTGGTGGTTTCTACAATTGAGCGATCTAGGTTTTGACAAGTATTCATTAATTGACAGCATTATGACTTAAGATTTGATTCAGAGGGCTTAATTAATTAGTTTTGTTTATATGGATGCAATTGTGGTCGTATCTCATACAGATAAATACATATAAACGTAAAAGTAATCATGCAATGATCTTATCAAAAGCATAATTTAAACGTGACACAACATGGCTTACCTAACCTAAAATCCTCCCAAGCCAATGAGAGGACTTCTCTAAATAAAAAAAATACATTGAGAGAAACCTCGTTTAAACATTCGAGGGGAGTGAGATAAGAAGAGAATGTACATCGAGAGTATTTAGAGAAAGGCACGTCACGCAGGTCGTATTTAAATATTACAACCTTTGTAAAATTCTAAAGCCATGTTGTTCACCATACCCAAATAAGGATAAATAATAAACCACAACAAGAATTCATACAATATGAAAAACAATAAATGTCGTAATCAAATTATATTGCGCTACGCAGAGGTGGTCACGACGGTCCTGCTTTTGAAAAAGGCACATTCCTTTTAAAAGAAATATTTGAAAATTTTAAATTTTTAAATTTCGGACCCAATTTTTCAAAACAAAAACAACAATGGCCCAGAACGCTTCTGATCCAGATTGTCTTCCCCATAGTTCGGATCCCTATTACCCGAATAGATATCCGAACCTAGACCCGATTTGATTGCCGCCAACTACGATCTTAGGTACCCTACCCAATTTCATGCTTGTTCAAAATGAAAATCACATACATGTTTCAAGATATACATGTTCGGAATCGATTTCATGCTTGTTCCAAAATGTGAATCACATACATGTTTCAAAACCGAGAACGAAACAATTTCAAGATTCAATTTAAACGAAAACGAAAATCAACAGAATTACAAGATCATATCTTTCTAAATAATTATGTTTCGTATTAACCAAATCACATGCATATTCAAGTGTTTCTTATAAACATACGTACACATCCCATATATATCACATGTATAAGAATCACAAACTCAATTTAAACGCACAATTGATCTGGCTCTGATGCTACTGTTAGAATCGGTAGGCACAGCGGAAGAATTTTAAAATTTTCACCGATCCTAATTGAGGATCTATCAACGGCGTTTAAACCAAGTTGGAAGGATTCGTACCTTTTGATAATTCAGAGTTTTCACGATCTCTAGGAGCCAACACGTCAAGTCCGCTCCCTCTACCGGTATCCACACGAATGCTCTCCAACCGAGACTGCGTGCTAGTGCCTCTAATGTCTCATAGGGTTTCCTTGTGGCTCTCAATTCTCATGTGCGTATCAATATATCTGCTCTATCAAGTTTATAACCTATGACGACTATTTTCAAATTTCAAAATTAATCATCATTAGTTTCAAAATTAATTAACAATTAATTATCTTGATGAGCTAATTAAATAAATTCAGTTTAAATTAAATCTATCCAACAGTTTTAATTTAACTTATTTATTTAATCCAAATAAAGAGCCATTAGATTTAATTTATCTTCATAAATTAAATATGAGATACTATATATCTATCATGTTAGTTATTAAATTTAATATATCTTAATAAATTAAATTTTAAACTAACACAATATAATATATACATATATACATATATATATATATAAGATATATATTTCGAAAATATATATATCTATATAATATTATTAATGAATTATATTTTATATATATATATATATAATTCATCCACCGTAAATTAAACATTATCTCGTGTTGGGCCATTCTTGTGTGCGACCCTGTAGGCCCATATGAAGTTGCAGTGGGCTAATAACTATACTAACCCAAAAGTCGCAAGCGGCCTCTAGCAAGAAATTACGACTACCCAATTCATATGAGGATCATTATCATGATGCAACCTGTCATACAACCATGTCACGTCCCTTTTGTCACACGATATATCGATCAAGGATAAGGCATGGATAATGTCATCCTCTTGTTCCTAACCATTACTTTCTCGATTCCTGAGTAGCCTGATAACAGAGACAGAAACTCCTTTCATCATAGTATGGCCATACATTTCTTAGACTCACTCATCGAGGGACCCAGTAATATCTCTCTACTAATGTGAGGGACAAATTCCATCTTGATCATTCATATTCCTCTGCATGAAAAACCACTAAGCCCGATCGTAGCCTTTATCATCACCCTGTCAAAAGTGACTTTTGACTAGTTCAAAGCTTAGCAACTCTCATGTAGGAATCCATGATGACCTCAGGTCTAAGGGCATTGTGATGTGGTTATACATAAGAAAAGCTTATGACTTGATCCATGTAGCTTTCTCATAGTGGGTCGGTCCAGTACCTTGTACTCTTACAAGTGCCAAGACTTTGATTCGTATCTCCATATCTTATCAAAGTCATACTGGTCTTGCTTCATCTCTGCTCCCGCATAGGTGACCGACTAGGGACATTTTAGGACAATCTTTATGAATTATCCAAGGATACAATTATCATAGTTAACATGCAAATAATATGATAACAGAATGGAGAAATTTCATTAAAATAATAATGTTCAAAGTACAATGATTGGCCCTTAGGGCACAATTTCCAACATCATCATCCTTCTTTCTCCAGCCATTTTCATGCACTCAGATCTGAAATTAGAGAGAGAAGAGTTGAGAGAGTCTAGAGAGAGAAAGTGAAGAGAACTCACAAGGTAAACCGATTTCTCTGACGATCTAGTTCTTAACGCGTATAACTCTACTCCTAAGCTTCTCTTTCATGTACTTCAAGGTTGTTGGAGCTGAAATTTGCTGTTTAAAGAGAGTTAGGTTTTAGCCAAGAAGAGGAAAAGCTAGTAGGAGCTTGAGATAACTTCCAAACCTTCGTATATTGACTATTATGGCTGATGTGGCCAATTTAATTGGTGAAATTTTGTTGGATTGCCGTTGGTTTTAAATTTTGGAAATTAAGTTGCCTAAGGGTTATGCTGCACAATTTTGGTTCAAATAGGAGTTATAACCTAATGTAATAGTTAATAAAGTGGCTAGGAGTATAAAGGAACGCGTTTATGGAGCCAAAATCCTAAAACCCTGATTTTCCCTAAAGAACATATAAATTTTGGCCAGCTCTATAAAATGGGTCTTAGAGTTGGATTTTGAATTATTTGATGGTTCCATTGAGTTTAGGAGGGAAAATTAGCCGGGTTACAGTTGGTCACTTTTTTGGAAAAGGCAGGAAAAGCATAATTACGAAAACGCCCCAGAAACCCTTAAAGTGGGGCTGCCAAGAGTAAATTTGTAATTTAACATTGAATTTGATAATTCTGAGTCTGGAAATGGATTCCTTGGGCGGAAATATGTTAGGTTAGCTCAAGTTAGAATTTCAGGAAAAGTGCAACCGGACCAGGTACGACTGGGCTGGGCCGGGTCCCTGGGGCATTTTTATAAATTTTCATTATAGACTCATATAACCCCCAGAAACATATAGAAGTGTCTAAATGGTGCATTTGGAATTGTAGGATTTGACATTTGCCCTGATCGTGAACGACCTGTGCTAGAGCACATTCGGAAAGAACCAAGTAGTGACACTTTCTCTTATACTATGTGTAATGCACTGTATGTGTAACCCCCTCCATAATTATATCCGAAATATGCGATTAAAATGAAATAGAGACCAATAATAATCAAATAATATTTACTAACCTATCACATGACAGGGTTTCATAAATACCTTTCGAAATCATTTATAAACTTGGTCTCATATTCACATTTCGAATACAATTACAACACGAAGATAAATCACATTCATATAAATATCAGAGTGCACAACATAATCATCCCGACAATCTCGGGTACATACCTTCGCTAAAGATACACAAGGCATAATTGCCCATTACAATTCTTCAAATGGGGATTACACAATCTCATCTCAAATTCATAACCCTATATTCAACCAAATCATATATAGTCTTCACAACTCATTGATAACCAACTACCAACTCTCATCTCGAAGGAGTCTTAGCTGCTCCCTCCACGAGCCACTTGCCTTGTCTAAATTATTGGTAGGGGTGGGTGAGATTTGAGAGAATCTCAGTAGGAAACAGATACCATAATGCATGCATGATAGATGCTATGTGTATGACATGTTAGTTTTATCTAGATGCATGCCCTATAATGACATTTCTGCATGCTCAATGTTTCATGTAACAAAACTTTGGCCACAGCAAAACAGAAATAGAGCTTCATTTATACAAATATGCTCTACATGTTAGATCTCATGTTTTGATGATAACAAAAGAATGGTATGAAAAAGAATTGATTAATAAACAAGTTTAAACAAATCAATATCAGGGATAAGCATCACTTGAAGTAAGCATTGGAGTAATGAAGAAAGGCCAAGAGAAAAAGCTGAGAAACTTGATCAGAAGAAGTCTTTCTAAGGCATTACTCGAGTACGTACTCGAGTAATGAGACAAAACTTGAAGTAACCAGAGGCACCTTCCAGTAATCTGCCAACGTTACTAGAGTAAGTACTCGAGTAATAGTGCAAAAGTTTTCAAGTTGCTCTCGGCCTACCAATGTTACTCGAGTAGCCACTCGAGTAACCAGGTAAATACTTGGAGTTGCTCTCGGCCTGCCAATGTTACTCGAGTAGGTACTCGAGTAACCATGTGAAAGTTTTCAAGTAGCTCTCGGCCTACCAATGATACTCGAGTATGTACTCGAGTTACCCTGTTTCAGAAAATGTGGTGCTCTCGGCATTTTGTACCACTGCCAATGTTACTCAAGGAGCTACTCGAGTAACTCTCTAAGGTAAGTGAAAACACGAAGGTAGTACTCGAATAACTTGATCTTATTCTATCTCATTTTCCTCGAGTCATTACTCTAATATGGAAGTATTTAATGTTTTATTTTAAGTGGATTACTCGAGTATGTACTCGAGTATGCAGTGTTATGTTTGAAGGAAAACCTCAAGTCATTACCCGAGTAAGTTATGCACAAAAAGTAAGTTTACTCGAGTATGTACTCGAGTAACAAGGTAATCAAACTTGAAGTGCTCTCGGCCTTGAAATCCTGCCAACATTACTGGAGTAAAGCATCGAGTAACCAAAAGATTATTTGAAGGTTTACTCGAGTGTGTACCCGAGTAACCTGTGAAGAAAAGAGTGCATTACTCGAGTAGGGACCCGAGTAAACAACTATTTGAAATTTAGTTTATTCCATGCACTACCCGAGTAATCTTATATTTGTTTGTTGACTTGCAGTTGATTAAAGTTTTTCTGATGATACTCGAGTAAACTTCAAGGGATACTCGAGTAGCTACTCGAGTAAGCTAACCCATAAATTCAGAAATCATTCCAACGTTCATTATTCTGCTTACTATATGATTAATCTTTCATTGTATTATTATCCTTAGCCTATTTACAGATGAACAATGAAGAAATCATATCAAGCAAGGAAAGTTAAATGAGAAGTTCAAATCCCACCTACCGCCAACGGATATTTTTCAAAAACTGAAAAGTCAATAGTGGCTGCACACTCTCTAACGGATGAAAGGAAAATGTTCCAACGATCTTCACCAACATATCTATATATATATGGGAACATCCAAACAGAAAAAAAATAACAAGAACACACATAAACGTATCATCAAGTTCATTGCTATGTTTTTACGTTGTAATTGTATTTCTATGCTTCAGTGATTCTTATTCACTCTGTAAGAGAGATATTACGTTCAAACTCAATATTTGTTATTGAGATAACTTAAGGTTGTGGAACCTTGAGTTGGGATTGGAATACAACTTGTAAGGGGGAGCGAGTGTCCAGGCGAAGGAACTTGCTTGTACTGTGGTGCCAAGAACCCACTGAATCTTGGAAGTTATAGTGAAACTCTCAGAGAAGCTCTGAGGACTGGACGTAGGTCAAAGTGGTTGTGGCCGAACCAGTATAACTCCCGGTGTACACTTCGGTGATTTTTTCCTTCCTCTTTATTGTTTTGAGTTCACTGTCAAAGTATTATATTTCCGACAAATTTTTAGTATCACCCAATTCACCCCCTCTTGGGTGAAACGCTTGCTCTAACATTTGGTATCAAAGCGTAGGTCTTCTTGTTAATGTTTAACAGCCTAAGAAGGATCCAATGGCAAGCATGGGTGAAGGAATTCTTCCCGACGGAGCATCCATCACTTGACCTCCCGGTTTCAATGGAGAACACTTCTCCTTTTGGAAAGCTAAATTTAGAGTGTTCATGATGGCTACCGAATATGGGCTATGGGATGTAATTGAGAGTGGAAATTATCAACCTACAAAGATTGTAGATTCTCAGAAAATTCCAAAGACGCCAGCGGAATATGATGAGAATGACAAGAAACTTATCACTCTCAACAGCAAGGCAATTCTGATGTTATAAAGTGCTTTGAGTCAAAGTGAATATTTCAGAATTTGCACACTCCCAACAGTAAAGGAAATGTGGGAAGCTCTGGAAATAGCTCATGAAGGAACTTCGGGAATAAAGGAGAATCAAATCAACACTTTGGTCACTGAATTCGATCTACTTCGAATGAAATCAGGTGAGTCGATTTTTGAATTCCAACTTAGATATACTCATCTTGTTAATCAACTTGTAGCACTTGGGAAAGTCTATGATCAACATACTCAAGTACGAAAGATTTTGAATATTCTTTCTAAAGAGTGGGAAGCCAAAGTTACTGCGATAGAAGAAGCAAAAGGAGAATCAATGAGATAAGTTGCTTCTCTATTTGGAAGTCTTTCTGAATATGAAAGCAAACTAACGTTCAAATGGGAACTAGATGACATTGGTGACAAGAAAAAGAAAGGTCTGGCACTAAAAGCAAAAGAAGAGAATCAGGATGAGGATGAGGAGTTTGACGTTGGCGAAATGGGACTAATCATAAAACGATTTAGAAAGTTCTACAAGAAAGGTCAAGGATTCAAACACTTTCAGAAAGGAGGAAATAGTAGCAAAGACCATATCATTTGCTATGAATGTAGGAAACTAGGACATATCAAGTCAGAGTGTCCAGAGCTGAATCAAAAGAACAAGGAAAAGAGAAAAGGCAAATTCTTCAACAAAAAGAAGGCCTTCGTATCTGCTATATGGGGTGACAGCTCCTCAGACGAAGAAAGTGATGAGGAAGAAGTAGCTAATATATGTCTTATTGCTCAAGAAGAAACAGAAGAAGAGGTAAATGATTCTGAACCTACCTATGATGAATTACTTTCCGAATATAATGCTTTACATTCTAAATTCATCAAATTAGTTAAAGAATTGGTTGTTTTCAAAAAGAAAAACAAAGCTCTTGAAATTGAACTTAAAGAAAGTTTGGAAAGGATTGTGAAAATTGTTCTTCTTTGAAAAAGAAAAATATTGATCTCACAAAAACTCTTGAAAAATTTACACAAGGAAGTGAGATGCTAAATGTCATTTTAAAAGCTCAACGATTTGTAAATGACCGATCTGGAATTGGTTATGATCCAAGATCAGATAGAAGAAAAGGTAGAAAGAAAGCAGGAGGTAAGTCTTATTTGAATTATTTCCAGCATTCTGTGCATACATCAAATCCTTTTGCATTTTGTAACTACTGTAATAGAAAAGGACATTATACTTCTTCATGCATTCATAAGAAGAAAGGAACAATAGGAACCTACAAATGGGTACCAAAAGGCTCATATGTTCAGAAAATTATTTGCACTAACCTAAAAGGACCCAAAAAGATGTGGGTACCTAAGACTTAGTCATTTGATTGCAGGTATGTCTTAAAGCATCCAAAAATAGCAAGTGGATGCTCTAGACATATGACCAGAGATTTCAAAAGTTTTACCACTTTGCAACCTAAGGAAGGAGGAAAGGTAAAATTTAGAGGAAATCAATCCTGAAGGATAGCAGGAATTGGTGAAATAAAAAATGACAAAGGAATACAAGTCAAAGATGTATATTATGTTGAAGGCTTGTGTCACAATTTGCTGAGCGTAAGTCAAAGTGCAGATAAAGACAACTGGATAATATTTGACTCAGAAGAATGCTTAATTATCAACAAGAATGACTTACAACTTGATAAGAAGAATATCAAGGCTAAGCTCAGAGCAAAAAGGGAAGGTAACTGCTATATCTAGATATTAGTAGAAATGAATCTGAAAACTGTTTTCTAAGTAATGCCGATGAAAGTTGGCTATGGCATAAGAGATTGGCTCATGTCAATATGCATCAATTAGGCAAACTACTCAAAAAGGATTTAGTTCTTGGATTACCCAAGGTATCTTTAAAAAATGACTTGATTTGTGATGCATGTCAAAAGGGTAAACAAACTAAATCATCTTTCAAACTAAAAAATGAGATTTCAACAAATAGACCATTACAATTATTGCATATGGATTTAGTTGGTCCAGCGAGAGTAAAGAGTCTTGGTGGCAACTTATATTCATTGGTCATTGTTGATGACTTCTCTAGATTTACATGGGTTATTTTTCTATCATCAAAGGATGAGACCTTTGAAGAATTTATTGTTTTTGCCAAGAAAGTGCAAAATGAGAAAGGTATGTCCATTGCAGGTATTAGGACCGATCATGGTGGAGAATTTGAAAATCAAGCCTTTGAAGAATATTGTGATACTAATGGTATTGATCACAATTTCTCTGCTCCAAGGACACCTCAACAAAATGGAGTCGTGGAACGAAAGAATAGAGTGCTCACTGAAATGGCTAGAGCAATGTTAAATGAAAAGAATGTGTCTCAAGTATATTGGCCTGATGTTATGAGTACAGCATGCTACATTTCAAATAGAGCATATATCAGAACAAAACTTGGAAAGACACCATACGAGCTACACAAAGGAAGAAAGCCAAACATTGCTCATCTACACATCTTCGGTTGTAAGTGTTTCATTCATAATAATGGTAAAGATAACTTAGGAAAATTTGATTCTAAAACTGATGAAGGAATTTTCCTAGGATATTCTAACCAAAGTAAAGCATATAGAGTTTTTAATAAAAGAACATGTGTTGTTGAAGAATCAATTCATATTGTATTTGATGAATTTGAATCCTCTGACAAAACCATTGATGAATAACAGGAAGTTGTTTTAAATCAAGAAAAAGGTCAATCTAATTCTAAGTCTCTTATTCCAGAAATTAATGAAACTAAGGAAGAAGAGCAATCTCTAGGTCAACCTAAAGCCTGGAAATACAATAGAAGTCATCCCTTAGAACAAGTCATAGGAGATGTGAATGAAGGGATCAAAACTAGAAATAGAATTTTCAATGAAGTAAGTTTTTCTGCAATCATTTTTGAGATTGAACCTTCTAACATTGATGAAGCCCTATCAGACAATGATTGGGTTATAGCAATGCAAGAAGAACTAAATCAATTTGAGAGAAATCAAGTTTGGGATTTGGTACCCCGACCCAAGGATCATCCGATCATTGGTACTAAGTGGGTATTCAAGAACAAACTCGATGAATCCACAATTATTGTCAGAAACAAGGCAAGATTGGTGGCCAAAGGCTATAATCAGGAAGAAGGGATTGATTATGAGGAAACGTATGCTCCAGTGGCTAGATTGGAAGCTATACGTGTACTCTTAGCCTTTGCATGCATCAAAGGATTCAAACTCTATCAAATGGATGTAAAAAGTGCATTTCTAAATGGTTACATCATGGAAGAAGTGTATGTAGAACAACCTCCAGGTTTTGAGGATGCTTCTAAACCTGACCATGTTTTCAAACTCAAAAAGGCTTTATATGGTTTAAAACAAGCTCCTAGAGCCTGCTATGAAAGGCTCAGTAAGTTTCTTATTGATCAAGGTTTTGTACGGGGAAAAGTTGATACAACACTCTTCGTAAAATGAAAACACAAAGATATTTTAATTGTTCAAATATATGTTGATGACATTGTTTTCGGTGCTCCTAATGAATCTCTGTATAAGGAATTTTCTGAGATAATGCAGGGAGAATTTGAGATGTCAATGATGGGAGAATTGAATTTCTTTCTTGGTTTGCAAATCAAACAAAGAAAGAATGGAATCTTCATATCTCAAACAAAGTATTTAAAAGATCTATTGAAGAAGTATGGAATGGATGAAGCAAATGGGACGGACACGCCTATGAGCTCAACAACGTTGCTTGATGCTGATGTCAAAGGGAAAGACTACAACATCACAAAATATAGAGGAATGATTGGATCATTACTTTATCTTACGGCAAGTAGACCAAACATTCAATTTAGTGTTGGTATATGTGCAAGATATCAATCGGCACCAAAGGAATTACATGCTGAAACAGTCAAACGAATCTTTAGATACCTTGCTGAGACACCTGAATTGGGTCTATGGTATCCCAAAGGATGAAGTGAATATTTAGTTGTATATTCAGATTCTGATCATGGAGGATACAAAACAGATAAAAAGAGTACCAGCGGACAAGGGCAATTTCTTGGAGGATCTCTTGTATCATGGTTTAGCAAGAAATGAAACACTGTGTCTCTTTCATCAACGGAAGCCGAATATGTAGTCTCAAGTTGTTGTGCACAAGTGATATGGTTAAAACAACAACTACAAGAAAGAAATACCAATCTATTGTGACAATACTAGCACGATAAGCTTGGCAAAGAATCTAGTTCAACACTCTAGAACCAAGCATATCGATGTCAGACATCACTTCATCAGAGATCATGTTCAAAAGAAAGATGTGAAGGTGATATTCATTCCTACTCATCTTCAACTACCAGATATCTTCACAAAACCCCTTGCAAAAGATCAATTTCTATACATTAGAAGAGAATTGGGAATGGTAAATCCCAATGAGTTGTAAGTTATTTAAGGTTCTCATAATATTAGATGAAGTCATTTGATAATGTTTTGATGATTATTAATTTAAGCATCGGAGTGTATAGAAAATTGTTTTGCAGGAAGGTAGAAATTCTGTTTTTAAGAAACAAAAACAGAGGTTATCAGAGGACACCATTACTGGAGTACCAACTTGAAGTAATGACTAATAGTGAAGCATTACCCGAGGAACAACTTGAAGTAAAGTAACACTTTACTCGAGTATGTACTCGAGTAATGGACTTCAAAACTGGAAGTAACAGATCAAGTTACTTTGAATTCAAATCTAACGGTTCAGTTACAATGAAATGAAGAGTCAGAAGTTGAAAAGACAGCTTACCCGAGGCTAGCCTCGAGTAAACTTGAAGATTACTCGACTAAGGACTCGAGTAACTGGAAGTCCAGATTTCCAAATTGATGCAAAATCAACTCAAATCTATTCAAAATTGATTGACAATGATCGAGGGAACATACATTGATAATTACAATATTATTCATGCCAGGTACGAAATTTAAATGAATTATTTTAGAGATTTTATGTATGATCACTCGAGTAAGGCCTCGAGTAAACTTGAAGGTTACTCGAGTCAGGCCTCGAGTAATGTCAGGTTTTAGGTCTTTAACTGTCACAAACTCGATCATTTCCACAAAATCTCCTCGAGTAAATCACTATACTCTCTCTCAAAAACTTTTCACAATCAATTCCTAACATCTTTTCAGTCAAAACCCAACAGATTTCATCACCAAAAACCTCCTATTTTGCTCAGATTCTCAGTGCCCTAACTCGCGTTCCGTGACTCTGTTTTCTCTGAGATTCTCAAATTTCTATTTTTCAATATGGTTAGGACCAAAAATCTCACTCCCACATATTCCTTTGAATCCTTACAACAACCTGATCCTCTTTCTTCTCCTCCAACTAAGAGAAGAAAACTTACCCCGAGATCAAAAGCTAAAATCCAACTCCAACCTCAAGTTCAACCGAAACCAAAAGGGGTTGTGATCAAAGAGCCTATTGTTACAAGGGCTCAATCCAAAAAGAGCACTTCTACCGGGAAAGGGAAAAGTACCAAGTCTCTCTCACCTACACCCTCTGATTCCTCTACCCCCTCTTTTACACCAAAGCCTTCTAAAAAGCCCAAGTATGACAAAAATGTGGCTAAGGCTATGGCTGGAATTCTAGAGCAGATGGAGAAGGGACAATCTTCCAAGAAGTCCAAAGTGCCAGAAGAAGAGATCACTAACCCACTAAAGGGATTCAATGTCAGCAAACTGGTAGAGTCTCCCAAATATCTATCCCAGTTCTCCAGGAGGAAAGTGTGCAAGACACACTATGTGGATCTCAGGCTACTTCAGGAGGTATTGAAGCATGACCTTAGTCCATATCTAGATCCTTTTATGCCTTGGTTATCCATTCGATTACCTTTCTGCATAAAAGTGATCACAAACTTTTATTGTAATCTAGAAATCATAGATGAGCCAAACAGAACCTCAGCTGAGGAAGAGATGACCACCACAGTAAGAGGCCAAAAGATTCTCATATCACCCTCTAGGATTAATTTGTGGTTAGGGATTGAGAACCCCCCAGATGATATTTATTCTCAACTCGAACCAAACCAAATCTTTTCTGTCCTAAAACCTGGAGAGTTAGTTGGCCCTCTAAATTTCAAACCAAGTGATATGTGTGATCAACACAGGGTCCTATGGTACATCTATTCTAGGTCCCTTGTGAACAAGGCCAACCACTATACCCACTTCTCTGATAGGGACTTTAGGTGGTTTGCTTCACTTCTCCTGAAGGAACAGAAGGATTTAGGAGAGTATATCTTCTCTGAAATGAAGAGGTATAGAGTAGATGGGAAGGCTACAACACCCATGCCATATCCTCAGATAGTGTCACTAATCCTAAAAGAGAATAAGATATGGTATTTGGATAGCAAGGAGCCTATTGAGAGGTTGACTCCGGTTGGGAGAAACCAGATTGGGAAACTGAATATTGACATCCCTCTCAAAGTCCCTATAGAGTCTGGGTCAAAGAAGAAGAAGAAGACTGAGGTTGAGACTAGCAAGATAGATGACACTCAGTCATCGGCTCCAGCTGCCACCACATCTTCACCATCCTTCCTCAATGCCACTCTCCAGCACTTCATGGAAAACATGCTCAGAGGATTCCATGTGGATATCGCCAACACGAATGCTAAATTGATAACCAACATGAACTACAAAATGGCAGAGTTGGTTGAGAAGATGGATAAGAGGCATGAGGAGTTGCTAGCTGAGCAATGTGCCCAGGGAGAGATACTGAGGTTGATTCTAGCACGATTGGACTCATTGGGTCCCAGACCTTCTGCCGGTCCATCTTCTTCTGCACCTCCACCTCCAGAGAACCCTCCATCTGATACTCCTCTTACTGAGGCTGAACCATCTATTCCTCCAGTCTCTAGTCCACTTGAGCTTCAAGCCAAAGACATCCTTCATTCAGTGGATAACCCTGACACCAACGAGACCATACATATTGTCATTGATGATTCTCCTCCTAAACCTCAGCTTGAAACCACTCCTAAACCTAATCCATCACCTACCCACACTGAGGAAATATCTCCCTCCTCCTCCTCTGAACATCACATTCCAGAGATTGATACCCCTCCAGAGGTTGAGACCACTATGGTTGTCTTCCAACCTTCTCCTATTCCTCCTAGAGATGACCTCCATATCCCCCCAGTCAATCTCCCTGAACCTGCATCTTCCAGCTCTTTTGACTCTTCCAGTTTAGATGGTGGTTTAGTCCTTCCTGTGAAGCCCATCTCCATGGTCAAGCCTTTTAGTCCTCCACTTGATTGATGAAGACAAAAAGGGGGAGAAGTGCTTGGGTGTGATTTTGTGGAAGTGTCTTGGGTGTGATTTTGTGGAAGTATCTGTGATTATTTTGGGTATTTGGGTGTATATGGGTTTTGGGAGTCTTTTGAAATTATTAAGCTTTTATTGTCTTGTATTACAAATTTTATGTTAAATGCAAGTTTTATTTAAGTTGTGATTTCATTTAAGATTTTACATTATGATACATTATTGGACTAATGAAGTTGTTGTGTATGCAAGGTGTATTCTATGTTTAAAAACACTTTGAATCTAAACTTAATAAGAAATATTTAATGGAGAATTCAATTTGAAAAACCATGTTCAAAATCACCAAGTTTTGTCATCATCAAAAAGAGGGAGAATGTTAGATCTCATGTTTTGATGATAACAAAAGAATGGTATGAAAAAGAATTGATTAATAAATAAGTTTAAACAAAGCAATAACAGGGATAAGCATCACTTGAAGTAAGCATTGGAGTAATGAAGAAAGGCCAAGAGAAAAAGCTGAGAAACTTGATCAGAAGAAGTCTTTCTAAGGCATTACTCGAGTACGTACTCGAGTAATGAGACAAAACTTGAAGTAACCAGAGGCACCTTCCAGTAATCTGCCAACGTTACTCGAGTAAGTACTCAAGTAATAGTGTAAAAGTTTTCAAGTTGCTCTCGGCCTGCCAATGTTACTCGAGTAGCCACTCGAGTAACCAGGTAAATACTTGGAGTTGCTCTCGGCCTGCCAATGTTACTCGAGTAGGTACTCGAGTAACCATGTGAAAGTTTTCAAGTAGCTCTCGGCCTGCCAATGATACTCGAGTATGTACTCGAATTACCCTGTTTCAGAAAATGTGGTGCTCTCGGCATTTTGTACCACTGTTAATGTTACTCAATGAGCTACTCGAGTAACTCTCTAAGGTAAGTGAAAACTAGAAGTTAGTACTCGAATAACTTGATCTTATTCTATCTCATTTTCCTCGAGTCATTACTATAGTATGGAAGTATTTAATGTTTTATTTTAAGTGGATTACTCGAGTATGTACTCGAGTATGCAGTGTTATGTTTGAAGGAAAACCTCAAGTCATTACCCGAGTAAGTTATGCACAAAAAGTAAGTTTACTCGAGTATGTACTCGAGTAACAAGGTAATCAAACTTGAAGTGCTCTCGGCCTTGAAATCCTGCCAACATTACTGGAGTAAAGCATCGAGTAACCAAAAGATTATTTGAAGGTTTACTCGAGTGTGTACCCGAGTAACCTGTGAAGAAAAGAGTGCATTACTCGAGTAGGGACCCGAGTAAACAACTATTTGAAATTTAGTTTATTCCATGTACTACTCAAGTAATCTTATATTTGTCTGTTGACTTGCAGTTGATTAAAGTTTTTCTGATGATACTTGAGCAAGTACTCGAGTAAACTTCAAGGGATACTCGAGTAAGCTAACCCAGAAATTCAAAAATCATTCCAACGTTCATTATTCTGCTTACTATATGATTAATCTTTCATTGTATTAGTATCCTTAGCCTATTTACAGATGAACAATGAAGAAATCATATCAAGCAAGGAAAGTCAAATGAGAAGTTCAAATCCCACCTACCGCCAACGGATATATTTCAAAAACTGAAAAGTCAATAGTGGCTGCGCACTCTCCAACGGACGAAAGGAAAATGTTCCAACGGTCTTCACCAACATATCTATATATATGGGAACATCCAAACAGAAAAAAAATAACAAGAACACACACAAACGTATCATCAAGTTCATTGCTATGTTTTTACGTTGTAATTGTATTTCTATGCTTCAGTGATTCTTATTTACTCTGTAAGAGAGATATTACATTCAAACTAGGTTGTGGAACCTTGAGTTGGGATTGGAGTACAACTTGTAAGGGGGAGCGAGTGTCCAGGCGAAGGAACTTGCTTGTACTGTGGTGCCAAGAACCCACTGAATCTTGGAAGTTATAGTGAAACTCTCAGAGAAGCTCTGAGGACTGGACGTAGGTCAAAGTGGTTGTGGCCGAACCAGTATAATTCCCGGTGTACACTTCGGTGATATTTTTCCTTCCTCTTTACTGTTTTGAATTCACTGTCAAAGTATTATATTTCCGACGAATTTTTAGTATCACCCAATTCACCCCCCTCTTGGGTGAAACGCTTGCTCTAACACTACACAATCAAGTAAAGCAATCATATACATCACTACACAAGCAAAGATATCAAATCCACGTAAGTAAGGTAAGTCCCCTACCTCCAGTCTTTTCTCCTTGATTTGCGTGCCAGCAACTCAGGGCTTCACATTCTATCCTACAATATCAAATGTACTATTTAGACACTTCCATAGTGTTTCTAGGGGTTATATGAGGCTATATTGAAAATTTACTAAAATACCCCCGGGGATCCGGCCCAGCCCCTCCGTACCCGGGCCGACTATACTTTTCCCAAAATTCTATCTTGGGCTATCTTGACATATTTTCATGAAATTCCCGAAATTCAGGGGCGTTTTCGTAATTATACTTTTTCGGCCTTTTCCGAAAAGGTGACCAACTGTAACCCCACCTAATTTTTGCTCCTGAACTCAATAGAATCATCAAATCTTTGAAAATACATCTCTAACCACTCCAAATTAGCCTTGGCCAAAATTCTCAATTCCCCAGGAAAAATTGGGGTTTTTCGGTTTCGGCTCCGTAGATGTGTTTCTTTCTATTTCTAATCACTTTATTGACCATTACATTAGGTTAGAACTACCATTTAGTATTAATTTGGGCAGCATAACACCTAGGCCAACCCATTTTCCAAATTTACAAACAAAGACAACCCGATAAAATTTCACTGATTAAATCAACCACAGCAGCCAGAACAATCAAAGATTGAAGTTTCGGAGGTTACCTGAAGCTCCTTCTGGCTTATCCTTCTTATGGATGAACCCTAGCCTCTTTAAACAATGAAATTCCTTGCTTCAAGACCTTAATTCACATAGAGGAATAACTTAGGAGAAGGATTATACACGTTAGGTACGAATTCACCAAAGAAATCGACCTACCTTGTGAGATTTCTCCTTCCTTCTCCCTATTTTCTCCAAGCTCTCTCTCATGTTTTTGTTTCTGAAATGGCATCAGGAAATGGCTGATGAAGATGGAGGAATTGCTTTTAATTTCATGCTGATATCATATTTTATTTTGATGATGTCATAATTCCCATTTTCGGATTTTCTGGCAGATTTTTGGGCCAAACTTTGAAAAATCATAACTAATTCTAGAAAAATCAAAATGAGGTGATTCCAAAGCCAAATGAAAGGTATTTAAGTCCTCTTTATATGAAAATATGTACCATTATTAGAAATCACAACAAAAATACATAATTACACAAAACTCAACATTGCTCCAAAACAGAGTCCAGTTTTGATCTCAGACGTTGGACAGACATATCTCCCAGTTCCCAAAACGATATAGTACAAATTATATGTCTATTTTCAATCTTGGGATGTGAAATTTAAGACTGCAAAGTTTCAGAATATTTGAGACAATTTGGTCATTCAAAACATTCACACAAACTGACTGCCCAGAATAGAGTTTCACTGGATAGAATTTCAGATTTTGCATCTTTGCTTCCAATGGTTCTATTTTCATACCAAACATCATTCCCACATAAATTTTAACAAGGAATCCATTGGAAACACCAAATCAATCAAATTCACATCACATTGACATGTTTTCACAACAATCCCAACATGTCAACAAATTCACATTTCAAAACCTAACATTGCAACTTTTCCATTCCAAAGTTTCAAACCAATTTCAATGACATCAAAACACACTATGACACCATTTCCAACACAATACCCCATTCAATTCTTCCCTCTATTCTAAGTCAATTTGGATGTTAATCCACAATTGAACTCAAATACAGGGTTTCGGCGCTGATCACAACACACATGAATCACATTCGAGTGCCAAATCACATCATATTCTCCAAAAGGGTTATTTATCACTAACCACATCCACTTTTGAAGTCATTAACCCTTAATCATAATTTGGGATCTTGCTAAACAGGGGCTTAGCAATCCACTATTCTCAGGATTATTTTCTAGCCTCGATTCTCAAAATTTGGGGTATTACATATGTGTGTCGTATCATTGTTTTGTGGTGATTTCTGATGCTGCAACAGTTACAGTTAGTGATAGCTATCGTTATACAGTGAAATCTGTCGTTTACAGCACAGGCTGTCGTTATTGTGGTTACAGCGTAAGCTGTCGTGATTGTGATTACAGTGAGAGCTGTCGCATTTGTGCATACAGCCATGAGTGCTGTCGCTTGAGGTAAAAGCCATGTATTTTTGTGCTGCTACTACTGCTGTTTGTAATTTACTTACATGTTGTGTGCTTACACAATGTATGAGTGACTTGTTACTAATGAAATTCTTTTGAATCTCATTCTTTCCATGAACTGACCTACAGACAGGGCAAGTGACTCAAAAGGGAAGTGGACAACTAAGAGTGGCTAGGACTCCTTAGAGATCTTTGATGTTGGTTGTTGTTATCCATTTTGATTTGGGATTACTGTATATATGTGAATGATTTTGCGTAAACCCCTACATGGGAAACTGTAAACCCTTAGTGAATGAATGAAACCCGGGGGTTGCCAGGAATTTTGTTGTACACTCTGATATGTATGAATACGATTCAACTGCATAGGGTAATTATATTTGAAACTTGAATTTGAGACTAGAAGAGGAATGAAATTTTGAAAGGGTTTGTGAAAACCCTACCGTAAGGAGGGTAGTTTAAAATGAGTTTAATTATTCGTTGGTCTCTAATTCATTTTAATTATGCCTTTTTGAATCATAATTACAATTTTTGAGGCAGGGGGTTATAGTTGGGATCCTGTTGCCATGCCACAAACAATCTCCAATCATTTGAAGAAAGAAACGGATACTCTTTACAAGGATCCTTATAGCTCTTTGACCCTCGAATGTACTTGGTTGTGAGCATCGACTTAAAATCTTTCCATTACTCATGAACCTCCCCCATCCAATGCTTGTACATCTACCTCATGTTAGGGACATTATAGGTTTGCTACAAAGCACAATATATAATAGTTATATATGAAGAACAAGAAATAAAAGTAGAGATGAAAATACAACTTCATATACCAAAAGTTGCTCCCAAATCATAGCCTTCATGTCTTTTAAAACTTCCTTCCAATTAGAAAATAGAATGCCAACTTTGCTCCGAGCCAAATAGCCAATATAACTAATGAATGTGTCTCCCACTTCGCCGATTGGATTCAAATCAGCGTCAAATTCCATGTACACCGTCTCCTTTTCTTCCTTATGGAGTTTGACCAATAATCGCAGCTTCGTGCTTCCTCTAACCTTTTTCTTAACAGGTGAGCCACCTGAGTTGATCTAATCTAAACTTGCCATGTTCTTGCTAAGAAATGAAGGTGAGATATGATAAGTAAATTGCAATTAAATAAATACTTTAAACTATTCAAAATCTTACTTTATGTGTTTTCCCAAATTCCTTCACAATGATCAATTTAGCTGCATATTCATTATCATCTACCAATTCTACTTTGAAGTACAATAGACAATGTTTCATTTGCTAGATCAATGACATAAAACACTTGTTTTGCCTGGCTTGCTAAAATGAATATCTTATCTTTATAACAAACTCTTTCAAGATCAATTCATGTAAATCCAAATTGATATATTTCAATAGCATTATTGTTAACCCACTTGCATTTGAATATAGGAACTCTCAACTTAGTGTAGCTTATCTCCCATATGTCGTCAATAACTCCATAATAGACCATGGATGCCAATATAGGGTTCTTGTCTTTCAAACTTAAAAAGGGCAGTGCTTCGGCTACCACCATCACCCGACTATTTAGCACAGTACTTCTATTATCTTGGGCTTTTGTGTATAAAGAATACTCATTTATATCGAAACCACTCTAAGTTATGACCTTAAAAGAAGGTCCCAAAGCTAACCATTTAATTGTCTCAGACACACTAGTCTCATGCGATGCCTTTTCCTTAAACCACTCTATGAAAGTCTTGTTTTGCTCATTAGCTATCTACATGTCATTTTTTCTTGGATATATCTCCTTTAAACTCTTTCTGTGTTCATTTAAGTACGACTGAACTTCTTCTGTATTGTTCAAGATATACAAATGTGTTTGCAACACCTCTTCACGACTCATACTCTTCACTTTGAGCCCTCGTGTTCGCTTACTTATACCTTTTTCATGATGAGATTGAGCCTTCAACTTAGATAGATATGCTTTAAGTTCTTCATGTATCGCTCAAAAGGGTACATCCACCTTAGATAAACTGGACCGCATAGTCTTATCTCCCTTACCAAATGAACTATTAAATGCACCATTATATTGAAGAATGTGGGAGGAAAATGCATCTCTAGTTATGATAGAATAGCATAACACTCATTTTCCAATACGTCTAACTTTCCAATGTCAACAACTTTGCTACAAATAGCATTAAAGAAACTACACAACCTTGTTATCGTGCTTTGCACATCATCTTTCATAATGCCTCTAATAGCTACTGGTTTACATTAAGACATGGCAATCATGGGACTTCATTCCTACTAACTTGAAATCTTCCATTGACACAAGCTTGCTCACATTAGAAGAATACCCTTGTGGCACCTTAATGCCATGAAAACACCCACACAAACTTCTTGTCTCACCTTTTGACAATGTATTCACTGTTGGTTACATATACGCTCTCTTACCCTCAAATATTAGTTGTGGATGTAGTCATTCTCTTCTTCCCATTTCAACCAAGTCTAGCCTCACACTAATTCCATCTTTAGTTTTCCCTGGTATGTGTAAAAGCATACCAACAAGGCTATCACATATATTTTTCTCCATATGCATCACATCAATACTATGTCTCATCAAAACTACGCCAATATGGAAGATCAACAAAAATTGACCTCTTCTTCCATATGTTCTTCTCACCCGTAGTCCTTTGATGCTTACCAAAAGTGACATTGATTCTTTCCACCCGACTATAAATCTCATCTCCATTTAATGCCTTTAGAGCCATTCTATTCTCTAGTAAACCGTTAAAAGTCTTTTTTACCCTATGGTATGGGTGGAACTGAGGAAAAAATTGCGTATAACCAAGGTAGACCATTTTTCTACCATGCTTAAGTTGATAGAAGTGTGTGTCTGCTTCACATATTACACATGCTTTATGGCCTTTCACAGTGTACCCTGACAAGTTTCCGTATGTAGGGAAGTCGTTAATCGTGGTGAAAATCATTGCATGTAGCTTAAACAACTCTTGCATATATGTATCAAACACATCAACGCCATCCTCTAACAACTTCTTTAAGTCCTCTATCAAAGGTGCCAAGTAGATATCGATATCATTCCCTCATATTTTTTTGGTCTTGAAATCATCATAAAAAGCATCATATACTTGAGCTTTATACAAAACTAGGGAGGCAAGTTGTAAATCACCAGCAAGACAGGCCATGCACTATATGTACTACTAAGAGTATCATAAGGATTGATTTCGTAAATGCAAAGCCTAAGCCGAAGGTTTCTTGGCTTGTTGCCAAATATCAAAAATATTTCATCTATTTTCTATCACTGTGGAGAGTCATCCGGGTGTCGAAGGTATTTTCTATCACATATTCTCTCATCATAATGCCATCTCAACTTCTTCACTTCTTTCACATTGGTAAACATTCATTTAAACAATGGTATGATTGGAAGATACCATAAAACCTTTAAAGGTTGCTTTTTGCTTGTCCCAGCACCTTTACTTTGTATCTGGAAGTTTTACATTTCGGATACTCACTTAGTCCTTTATACTCCTTTTTGTACAATACATAGTTATTAGGTCAAGCATGTATCTTTTTATACTCCATACCCATTGTAGACAAGAATTTCTTGTCCTCATACATACGATTTGGAAGTACATTATCCTTAAGAAACATATCACACAACAATTCAAGTAACAATGTGAAACTACTATCGGTCTACCCATAAGTTGCCTTTAAATTGACCAAGTGCAAAATACCTAACAAGCGTGTATACTTAGTACACCCAGGGTACAAAGGTATCTCTGCATCACTCCATACACTATCATATATAGGTGATTGAGCAAAATATTCAACCTCAACATCTTGAATCATTTTCTCCATTCTATCATCATCTCCGACATAAATTACTTCCTTCTCGTGTGACACACAAGCAGATACTTCCTCACTATGCCATATCCACCATGTGTACCAATGATTTATTCCATCATAAAGTAAGTGATCTCTTATATCATCAATGTCCCATCTACTCCCATTTAAATAGTTGACACATGGACACAAATACTTCCCATTTTTTCTAGGCATATTCATTATAACAAATTCAATAAACTTTTCCACCCCATTATCATATTCTTCACTAGTCTCAATGCATTCATCCAAATATGATCCATTTTATTAACACCTAATCCATTTTCAACAACACTCAACTTTACCATCATGCTAATTACAAAATGGGAAAAATTTAAACACAAAAATTGCAAAGTTCTATTCAGCAGCGTATATATATTGGCATGTTTTTGTAAAATTTCAACTTATTAATGTGACAAACTAGCTAGTAGCAAGAAACTTCAATGCAAATTATATGGAGTTACTGATCTGCAATATTGAAAAAAAATTCAATACGAGGCAAGAACATGCACAAAAATCAGATGGATGATGAAGAATAATGATATGAAATATAAAATATTATGAAATGTCAAACATATTTACATTGGTTAGTTTATCATATAAACAAGGGAAAAAAGTAGGCAGTCCACTTTCTAATTCAAAAAGATGAAGGTCCCAGAAATGAAATTATTTAATTCAAAAATATGAAGGTCCCAGAAATGAAATTTAATGATGTGGGGTAAATAATTAAATTTGCAGTACTTCTAATTCATAATAGTGTACCATAATTATTGTAGTGAATGACCTAAAAGTACAATTATTCACAAAACTCAGCTCTCTACATTTTGCAAAGGTTATGATGAAAATATGAGTATATTTTTTTCATAACTTTAGTTATTGCTAAATATTTCCAATGAAAGCATTAATAAAAATAATTTGCACAAACTGAACATCATTTCACAATACAATTCCTTCAGAACAAATACCTAAAAATAAATTTTCATCTTTAGGCAACCTATTGAACAAATAATTAAAGTAAGTTACTTTTTTTAAGTAAGTAAATTTCATTATGAGGTGGTGTGGACAATTAAAATATTTTACAGGGACAACTAAAATTTTTGGGGTAATTATGCATGGTATTATGCTAGCCTTGTGGGGGAAATTGGCCCACAAGCTTGATAGAATAAATGTTGGACTTACTTACAAAGTCCCAAACGCCTTAGATTACCAAAGTAAGAGTTTTAGAAAGTCCTAATCAACGTTGTAGACTTGCAATTGCATGACACTAAATGAGGAAGCTTTCAATACAAATTGTTACTGATAGTAGTATTTAAGAAAAAGTAGCACACATTTTCTTACAAATAATTAACTTAATCAGCTTTTTCAATACATGCAAATTAGTTATCTAGTTACTAAGTGTATGACATGAGAGAGTACCATATATTTCCCATTAGTCTCACATAATGTTTACATCTATATGTAAGTTGCATATATGTTTTATGTTTTATTTTTATAAGTACATGGTACAAAATAATTTTTTAAGGGAAAATTATTTGAAAAAGCCTCTATTGTAAAATTTATCGTCCAAAGGAGCTTGTAAATATATGTTTTTCTTTTTTTTCCCTATAGAATTAATTACAAAGGACTGGTTTGGTTTAAATTTGTAAATAAGGAGCAATGCTTAAATCACCATTTTAAAACTTCAAACATGTATTATGTATTTAAGATAACTATTTAGTATGGCAAGTATCTAATAGCAATTACAAATCAATTTTTCCACCTTCAATTTCAAACTCATAAGTCTTAAAACATAGTTTCAACACCTACACCAACGATTCAGCACTTGCAAATATTAGTCCAAATCATAAGTTATTCAGCACTTAAAACTCAATTTTTCCAGCTTCAATTCTGTACTCACAAGTCCAAATCGGAATTAAGCTTCCCACTTTTCGGTTTCAAACAATGAGTAAAGGTTCACACATATGAAAGACCAAATGAGCAATGCCAATCTCGCAACTTACTAGTTAAGAGTGACAAAAATCAACAAATAGGGATGAAAAAAAATCAAGCAATCAACATAGCTTGTCTGGATGGAGAAGAAGGAAAATAAGGATTGCAAGCTCAGAGATTAAACAAAGCTACATAACACACACACACTTAAAGTTGAATAATGCAGCTTCAAGAATGAAAAAAACCAAGATTTCAAGCTCAAAGGATGAAACAAAGCACCCAATCAAATGAAATATAAGTTTTGTGCCTTACCTAGCTTGTTGAGACAGAGAAGAGGGAAAACAGGAAGGATCAACCCAGCAGATAGAAAACCCACAGCAATAATGGAGGATTGAGAAAAGGTGGGAGAACGAAGACAACAAAGACAGAACCCACTTCTGGTTTCAATGGAGAAGAGGAGGGAGAACCGACAATGGAGAAATGAAGAAATACAGGCATGCCAATCGAGAAAAATGGAGCCAAAGCCAGCTTTACTCTTCTAATTTACGCTGCTCTGACAAGCTTTGCACACAACTTTGACTTAAACTTATTTAAGATGACTGGTTTTACAAACCAGTCAATGAAAATTGAGGTTTCAACAACTGGTTTTCTAAAACCAGTTGTTGAAGCTCTAAGTTTCAACGAATGGTTCTGAAACCAGTCGTTGTAGCAATATTCAACGACTGGTTTTAAAACCTGTCATTGTATTTAGATTTTTTGATGCAAGCGATGGGAAAGCTCGTCAGAGGTGGGAGGAAGTAGATACAACAACTGGTTTCAAAACCATTCATTGTATCTAATGGCTTTCAATGACTGGTTTTTCAAACCAGTCATTGTATCTAGTTTTTTTTTTAAATGCATGCCATGGTGAAGCTCATCAGATTGCTGTGGGAGGAAGTAGTTTCAATGATTGTTTTTTAGACTAGTCGTTGAAACTTTACTTTCAACAACTGGTTTCACAAAATCAATCTTTAAAAGAGGAGTTTCAACCATAGGTCTGGGTAATTTTTGGAGTTGTATACAAAAAGTTATGTATTTTTGAATTTTACCCAGTGAAACTGGAAAGTTTATGGAGCAGAATCTAAAGATGGAATTTTTGGGAATTGTGTGCTTCTATTTGGATAAAGGCTATATTTTTCCTTCAAACTAGACTCGATAAGGGTTCTATAGCCTTTAGAATCACTCTGATATGATGTCAACAAATTTAGTTATGATGTTTCAAAGTTTGGGCAAAAATACTACCAAAATTTGCTTAAATCCAAAATTTTGCAAATTTAGTAAATAATTAAAATATCATATAATATATGATAAAAGGCATATTTTCCTTCCTTCTTCATCCATTCCTAATGCCATTAGCAACCAAGAGAGTGAGAGTTAAGAGAATTTTAGAGAGAGAAAGAGGAAAATCTCATAAGGTAGGTTGATTTCTTCGGTAAATTTGTACCTAACATGTATAATCCTTCTCCTAAGCTTCTCTTCTATGTTATTTAAGGTGTTTGATAAGCAAATTTCTGTGTTGGGAGGACCTAGGGTTTCATCTTAAAGAGGAAAAGCCAAAAGGAAGAAATGGTAACTTCCTAAACTATAATCTTTGGTTGTTTTAGCTATTCTGGACAATTTAATTGGTGAATTTCTGATTGTTCTGCTATAATTGCAAAATTTGGGAAATGTGGTGTCCTAGGCGTTGTGGTGCCAAAATTGAGTCTAACTGGTAATTATAACGCAATTAAATAGTTAATAAAGTTTTTAGAAGTATAAAGGAGCAAGTCTGTGGAGTTAGAAGTGAAAAACCCCAATTATCCCCGTAGAATTTTAGGTTTTGGTCAGTGCCAATTAGAGTAGTTAGGGCTAGAATTTTGATAATCTAATTATCTCATTGTGTTCAAGGGGGAAAATTAGGTGGGGTTACAATTGATCACTTTTCTAGAAAAGCCCTACAAAGCATAATTACCAAAACACCTTGAAACCTTGAAATGGGGGCTGCCAAGGGCATTCTTGTCTTTTGGCTGTGAATTTAGTAATTCTGAGTCTGAAAATGGATTCCTTAGGCAAAATTAGGTGGGGTTACAATTGATCACTTTTCTAGAAAAGCCCTACAAAGCATAATTACCAAAACACCTTGAAACCTTGAAATGGGGGCTGCCAAGGGCATTCTTGTCTTTTGGCTGTGAATTTAGTAATTCTGAGTCTGAAAATGGATTCTTTAGGCAAAAATATCTCAGAATAGCCCAGGTCAAAATTTTGGGAAAAGTACGGTCGGACCGAGTATGGTGGGGCCGGGTTGGGTCCCGAGGGCATTTTGTTAAATTTTCACAATAGGCTTATATAACCACTATAAACACTAAAGAAGTGCCTAAAATAATACATGAATGGGTTTTAATCTAATTCTTGTACATTTGACATTTTAGATCCAGTTGAGAGCCTGAGGGGTTGGTACACATTATGAGGCACAAGTTTTGAGACAAACAGGATTTAAGGGAAGGGACTTACCTTACTTGCATGTATTTCATATCTTTGCTAGTATAGTGATATATGTGACTGCCTTACTTGATGGTGTAGAGCATATTTGAATAAATGAAGCTATGTTTCTGTTTATACTGTAGCCATAGTTTTGTTGCATGAAACATTGAGCGTGTAAAAATTTCATTATGGGGAATGCATCTAGTTAAAGCTAATATGTAATGCACATAGCATATATCTTTCATGCATTATGGTAACTATTTCCTACTAAGATTCTCCCGAATCTCACCCTCCCCTGCTAACAATTTAGACAGGTGAATACAGAAGGTATGCAGAGATCAAAGATAAGAACTACACGAGATGATTACAGTGGTGGAACGAATATAAGAAGATGTCTCCATTTCACAGGGACAAGTTTAAATACCCAAGTAGCCCTGTGAGGCTACATTAGTGTTAATTATCAAGTTAAACCCTTATCGGGAATACCTGCCATGTAATCATGTACTAAATATCAGTATTTTTACGCTATTCCTGTGTTGCTCACCAAAATGAGCATCATTTTCTGCAAATACTCTAAAAAATATGAAAATAAGATAAAGGTATTACAATATGGATGGTGGAAATATAGTGAGATAGAGTTAGAAGATGTTGGATAAACTATGGAGATTAAGAGAATGGTTAAGAGGTCGGTATAGGATTCAAAATGAGGTAGAGAGTCAAGTAAAATAGAGTGGAATCGGGTTTGTATGGATCTAGGTTGGACTACTCCAATTGCTGTGAAAATGCATAGATTCAATTATGCAGAAATCAACAGCTCGCCTTGGCTAGTTTTCCACACAACAAGGCGAGTGGCATAGAGAATCCAAGTTTAAAAAAATTTCAAACTCACCTCAACTAGCAGAAAACTCGTCACGGTGAGTTGCATAATGACAACAACTCTAATTTTTCAACAATACAATAAAGCCCATAATTCATTATAAGAAACTTAAATATGACATGATTTAGCATATAACAAAATGGTGTGATCATTGAGCTATTGAACTTGTTGAAAGCATCGTCCTACCTTATTCATCATTCTCTTTTCAATTTAGTTCTCTGCTACATGTTGGATTCCATTATTTACCATTAAATTATGGTTTAGTTTTTCTAAAACAAAATAAGAATATTGGATTTTCCCGGTCTCCTCGTCGTTCCATCCCATCCCACCCAAGATCGGAACACCTATAGGACAGGGCATGACATGGATAGAAAATCTATCATGTCCCTATTCATCGAGAAGGTATTGAATGGGCTTGTCTCAATCTCATTCCATCCCATGAACACCCTAATTGGCCAAGTTTCCAATTCTACTTCCATAATGCCCAATGGCCCTTACTCCAAGTTTAGTTTCTAGTTGATTCTTCTAGTTGAAACCCTTGAACCCTCAACTTTTAATCTTGTCAAGGCAACTTAATCTTCCTTCTTTTTAGTCTATTTTTCTCTTCTATCTTTTTTCCCTTAACTGTCGGCTCCCTCTCTTCTTTCTTCAATTTGGCTAAAACTCTTGAGAAAATGAGAAAAGTTAGGGTCTTTAGATGAATTTATTCCTTAACTTAATTACGTTCACGCCACCTATGTACTTTTAGATAGGGAAAATCACTCAAAAAGAACTTTAAAATTAGTAAAAGACAAAAAGGTGATCTGAAATTGCATATTTCCAAAAAAGTGTGAGTGCCTAAACTGGGATATTGAAATTTGAGACAAAATGACATGTGTAACCCTGGAAGTTTTTAAATTGAAAAACATTGAGGGAGATAAGAAGGGTGAAATTACGCGAAAACTCTGTCGGGACTCTTTATCTTCTTCTGGCATCATCGTTGTCATTGGTCGACCCTAGTTTCATGGCATTGAGAGAGGATAGTAGCAGTGACACTTTGGGGCGAATTTAGGGTGGATTTGAGGAGGAGTGAAGGCAAGAAGAGGTTGTGGTCAAAGGTATTAGACAGTTGCAGAGGTACCGGTTTGCATATGCGAATTTGAGCTTTGGTACTGAAGTTGGGTAAGTGGTTGTATTTAAAAATGTATTTCATTTTAACTTCTCTAGTTGATTAGAATAGCAGTTCAATGTGGTTGGGTTAAAATTATTTTAGGAACTGAGGATAAAACCTATGAACGGGTGCGTGAGTGCTTAATTTGGAATCTTGTAAGTGAAGTTGGGAATCATTGAGGGGAAGTTGTGAAAGTATGTTGTTAAGTGGGGAAGTTTGAATTGCAACTTTTGAAATTTCTAAACCATTGAAACAGCATATGAAAGCGTCAAATTGGTGAAGTTGTGACACAGTGTTCAGATGTAGGAAATTATGATTTTATTGTTGTGAGAATGTTATACATACAGTTGTGAATGGCTTCAGTGAAGTTGTGAAACAAAACCTCTGAAAACCGCATGTTAAGTTGTGAACACAAAAGAAGAATTTGTGAAAACCATAATGACACGTTGGTAACTTGTGAAACAGCATATGAAGTTGTGGATGTGAGTAAAAGTTGTGAAACTGTGTGTAGATATAGGAATCGCCAATTTCATAGTAGTGAAAATGTTATGCATAGTGTGGATTGTTTTAAGTGAAGTGCTGAATCCTTAAGATAACCTATGAAAATCGAATGTTATCCTGTGAAAACATTATCGGAGTTTATGAAAATGTAATGAAAAGTTGGTAAATATGTGTAGAGGTCAATTTAGGTGAGGAAATTGAGAAATTCATAGAAGAACTTGTGAATCCTTATACAGAACTTGTGAACGATTCTCCATAAGTTATGAGACCTTATTTAACTGTGGGGAAATAGATATTTCCAATAGTTGTGGTTGTGATGGCAAGGTTGTAAAAAGGTATGAGAAGTTGTTAACACCTAGCTTAAATGTGCAAACTTGTCATGTACAAATAAAAATGCCATTAAAGGTGCTGAAATCCATAGTTGATGAGTGTAAACTGAATTTTGTGCAAGTAAAAGGAGATGGTGGGACACAAAGGTGAGACATCAAAGGCAGAACAAGTAATGACGAAAAGTGTCAAGAGTAGAGAGTAACGAGACAAAGTGAAAAGTCCAAAGCAGTAAAGGGCGATGGTGAACAGAGTAAACCAGTGTTGAGTGGCTTTATGGTGTTTAAAAATGAGTATGTGGCCAAGTTAGGGGAAAAGAAGAAAAGGATAACAGATGAAAGTAGGTCCGCAGGGAAGGCATGGCGTGAGTTGCTAGAGGCGAAGAAAAAGGAGTCTAATGATAAAGCTATGCAAGGACAGCCAAAAAGGAAGATGAAGGAAAAGGATGTGTCATTTCATACCTGCTGCTCACTGGGAGGATTTACATCATTGGTGCAGTTTGTGAACAATAATGAACATTTGAAGGAGAGGGTTAAGAGAATAGGATTTGGAAATTTATTGAAGGTGCAATTGGATAGACTCCCCCGTGACCTCATTGTGTCCATGCTGAGAGCATATGACCCAGCAATAAATCAATTCAGGATTAGGGGGAAGACACAAAAAATAAAAGCATTAGATGTGCACAAGTTGCTCGGTATACCTGATTCAAGGGAGGAGGTGAAGGTGGATGTGGAGGATTCGGATCCAACATATCAGTTGTTGAAGAGGGAGTATGGGAAGAACAGATATATGAAAATTCTGAAGCACATAAAATCTAGGTCAGCTGGTGATAAATTTGAGTTTATGTGTGTGCTATACATTTTAGGAACTTTGTTTTTTTTATACAAAGGAACTTTGTTATACCTTACCTCAAGTGGGCTCATAAGTGACCGGATGTTGAGAGTTATTTGTTGCACAATGGACCGTTTTGAACATTATGACTGGGCAACATACATGATGAAAGACTTATGGAAGGAAATGAGTGATTATGTGAAAAAGTACAGGGAGAAGAAGAAAAGGGAAAGGAGCTACAATGTGGGTGGTTGCCTGTACTTACTCCTAGTATGTCACTCTTTACATTAATGTGTAGCTATCATTCAAGCTGAAAATAATGATCCATATATTTTCTATAGTGCAGTTGTTCTTTGGGGAAAATTTCCCTTTGAAACAAAGTGTTCACCAACAGTCCACTACACCGATTGAATTCTGGACTACGGAAAAGATCAACGAAATGGTGAAGACTAAAAGGATGAGGAATATGGGCATTTTGTATCAAGGGAAAGGCTCTGAAGTTAGGGCAGGGAATGAGGACACAGATAATGTCCCATATTTAGACTCGGTATTTGTCTGTGGAAGCTAATTTAAAATACAAAAATGAATTAATCATTTAATTGACAAATTAAGATGTGTTGTCACTACAGGAATTAAAGGAGGTCTATGCGCGGTTGGTGAAAGTTATAGATGAAAATCAAAACAGACTTGTAAACATGGTGGTGCAGGAGTTACTGAATGTCCAGCGGCACGAGAGGCCAGGGACAAAGCACAACAAGAAAGCCTTAGTGTGACAGTAGATGAGGAACATACAGATGAGGATGAGGATGATGAGACAGATACTTCTCATGACTCAGTTTCTGATGATGCAGACATAAAATGTGATTCTATTGATGACAATGAAGATTATGATGCAAGGGGAACTGAGGTGGTGGGAAAAGTCCTCAGGATGAGTATGCAATTTAGAGGCCTCAATAGCTGCGGAGATCAAAGAGGTAGCCACTGCAAGCAATGACATGTCCATTTATATAGTTGGATGGGAGTCAAAAAAGGAAGAGCCAAGACATAATCAGAAAACGTTGTTTAACATAGTTTCCATAATAGCTAGAGGTGCAGAGGCTAAAGTATAAGTATATATGTTCTATGATTGAATGACTGTTATGTTGTTAGTATATTACCACAACACGGGAAGCGATGAACATACTACCATTGCATTTCAAATGTTTTTCTAGGCCGTTGGTTGACATTTTGGATGAAGAACTATGTCAAGAGTAGTTGTATACGCTAAGGGGAATTCAAAGACTAAGTAATATGGTATGTATGGATAACGGCTTACGTGGATAATGGTTTCATTAAGTTATGGTGAATTTTATTTGCAGACATTGTAATAGTTTCTTTGCTGCTGTAGGTGATGTCGATTGTGTCTAAGGCTTTAATGTATGACTTCAACCTGGAGGAAGGACAGCTCAAGCGCCATATTTTTTATGCATGGTTCATGGTAAGTCATAGATTGTTGTATAGTGGAACAACATTTAATTTGACTATATTATGTGCACATTACTTAGTACTATGTGTTTTTATGTAGACAAAGTTGGTAGGTAACCCAATAGAGTGGAAAGTGTCTTCCGCGAGTAAAGAATTCTCTCCCAAAATCGTCAGTTACAATATAGGCGACTGTGAGTTGATAATGGGTCCAACACTTGTGCGTGGCCATTGGTTCTATGTTGCGTTAGAGACAAATACTATAACCTTCTACGTGTTGGACTCAATGAAGCCTGCTCTAGGCAGAAATAAGACTACTAGGAAGGGTGGCGTGACAGATGATTACATATTTGTGGTAAACTTAATTGTAAGTTCCTCTGACTCACTGCTATAGTTGAGGTGGTTTACTTCAGTTGACCCACATCTTAAGACACATAAATGTTGATTTTGTAGAGAGATAGGTCTATTGACATCATGCACATTATTAAACCTCATCTGTTTGGGAAGAAGATGTCAGATATTGTGTGGCCTCCTATTGTGCAACATTTGCCTCTTACAATTTAGGTTGCATTGTTTCTTTAAGTAACACAATGTTTTCATGTGGGTGAGAGTACAGGAGGGACTGTGGTGTACATGTTATGATTTGGTTGAGCCAGTGGACCCCGGAAGGTGATTTCCATTATGAAAGTGTAAGTGGTCCAGAATTCCCTCTGTACGCATTCTTATTTACTTATGATTTCCATTATGGTTTCCATTGAACCTGACATTGAGGGAATTACTTATTTACAAGAAGATATTCAGCAATTGCGAAACGACATTATGTGGTGGTTAGTTAATCATCCGATGAATTTAAAGCTGGACACATCTCTGGCCCTCATTCCCTCTGAGAAAAGTCCAGTAAAAGACGTGCTTAGGTTATGTTCCCGCGATATAGTAATGTCAACACTTGTCCATGTAAACTATTGTTAATGTCATAGAGTCATATACGGTAGAGTCCACTGACAAGGTTATGCACTTTAAGCTATATTAATGACATATATGTTGCAATTACGGGATGCAATGTTTCCTGGTTGACTCCTCTATCATGACCTTCTAAAACGTACTTGTATGCCACCAACAAGATCTGTGTTCCTCTGTCCCAATGTAACTATATCCTTCGCATAAGAGCCAGTCTCAAAATTTTTTTAAGAGAACTAATATCCCTAACACAAAATGGCTGATGTAATGAGGCACAATGAACAATATCCTATTTAGGGTTGAATAATGTACACATTACATAAGGATTGTGTCCAATCAAGACTGCTACGCAAGTGCGCTACTTCCATTTCCAACTGCCAATAATCTGATCAGCACTACTAATAATCCATTGTCAAGAATGATGATGCACACATTACATAATGATTGTGTCTAGTCCATACTAGCTGCTAAGCAAGTGCGACACTTCCATTTCCAACTGCCATTACTCTAATTAATACTGGCGCCAACAAATCCATAGCCATATACACTATAGCGTGGTCATAAATTGATGTTACCTGGACAGTGGTTTGGTGTCTCAGTCAAGTTGGCCATTGAGGACGTGAGTTTATATCAGCACTGGAAGGTAACAAGAAAGTCATTCTTTAGAGCCTTGTGTTGCTTTCCGCATCTCTACTCAAGTTGAGGATTATAACTCGAGTTCCTTGCATAATTGGATGGTTACCAGACAGTGCTTTTGTCAAGACTTGCGAGTGTGGACTTGAGTTGTCCATTATCAACTCGAGTTTTCCTCATCACTAGAGGGTAACCAGAGAGTGATTGTGCCAAGCGTCACCAAACTCGAGTTGTATAGAAGCTTACTCGAGGGCTTTCTTGGATTACTTACGAGTATGGACTCGAGTTGTCCATTATCAACTTGAGTTTTCCTCATCACTGGAGGGTAACTAGAGAGTGATTATGCCAAGCATCACCAAACTCGAGTTGTATAGAAGCTAACTCGAGAGCATTCTTGGATTACTTACGAGTGTGGACTCTAGTTGTCCATTATCAACTCGAGTTTTCCTCATCACTGGAGGGTAACCAGAGAGTGATTGTACTAAGTGTCACCAAACTTGAGTTGTATAGAAGCTGACTTTAGGGCATTCTTGGATTACTTACGATTGTGGACTCGACTTGTCCATTATCAACTCGAGTTTTCCTCATCACTGGAGGGTAACCATAGAGTGATTGTGCCAAGCGTCACCAAACTCTAGTTGTATAGAAGCTGACTCGAGGGCGTTCTTGGATTACTTATGAGGGTGGAATCTAGTTGTCCACTTCATCTTTGAGTTATTCAATTCACAAACTACAGTTGTATTTTACCATCTATTTGGGCAAACACAAAAGTATTGTTCCTATAATTGATTCTTAATTTGGTCGAGTTGTGCTATATTTTGATCATGTGCTTTTGGGTGTTATATTATTTAATTATATTAAGTAAATCACATATGTCATATGTGTATAGTCTTTTTCTGTATTGTGTTTGTTGTTGTTAAATGTGCATAAGGCAAGTGCAAAAAGCAACACATATTTTGTAATACTTGGAGTCCATATCCAAAAACAAAACATGTGTGCGTTAAATCTAACGTATGGACCAAGTCTGTGAAACATTGAATTTAAAATTATTCTTTGCTAAACTGCATGTTATGAGAATTAATAAAAAAATGTTATGCATTTTTTGTAGAACAATCAATTCCTTCAATCGCCTGTGGTAGAACATTCGGTCCTTCTGGTTCGTTCATTAAGTGGTACAGTCATCTTACTTTTGTGTCGTATATGCATTTTTACATCCAGTCTAGCATAGTTGGTTCTCACAGAAACTAAATTTGGGATGGTCGAACATGTTCCTGTTAAGTCCCCAGTTCATTGATTGTAGGTGTCATGCCAGTCGCTCTTTAATTGACGATATTTGGCCTGAGTCGATAATGGCTTCAAATCTTTCTATTGCTTCGTTTCCTTCTAGTGTGTCTTTAAACTTACTCCATTTTGCAGGCACTAATATAGCAAAAGAGAAACTTGCATTAGAGTTGTTTAGGACTACAGCCTCCCGTATTTGTGACAATCCTTTATCTCCTATATCTGCTGTTATGGTGTAATGTTTAAGCCCTTGAATGAATAGATTGAATGGATTACTCTTATGGAAACATGTCAACAACTCCAATGCCACGTTCTTAAAGAATTCTGTTGAATTTCTTGCTATCCTTAGGATGATGTATGAATTCTTGAAGTGATAATAGTCTTTCAAACTTGATTTTTCTATATTATACATCAGTTCCATTAATAGTGTTTATGGAAGCTTGAGCAATGGTGACTCATCGTTGCTGGTCGTTGTTCTATGTTTGTATTGGTTTGGTGGGACGTTCGCCATGTTCCTACGTGTTTGTTCCTGAAACACTGTTTTGTTGCCTAAGTACTGAATAATTGGGTGTGTGGAATATTTGTAGTTTTTAGTGCACGACCAAGTGTAGCCATTTTATTTGATCGTGTGTTTTTGTTTTGTTGGTGTTGGTGGGTGGAACGTTGTCATTGTGGTGATTGGTAGAGTGCAATGTACGAATTTTGATGTCATGGGTTCTTTGGCGGTTACCAGAGTGCTTCGTCTTTATAACTGAAAATAATCAGGTGTGTCTGTTGTAACCCCCTACCGTAATTATTTCCGAAATACGCAATTAAAGTGAAATAGAGACCAATAAGAAACAAAACTACATTTTACAAACCCATCTACCAGATGGGGTTTTCATAAATACCTTTCGAAATCGTTTATAACCTGGTCTCACATTCACATTCCAAATATAATTACGACACAAAGATAAATCACATTTAAATATATCAGAGTACGCAATGTAATAATTCCAGTAATTCTGGATTCCATTCATTAATCAAGCCTTACAGGGCACAATCGCCCATACAAGCCCTCATATGGGGATTACACAACAAATCTCAATATCAATAATCAAAACCTCATCCACATACTTATATACACATCCAAATCTATATACTCTCAACTATGATAACCAACTACCGACTTCAATCCCAAAGGAGTCTTCATCGCCCTTAGTTGCTCGCAATATCCTTTATCTACTACCCTGTCTGAAAGGTTAGTAGGGGAGGGTGAGATTCTAGAGAATCTCAGTAGGTAAACAGTATCAATATGCATGTACGATACATGTTTAATGCATGACATGCTTGCATCACACAACTCATGATAACACAATGACAATTTGCAAGCTCAATGCTTCGAACAATATACCTATGGCCATAGCATAAATTGAAACATAGCTTCAAATTACACATAATTATGCAAAGCTAAGACATGCACCAACACACTAACACATATATCAAATACAAGCAGAAGAGATATGTTCCCTACACTCTTTCCACGTATACTCCAGCTCCGCTTACTTGCGATTAGAACAAATACCGAATCACATCCAGGCAAACATCAAATCCTATAATCAAACAAGGATATAGGGTTAATCCCTTTTCCAATTCCTTAACTCTCAAACACTTAAGTTGGTTATCATTCACGACCTTTAGGTGGCTAATCAAAGCCCAAACATATGCCTAAAGGCTTGGAAAACACTTGACCAAAGATCACCTTTTAAAAGTCCAAAATACTGATTTTTGGCGGTTGGGCTGCGGGCCACACTCCACGGGCTGCGGCCCAAAACTGCCCAGAAATGCTCAGAGACATTTGGGCTGCAGCCCAGAATCCGCTGGCCACGGCCCAGAAAATCCAGTTTCTTGGCTGAACTTCCAAAAATCATAAATAATTCCAAAAAAATCTAAATGAGGTGATCCCAAAGCCAAATGAAACCTATTCAAGTTCTATTTCAAGGAAAAATATTGGCCACAACTAGAAATCACCAAAAAAGTCCAGATTTACCAAAAACCTAACATTGTACCAAAACAGGGTCCAGTTTTGATGCCAAACTTTGGACAGTTCAAAATCCCAGCTCAGAAAGTGAAATGACACAAAATTTATGTCCATTTTGAAGCTTGGGATGTGAAATTTAAGACTGGAAAGTTTCATAATTTTCTGACTTCATTTGCCCAGTCAAAACGTCCACACAACAAGACTGTCCAGAACAGAACTTCAAGGGACAGATTTTCAGTTTTGCACCAATGATTCCAATGGTTCCCAAATTCACACCAAATACCATTTCCACATAAATTTGCACAAGGAATCCATTGGAAACACCAAATCAACCAAATTCACATTATATTGACATGTTTTACCAACAATCACAACATGTCATCACAAATCACAACACAAACACCACCTTGCCATTCTTTTCATTCCAAGTTCCCAAATCAATTCCAATCACCAAATACCACAACATGGCATCATTTCCAACATAAAACACAACCCAATTCATCCAATCCAAACCACACAAAATTCATTACAAAATCAGGGCAAATTCTACAAATCACAATACTCAACCATAATTTACAAAACTTAGACCAAAAGGCTTCAAACACTCACCTCTTCCTCTTTCCCAAACCAATTTCTTGATTCTCCTTCTTTCCACTTTTTCTCAAGCTATCAAACACCTCCAATCAAGAATCTAAAACCATAGAGATGAAGCTCTCATCACTATGAACAACTTTATAGAAGGACATTAGAGCATTAGAGGTCACCAAACAAGCTAAAATCTCACCTTAAGCTTTCTCTTTCTTCCTCCAAGCTTGCATGTCCATGGAGACATAAGAGAGAGAGAGAGATGAGTGGATGATGAAGATGAATAAAGTGATCAGTTTTTGGGCAATTAGGTCCCCAAAAACGTCCAAATAGAGAGGAGATGAGAGAGGGAAAAGGGTTGAACATTTGACCCAAGATCCATGGCTCACAATTTGCCAAGTGTCACTATCTTGACACATCCTCCATGAGCTCACATGCCCACACATACACATGATTCTGCCCCTTGATCTAATACACAAATCAATCCTAACCATTGATCTTGAAGTTACCAATGAGTTTCCTCTTCGGTAACCGATCAACTGGTCTGTAACTTTACCGTTTTGCCCCTGATTACGGTAATTCTCATTGAATCACCACCAACACTTCACATCTTTTCATTTAGCCACAATATGCGCCTTCCCTCTATTTTAAGTCAATTTAGATGTTAATCCATAATTGAGCTTAAATACAGGGTTTCAGCGTTACCCACAACACATACGAATCACATCGGGTGTCAAATCACACCATAATCTCCAAAAGGGTTCATTAATCACTAATGACATCCACTTTTGGAGTCATTAACCCTTGATCACAATTTGGGATCCTGCTAAACCAGGGCTTAGCAGTCCACTAATCTCAGGCTTATTCTCTAGCCTCAAGTCTCAGAATTTGGGGTATTACATCTGTTCTATTGCATGTAACATTTAACTAGTATTGCATGTTTTTTTGTTTCCGTATTGTGTTTGATTTGTGATTTGTTTTTCAATTGAATGTGCTTGTGAGGGCCACACGTATATATTCAACATTAGATATATTTTGTATTGCCTGGATTCAATCCAATGAGTTTAGTCATATATTATATAATTACTAATTTATGCACATTAATGAATTGAAGGTCATATTATATCCAGAGAGTGATTGTCTCAAGATGCACCGAACCTAAGTTTAAAATAACACACTCCAGTTAAGTAGTCACATAATGAGAGTTAAAAGCTCCACTTACATGAACCTGCAGCTAATATGGTGCTGACATAATGATAGGAAGTCTAGGATGAAATGCAACCCACTTGACTCTGCTATCATGACCTTCTAAAACATACTTGACCATAGCAGCTATGCCACCAAAAAGATCTGTGTTCATGTTACCCAATGTAAGTACACATTGAACTCATGATTAATGAGGTGGTTATATATTATCTTCAACAGATGATAGTTCTTACTGATATTCATATACCCTTTGTGTTCTGTGTTGTTTGGTGTAATGATATGCAACCTGTTGCCTTGCTCAGCAAATATGGCATTGTCACTGCTAGCAACAAGCTTGTGCATCAATGTACCCTGCATGAGACAATTCGTGTAAAAAGTGGAGGCTGGGATGACAATGGTGTTTTTATTTACACAACTTTAAATCACATCAAATATTGTCTTCCAAATGGAGATAATGGCATAATAAAAACACTTGATGTCCCAATTTATATTTCAAAGACTTGTGGGAATACAATCTTCTATTTGGATCGTGATGGGAAAAGCAGGGCCATAGCTATTAATGCTACCGAGTATTTATTCAAACTTTCTTTGCTGAGGAAAAGGTATGATCTTGTTATAAATATGATAACAGTCTGATCTAATGAGGTCTTCTGTTTGGATCGTGATGGGAAAAGCAGGGACATACCTATTGATGCTACTAAGTATTTATTCAAACTTTCTTTGCTGAGGAAAAGGTATGATCTTGTTATGAATATGATAACAGTCTAATATAATGATGTCTTCTGTTTGGATCTTGATGGGAATAGCAGGGCCATAGCTATTGATGCTACAGAGTATTTATTCAAACTTTCTTTGTTGAGGAAAATTATGATCTTGTTATGAATATGATAACAATTTAACCTAATGAGGTAGAAACAAGATCCTGTTAAAGCATACATTAAAGTCAAGTTTGATGGAATTTATACTTGAGTTTTGCTCAGCACTGGAGGGTAACCAAAGAGTGATGGTGTGAAGCCGCATCAAACTCAAGGTGTTCAGAAGCTAACTCCAGTGCGTACATCGATTACTTCCGAATGACGACTTGAGTTGGCCCATATATCACTCGAGTTATGAACATCACTGGAGGGTAACCAGATAGTGCCTGTTTCAAGCTGTACTGAACTCGAGTTATAAAGAATAGATGACAATGAGGTAGTGCTATGAATCTGCCAATGGACTCAAGTTTCTAATCTAAAACCTCTAATTCTCCTCATCACTATAGGGTAACCAAAGAGTGATTGTGTGTAGTAAAACCAAACTCGAGTTGTACAGAACTTAGTCCAGTGCGATCCTGTGTTCAATCCACGTGTGGACTCAAGTTGGCCCATTAGAAACTCGAGTTTTGTGCATCACTGGAGGGTAACTAGAGAGTTATCCTTTCAATATACGCAGAACTCGAGTTGTAGAAAACTCACTCCAGTTAGCTGGTGCTGTCAATCCATGGTTTGACTCGAGTTTACCAATTAAAACTCGAGTTAAGATCATCACTAGAGGGTTACTGGAAAGTCAGGAACAAAAAGGGGAAGAAGAACTCGAGTGGATGAACTGTAACTCGAGTTAATTAGGTCTCCATGCTCTAAATCTCTCAATCCCTAAACATTTATGTTTACTCCACTCGACCTTTGACTTCTATAGCCCTCAAGTTAACTGACAAGAAATGTACTATTAGTCCATTGTTGTCTGTGTAACCGTCAAAACCGTTGAAACAACTATGCCATAAAAGCTCCATTCTCGGTAACCGTCAAAGATTCAAGAAGCAGAGTTTCGACTAGCCCTAGCATTGCAGTTTGTCATTCTTTCATCTGGTGCAATGGTCCGTTCCAAGGGCCCGAATAGTGGCAAGAAAGAATCTTGTGATTCACAGAAGTTGCCATCGAAAGGGAGTAAGCCGTTGAAAAAACTGAGGAAGCCTCAGCCAAAAGTTCAGGAGCAACTTCTACCAGAACAACTGACAGCAGAAACGGCCAAAAGTATGCTCCCCATTTCAAAGGAAGTAGTCTAGGAAGTGGCTAGAGAACGTTCGCCTTCAACCTCCACAGATAAAATAGAAGAAGACTTAGAACAGAAGATAACAAAGCTTGTAACTCAATTGGTTGATTAGACATTGAATGCGCCCACAAAATCCAGATATGGGGGTGCATCAACTTCAAATAAAAAAGTAAAGTGTAATGTACCTCCTGAACTGGAGGATGAGCTTCTGGGGCCACCACCAGATTTCAATTCAGAGTCACTAGAGCCTAATGATACAAGCAGGTACGATGATGATTTCGCTTATAGATTATTCTGTTCTGTTGTTTATCTTGATCTACAACATATTAAGGGGACACTCGATTTAGATCTGTACACTTGGTTTCAGTACATGAACCTTGGTTAACCATCAAAACGTCATATAGTCCCTTTATAGTAAGCCACTTCTACTGTAACTTAGAGGTGGTTCAGGTTTCTAATGAGGTGGGCGAAATGATAGAAGAAAGATTAGAATCAACTGTTAGGGGCCAAAAGATTCAACTATCTCCTGCATTGATTATCACATACCTTGGCGTAGACAATCCTTCAACAGGGCCTCTAAAAGAATTTAGTGATATAGAAATCTGTCAGATTCTGAAGCCAATTGGTGGAAGTAAAACTTTAAATTTCAAACCTAGCTCGTTGAGTGATGTCTATCGAATTGTGTGGTATATATACTCATGATCTAAGGTAAACAAATCCAACAATTTCTCTCATTTTGTGGGACAAGATTACCAGCTGAAGGCCTTAATTCTATCACAAGAACAGAGGAACATAGGGCAACACATTTACAATGAAATAAATAGATACAGGAAGTCATCCACAAGGAGTACCCCTCTACCTTATCCGCAACTGATCTCTCACTTTCTGAAGCTGCACAATATCTAGTACCTGGAACCTAATGAGCAAATCATTCGTATTCCAAGGTTTGATAGCATTCACCTAAACAGAATGAATATTAAGCTGCCAGTGGGTGCTTCTACAAGTATAACAATAAAGAAAAGGAAGGAAATGGAATCTGAGAGACCTAAAGTGGATGAAGGACAATCATCAAGAGCTGGGTCTCCTGGACCCTCATTCATGGGAGCCACAATTTAGAACTACATCCAGAATGCATTGAAGACAACCACTAACCACTTAAAGGTCTCAAATGCCTATCTGGTCACACTACTACAGAACATAGATACAACTACCCTAAAGAATGTCCCTTTCTAAAAAAGGGATGTCCAAAATATGGTCAGGTTCAAATTATAAAGATTGGCGCGTTTGAAGACCTTTAAACGTCAAAAGAAAAAGAAAAAGAAAGCCTTTAGACTTCCCTAGCTCAGCTGGGGACGTCTAAAGGTATGTTTAGACGTCCCCAGCACAGCTGGGGACGTTGAAAGGCACTCACATGCACTAGAATTGACATGACCGGTGCATGTGAGCATGTCAGACCCCTTCCTACTCCCCTGCTGCATCTATCTCTCCACCTCCCACTTTACTCAATCACTCCCGTGCTGCATCTATCTCTCCACCTCCCACTTTACTCAATCACTCCCGTGCTGCATCTCCGTCCCCATTGGCTCTCATCTGCACTTCTTTTTTTCCTTCTTTCTCCATCCCCATTCACTCCCCTGCTGCATCTCCTCCCAAATTCATTACTCCGTCCCCATTGATCAGTCTCCTCTCCCTTTCTTAGTTTTTTAATTTCTTTCTCCAAAGCTTCACCACTTCCGTCACCAGGCCACCTTCTTTGCTCTGGGTTTGTAGATTTTTTTCCCCAATGGATCTCCTCTCCACCACCGTCGGCCTCCTCCAAAGCTTCACCACTTTTCAGGTTAGCATTTTCTATTTGATTATTCTTTGCTTTTTCGCTGATATTTCTTTCATTTATTCATAAAAAGCAATCTTTATGGGATATTCAATATATTCTATAGTTCCTTACCGTGTCAATTTCCAATTATTGGTCATTGAGATTCATGGGCAATACAGATTAATATTTAAAGATATATATATTACCTCCCCCTTTCTCCTTTCAAACAAATAAAAATGATTAAAGATCACAGGGCGTTTTGAATAAGAGCACTCTGTTTATTATTTTATTATTCTTTTTATTATTAGTTTTTTTATTATTAGTTAGAGTTCTTTTTTTTATATTTTTAGTATAGTATATGGAGGTTTACTATGCAAATAATGATTAGGTTGATGATGGTAACTATTAGGTTTATTATGTGGAGGTTTATTAGGCGGATAGTTATTAGGATAGTATTGGATTTTTTTATTAATTTTATAATTTTAGTTATATATATCATTATATTATTTTATATTATACCTTTTGCTTTTCTGCATTCTCTTATATTTGACAGAATTGGTTCATTTTCACACTTGTTTTGGTTATACAATTGTGGATTCTCTGTAACAGTGAGCTAATCCTTTGAAAATAATACAGAGATAGATTGCATTTTAGTACATTTACATATGGTTCCTAAGTGATTATCTCACAAACTGTGTGAATCAAAGTGACGGAAAGGAAAAGAAAAGAATTTGGCACATGATAATGCTTTTAATTAGTAGGGAAAGGAAAAGAAATGAGAAAAGAATAAAGAATAAAAAGAAACTAAAAAAAATAATCTTGTAGACACACACATTAATTTTTTTTGTTTTTGCCATAAGAGACACACATTAATATATATATTTAGTGCTAGAATTAGGCAATCTTGTTGTAACTTAGTGTACGTAGACATTAATATAAGAAATTCTCGTACTTGCATTTTTTTTACAATTTTTCATTAAATAGATTTTAAATAGATTGAATAGAAAATAAAAATTTAACACGACATGTGTTGTTCCAAAATGAATAGGACTGCAATAAAAGAAGAAACATCTATAATCTTAATGTAACTTAGTGCTAGAATTTGGTAGAATTTGGTTGCTAAAATATAAGTGTATTATGTTTGTGCTTGGTGCTAGAAGCTAAAGTTTTGTTTCATTTAAATTAAGCTGAGATGGTTTGTTATTTTGATTTTGGGATGTCTCACTTTTAAGGGGAAATGCTGTCAAAATTTTGAAAAACAAAATAGTAAATGGCATTCCTAGTGTTGACAATTATTCTTAACATGAGTGTAAATGGGAATGACGTAGGTGGTAATAAAATGGATCATAGTTGGATGAATGCTTTGAGAACAAGTGAAGAATATGAGAATGGGGTTGAAGAGTTTATTGACTATGCTAGAAGGAATGCTCCAGCCAGAAATGGCATGTATTTTTGTCCTTGTGTCAATTGTTTAAATGAGAGAAGATGGGATGTTGAAGTTATAAGGGATCACCTACTTTGTGATGGAATAAATCTTCGATATACAAGGTGCATATGGCATGGTAAGGAAGTAACTGATTGTCCGTCACACAAGAAGGAAGCTGTGGATGTCATAGATGAAGATACAATGGAGAGAATGATTCATGATGTTGAGGTAGAATCCTTTGCACAGTCGCATAAATATGACAGCCTACGAAGTGATGCAAAGACACCGTTGTACCCAGGGAGTAAATACACACGGCTGACAGGAACATTACATTTGGTGAACTTAAAAGTAACTTGTAGGTGGACCGATAGTAGTTTCACATTGCTGCTTGAACTGTTGTGTGATATATTTCCAGACGATAATGTGCTTCCAAATCGTATGTATGAGGCAAAAAAAAATCCTATCTGCGATGGGTATGGAGTATAAAAAGCTTCACGCTTGCCCTAATGACTATGTATTGTACAGAAATGAGTATGAAGGTTTGAGTGAGTGCCCTAAGTGTCAAACTGCACGATACAAAGCTAGGAAAAAGGGTGGTTGTGGCGATGCGACAACTAAAAGGCAACCTGTAAAGGTTCTGTGGTATCTTCCAATAATACCACACTTTAAGCGTTTGTGTGGGACTGCAAAAAAAGTGAAGAAGTTGAGATGGCATTCGGATGATAAAATATCCGACGTAAAATATCTTCGGCACCCGGCTGACTCTCCACAGTGGAAGAAAATAGATGAAATGTTCCCTGAATTTGGCAGCGAGCTGAGAAACCTTCAGCTTGGGCTTTGTATAGATGGCATCAATCCGTATAGAACTCTTAATAGCATACACAGTGCGTGGCCAGTACTCCTTGTAATATACAACTTGCCTCCCTGGCTTTGTATGAAACGCAAGTATGTGATGCTTTCTATGATGATTTCTGGACCAAAACAGCCAAGAAACAATATCGATGTCTACTTGGCGCCTTTGATTGAGGACTTGAAGAAGTTGTGGGTGGAAGGCGTAGATGTGTTTGATGCATATAAGAATGAGTCCTTCAAGCTACGTGTAATGATTTTCACCACGATAAATGACTTCCCTGCATACGAAAACCTCTCAAGGTACAGTGTGAAGGGGCATAAAGCATGTCCAATCTGTGAAGCAGACACTCACTTCCACCAACTTAAACATGGAAGAAAAATGGTCTACCTTGGTCACAGGAGGTTCCTTCCTAGGTTCCACCCCTATCATAGGTTAAGAAAGCGTTTTAACGGCTTGCCGGAGCATGGAATGGCTCCAAAGGCATTAACCGGAGAGGAAGTTTATAGTCGGGTTGAACGTATCAATGTCTTACTCGGTAAGAATCAGAAGACTTTAGCTGAGAAGAACATATGGAAGAAACGATCAATTATCTTTGATCTTCCATATTGGCGTAGTCTTGATGTGAGACACAGTATTGATGTAATGCACATGGAGAAAAACGTTTGTGATAGCCTTGTCAGTATGCTTTTGCATATTCCAGGGAAGACCAATGATGGGATTAGTGCGAGACTAGACCTTGTTGATATGGGAATAAGAGAACGGTTACATCCACAGCTAAGAGATGATGGTAGGAGGGTATACATGGAGCCAGCAGCGCATACACTATCAAAAGCGGAGAAACGAAGTTTGTGTGGGTGTTTACATGAAATTAAGGTACCACAAGGATATTCTTCGAATGTGAGAAGGTGTGTGTCAATGGACGATTTGAAGTTAGTGGGAATGAAGTCCCATGATTATCATGTGTTGATGCAACAACTTTTACCAGTAGCTATTAGAGGCATTATGAAAGATGAAGTTCGAAGCACTGTGACAAGATTGTGTGTTTTCTTTAATGCTATCTGTAACAAAGTCATTGACACTGAAAAGCTGGATGAATTGGACGTTGAGGGTTATATCATATTGTCCCAATTAGAGATGCACTTTCCTCCTTCATTTTTTGATATAATGGTGCATTTGATAGTTCATTTGGTAAGGGAGGTAAAGCTCTGTGATCCAGTTTACCTGAGGTGGATATACCCTTTCGAGCGATACATGAAGATCTTAAAAGGGTACTCTAAAAATCCCTATAGACCAGAAGCCTCAATAGTTGAAAGGTATGTTGTTGAAGAGGCTATGGACTTCTGCAGCGATTATCTATCAGGGAAGAAGGAGCAATCTCGGCATGAAGAGGGGAGGAGCAAGGGAACACGAGGACTGAAAGTGAAGACTATGCCTCATGAAGAGGTGTTGCAAGCATACCTTTATATCCTGAATAACATGGCAGAAGTTCAATCGTACATAGACGAACACAGAAAGAGATTGAAGAACATGAATCCGAGGAAGAATGACATGCAGATTACTATTGAGTAAAACAAGACATTCATTCAGTGGTTTGAGGAAAAGGTTTTGCATGAGACCGGTGTGTCTGGGACAATAGAGTGGCTAGCCTAGGGGCCTTCGTTTCAGATCATTACTTGGAGCGGTTATGATATAAACGGGTATTCTTTCTACACAAAAGACCAAGATGACCGAAGTACCATGCAAAATAGTGGGGTAATGGTAGAAGCTAAAGCCATGCACTTTTCCAATTCAAAAGACAAAAACCCCATATTAGCATCCATGGCCTATTATGGAGTGATAGAAGAAATATGGGAAATCACTTACAACAAGTTCAAAGTTGCTTTATTCAAATGTAAGTGGGTTAGCAATAATGTTGTGGTAATAGATCAACAATTTGGATTTGTCTCAGTTGATCTTGAAAGAGTAGGTTATAGGGATGAGCCCTTCATTCTAGCAAGCCAGGCGAAACAAGTGTTTTATGTCACAGATCCCGCAAATAAAAAAAATTCCATTGTACTTCAAAGTAAAAAATAGAAGCATGGTGATCCGACCTTCAACCTTGACGACACACCACCTTTCACAATTAATCCACCTACAACAAGTGAAGTAGAATTGGTAGATGATGAAGAATATGCTGTGAGAAATGATCATGGTGAAGGAATATAGGAAACAATCTAGAGTAAGAGCTTAACTTAAAAAATAGTAATATGTGGTTTTGTTTTATATCTTGTTAGTTTATTCATTTACTTACAATTTATTCACCTATCTGACAATGATTTTTGTGCTTACAGGAATATGGACAATTCTGGTGACTCACAAAGTGATAGGGACAATGAAATGAATAGGCCTGAACCTGATGCGACACCTGAACCGGTTACGAGAAGAAGGGTTAGAGGCAGTACAAAAATGCCTGCATTGGTAGCACGTCATCACCATCAACAGGAGAGGTTGCATATTGACTTTGATGAAAATATAAAACCAATTGATCCGGAGGAAGACCATTTCATTAGCTACGTAGGTTTTTTGGCTCGAAGCAAAGTTCGCATTACCTATGATAATTGGAAGTTGGTTCCACCAAAAACCAAAGACTTGATTTGGCAACAACTTTTGGTATATAAGTTTCAATACATCTGCATTATATCTTTGTTCCTATCGCTTCAAATATAATTAACTTATGTTTTTACCTTGCAGCAAACCTATGATGTCCCTAACACCGCGGAGATGTACAAGGAGTGGATGACGGAGGTTCGTCTACGATGGAAAGATTTCAAGAACAGGCTCACACGAGATTACATTCGAGGGGACATGAGGGGTCAAGATCCATGTCATGAGTATCCGTTTTTGTCTCCAAAGGACTGGAGGTTGTTTATGGCATCACGAGAAGATCCAAACTTTTGGTAAGATTTCTGTCATCATAGTGTTTTATTTGAATATAGTTGACATTATTGCTTCGGTGTTCATTGTTTTCCTTTCAAAGGCATTAAGTGCAGCAAATGCAGAGAGGCAAGCAGCTAATAACTATCAATATTGCATGTCTCGTGGTGGTTATCGGAAGCTTAAGCAAAAAACGATGGCAGAAGAGTTGGAGAAATTGAAGGAAGTAGCCACATCAGATCCTACCGTTGTGGTCCAGCCCCCGCCACCTCCACCACGTCACAAAATGTAAAGCAGGGAGGCTTAAGGGTGGGAAGTATGTAAATCTGACTGTTGCTGAGGTTGCCACAAGAATTGTAAGTAGTTAGAGCATAAGTACAAACTTATTTTTTCATATTGGGAGTGCTTACGATAACTTTTATGCTGCAGGATGAACTGGAAAATCATAGTAGCCAAGGTTCGTTCACTCCAAGTAGACAGATAGACATCTTGTCAATGGCGATTGGGAAGGCAGATCACCCTGGTCATGTTCTAGGGGAGGCAGTGGGAGTTCGTGTCACGAAGTATTTTGGCCGAGCCTCACATCCTTATTCGTCACAGGCTGAACCCAGTAGGGAGCTTGTGGCCAAGATTCGTCAGGAAGTCTCACAAGAGCTCGAGGCCAACCTTTGCGACAAGCTCTGACAAGAGCTGTTGCCAGAGCTACGTCTTGAGCTAATGCCTGAGCTACGAGTTGAAATGATAAAGATGTTTGAATCGCAGATGGCAACTACCGAGCATAAAACCCATTCATCCCCGACCTTCCACAGCACCAAAAGAAGCTATAACCCGGCGGAAGAACCACTTGGCGACCCTTCTCCCACTCCAGCGCAGGGAGAACCTGCCATCCTCTCTTTGGATGCCCCAGTGTTGCGTGTAGTTGCAGATGCTCTCATTCACACACAAGTTACCACCCACCATCATCAGTAAATTCCACAGCATTTGCATAGGGTGATGACGAGAAGGGGAAGAAGGTACAACCATCCCTATTCCTGATGACGAGGTTGCCACGATAGCTCAGGCGAGAGGATCTTTCATCCTTTGGCTTGTACATCTTATTGGCTTGTTACCATCAACACCTCCAATGGTATGGAACTACCTCACTTTTACTTGACATGTGTTAACATCCTACTAACAGTATGTGTTTTTATGTTCTAAAAGAACAAGCAAGAAGCAGAGAAATGACCCTTCTTAGCACGGCTGCAGCATATCTATAAAGGCATTCACCATATTGATTTGCATATGCCTACAGGGATTGTGGGCCAGGAAACAGAGTATCACTTCACAATTGATAAACAAGATCTTAAACAGTTCATGAAGTTCGAGGAGCTAGATGTTGGATGGGGCAAATTTGCAATCCTGTAAGGTTTTTATTTCCTATTTTTTCCTTCATTTAGTTAAGTTGATTTTAACTAGCTAATACATTCATCATGTTAATTCTATTATAGCTCCTTCCGTCGTATATGCATTGACTCTCAAAGAGTTGATTTATATGGGTTCTTGTCTCCTGCACATACGACAAGGATTGGGAATACATTGAAAAGAAGGACGAACTATGTGGGCTTCACATTGGAAGAGGATGAGTATCGTTGTTATCTAGCACCGATTGTTCAAGGGTACGCATTTTAATTTTGTGTATTTGAGATTTTTAGTAAATAATTGCCTTGCCATCTAACTTCATTTTAATCTGTATATGTTGTGATAGTTATCACTGGAGTTTGTGTGTTGTCTGTCCTCGGTCCCACGTTGTTTACTGGTTTGATTCCTTAAATAGAAGACCAGACAAAGAAACTAAAAGCATCTTCAACACGTAAGTTATTTTTTTGTATTTCATTGCTTCTTGATTCTTGACTTAATGAATTATTCTAATTTATGTTGATTTTTATTTTAATGATAGGGCATGCACGACGTATCGAGTGATTGGCGGGCCACGCGAACGTAGAGGTGGCAAAGATCCAAGATGGTTGTTTCCAAAGGTACGTAGTTTCAAATCAAGTTCTTTTGATTAACGATCGTTTTAGATATGCCTTTATTGATTTTAACCATTTGCTTTTGATTTATAGTGCCCTCGACAACCTGGCGGCTGGGAATGTGGATATTATGTCTTACTTTATATGTTTAACATCATTCAGAGTGGCATTATGACAGATTTTGAACAAGTAATCGCTTCTTCATTCTCATAGGATAATATTCTTAGTGTTGTAATTCAATGGCAATTCATTCACTTCATTCATTATTTCATCTAAGCTTATTTTCTACTTTACAGATTTTTGACAATGAAGATGCCTACTCATATGAAGACCTAAATATGATCAAAGACTTTTTGGCTGGACATCTTCTTCAACGTATACCAAAAGAGTAAAGTCTTTAGTAGTTTGTGTAGGACATACTTTTGTGGTAGTACATATAATTAACGTTATTGTTGTTGGATATGGTTTGGATTTAGTCTTGGTTATTGTACAAACTAGGGACTTGGATATAAATTGTTGTGTAGTTTGTGTGGTTTGAAAGTTTGTGTGGCATGTAGTAGCCTTGGGTTGATCACTGTGTTTGTTGTTGTTTCCATTCTGCTGAACTGCTGTTGTTTTATTCTGTTGTTGGAATCCTATTTCTGCAGTTTACATTTTCCAGACAGTGCAATATATAAAAAGTCCATTTTTAAAAAAAAAACTTTCAACGTCCTTAATAAAAAAAGGGATGTGGTAGAGTAGGTGGCGACACTTTAGAAGTCCCCAGTTGGAACTGGGGACATCTAAAGTCCACCTTAGACGTTCCCAATTCTCTGGGGACGTCTAAGGTCCACCTTAGACTTCCCCAATTCTTCTGGGGACGTCTAAGGTCCCATTTTAGACGGCCCTAGTTCCAACTGGGGACGTCTAAAGTCTACCTTCCATGTCCCCTGTTTTCCGGACTTTATTGACGTTTTTTCTACGACCCTCAGATAGACGTCCCTCTGTTTTCAGACGTTAAAAGGCAAAAAAAAAGGGATGTTAAAACCCTTTTTTCTAGTAGTGTCAACCAGGTTGACCATAAAGTAAAACGTCTGGTTATTGGCATTAATGAGAACTTTGAGAGGCTATTTCAAATGCAAGATGCTCATACTCAGCAGTTTAGGGAATTTAATCATCGCCTTGATACTTATGAAGCTGTCGTTAGAGATCACTTCACCTTTCATCCTTCTGATATGTCGTCACAATGTAATGCCAGATCCGTTCCATCTGAACCATCATCTACAACTCCTACAAACCTACTCACTGAAAATGCTCCATGTGATCCTTCGTCAACCTATGTTATGTTGACACCCTCAGATCCTACCACACTCTTTAAGGTTCCCATACCTTAGAACCCAGAAGCTATTCAACAATCCAATTTTGTGCCCTCAGGTACCAGGACCCCTCTCCATCCACTCCCACATTCCATACACCATCTTATACTTCCACTCATCCTACTTTAGACCCTAGTAAACCAACCATTATTACTCCGAAGTCCACAGCAGACCATGCACTTGTATCTGCTCCTACCTTTGCACCTCACTCTACTACATGCTCTGGCTCCCCTTATCAAACCTCTGCCCCCATTGATCCTGTCACTGTAGTTACACCCTATACACCACCTTGTTCTACTACTGACACAGACCTCATTCCACCAGTAGCTCCTCTTCACATTCCACCCTCTTCCTCTGCAACCTTCAATTTATGTACGACCTTTACCCTTCCAGATGATGACAACAAGGGGGAGACATGACTGTGAGACATATTCTTATATGAGCCGAGTAGAGAGCATTGCTTCTCTGTATAATGTATTCTTTATGGTTTATCAATACTAACTCCCAAAAGAAACTCGACCCACCACATGGTAACTGCCAAGTGATGTAGACAGTTTTGTTTGAGGAAACAGTTTTATCACTCGAGTCATATTTTTGTCACTCGAGTGATATGCTATCACAGCTACATCAGTGGCTAGGTATCAGCCAGTGACGAAAGGCTTACATACATACCTTCGTTATCACTGGAGTTGTGTGGTTAAGAACTTGAGTAATAGGTGATGCCTATAGTGTGTCACTTGAGTTCTATTATGCCACTCGAGTTAGGAACACAAGCTTCGCAAGTTACCACATGAAGTGGCCAGTTTTTCATAACGGAGCACTCGAGTCTCACGTGTGACACTCAAGTTATATACAAAATTGGACAAATAACGTCCTAGTTAGTAGTTACAGTGAACATGCGTTACCATCATTCCATACAAGTTGTTAATTTACTATTTATGTGCTTGGTTTCCAATTTCACAACTCATACCATTTTCACAAACTCCATGTTATAGATTATCAATCTACTATTACAGTTTCTTAATATCACATAAAACTTGTTCATATTCATTCCTACATAGCAGCAGCATTCCAACAAATTATATTGATTAAAACTAAAGAACATACAGCAGTCCATCAAACTATATATTTGTATTTGCATATTGATTAAAACTAGAGAATTAGTTGCCAAAATATACGTAATCAACAATATAGTTGAGTACAAAAGCAGTGGCTAGGTATATACACTTTCAGAGACAAGACATTAAGATCTTACTGCTTCTTAATGTTTTTTTGTCACTGACATGACACTGCATACATAACATACAAAAACTGCTTCCTATGCACCCCATCCCTTCATTCCAAAAACCATTGAAGGGTGAAACCAAAACATATATACAACTAAAAAGATGAAGCGTCAAAGATGATCATTAGAGTTCAACATGGGTTGGGAGTTTTGCACGTCCTTTGTGTGTCCAGCTTCATAGCACCGTGTACAATGGTAGATCTTTCTATTTTGGAACTGTGATTCCTGCCTCATTACTCTTGGTCTTCCAGAAGGTCAACTTGTGATTGGAGGGTGGAGGAACGTAGCTTCAGACATGTTTTCCATGGTATAATGCCTATAATCATTGACGTTGGGCATGTCTATTGTCACAACCAGAATCATGCTATGATGGTAGATCTGTTGCTGAGCTTCTATCTTAAAACATTCCTCAATATAGTCATAGATGTTGCCGTGCACAACCTTGACAGCTGCACAAGCATGTGTGCATGGAATCCCACTCATCTGCCATGCCCCACAACTACATTGCCATGATCGTAAGTCAACCCCATGGTCTCCATGTCCTGTATGCACACTGAATTGATCATGGCCATAATCTTCACACCACATATGTTCACATCCACTACATTTTACATTACCTTTGCATCTATATTTGGCCCAACACAATTCTTCCACTTAGTCATTGCCACATAAGAGGCATGCATCTTCTTTGCTACTTTCTCACGATGTGCATGAATTAGTTGGGCTACATTATACTTCCTCTCCTTCACCATCCATGCATTGAATGACTTTGCGATATTGGTTGTTATGTTATCCCAACGTTTGTATGGGAACTTGCTAAGAGCCCACCTATCAACACACTATAATTGTTAATCCATTCATATAACTCTTGATAGTGCTCCCACATCTGTTCCATTGCTTTATCAAAGTCATCCACACGCCTTGCATATGCAATCTTGTCAAGAAGTATCAGTCCATCCTCCTTTGACCAGGTACTAGTCTTTCTCTTACCCCTGTTTATTTTCAGTATCTCTGCATTGAAGTTCTCCTTAACATGTCTATAACAAAATGCATGACGATGCCCTCCAAATATTGCTAACACAACACCTATTATGCCATTGTGACAATCTGACACAATTGTCAACTCCATGGAATGAAAAATCCTTTTAATCATATGTGTAAACTAAGTCCAATCGTCCAGTGTCTCTCCCCTCACAATTGCTATGTCAAATGACAACAACTCATTATCTGCATCATAGGCTGAAACTGCAAGTAGAGTCCCCTTATACGGCCCACTTAAATGAGTTCCATCAACATATAGTACATGTCTTGCACCCCCCATGAAACCCTATATACATGACCCATACGCAATGAAAACTATTTCAACCCTATAACCATGTGCTACCCATTCAGCAACTGTTTTAGTGTAACCCCCCACCGTAATTATATCCAAAATATGCAATTAAATGAAACAGAGACCAATAATAAACAAAACTATTTTAAAATCCCATCTTCATGATAGGGTTTTCACAAATACGTTTCGAAATCTAATTAACCTGGTCTCATTTCAAATTTCGAATACAATTACTATGCGAAGATAAATCACATTCATTACATATATCAGAGTGCATAACATAATCAGCCCAGTAATCCTGGGTTCATACCTTCGCTATTGGGTTTCAAAGGGCACATTAGCCCATTAAAATTACTCAAATAGGATTACACAATCCAACTCGAATACATATACAAATATCCAATAACTCATTCCAAATACATAACTAAATACACTTATCTGAATACACATCTCGACCTATCCAACCATATATACATCAAAATATATACATAATTCCAACCAAAAGTATGACAACCAACTATTGACCGAAAATAAAGTCCTAGCCACCCTCAAAGATTTGCTTCCCTTTGGAGCCGCATGCCCTGTCTGAAGGTTAGTCAGAGGAAAGAATGAGATTCAAAAGAATCCCAATAGTAACAAATCACTCATACAACATAAAATCACACAGCAGCTCAAATACAAATCACACTCCACCTTCATCCCCTTTTACCGCCGGGAAGGCTTGTAGTCCTTACCTAAACCATTATTATCGACTCAGGGACTATTGGTGTGGCGGTGCTTACACATGGCCTTTCGGCATCCACATTGCCTTACGGCTTACATATAGCATTTCGGCTTCCACATTGCCTTATGGCTTACACATAGCCTTTCGGCTTCCACAAGTGTTACACCATCTGCAACCAAAAAACAATGACAAACACATATACAATGCATTTACACATAGTATAAGGGATGAGTCACTACCTTATTCTTTCCGTACGTGCTCCAGCACCGATTACTCACGAGCAGGGCTAATATCGAATCCTAAAACCAAAACAAGGAAGTAGTGTCATTCTTTAATCCAAGTTCTTAATTTCAAAACACTTAGGATTGGTTGTCATTTAAGCTCTTTAAGTGGCTATTATAAGCATAAACACAAGCCTAAAGGATTAGGAAAGACTATATCAAAACAACCTTTTAGACGTGCAAAATGCTGATTTTTGGTAGTTGGCCATGGCCCAAAAATCCACTGGCCGCGGCCAAAAATAGGGCAGAAACATTTGGGCAGGGGCCCAAAATCCACTGGCCGATGCCAAGAAAATCCTGTTTCTTGGCTAAACTTTAAAAAATCATAACTAATTTCAGAAAAATCGAAATGAGGTGATTCCAAAGCCAAAAGAAAGGTATTTAAGTCTCTTTATAGGAAAAATATAGACCATTACCAGAAATCACCACAAAATTCTAAAATTACACAAAACTCAACTACAAATCACAATACTTAGGTCAAAAATGTTACAAATACTCACCTCTTCCCCTTCTCAAACCAATTCTTTGATTCCTCCAACTTCAAGATTCCTCAAGCTCTAAAAACACCTTCTTTCACAAATCTAAAAACATAAAGATGATGCTCTCATCACTATGAACAACATTAAAGAAGGGTATTAGAGCATTAGAGGACATTATCTCACCTAAAGATTGAACTCTTCCTTTCTCTTTCTTCCTTATGCTTGGCATCCATGGAGGATGAAGAGAGAGATGAGAGATAAGGATAATGATTAGATTTTTGAGCCAAAATGGCCTCTTGGATGTCCAAAAAGGGAGAGGAGAAAGGGAAGAATTTTGACTATTTGACCCAATCCATGGCTCATATAGTGCCAAGTGTTAAGATCTTGTTCAATCTTCATGAGCTCACTTAGGCTCACATGTTAGATATAATTAGTTTTGATGATGCCAAATATAAATGTCAAATGATAAGAGCAAAAATTTTATATAATACTTTGACTAATTATTATGTTTAATGTTGTATACCTTGTAGATTAGTCAAGCAAAGATTGAAGATAATCAAGAAAATAAAGTTGTCTTGTTGGGTTATGGAGAATGATCATCAAGAAGGAAATCAAGAAGAAAGATTTTGAGGAAAGAAGAAATTATAAGATCTAGTGAGAATATCAAGGTTTAAGCTGTTAGAAGTAATACTGGAGGATTCTATGATGATACCGGAAGCTTCTATGATCAAATGATGGTTGGAATAGGTTAATACGAAGCTAAGATGACTTATATATGAGTTATGACACTTCTAGAGGAGTTTTACTCGAGTGTGAGCTCAACACTCGAGTGCCAGAGGTGTTGCTCTTGAGCACAAGATGAACACACTCGAGTGTTGGAGCACTCTGTTCTACTCTGTTTTATGTTCAGCCTGATAGAGGTCTGGTATTTTGGCCATATCTCTCAAACCACATGTCGAATTGAGCTGAAACCGGTGGCTTTTGAAAGAAAACTCACAACATGAAAAATGTATACCAAATATGATCCGTGGAAGATGACACTGAAATCACCATCATGTTTCAAGACAGGTTCAGTATTTTCAATATAACTCACAAACCACACATCGGATTGAGACAAGACCAGTGCCATATGAAACTAGACGCAAAGGGCTTTCCATTGATAGGTAATTTTCCTAATTTGAAGTTATATTCTAGGAGCTATGCCTTCTGGAAGTTGACACTTGTGCAGTCTAGTGCGATAGACACTCTTTCGATCATAACTTGCAGAATACAAGGAGTTTGGTGCTGATTCTTTTTGCATTGGAATGCATATAGCTAGAGCTTTCTTATGATACATCATTAGAATCAAATAAATAAATTTTTTCTAACGTGGCCCCAGATCACTCACGAGTGCAAAAACACACTCTTGAAAAATGTCATGCAAGTGTTGTCCAAAAGTGGCTGAAGTGTGTAGAAATTTAGCAATACTCGAGCATTGAACAATACACTCGAGTGAGGATCAGATTTGTACTTGAGTCATGCAAGTGTTGACATGAAAGTGTTAACCCGAGAAGAAGCATGTACGTGCAAACAAGGAGTGCACTCGAGTGAGAGATGTTGCACTTGAGTGATGTCCAGAATTGCACTCAAGTCCTGCGAGTGAAGAGTAGCAAGTGTTTGCCCGAGAGGAAGCCAGAACGTGAAAATATCAAATGCACTCAAGTGATCCATACTGCACTCGAGTTAGAACTTGGTAGAATCCAAAAACGAAACAAAGCCTCACAGTAATCAACTCAAACATGGTTAAATGTTATTTATTCATTATGTTTTCACTTGTTAATATACAAAAACATTAACTAACCTATATTTCAAGTGAGAAACAAGAGGTTAAACATTTGGATTGCATCTTCAAGAACGGAGGTCATGTATGGCAAATATCATCACTCAACGTGATGAGTCCAAAAATCAGAAATTCATCTTTTAACCAATGATCCAACATACCATGATTAATACTTCATCATATTAGTGATTAAGCATTCTGCAGTGTGAAACAGGAAATTTAAAGGTGAGATTACAGATTCAAATGAAAGAGTCAATTGTGGCGACCGACATCATTACACATTGAATATCGGCTACCTACCACGACAAAAGATTGACCCACCATAAACAAATGTCTGAAATACAAACGCTCAACAATTTGACGTACAGCTCATAATGAAACATCTCGCTCCTCAACGGGATGCTCTACTCTGCAACGGAAATCTCATAGTTGCTAGTTTTTCAAATGCGCTCAACGGTCAAAATGAAGTAATGGGACTCCAACAGACAAATGCTCACAACGGCCATGATCTTCATCAACTATAAATAAGAGAGCACTCAAAGTCAATAGGAGATAGAAAAAACAGAGCAATGACACCAACATGCGAATATCATGAGTCATCCACTTCTACCCAAACACTCTCTATTCTTATCTATATTCTATATCATATATATGTGAGAGTGCTATTTGAATTATACTTCAGTGAGCATTATATCCACTCTGTGAGAGAGTCTGTAAACACTTTCATTTGTATTTCTGAATTGATCTCAAGGTAGAGGGACCTTGAGAGGGTTGATTTCCTTACTGGGGAAGCTGTAGAGAGAATTGCCAGAAAGACATTCTGCTCGTAAGACTTACAAGGTGCAAGCAGTAGAGAACGTTGATGCTCATAAGACTTACAGGGGTGTAACCAGGAGAGAACGTTGCTGATCGTAAGACTTGCACGAGTAAGCAGGAGAGGAAGATCTTCGGGATTGCTCTGCTCGTAAGACTTGCCGTAAGGGGGAGTATTTCAGTGAGAGATTTGTAAAAGGTTTCACAAGTACCCAGCTAAACTTATAGGATTGTAAAGGCTTTTCTTGTGCCCGAATTAAACAAGAAGATAGTGGATTTGAAAATCTCTCGAGGAGCCTGGGGACTAGGCCATCACAGATTGGACCGAACTAGGATAAATCATGTAACCCCCTCAGTAATTATATCCGAAATACACGATTAAAATGAAATAAAGACCAATAATAATCAAATAACATTTACTAACCCATCACATGATGGGGTTTTCAAAAATACCTTTCGAAATCATTTATAAACTTGGTCTCATATTCACATTTCGAATACAATTACTACGCGAAGATAAATCACATTCATATAAATATCAGAGTGCACAACATAATCATCCCGGAAATCTCGGGTACATACCTTCGCTAAAGATATACAGGGCACAATTGCCCATTACAATTCTTCCAATGGGGATTACACAATCTCATCTCGAATGAGTCCTGCCGCTCCCTCCACAAGCCACTTGCCCTGTCTAAATTGTTGGTAAGGGAGGGTGAGATTCGAGAGAATCTCAGTAGGGAAACATTATCAATATGCAGGCAAGATAAGTGTTTAATGCATGACATGCTTGCATCACATAACTCATGCACACATACAATGACAAATCTATAAGCTCAATGCTTCGAACGATACACATATGGCCATAGCATATATTGAAACATAGCTTCAAATCATTCATACATGTTCCACATAATCAAGCAAAGCAATAACATGCATCAACACATTAATACAGTTATCAGAGCATGCAGGAGAGATAAGTTCCCTACCTCCAGTCTTTTCTCCTCGATTTACGTGCCAGCAACTCTGGGCTTCACATTCGATCCTACAATGTCAAATGTACTATTTAGATACTTCCATAGTGTTTCTGAGGGTCATATGAAGCTATATTGAAAATTTGCTAAAATGCCCCCGCGGACCCGGTCCGGCCCACCGTACCCGGTCCGACTGTACTTTTCCTGAAATTTTGACATGGGCTATTCTAACATATTTTTGCCCAAGGAATCCATTTCCGGACTCAGAATTATCAAATTCAATGTCAATTACAAAATTACCCTTGACAGCCCCACTTTAAGGGTTTCAGGGGCGTTTTCGTAATTATGCTTTTTCGGCCTGTTCCGAAAAAGTGACCAACTGTAACCCCACCTAATTTTCACTCCTGAACTCAATGGAACCATCAAATCATTGAAAATCCAACTCTAAGACCCATTTATAGCCATAACCAAAATATACAAGTATTCCGGGGAAAATTGGGGTTTTTCGGTTTCGGCTCCGTAAACGCGTTCCTTTCTACTCCTAACCACTTTATTGACTATTCCATTAGGTTAGCACTACCATTTAGTATCAATTTGGGCAGCATAACAGCCCCACAAACCCATTTTCCATTTTTAGAACCAAAGACAATCCGGCGAAATTTCACCGATTAAATTGTCTATAACAGCCAGAATAGTCAATATGCACGAGTTTGGAAGTTACCTCAAGCTCCCACTAGCTTTTCCTTCTTGTGGCTGAAAACCCTAACTTCAAAACACCAAAAGAGGAGCTTCCAAACCTTAAAGAAGATAAAGGAGTAGCTTAGTATCGGAGTTATACGCTTTAGGAGCTAGATCGTCGGAGAAATCGACTTACCTTGCGAGATTTCTTCCTCTTTCTCTCTATTTTTCTCTCAACTCCTCTCTCCATATTCAGCTGTGCAGCACGTCGGAAATGAGAGCTGAAGATGATGAGAAGATGTTTTAATTCCATGCTTATGTCATCTTGCCTTTTGATGATGTCATAATTCCCAAAATTGGCATTTTCGGATTTTCTGGCAGATTTTCTGCCCAAACTTTGAAAAATCATAACTAATTCTAGAAAAATCTAAATGAGGTGATTCCAAAGCCAAATGAAAGGTATTTAAGTCCTATTCATTGGAAAAATATAATACATTACCATAAATCACCACAAAATTCCAGAATTAAACAAATTTCATCACTGCCCCAAAACAGAGTCCATTTTCGACCTCAAATTTTGGACAGTCATATCTCCCAGTTCCCAACATGAAATGGCACAAAGTATATGTCCATTTTGAAGCTTGGGATGTGATATTTAAGACTGGAAATTTTCATAATTTTCTGACATCATTTGCCTAGTAAAAACATCCACACGAGAAGACTGCCCAGACAGAATTCATACTGGACAGCATTTCCAATTTTGCAACCAATGTGTCCAATCTAATTTAAATCAATTCCAATGATTAAATATCACAACATGACACCATTTCCATCACAATACCCCATTCAATTCTTCCCTCTATTCTAAGTTAATTTGGATGTTAATCCACAATTGAACTCAAATACAGGGTTTTGGCGTTGCTCATAACACACGCGACTACAATCCACTTTATATTCTCTAAAAGGGTTCATTAATCACTAACCATGTCCACTTTTGTAGTCATTAACCCCTAATCACAATTTGGGATCTTGCTAAACCAGGGCTTAGCAATCCACTAATCTCAGGCTTATTCTCTAACCTCGAGTCTCAAAATTCAGGGTATTACAAATCACAGTTTGCATATTCTCTTCCCTAAGCTCTTATATTTCCAGCATATATTATTTAATCTAACTGTTGATTTATAATTTATTACCTTCATACTTTCCGCTTTAGTTAAGATGCGAAAAGATTTCCAAAGTTCTTAAGTTTTTATCTTACACCCAATTTACCCCCTCTTGGGTGATAGCCGGTTCTAACAACACACACATGGGATTCCACCCTTTTTAATCTCATAACAATCAATCTCAACCATTGATCTTTAAGTTACCAATGAGCTTCCTTTTCAGTAACCGATCAATTGGTTGGTAACTTTATCGTTTTGCCCCTGATTATGGCAATTCTCTTAGAATTACCACCAAACACATTTTCTCATTCCATATCACCATATTATGCGCCCTCCCTCTATTTTAAGTCAATTTAGATGTTAATCCACAATTGAACTTAAATACAGGGTTTCGGCGTTGCTCACAACACATTCAAATCTCAAATCACATCAGATTCTCCAAAAGGGTTATTTATCACTAACCACATTCACTTTTGGAGTTATTAACCCTTAATCACAATTTAGGATCTTGCTAAACTAGGGCTTAGTAGTTCATGAATCTTAGCTTATTCTCTAGCCTCAAGTCTCAAAATTTGGGGTATTACATTTAGCATCAGTTTCCTTCAACCTTGGGCATATCCATAGGATTAACATGTATGATTGTTCAGATCTTCCATGTATGTCTTCCATTACCTTTTCCTTTGCCGTATATGCCTATTTATATGTTAACTTAACACCATACTCCCTTTGCTGTGTCTTCATAATCTCAATTGGATGCTTCTCAGTATGGTTCCTAACCTCGTCGATTATTATTTATGATGTCTAAGTAGATCTTGCACCATGGCCGCTCACTTGCAAATGATCTTGAGCTAAATGAACATGATATTTTATGAATTTTGTCACACACAGTATTCCAGAACTCCTGCCCACTGCAGATACACATAATTTCCAAGGACAACCCTCTACTTTACACTTGACATACATCTTGTCCTTGCTATTCCTATCATATTTATACACAAACTTGTGGGCAATGCTATACTTGTACAAGGCTTCTCTTAATTCATCAGCATGAGGAAAATGATGACCAACCCTGGAAATTACTCTTGACCATTTCAAATAGCTCGTGTCACTAAAATTTGTCTGTTCTATCTCATAAGTTATACACCCACCACCAATTTCAAATGACACAACCTCAAGATCATTACTATGTGTCATGGGAGATACCTCTACTTCTAGTGATCGTTCCAAGAATCTATGGCTCCTGCATACAACAATTACAACACTTTATAACTTATTGTCAGCTTGGGAATAAAGAAAATATTACGAACTTACAGATGTGCATCATTCATTGGCAAGGATTCATTGTCATTCTCTATGTGGGCTACAAACACATGTGCACTACTTTCATTGAACCCAAATAGATTTTCAATTTCACCATCATTATCAAGATCAATTAATGTCCTCTCATCAAACATTACTGTGTATTTAATGTCTCAACTGCTCCCTTCATGACCTATCAATCTTGATATAATTTCTCTTAAATCTTCCACTCTTATCCCATCTTTTAGTACCTTTACCTTCACACTGCCTCCAATATATTTAACTTCACCGTCATTATTACGTTCAAATTTTCCCCTACATGAAAATAACCAAACAACTCCTTTGCATAGCTTGACCCAATATTACCAACCATTTTTTTACGCCTCCTGCAACGAATAAATAACACACTGTTAGTTCACAAAAACAAAACTAAATGGGTACCTCAATCTTTCACAAATCTATATTAGGGTTTTTCAACTTCATCTTAATCGTTTCTTACAAAATCCACCCCATTTATTCTCTTTAACCACAACCCTGAAACTGCACATCATGAACCATCCTAACCTCCTCCCAACTTCAGGCAGCATCTACATTTTTCCCTATACCACTTATCAACATTCACGTCCTTCAAACCCAAATACCCCGCACCAAATCAAAGTTTCCGACCCAAATGAAGATGAGAATGGTTTTGCTTCAGCTCGACCATGCAGGGGAAGAACATTGTCAACTCAATAAAGTACATACCTCACTCCTGTTTGTCTCGCCTCCCACTTACGTTCCCGTGCTGACGCTCACCTTGTATCGCATCACCTTCTTTTGTCACCAACTTCTTTTCTTTCATCAGATGGCTAAATATGTCATTTTACCTCCAATTCTAATATTCCAGTTTAGGCGCTCGCACTGATATGGAATATTAAATTTCAGAGAACCTTTTTGTCTTTTACTAATTTTAAAGTTCTTTTTCAGGGATTTTCCCTTTAGATATGGAGTCTTCTTTCCCATACTCAAATATGATGCTTAATTCTAATTTTTCAATTAATAAGGGATTAATCTTCCACAAATTACTTTTTGAGGATTATTTAATCAATAACCAATGTAAAATTTATTAGGGAGTCATTCCCCAATTTTTCTCAAACACAAATTTGGTCCTGAGGAATTTTTCTCATAACTTCCAAGAAAATGCCTTATTATTGGGTAAAATTCCCTTAAAATCTTATTCAAACTAAATTCTCCAATTCATGGGCATTAAATAATTCTTATAAATTAATATTAATCCTAAAATAATGTCCCCATATTTTTTTCTCAATTATTTGAGGGTTCTTGTTTTTTTTTTCAAAATTAAATTTGTCTAATCATCCTTTATTTAGCCAAAATTCAATAATTATTTAAAATTCAATTATGTGGTAATTTGTCATTTATACCTCAATTAATCCTCAAATATAGTCTAAGAAATTATTCTCTACTTTCCTATGTCTTCGAGAATTTTTCTTGAATTACCATGCATACTTTCCTAAACTTGAGCTAGAAAATATACAATGTCAACTTAGTGAGCTTACTATTTTTAGTTTGTCCTTTGGCTAACCTTTAATATTATGCAATGGAAGAACCAATATACTTGCCATATGTGAACTCGAGTAAATGACTCAAACAACTCTGTAGATACTTCAAAATGCATTGCTCGAGTGAATGACTTGAGTAAGCTACTATGGTTCTTTGAGAATGATTGCAACAATAACTTCGAACAACGATTCAACATTAATTCCTGTTGGACTTTGGGTCCAAGTCCGCCCTTGATGGGCCGGACTATTTGATTAGGATATAAGTAGCCTAATCAAATAAGAATAAAATCAGCATTAATTGCATATTAGGGAATAATTCAGCAATAATTATGGATTTATTAAATGAGGAACAAATTACCATAATTAGGGAATTAATTGAGAATCAATTAATCGCTGTCTTGGAGGGCAAGAATGAGTGCACACGTTTCCTAATTAGTGGCCTCCATAAACCACTATAAATAGGGTGTGCCTCCTCAATTGCAATTCACCCCGCTATTGAGTTTTCTGGCAATTCTCTTCTCTCCTACCATCTTTCTGGTTTTGGTGATCTACTGTGTAAATCACAATTAGGCTCTAGTAGTCTAATAATTGTGTGGACACAAGTATGGAGCATTGACCCGGATCCGAACATGGATTCGCCCCGGTACGCCTAATCTTCCTTTTTTAGTTATATTTTTCTTACATTGGCATCAGAGCCTTCTTGATCCTGTGGCTATGATTATTCTATGTGAATAAACTAAATGATATAATTTGTTTATATCCTCATCTAATTCCTCTGTGCTATTATATATACGAATATATAATGTTAATATGTGCCACTGTACATATTTTTATTCTTCAAGCTTTATATGCTTAGATTCTATTGCTTGAAATTTTGGGTTCATATATGAATACGTGAACATGTATATATATATATTTTTGCTTCTGCCTACACATATGAAACTCTGTCATAAATATATATATACAACTTACATGCATCTATGTTTTGTGCGCTGCTATTCTTCTTCCCATATTTTTTTCCTCATTCGACCAGAGCTCCATATACACACAAATATTACTGGGTTCATTATTGTTAGCAGAATGCGTTTGCTCCTCTGATTATTATATATGTGCATGTGTATATATATTGTATAGCGCAATTCCTTCGTCTTCTCTTCACTTCTTCGATCTCTTTCAAGTTTGGTGTTTTTGGAACCTATGTGGAACTAAAAAACGGAAAAGACTTGATCCCTCAAAGGTTAGAAGAGCCTTTAAAACACAGAGGCACACATCCAGTCAAATTACGTCGCGCCAACAACGTTGAGAAAAAATGGGATGTTTGAAACTGAGTGTTTCTCCCCCAAAAGAAGCCATAGATGTGTAGATCTCAAAGATACGATTCCAACGATGCTTAGAATGCGTCAAACGGAGTTTGAATGAGGGAGAAATAAAGGAAAGAAGTTGGCGGGTCATTAGTCGCCTCCGCCACTTCACTCGAGATTTGATTAATGAAATTGAGGTTTTCAGATCAAATGAATGCCATAGATTTGTAATTCACTGAACTACGATTCTAACGACACCAAGAACATGAAAAACGGAGCTGAAACGAGGGAGATATGGCTTCCCGAAGTTTGTGGTTCGAGATGACCCACCGAAGCTCCAACCAGGTCCGGTTGACCCGACTGGAGGTTAAAGATAATGACGTGGTAGTCAACGCCACGTCATCATTCAACCAATGCCACGTGACGCCAATGAGAGGTTGCCACGTCAGCATCAAGTGCCCCACCAGCATCGGTAACGATGCCACGTTATCAGTTGACCAGCCACGTCGACTGAGGCACGTCAGTGCCACATCATCGATACGTCAGCAGTGACATGTCAAGGTTGGACAGTCAGCGTTGACTGGTCAATGGTCAACGTTGACCGATCAACAGTTAGCACTGGCCAAAAAAATTGACAGAGGCGCGTGGGGCCCACTTGGGGCTCCGTTTGACACGTGGCAAGCATCATCGGAGAGAAGACGGCCGTGGATTCTTGGGAGCCGGTGCGTGTTGCCGGCGGACGCCCGCAAGGCGGCGCGTGTATGTCACGCGCCGCCGCCGAGAGTGGCCAACGCTGGAATTTTCCAATTTTTTAGGATTTTTTGATCCAGAGATCTTCTAGGGGCACGTGAGAGCGCGTGGGACCTCGGATTGAGACGGGGTTTGTTCCTAAAAATCCCTAAATTTGAGAGCTTCAATTTGATATATAATTTGCATATATTTGAAGCACGTTTGGATCTGTTTTGAGTCAAAAAGTTGCTTGTATGCACCTAGAGATTCCCAAAAATATTGAAATTGAGTCTTTGTGGATTCTATTATTTTTGGGATAGGTTGACTTACTTATTAAGAGTATTTCAGCTACAACATAAGGTTAATTCTGCAAAATTCTTTAAAAGTAAGGGATTATTCAAATGAGTTTTTGAATATAAAATCCTATCCAACCTTGACTCAAACTTTTAGAGATAAAAAAACCTTAAAAATTGCAGCAACTTAAAGTTATTCTATAATTATTGAATAATAATAAGTCTTCCCATGCTTCTAACCACATTGATCCACTTGGATTGAAGCAATGACTTCTAAAAGTCAATCCTTTATCACAAATGTTGTGACAAAGGATAAGACAAATAGAGATGTTAGAATCATCTTATCAAGTGGGAGGTATGCTGCAAATACATCCAAATGAGTGGATGTAAACATGGCAAAGAGGAGCTGGACATTGTAGCTAGAAGCTACATGAGTTAATATGGTCAGAAGGTACTATGAGAAGGAGAATTTGTTAAGAGACAACAATATGAGGCTTAAACTTTTGAATGTTCTTGTTTTTCCATTAAATTTATGATTAAATTCTCTGCTTTTTTTTGGAATTGAATTAAGTATGTTCTTTTCCTATTTCCTTGAATGTTCATGCTGATTAGATAATATTGTGTTATTATCTTGTTGATATAACTGCCTTTTTTGATTGAATGGGAGTCTCTAGAATGCGTCTAGAAACCCAAAGGGGAATGTGTTCAAAGAAGACTATGGTTAAAAGGGTGATGAGCTAACAAGTATCATTAGGATGGGAGTCAACATAGTTGTCTCTTGAACATGAAAATAGTGAACTTATTATCTAATTATCCTTTGTCTTATTTGAACAAATAAGATTTGTATACCATAATCGTCTAAGTGACCAATTATGACCAAGTCTATTTGACTGAGCTTATGAAGACAAGCTCGATAGAGATATCTGTGGAGTTAAAAACTCTCAAATCTCTTTCATTCAAGAAGAATGAGATGTCAGGGACATCCTACCAACTAGTCTTCAGCATTTAGAGGATGAAGCAACTGAAGGATACAAAAGGTTTATGCTATCAAGCATAGAAAGAACAACATTGCTCAAACTTATGATGGTACGAGCAATGTAACCTTATCCAAACCGTGTGAATAGTATTGGAAGATAGTGGAATAGATGATCTTCTTCCATAAAGTTAAAACTAAGTTAAGTTTTAACATAATGTACTAAGTCCTAACATATTGTTTAGGCAACACTTGAGGCAGATGTCAAACTAAGAAGTTGAGACAAACTAAATGCCAAGTTCTTTCTAACAAACAACAAGTGAATGTTGTGACAAGACGTCTCTCAATGAGTAGGAGTAAGCTGCGTCTCCCAGTAAGTGGGAGTAAGGCACGTCTTCCGATGAGTGGACGTATACAAAAGTACAAATTGCCCCTAATATGCATATTGTAACCTTCAATAATGCGATTCACCACATTGAACTTAAGTGTGAGAGACTGAAGGATCCAAGATCCATCAGTTAGACTAACTTAGCTAAAGAGTGGGAGGATTCATCCTCTAAGCCCAAGGGCAAGAAACCTATGAGGTAAACTTAATCTAGAGGAGGTCAAATGGTTTCTGTAAAAGATGAAATGCTACATTGATAAACCTTTAAGGGTTATAAAAGTAGCAATCCATATGAGTTATGGATATTTCAGAGAAGCATATGGCTTCATGTCAAATGCAAAGCAACAAAGAGAAAGAATCAAGGGATTGAACTTGCACGTTAATTCTACACTGATAAACGACCCTAATTCACTCCATTACAACTGACAAATCAAATCTTTGCTATCTCTTTAGTTAAGGATCGATGGGACTATGATTCTCAAAACCTTTGTTAGATTTTGATGTTTCTTTTAGGGATAAAAGATTCATTTTCTTGCCACATGTACATATTGATTAAAAGAAATGATCAAACTAGCAAAAGAGTATTTGCTAAATAACGTGTGCTAAAGGGTTAATACCCTTATGAATAAGTTCAGAACTCATTCTACCTGGCAAGAAAGACAAAGAAACATTTCTTGAGAAAATCTACTGCAATTGGCAAATTATGACGTTAGTGAACCAATGAACGTGAGGGAAAAACACAAAGAGCTTGGTGTTTCATTAACGTTGTGGACGTTTACTCGAAATACAGTAATGTTTACTTGATTTTTGGCAAGTGTGAAGCTGTTAGATAATGGCTGAACTAGTCAGGAATCAGTTAAACTAAAAGGAAAAGACTTTTTTTTTTTAACTAACAAGGGTTAGAGACACCCATATGATTAGTTCAAGCTGCTTTGTGTACAAGAAAGGCATTGTTAGGCAACTATCAATACCTATAACCCTTCAACATAATAGAGTTGTTGAAATAGAGAGATAGACCTCTCCTTGATTTGGTTATGAACATAATGGCATAAGTAAGGCTATCAGCCATATGTTGGTAGGTAGACTCATAGCTATTATATTCACACTTAATCAAATGCCCTCTATGTCAGTCACGACCTTACCCTATGAATCGTGGATGGGCCTTAGACTAGGACCAAGCTCGTTAAGACCATAAGGGTCATCAACTTTATATTCATAATTCTTCCTATGAGTAAGGAGATTGGGGTCAAGGTATACAAGGTATCTCTTTGTGAGATGACATGAGAATTTGACATAACCGTCTTCATTAGTGAAAATGATGGCGTTTCAGTGACTGAGAGAAAATCGTAGGACACAACATTCATAAAACCTAGATTTCCTAGCAGGAAATGAGCATTGATCACAATAAATCTCTTTAAGAGGTTCACAAGTGACAAGGAATAACCAAGTGTTCCTAAGTTCACTTATCCAAGTGGGAGAATTGAGACCATTTTCACAATGAAAGAGGTAAGAGGTAAGTTACGAGAGAATTACCTCACTCATACATAGGAAAAGAATCATAAAAAATCCACCTCGGAGCAAATTGTCATCTAGCGAATGACTATAAGGGATAGATTCCCTAATGGATCGAATGCTCTCTTCATCATTTAGAAGGTGATGATAAGTACTTATAAGTGTCTGAAAGACACTATAAGGACCTGCTAAGATGAATTGAAAAGTGTCATGCAGGAGGATTTGGATTCTTTTTAAGCCAAATATGTGTTTGGGTAATTTGTCACCTAGACAAGAGGCGATTGGTAACAAGAAGGTTCTCAAATCTGTTGGGGGCATGTAGAACCTAAAACACTTAGTGGCTAGGGGGTAATACAATGGAAGGTTGTCCGTTGTACGTTTTAACTCTGAATTTTGGCTATGACAACAAGCTTAGTCTTGAAATTGCATCAAGATGATGTAAAGACCACCGTCGAAATTGGAATTTTTGGAAATTGAGTGATGAACTCTACATGAAGCAGCTTAAGGGCTTCATAGAAACAATCACCCAAATAGTAGTATATGAGGTTTTCACATGGTGAAAGCCTCACCAACTTCGAAATAATCAAAGAACACTACATAAGTCCCAAATAGTCTGGTGATGATTCTTATGAAGTCATCCTTTGTCAAATAACATATGAAACAAGTGTCAAGGGAGTCAAAGGAATAAAGGATTAGAGAATCCTTAAATTCTGAGTTAAGAAACTCATGGGTTGAACAAATATCTTGAATGACAAGATAAACAGAGATTACATAAGAAAGATACAGTCTTTTCCACCTAAGACATGTACAAGTGTACTCATTAGACATCTTAGGATGTCAAACTACAAACCCATGGACACCCCTAAAGTCAAGGGCATAAACCTAAAGAGGTTACATGTCCTATGAGGAATCCAACATAAGAAAGGTGAATAGAGTCCCATGTGAGACTATAATTGGTAATATGAATGTACACATTGGTGTACATAAGACTGAATGTTTTGGGTCAAAGTTGGAAGTTGTTTTTGGTCCTGCTGTGAAATGGGTTATGAGAATAACCATGGATTAAGTTGTCAAGATAACAACTTTTCTTTTGAAAGGATACTCCAATACAAGACCTAGGCAAATGGTGATGGAGTAAGGAAATATACAAAGTATTTTTTCCTGGTATCCATGGAAATAGAACACAGGGCGTGTTCTACCATCATTCAAAGTGCCATATGGCTAAAGTAATTCCTATGAGAGATTGGGAATGAATGGTGGATAGAAGGATCCAAACGATAACATCTTATGATAAGGATCCTAAGTATCATAGCAAGGCGAAACATAATTTTTGATACATCTCTATGAGAGATATGCTTTCAAAGAGGGAAAGCGATAGTTCAATGACCTTCTACTGACAGAATGTTGGTAGATCCCCTTATTGAGCCCATAGCTTGATTTTCATTGAGTTAATGAAAAACTAGGGGCGCAAATAAAATATAAGGTCGTGAACTTCTTTTATATGAAGATAAAAGAAATGGTATGTATGTTATGAGTAAATACATATAAGGTATACAAGTTTGTATGTCGTACAGGTCAAAAGAGGTTGGTTCACTCACACGAACAACCATCTTCCCATGTTTTGCGGGGGCATGGGAGGGTAAGACGAGCGAATGATCACCATGAGATGGTTGAGAAGAATCTTTGCATTTGAGTCGCCTCAGTTAGACTGAGATGAGATCCACATGTGTGCATATACACAGAAAATGGATCGAAGCATGAATATAGACCTGTAGCTAGGCAAAGAACTCTTTTTCACAAATGAGATTGTAAAAGAGATATTGTGAAAAAGAAAGTTCTAGTTTTAATGTTGAGAACATTTTAGAACTAATGTCTGTTCGGTGAAAGATAAATAAATCGACATACACCTCACCGTAGCATGCAATTCATACTGCATGTGCTTAAGAGTTAAACTGCAACATAGGATGTAGTTGAAAGATCCCTAGTTCACTACAGTGTGAGTCCCAGGAAGGAAAAATCCTTCTGTGATGCCCTTAAGACTTAGACGGCATCATGAAAGCTTGGTTTGGTGACAGCTACTTTAGCTGAAGCTCCATGATCACACTCGATTCGGTCAGACAAGTGAAAACTAGGAAAGCGACCAACTCAAGATGGACTGATGTTTAGTCAAAAAGGAAGATTTACTCCTAAATACATAAGATGTGCTAGTATCTGTGGTCGACCCCTTACTAGCTCTATGTGTAGCTAGTAAGTGCGGATACTATGTGTATGGAAGGCAATCTGAGTTAATCAACATATTAACTCGAGAGGGATTAGATATGCCATAAGTAATATGTATGGGAAAATCTGGGGCATATAAGGCAATGAACATATAGCTTACGGTTATATATAAAGGGTGTCCTTGGATGCTGATCCGATATGAGGGATTTCTAGTATCACAAGCACCAAATCTTAAAGACGTTTTTGCCCATGCAGTAATGGCAGACGCCAAGTATGAAACAAGAAAGAGTAACGCACGCACGATGGGAGGCCCATCAAGTGCGAGTGGGAGATGTTGGACTTTGTGTCCAAGTTCGCCCTTGATGGGCCGGACTATTTGATTAGGATATAAGTAGCCTAATCAAATAAGAATAAAATCAGCATTAATTGCATATTAGGGAATAATTCAGCAATAATTATGGATTTGTTAAATGAGGAACAAATCACCATAATTAGGGAATTAATTGAGAATCAATTAATTGCTGTCTTGGAGGACAAGAAGGAGTGCACACGTTTCCTAATTAGTGGCCTCCATAAACCACTATAAATAGGGTGTGCCTCCTCAATTGCAATTCACCCCATAATTGAGTTTTCTAGTAATTCTCTTCTCTCCTACCATCTTTCTGATTCTGGTGATCTGCTGTGCAAATCACAATTAGGCTCTAGTAGTCTAATAATTGTGTGGGCACAAGTATGGAGCATTGGAACTTTGACCCGGATCCGAACATGGATTCGCCCCGGTACGCCTAATCTTCATTTTTTAGTTATATTTTTCTTACAATTCCAACATTGCATGAGATATATATAGCATGCAAACATGTTGCTTTAACATTTGACATTATCAAAATTAATCATATCTAACAGACCGTTTAGTAAATAGCCCCCACACATATTACCCATTGCTTTAACATTTGACATTATTAAAATTAATCATATCTAACAGACCGTTTAGTTAATCATATCTACATGATGTAATGACTATTGGAAATTGTGCCCTAAGGGCCAATCATTATACTTTGAACATTATTAATTTAATGAAATTTGTCTAATTTGTTATCATATTATTTGCATGTTAACTGAGATAATTGTACCCATGGATAAATCATAAAGATTGTCCTAAAATGTCCCTGGTCAGTCATCTATGCAGGAGTAGAGATTAAACAAGACCAGTATATCTTTGATAAGATATGGAGATACGAATCAAAATCTTAAGCACTTGTAAGAGTACAAGGTGCTGGACCGACTCACTATGAGAAAGCTACATGGATCAAGTCATAAGCTTTTCTCATGTATAACCACGTCACAATGCCCTTTGACCTTAGGTCATGATGGATTCCTACATGAGAGTTGCTAAGCTTTGAATTAGTCAAAAGTCACTTTTGACTAGGTGATGATAAAGGCTACGATCGAGCTTGGTGGTTTTTCATACAAAAGAATATAAATGATCAAGATGGAATTTGTCCCTCACATTAGTAGAGAGATATTACTGTTAGATATGATTAGTTTTGATGATGTCAAATATAGATGTGAAATGATAAGAGCAAAAAGTTTATATAATGTATTTCTTTGACTAACTACTATATTTAATGTTACATATTTTGTAGATTAGTCAAGCAAAGAATGAAGAAGATTGAATTAATGAAAATGAACAAGAGGAAGAAGAAGAAAGAAATTGAAGATAGTCAAGGAGATGCTTACTTAGGTTATGGAGAATTATTATCAAGAGGAAAATCAAGAAGAAAGATATGGAAGAAAGAACTTGTAAGATCTTATGAGAATATCAAGGTTCAAGCTGTTAGAAGTGATACTGGAGGTTTCTATGATGATACCGGAGGCTTCTATGATCAAATGATGGTTGGAATAGGTTAATACGAAGCTAAGATGACTTATATGTGAGTTATGGCACTTCTAGGGGAGTTTTACTCGAGTGAGAGCTCAATACTCGAGTGCCAGAGGTGTTACACTCGAGCACGGGATGAACACACTCAAGCACGGGAGAGCACGGGATGAACACTCTGTTCTACTCTGTTTTACGTTCAGCCTGATAGAGGTTTGGTATTTTGATCATATCTCTCAAACCACACGTCTGATTGACCCGAAACTGGTGGCATATGATAGAAGACTCACAACACGTAAAATGTACACCAAGATCATATTTAAAGAAGCTCAGATGAAGGAGATATGATCCGTTGAAGTTGACAGTGAAATCACCGTTACTTTTCAACACAGGTTCGGTATTTTGAGCATAACTCAAAAACGACACATTGGATTGAGACGAGATCAGTGCCAAATAAAACTAGACTCAAAGAGCTTTCCATGTATAGGTAATTTGCCTAATTTAAACGTATATTCTAGGAGCTATGCCTTCTGGAAGTTGATGCATGTGCAGTCTAGTGCGATGGACACTCTTTCGATCATAACTTGCATAATACAAGGAGTTTAGAGCTGATTATTTTTGCATTGGAATGCATATGGCAAGAGCTTTCTTATGATACATCATTAGAATTAAATAAATAAATTTTTTCTAAAGTGGCGCCACATCACTCGCGAGTGCAAAAACGGCCTCTTGAAAAATGTTGTGCGAGTGATATCCAGAAGCAGCTGAAACATAAAGAAATTTACAACACTCGAGCACTAGGATCCATACTCGAGCATTAGACTATTTCTCACTCGAGCACATGCAAGTTTTGACATGAAAGTGTTAACCCGAGAAGAAGCATGTACGTGAAAACAATAGCGCACTCGAGCATGACTGGTTGTGCTCGAGTGATATCTAGAATTCACTCGAGCATATGCGAGTGAAGAGCAGCGTGTGTTTGCCCGAGAGGAAGTCAGAACGTGAAATTGTACATGCACTCGAGTGAGGCTTCTTTGCACTCGAGTGAGGTCCTGACAGAAGCAACGTAGAAGTTCAGACTCTCATAGCCATCAATCCAAATGTGGTTAAATGTTATACAATCATTATGTTTTCACTTGTTATTGTTCCTAAACATTAACTAACATATATTTCAAGTGTAAAACAGGGGATTAAATATTTGGATTGCATCTTTAAGAACATAGGTCACGTATGGCTAATATCTTCACTCACGTAATGAGTCCCAGAAGCCAAAAATTCAGCTTTTGACCAATGATCCACACATGCCCATGACTAATACTTCATCATATTAGTGATTAAGCATTTTGCAGTGTGAAACAGGAAATTTAATGGTGAGATTACAAATTCAAATGAAAGAGTCAAGTGTGGCGGGCGGCATCATTACACACCGAGTATCGGCTACCTACCACGACAAAAGATTGACCCACCAGAGATTGTCTGGAAACTCAAACGTATTCATCCCGCTCCACAACGTGATGTACAGCTCATAATGAGACATACCGCTCCTCAACGTGACGCTCTGCTTTGCAACAGAAATCTCATGGTAGCTCGCTTTTCAAATATGCTCAACGGTCAAAATGACTCCAACGGACGAATGCTCACAACGGTTATCATCTTCAACAACTATAAATGAGAGAGCATTCAACGTCGATGTGTAACAGAGACAGCGAGCAACTACGTGAAAAATGATAGAAATATGAATCCTCTACTTCTACCCAAACACTCTCTATTTTCCAGTTTCTATATTACTTATTTGTATTGTACTTCAGTGAGTATTATACCTACTCTATGAGAGAGTCTGTAAACACTTTCAAATATATTTCTGAGTTGATCTCAAGGTAGAGGGACCTTGAGAGGGTTGATTTTCTTACTGGAGAAGCTGTAGAGAGAATTGCCAGTAAGACATTCTGCTCATAAGACTTACAAGGTGCAAGCAGTAGAGAACGTTGCTGCTCATAAGACTTACAGGGGTGTAAGCAGAAGAGAACGTTGCTGCTCGTAAGACTTGCATGAGTAAGCAGGAGAGGAAGATCTTTGGGATTGCTCTGCTCGTAAGACTTGTCGTAAGGGGGAGTATTTCAGTGAGAGATTTGTAATAGGTTTCACAAGTACCCGATTAAACTTATGGAATTGTAAAGGCTTTTCTTGTGCTCGGATTAAACAAGAAGATAGTGGATTTGAAAATCTCAGGAGGAGCCTGGGGACTGGACGTAGGCCATCACAGATTGGACCGACCCAGGATAAATCACAGTTTGCATATTCTCTTCCCTAAACTCTTATATTTCCAGCATATATTATTTAATCTAACTGTTGATTTATAAACCTTCATAATTACCGCTTTCGTTAAGATACGAAAAGATTTCTAAATTTCTTAAGTTTTTATTATACACCCAATTCACCCCCTATTGGGTGATAGCCGGTTCTAACAATTACTGGGCCCCTCGATGAGTGAGTCTGACAAATGTATGGTCATACTACAATGGAAAGGAGTTTCCATTTCTATTGTCAGACTACTCAAGATTCGAGAAAGTAATGGTCAGAAACAAGAGGATGACATTATCCATGTCTCATCCTTGACTGATATATCGTGTGACAAAAGGGACGTGATATGGTTGTATGACAAGTTACATCGTATTAACGATTCTCATATGAATTGGGTAGTCGTAATGTTTTGCTAGAAGCCGCTTGTGACTTGTGGGTTAGTATAGTTATTGGCCCACTGCCAACTTCGTATGGGCCTATAGGGTCGCACACAAGAATAGCCTAACATAAGATAATGTTTAATCTAGGGTAGATGAATTATATATATATAATATAAAATTCATTAATAATGTTATATATATATATATGTATGTATGTATGTATGTATTTTCGAAATACATATTTTATATATGTGTGTGTGTACGTATATTATGATATTATTATATTGTTTTAGTTTTAAATTTAATTTTATTAAGATAAATTATATTTAATAACTAACATGATAGAGATAGTATCTCATATTTAATTTATGAAAATAAATTAAATCTAATGGCTTTTTATTTAGATTAAATAAATAGGTTAAATTAAAATTGTTGGACATATTTAATTTAAACTAAATTTATGTAATTAGCTCATCAAGATAATTAATTGTTAATTAATTTCAAAATTAATAAAGATTAATTTTGAAATTCGAATATAGCCGTCATAAGTTATATTCGATAGAGCAGATATACTTATACATGCATGAGAATTGTGAGCCGCAAGGGAAACCCTAAGAGACATTGGAGGCGCTAGTATATGGTCTGTGTTGGAGAGCATTCGTGTGGATACCGGTAAAGGGAGTGGACCTGAGGTGTTGGCTCCTAGAGATTGAAAACCTGAATTGAACAAGGCATGAATCCTTCTAACTCAATTTAAACGCCATTGATTAATCCTCGATTAGGATCGGTAAAATAATTTTAAAATTCTTCTGCTGTGTTTGCCGATCCTAACAATGACCGTACTACCATTTCCACCTGTTATCAAGTTTCTTCATTGTTGATGAATATTATCAAAGGATTTAGACGCATTAATTGTTGTAATGATGGATGTGTCATCCTCAATCTCTTTCTCTCCTTCTCGCACATGGCTAATTCATAACGATTGTCCCTAATTTGCATATCATTAGCTTCTAGGCAAAACCGTCAATGATGAAAAAAAGTAGAGAAGAACAGTGGATGAGGTGGCCAGGGGACAAGCAGCTCCAACACTAAGAAGGTGCAACCATTGTATCGTGCAAAAGACCCCATAATGGCTTATGGGATGTTTAATAAAGACGGTTAGCAAAACAACCAACATTAGTTCACTTAACGACCATAGAATTTTTATACCATTTTATAAAATTCATGTGTTATGAATATTAAATATGTGGATATGAATATTAAATATGTGGATGTCCATTGAATCATATTACTCTTCTAGTCAGCTTGACATAAAGAAGAAAAGAAGACATGACACAAAGCAAAAGCAAAAGAAGACAAGGACATAAAGAAGATATAAAGTAGCTATGGTCATGTAACCAGAGTTAAATATAACCATGGTCAGGCAACCAGGGTTAGATTTCTGACTCTATATAAAGGCCTGTAATCGATTGTTTCAGTTGAATTGAATGAGAACTTCTCTCTAACTTCTCTCTAGAAATTCTATAATCCTTTCTCTGAATTCTATCAATCTTCTCTCTTATCACATATACTTTTATAACACGTTATCAGCACAGAGCTCTAAAAGAAGGTATGATCTTCTTATGGTTTCTTTAATGATTATATATACCTTGTTTTATTTTATAGATCTGGGATAATCTGAGCCACTATATGGAATTAGAGAGATACTTTTACCGATTGTTATATAACATCGGGTTCCATGGCTAAGATTAGAGATTGTTATTGTTTTTATATATTATTTACAAGTTCTTTTATATTATTATTATTGTTATTATGGCCAGAAGCCATACACATCTGATTCTTGAAATTATGACCAGAAGTCATAATGTTTTAATTTCTTATAATATGGCCAGAAGCTATATCCATTCTTATTATATAGCCAGAAGCTATATACATTTTTCATCTTATTATATGGCCAGAAGCTATATATATTTTTATCTTTTATCTTACTGTACGGCCAGAAGTCATGTACAATTTTTATCCTGAAGATAATAGTTAATTCCTCATCTTGAGATTAAATGGCCCGAAGCCATACATGTTTTAATTTTCTTATCTTGCATTATGAATTATTTATTGTCTTTATGAATTTACAGTTATTATATTGCATATTTACATTTCATATTTGAATTATTTTCATTTATTTCTTCAATTAGTTTGAACAATGGCAAACCTGGCAAAACTTGAAATTGTGGCTCTTGATATTACCGGAAAAAATTATTTATCTTGGAAGTTGGATGTGGAAATTCACCTGAATGCCAAAAGTCTGGAAGATACGATTAAAGAAGGGAATAAGGCATCCAACCAAGATAAAGCCAGATCCATGATTTTTCTTCGCCACCATTTACATGAGGATTTAAAACCTGAATATTTGATAGTGATGGACCCACTTGTCGTTTGGAACAATTTGAAAGAAAGATATGATCACCAGAAGATGGTCATTCTCCAAAAGCTCATTTTGATTGGATGCATTTACGCTTGCAATATTTTAAATCTATAAGCGAATATAACTCAGCTATGTTCAGAATTACTTCTAAATTGAAATTATGTGGAGAAAATGTTACTGATGATGATATGTTAGAAAAGACATTCTCCACATTTCATGCATCCAATTTGCTCCTGCAGCAGCAATATTGTGAAAAAGGTTTCAAGAAATATTCTGAGTTAATTTCTTGTCTCCTTGTGGCTGAACAAAATAATGAGCTTTTGTTGAAAAATCATGAATCTCGTCCAACAGGCTCAACTCCATTCCCTGAAGTGAATGTAGTAACTAATGAATTTTATTGTGGACGTGGCCATGGCCGTGGACGTGGACATGGACGTGGGCGTGGCTACAGCCGTGGGCATGGTCGTGGTCGATATCATGGAGGTTCAAATTCCTACCAAAAGTGGGAAAAGACTTATAAGAACCAAAAAGGGGAAAGCAGTAGGCATAACAAATATGCTGATAATCCATGCTATCGATGTGGTGGCAAGGGCCATTGGTCTCGTACCTATCGTACACCAAAGCACCTAGTTGATCTTTACCAAAAATCAATTAAAAGAACTGGTAAAAGATCAAATGTTGAAGTTAATCATGTTAATCAAGGCGAGAATCTTAAGTATGGCGATATAGATAATAACTATTTGGATGTTGCAGATTTCTTAATATAATTTGAACTGTTATATTTATTTAAAGTTGTTTCTATCATATGTATTAATTTTATTTATGTTTTTATGAAGAATGAATCCTATTGGCATCAATCCTAAAGATTTATGTCTCGTTGATAGTGCAACAACCCACACCATACTCAGACATGATAAATATTTTTCTTCCCTGGTAATACGAGTAGCCAATGTTCAGACTATATCTGGTAGTATAAATTTAATTGAAGGCTCCGGAGGAGCTAGTATTTTGTTACCTGAAGGAACAAAATTATGCATTGATAATGCATTTTATTCTACCAAGTCTAAAAGAAACTTACTGAGTTTCAAAGATATCCGCAGAAATGGATATCATTTAGAAACAACAACTAAAAATAATAAGGAATATCTTGTCATTACAAATATAGTTGCTGGTAGAAAATGCATATTAGAAAGTTTTCCTATTTTTTCTTCTGGTTTGTATTACACATGTATAAGCACAATTGAAACACATACTATTGAGAACCAGAAGTTCAATAATGCAAACCAGAAGTTTGCCAATTCAAACCAGCAGTTTGATAATGTAAACCAGAAGTTTGCTAATGAATTTAATGTTTGGCATGACCGGTTATGCCATCCCGGTTCAATCATGATGCGACAAATAATTGGGAATTCATGTGGACATACCCTGAAGTGTAAACAAGTACCACAATCCCATGATTTTTCATGTGCTGCATGTTCCAAGGGAAAGTTAATTATTCGCCCCTCACCAAGCAAAGTAGAAAGTGAGTCTCTCACATTTCTAGAACGGATACAGGGAGATATTTGTGGGCCAATACACCCACCATGTGGACCATTTACGTACTATATGGTTTTAATTGATGCATCAACTAAATGGTTGCATGTTTGCTTACTATCTTCTCGCAACCTGGCATTTGCGAGATTATTTGCTCAATTGATTAGATTAAGAGCACATTACCCTGATTATCCTATCAAGAAAATATGTCTTGATAATGCTGGTGAATTTACATCACAAGCTTTTAATGAATATTGTATGTCCCTTGGAATTGATGTTGAACATCCTGTAGCTTATGTTCATACGCAAAATGGACTTGCAGAATCATTGGTTAAAAGGTTGCAATTAATTGCAAGACCTTTACTTATGAAATCTAATCTACCAATTTCTGCTTGGGGCCATGCCATTTTGCATGCAGCAATGTTAATTCGCATTAGGCCAACAAGTTATTTAAAGGTTTCCCCCTTACAAATGGTTTTTGGTCAGGAACCTAATATTTCCCATATAAGAATTTTTGGGTGTGCGGTATATGTGCCTGTAGCACTACCACAATGCACCAAGATGGGCCCTCAAAGAAAGATGGGAATATATGTTGGGTATGAATCTCCATCAATTATAAAATGGTTAGATCCATCTACAGGAGATTTATTTACGGCACGATTTGCCGATTGTCATTTTGATGAATCATTTTTCCCAACATTAGGGGGAGAAAACAAATAGCTGGGTAAAGAAATTAGTTGGAATGAATTATCATTGGCTCATTTTGATCCTCATACAAAATAGTGTGAACTGGAAGTTCAAAAGATAATTCATTTACAGAATTTAGCTAATCAAATGCCAGAAGCATTTACTGACCCAAAGAAAGTGACAAAGTCACATGTCCCAGCTGCTAATGCTTCTATTAAAATTGATGCCCCTGAAGGACATCCTGCTATGAATGAATCCAAAGCACGCCTGAAGCGTGGCAAGCCCATCGGTTCCAAAGATAAAAGTCCTCAAAAAAGAAAAGGAGCAAAGAATATAGATGGTCAGGTTGAGGATAATGAAGAAAAATTAGTAGCTCCAGAATAGCCATCTCCTGAAGAGATATTATCTCCAGAAGAGAACATTGTAGTCCCAGAAGAGACCCAGGTACTTGAGATATGTGAAAATAATGAGATCTCAATAAATTACGTTATGAATGGAATCCGATGGGATAGAAATGAAGTCAACGTTGATGACATCTTTGCTTATCATATAGCATATGATGTAATGAATGATAATGAGGATCATGAGCCAAAATCTATTAGTGAGAGCCAACAAAGAAAAGATTGGCCTCTATGGAAAGATGCCATTAATGCAGAATTAAAATCATTGGCAAAACGAAAAGTATTTGGACCTGTAGTTACACCTGAAGATGTAAAACCAGTTGGATGCAAATGGGTCTTTGTATGAAAAAGAAATGAAAAGGGCAAAATAACTAGATATAAGGCACGTCTAGTAGCCCAAGGTTTTACATAAAAACCTGGCATTGATTTTGAAGAAACGTATTCACCAGTAGTGGATGCGACTACTTTTCGTTATTTAATCAGTCTAGCAGTAGATGCAGGACTTGATTTACATCTAATGGATGTTGTGACTACCTATTTATATGGATCACTTGATAGTGATATTTATATGAAAGTCCCTGAAGGACTTAAGATGCCAGAAGCATCCAATTCAAGTTCTCGAGAACAATACTCAGTTAAGTTAAATAAGTCCCTGTATGGCCTGAAGCAATGAGGGCGCATGTGGTATAATCGTCTTAATGAATATTTGTTGAAAGAAGGATACAAAAATGATCCGATATGCCCATGCATCTTTATGAAAAGATATAATAGTGAATTTGCTATAATTGCTGTTTATGTTGATGATATCAACATCGTTGGAACTCCTGAAGAGCTTCAAAAGGCAATTAATTGTTTGAGGAAAGAATTTGAAATGAGGGACTTGGGAAGAACAAAATTCTGTCTTGGATTACAGATCGAGTACTTCAAGAAAGGAATCTTTGTATATCAAGAAACTTATACAAAGAAGGTCCTAGAGTGATTTTACATGGATAAATCTCATCCATTATGTATCCCAATGGTTGTAAGATCTTTAAAGGTGGATAAAGACCCATTCTGACCCCGAGAAATTAGTGAAGAAGGTGATGAAGAACTACTTTGACCAGAAGTACCATATCTTAGTGCTATTGGAGCACTAATGTATCTTGCTAATCACACACGTCCTGATATATCATTTGCTGTTAATTTATTAGCAAGATATAGTTCTTTACCAACACGAAGGCATTGGAATGGAATAAAGCATATTCTTCGTTATCTCAGAGGTACTACAGACATGGGGTTATACTACTCAAATGTATCCAAGCATGAACTGGTTGGTTATGCAGATGCCGGATTTTTGTCTGATCCACATAATGGTAAATCACAAACGGGCTATCTATTTACATGTGGAGGTGCAGCTATTTCATAGCGATCTATAAAACAAACTATATCAGCCACATTATGTAATCATGCAGAAATTCTAGCAATACATGAAGCAAGTCGAGAATGTATGTGGTTGAGGTCAGTGATACATCATATACGTACAACTTGTCATTTATCTTCCGACAAAATGATCCCAATAATCCTATATGAGGATAATACTGCATGTATCGCTCAAGTTAAAGAAGGCTATATCAAGGGTGATAGAACAAAGCATATTTCACTAAAATTCTTCTTCACTCGCGACCTTCAAAAGGATGGTGAAATAGATATCCAGCAAATCATTTCAAGTGAAAATCTAGCAGATTTATTCACCAAGTCACTCCCAGGTACAATCTTTGAAAAACTTGTTCATGATATTGGTCTTCGGAGATTCAAAGATTTCAAATGATATTATCAAGAGGGGGAGTCGATACACGCTGTACTCTTTTTCCCTTATCTAGGTTTTGTCCCATTGGGTTTTCCTAGAAAAGTTTTTTAATGAAGCAACACTCGACGGTGTATCAATGAATGATGTACTCTTTTCTTTGACTAGGTTTTTATCCCACTGGGTTTTTCCTAGTTAAAGTTTTTAATGAGGCACATTCATAATGGACATCCAAGGGGAAGTGTTATGAATATTAAATATGTGGATGTCCATTGACTCATATTACTCTTCTAGTCAGCTTGACATAAAGAAGAAAAGAAGACATGACACAAAGCAAAAGTAAAAGAAGACAAGGAGATAAAGAAGATATAAAGTAACCATGGTCATGTAACCAGAGTTAAATATAACCATGGTCAGGCAACCAGGGTTAGATTTCTGACTCTATATAAAGGCCTGTAATCGATTATTTCAGTTGAATTGAATGAGAATTTCTCTCTAACTTCTCTCTAGAAATTCTATAATCCTTTCTCTGAATTCTACCAATCTTCTCTCTTATCACATATACTTTTATAACAATATGTATTTTTTTAACATTTTCTTGACTAACATAACTGTCTATTGCTTATGTATACATCACCATATAATTTGTCTATTAGCGAGTTTGGAGTTCACGGAAGTAAGCAGCAGATCTGAGATAGCTTATGAGTTCATGATGACTTTGTATTATTAGAGAAAATGACATATTTGATTGTTATTTTGTCCTTATTTGACAGTGAAGTAACTGTTAAATATTTTGACACATAGGGCATGGCTACTTTTTATCCTCAATGGTCCTTAATGCAAGACCTATTATCTAATTTAATTAGGTTAAGAAAGTTAATTAAGCTAGTTAATATGGACTACTTTTTCTAAAATCATTTTCTCTAATTCCTTCCCTTTCTCTTTTATTTGATTATTATTGAGGGAATATCAATAAAGTTAATTAAGACCAACATCAACTCCCCCACTTATGTCATACATTAAGAATGAGAGGTAGTATTAATTTTTTTCATTTTTAATTGCCAAAATAAAATCATAGTCCTTTCATGACATTTCAATGACTATAAGTCTTCACTTATCACTAAATGATTTCACAAGATCTGCAATTGTCATTTTCCCAAATAAGTATCTGCACCTTGCCCTGTTTAGAAATAATTTAATAACAAATTACAAAGCTACACAATAACTAATTTGCATATTTATCAAGTAATTTAACACCCCTTCCCTTATTTTCTCTTCATGTGGAAGGGGTCCGCATGCCCTGCTCAGCACATCTGTGAGGGAACCCATTTTTATATATATATTATTTTTTATTTGGAGTAAATTATTTGATGCACCCTGTAATATTTTTAGCACCCATTATCCAAAATTAATTAATTTCCAGCATATCCAGCATCTAGAAATATTTTTTCAGTACCACCCAGTATCCTAAAATATTTTTCCGATAGCACCCAACATCTTGGAATATTTTTTTAGTAGCATACAGTATTTCAAATTAATTAAATTAATTAAAAATTAAATAATTTAAGATGCTTGGTGTTATTAAAAAAATACTTTAAGCTGTTAAATACAATTTAATTCAAACAAATAAAAAATTAATGAAGAAATTGAAAAAAAAAAAACCCCCCTCATCCCGGCTCATCTTTTGGATGTGCAGAAAATGTGGATTTCATGCTGAAGCACACAATCAAATGCGCAAAGCTTGTTATGTATGTGCTTATTTCCCCTATTCCAGAACAATAACAGACCCACCTTAGACATGGCAAAAATGGGACAAAACGACCTTCATTCCCAATCAAATTATTGGTCTAGGCTGTCAAGATGTAGGCCTGACATTTGATCAACAAAACTTACAATGCTAATAATACACTTCACACATCAACAGATACGAAAAGTGCATGATTCCAATATTCATATGTTGGGCTTACAGGTTCCAAGAAAGCAAAATGCAACAAATATCAGAAGTTGAACACTGGGGAGGGCAATGCGATTAGAAATTCTACATGACCCCTTTTTTATTATTGTGGAGAAGCACTTAGGTATTTAAATTAAGACAGGCCAATAACTTTTCCTGTTGATGTATCCAGATCGATGTCATAGAAGCAAGGCCTTGTTGGAAGCCCTGGCATTGTACTCATTGTTCCAACCAAGGGATATATGAATCCAGCACCAATACTGGCTCTCACATCCCTTACGGGTAAGATAAATCCACTTGGCGCTCCCTTCTCTCCAGCATTATGTGAGAAAGAATACTGAGTCTTGGCCATACAGATTGGCAGATTTGAAAACCCTTGATTGGTATACATTTGAATCTGCTTCTCAGCCTTGTCAGACAACCAAAGTGTCAATCAGAATTAAGATCATCAGCTTTAGTTCACTTGTCCATTTGTTTTTCTTTTAGACTAAAGCATTCTGCTCGTCCCAAAAATATTAGGCAAAATTTTCAATTTGGCATCTATACTTTTAAACATGTAAGTGGGTCCATATAGTTTTGACAATTTTTATCTTAATTCCTATAGTTCAAATTCACTCAACACACCTAAATTTTGCTGCTGTGGCCAAACTATATACCATCTTCACAATAAATATGCATTGGCTTTTAATGTAAGGCCATTTATAAAATTTAATGAAACATTTATGATTTATTTTCAAAAATACCCTTTTCTCTTTCACTCTTAGCTTAATTAATGACTTTTTGTCCTTCCTCAATGAATATATCAATCAGGATAATTTTGGAAAGCTGTAACAACTTTTGACATTTGACTAACTTTAGTTAACTTCCTTAATCTTTGAAGAGCAGTTGATAACATATAAAAAGGACCGAAGTGAGAAGTGAGTTTAAAGATAGCACATAATTGGTCAAGCTAGTAAGATCTAACAGAAGATTAACTTAAGTTTAATAACAAAGATAAACATATAAGTCCTTCAAACTATAAAAAGTTAAACACTTGTATTTTTAAAATAAATTACAAACTTCTAAACTATATAGAACCAAATGATTGAGTAAAATTATAATTTATAAGGATCAATAGATTATTCCCTTTGTAAAAGGGCATCAATTAGACAGTTGAAAAAACTGAAAGGAACAAAAGCTTTCCGTTTGGATTGAATAAAAATATGAAGGTACACAGATGATAGCACAAAATGTCATCAAGTTGAAAGTTCCGAGCTGGGAGTTGATATGATGCGTATGCTATTTTGGAAACACAGAACAGACTACCCACCCACCCACCCTCCACTAAATTTTATTTATCAGAAACAGAAAGAACAGAATGAAGGATTTTAATGAATACTAAACAACAGGCTTAGATGTTTTTAATGGTTCACCTTAGAGTTAGTGAATTGACAACTGTAGGCCAGATATTCTGAAGGCATGAAAATACGAAAAAGCTTTACATGATGTGTATTGAGTTAAAGAGATACTCCCTCCAGTCCTAAATATAGGATAAAGTTTATAGTGCAATTTGCACTACAAACTTTATCCTATATTTAGGACCGGAGGTAGTATATCTTAATATGAGGATATGTTCATGTTTTGAGACGTTTTCTATCTCTCTTTTCTCGTGTTCCATTTGCTTTTAATTTAATCCATAATTCTTTTGCCTTGCATCATAAATTATTCTATTGTGAAAAGATAAAAGAACGCTGCATTGAAATAGCTCATGACTTCGCAGAATAAGCAAATCTGTAATCCAGTTTGGTTAGTAGCAAGAGAATCAATCAGAATAAAACATTAGATGCTTGATTTGTCAAATATAGAGAAGCTAGCTGTCAGATCAAGGTGAGAAGGGTCTACCTGCTCTGAGTACTCAACATCACTAGCACCATATGATTTTGCTATTGCCTCTATTTTCTCTTTGATACTTATGTCTAAAGAATATAGGAACTGGAATGAGTTTACAGCATTTTCACAGGCTCGCTGAACTGCAATACCCAGGTCAACCTGAATCATGTCACAGAAAGTTCAGTAAGCAATATAATTCATATATGGTACTCCCTCCAGTCCTAATTATAGGACATATTTACCTTACTTTGGAGAAATTAAGAATAGTAGTTAAATTAATTAATCTTATTTATTTTCCAAAAATGCCCTAACTTTGGAGTATTAATTGGAGCACTTCTTGTATATGAGGAAATTGTAGTTAAGGACCTCAAAACTCATTGTTTGATTAACAAAGTCAAATTTGATCCATTCATTACAAAGATTGAGAATTAATTTCTCTAGTTAGTATGCCTGAGAGCCAAGAAAAAACCACAAACAATGTGTATTACTCTCTATTTTAAAAGACTATCAAAAGGCGTTAACTTAAAGTTTCTCAGGGTTTAAAAATTATTTTATTAAAAAAAATAAAAGAAACAGTAGAATTGAAGTGTATGTGACATTAATGAGTTGCAAGTATTACTCACTTCATAGAATACATAGGTGTATTATAAAATTGTTATTGTGTTTCATTATTATTGAGAAAGTTGATGGGGGGTATTTTGGGAAGAAATGGACAAAAATTAAAAATTTGTCCTATAATTAGGACCAAGATCAACTCCTAAATGTTGTCCTATAATTAGAATTGGAGGGAGTATTATGATACCATATCATGTTACATAAAATAAGTAAAGAAAAATGCGTGCCACTACTCCTGGCCCCAAAATGGTTGTCTACCAAAAAAGTCAACTCTCAAATATAGAATACATCTTTTTTTCCCCACACGGATATTATGGTCAGTAAGTGACGAGCCCATTGGTTATTGGGCTGCAGCAGCAACTGAAGAATTAAGGCAACCACTAGATAACAATCAAGGAAGCTTATCACTTAAATTTGGTTTGTTATTCCACAAAATTATTACAGCATGCAATCAATTGGTTGTCATATTCATTTGGTGTTTATTGGCATTATTGATCACAATATTATATATTAGGGTAAATGATGCGTATAGCTTTATTCTTTAGCACAAACATAATGCTTTCAAAGAAAAATCTTACCGCTCCTTTACCACCATGAGCATGATGAGTACAAATTACAGCATCATAAGCCCCAGCAGCCAAAGCAGCATTTCTAACAGTGTTTAATTCAGCTTCAGTGTCAGTTGAAAACTTGTTAATAGCAACAACGACATTAACACTGTAAGCTTTTGTAATGGATATATGCCTCGCCAGATTCACACAGCCAGCCTCGACCAGAGCAATATTTTCAGCCAAATATGCATGGTCAAGAGGCTTTCCGGCAACAACTTCAGGCCCTCCACCATGCATTTTTAGAGCCCTTATTGTTGCCACAATAATAGCACATTGAGGTATCAAACCACTGTATCGACACTTAATGTTCATAAACTTTTCAGTTCCGATATCTGAACCAAAACCTGCTTCTGTAACTACAAATCCACCTGGACCGACCAGCTTTAGAGCAATCTTATCAGCCACAATAGAAGAATTCCCATGAGCAATATTTGCAAAAGGTCCTGCATGAACCAGAACAGGGGTTCCTTCCAAAGTCTGCATAAGAGTAGGGTTAATGGCATCTTTCATTAACACTGTTAAAGCACCTCCAATGCCAAGATCATCAGAAGATATTGGGTCACCATTCTTGCTATTTCCAATCACCATTTTTCCAAGCCTTTCTCGCATGTCAGCTAAGGAGGTTGTGAGGGCCAAAACAGCCATTATCTCACTAGCAACTGATATATCAAATCCTGTTTCTCTTACCATTCCTTTCTCATCATAACCCTGGCCAACAGTAATTTTTCTTAAAAACCGGTCATTAACATCCATTACTCTCCTCCATGTAATAGAATTTGGGTCAATATCAAGCCTAGCAAATTTAGTTACTTCTTCTGGTGTGAGATCCTCTGGCTGGGTCTTGGAAATACCAAGTTTTTTAAGACGCCTGAACATGATATCACTAAACTTCCTTTTCCCTTCTTTATTTGGAGGACATAATCTGTTGAAAAGAGCCTTGTCTGACTGTGTTGCCTCATGGAAAATCCTGGTATCAATTGCAGCAGCTAGTAGATTGTTTGCTGCGGTTATTGCATGTATATCTCCTGTTAGATGAAGATTGAACTCATCCATAGGAATTACTTGGCTGTAGCCACCACCAGCTGCTCCTCCTTTGATCCCAAAAGTAGGTCCTTGTGACGGTTGACGAAGGCAAGTGACAACCTAACTCAAAAAACAGAGACGAATTCAATATGCACCCAGCATAATATTGACATATGATAGAGAATTACTAACAGATTGCCAATGATTAAAATGATAAATTCCATGAAATATGAGACTTGTTGAGGACAGTGTAAGAATATCAAGTGAATAAAACAAATAATGAAAGAAAAACAACTCCTACGTCCAGTCACTTGTCAATATAAGAAAAAAAAATAAAATGTAGGAAAATGCTTCCAGAGGAGCTTGAAAAATATTGCTTTCATTGGGATAATGTACCTGGAATACTATGACAAAAATTATTCTCCACCACATTCCCCCAAGAAAGCCAAAAAAGCCATGCTAAAAGCTTCTGTTCATCCAAGGTATAACAGGGGTGCAAGTGTGAGTGTGTAAGCTTTGCATCTACAATTCTTCCTTCGGAAATATTTAGAATGGTAATCTACTATGTACTATCAACTGAAAAATGTAAAATAATTTGCGTAAAGAAAAACAAAAGAGGAGGAACGGACATGTACTGGGTAAAGATTTTAGGGTATACAAAGAAAGCCAGCATTCAATATCTACACAAGTACAAATTTAGTCATTTATCCCATAAACAATGCAAACAAACATTTTTTAAATAAACAAATTATGAACATAAATATCATTTTCCGTTCACAAAATCACATCATTCATTTCATTTTTCCATCATTCGCACTGAATTATATGCAGCAGATGAGTCCTTAGAATATTCACCATAAAGTAAAGAGGTGTCATAATGCCAAAATGAGGAAGTAAAAACATACAAAAGATTACCTTCTTGTCAAGAAAAGCACCCAATGCTTGACAGAGGCCAACTGTAGTAGTAGACTTGCCTTCTCCAAGGGGAGTTGGAGTAATACCTCCAACCACAACATAATATCCGTCTTGTAATGTTTGCAGATCATCAAGAACGGACAACAAAACCTGAGCCCCAAATTAATGTTCAGTAAAGTCAAAAGGCTGAAAAAAGGCATATGATATCGTTATCTATACAAATACCAAATCTACAGCTATCACAAGGAAAAGCCTATAAATCCTCGTTAGCAGTCATGTTCAGAGAAATGAATAAGCCAACCTAAAATCCCTAAATTCCCCTTCGTCAACGATTAAATATGTAAATACAATTAATTACCTTCGCCTTATGCTTACCGTACAGGTCATAGTGAGAGGGACTAAGAGTAAGATCCTTGGCAATCTCAGCAATATGAAGAGGTTCAACCGAGTTAGCGATGTCGATATCCGCGGGAACAGGGGACACCACCTGCAGCTTCCTCACCGTCTTAGAGGACGAACTCATTGCTACTGGATTCACGTAAACCCAAAGGATTCAGTAACAGAAAGAAGCGGAGAATCGAAATCTTAATGCGAATGAGAAGGAATACACAAGTTCGATAATGAAGGAGGAAGAGGAAGAGAAAGGGAGGTCTGGATTTGAAGATATGGGTTGAAGATACAGCTTCATCCATCATTTTATATATATACACATGACCCAAAGCTTTATTTTATTTGAATGATTAGTACTTGTGCGTCTGCGTGTGTCATCATCTTCTTAAAAAGAGGGGCGTGCGTCCCACGATACATGGAGGCCACAGGAATTGATGGGATTTTTTCGACGGAATTGATTGGGTTGAGATTTGAAATTCATTTAATTACCATCAGCTGGAAAATAGTCAAAAGCAATATGAGGGCGGTAATTATCGATAATTACCGATAATTAATTTATCCAACATTTTTATAAGGAATTTATCCTATTTTATTTGAACAATATGAGTTAATAACTTGATATTTGATATCAATATCAAGTGATTTTAAATAATTTTAAATTTAATTTTCAATATATTTATAATTTAGATTTGAAGAAAATAAATTTTTAAATCTAGATATGCCCCTTAACCGTAAACAACAATAAGTGTGAAGTTAATTGAAGAAGGACCTGAGAAAATGTCCCTTTAAGACGATCTATTTCCAAAACCTTCACAATTTAAAATAATTCTTTTTTTGCCAGTAAAAATAATTATTTTTCTTAATCCTCGTAACAAAAGAGAGATTTAAAATTTAATGTTAATTAAGAGACTTATTTACGAATAATTGATAGGTCTTACAAATTTATGAAAACATTATCAATTCTCTCCAAACTTGATTGTAATTATATTTCCCTCTTGATGGCAAAAAATTTAATTTTCCTTGTTAAATATTAACCCTCTCAGTCATTGGCAAAAAATATTTCCCTCTTGATAGTCAATTAAAATAATTATTTTCAGGATTAAGGTTCCCTCCCCACCCCCCAGAAAAAAAAAAAAAGTTTTTGTATAGAGGCTGTGAATATCCAAAAGTTTTTTCTATCATTTTAGTCAAAGGTGTAGGGAAAATTTTGAGATTAAAAGTTATTTTTAAACTATTAATATTAAATAAGAAGGAGATGAAGATTATGGAACTAATAAAGAAATTAATGTAAAATGAAGGTTTGTGATATTTGTTGATGTCACCACAGCTTACTCCATTTTGGTATCGAGATGACATGTAATTTGAGTTTTTTCTACTATATCAGCATTCTTGCTACCTTACTAATAAATACAAATGTCTCTTTTATGCTTGCCTCTCCTAAGCATCAAAGACAATGTCTTGTATGAGAGTCAACCTCATCAACTTGTATGACATGCTAAAGATAGTATACTTTTCACACAAATACATGTCAACGCTAAGATGTCCAGCATCGCCCACCACCTCTATCAACCCTGACATCGTGATAGATGAAATCTAAATACTCATTAACCATTGAAGGCAATTCTTCATTCAACTCCAATGACCTTCTCCGACTCCCAACAATACGAAGCAACAAAAAGGTCACGCCTTTTATGAAAAAAAATTTGTCTTTCTTCGCCTCTTTCATTATCGCCTTCAAATCTTAATACCCAACTCAAGGTGATCAATTTTTTGTTTTGTAAGAATTATTAGGCGTACCTGGAGTGCGACCGTTTATCTCTTTCACCCACGCTAATCGGATCACAGTTGCGGAAGCGATTATGACCATAGCAAATACACCACGGACAAGAAAAGGAAGAAAGTAATATAGTAGAGGGAATGAGGAGTCAGTTTGACAGAGTTTCTGTATGTTATTTCCAATATCTTTTTAACTGAATCCCTTTACGTCTATTTATAGGATTCTATGTACCCCTTCCTCTTCTACTAACATGTCCTTCCATCAGAGAGACAAGACATCCTTTTGATTGAGAGACATATTATTTCGGTGAAACAATGTCTCATGTAGAGTCATATTGCATCGGATAAATAACATGACTCATAATATTTTGGAAAATATTACATATATCTACCCAAGCATTTATGTTATTTATACTTTGACCCCAATCCTATTGGGCTTGGGCCCAATCCACCAAGGGTGGACTAGGCTATTTTCCAACATCTCCCACTCACACTTGGTGGATTAGATATGTCTCTTTTTCTTCCTTCTTTCATACTAGGTGCTTTGTCGTGACCGCGTAGGCATGACATCTGTATATAGGTGTATGTACTAGAAATCTCTTTTATAGAGACCAGCACAAGACAACCTTCATTGTGTAGGTTGATTTTAATATTGTACCTTAAATATCCTAGATTCACATATATACACTTTCACATAGCTAATATAATCCCTTTTGAGTCAGTATAAAACTCATATTGCCTTTCTAGTATGCATAGTATCCACATTTATGAAATTATCAAAAATAATACCATAAAGGACATGTCTCAGACACTAGCATATTTGTGTATATTTCAAGTAATCTTTCTTTCGCCCAGATATCACTTTAATATACATCAGCCGCTTTCCTAACATAATACCATAGATCGCATCTATCATGATCGTAGGACATATGCTAAAGTAGCAGACGCTGAAGCACACCTCTATGATATTGTCAAAGTCAAAGGATATCAATGGAAGAATTAGAAACTTTCTGGGACTCACACAACAATTAAATAGGGATCTTCTTACTTGCTTCCAGTTTGCGGTTTTTTAGTACATGCGGTATGAATCGCATGCTACAGTGTTACTCTTACACCATAAGAGTGTACGTCGTTTTGCATTCTATTGTTAACACTATACAGACTTAAGTCTAGACACTCCAAGCATCTAAACCCAAATTCTTCCTTTCTACTTAGACGTCAATGCTGAAGAATTTGTTATCTGGCTACAGGCATCATGGAAGTAGATGTCCATGATTCGGTCCATACTTATTCATATTTATGGATCTCATCTTGACACGCTACACTATTGTTAAGGCGACATAGTTTGTGTTTCTTCTCTATCATATCAGCATTCTAGCCACTTTACTGGTGAACACAATTGTCTCATCTTTGCACATCCCTCCTGAGTGTCAAAGGCGGTTGCTCGTGTGAGAGAGACAACCTCATAAGCCTGTACGACATACTAAACATTGTATACTTTCACACAGACATTTATACTAATAATGATAAGTACTTCAATTAATCATAAATGTAATAAAGTCTGAAATTTTACATTTTACGTACACCAAGTGCCCTTACATGTTTTTCAAATGTTTCCTTGGCAATTGGTTTGGTTAGGGGATCAGCAACCATATTCTTGGTCGAAATATGTTGTATAGTAATAATTTTCTGTACTATATAATCTCTTACAAAATTGTACTTAATGTCTATATGCTTGGTCTTACTATGATACTTAGGATCTTTAGTATATAGGCTATGGCTGCAGTGTTATCACAATGCATTAATATTGGATTGGTACTCTCATTGCCAAGTCCAAGATGTTCAATGAACCTCTTCAACCATAATGCCTCTTGTGCAGCTGCAGTGCATGCTATGAACTCGGCTTCCATAGAATGTAAAGCAATACATGTTTGCTTTTTGCTACTCCAACATATGGCGCCATTATTCAGTAAGAAAGTATAACCTAAGGTCGATCTTCGCTTTTCCTCATCTCCGCCTAAATCAGCATCGGAATATCTAACCAAGCGTAGATCGCTTCCTTCGTAGCATAGTGCATAGTCATATGTGCCTTTTAAGTATCTCATGATCATTTTTATTGCTTTCCAGTGACGCTCACCTGGGTTGGACTGGAACCTACTTACTAATCCTACCGCAAAGCAGATATCTGGCCTTGTACACATCATTACGTACATTAAACTACCAACAGCACTAGCATAGAGAACTTTCATCATTTTCTTTTGATTTGACTCAGTTTTGGGACACATCTTATTGCTTAAGGTTACACCAGAAGCCATTGGGGTATCCAAGGAATTGCAGTTGCTCATGTTGAATCGTTCGAGAATCTTTTTAATGTAATTTTCTTGTAAAAGATATAGGATCCTTTTTGAACGATCTCTTTGGATCTTAACTCCAAGTATATACTCTGCTTCACCCATGTCTTTCATTTCAAAATTCGATGAAAGCCATTCTTTAATAGCTATAATCGAATTCAGATTATTTCCAGCTAATAGTATATCATCTACATATAAGGATAATATAACAAAATTACCCTCAAACGTTTGATGAAGACACAATGGTCTTCTTCAATCATTTGGAAATCATAAGAAGTTATTGCTTTATGAAACCTCAAATACCACTGTCTAGATGATTGCTTGAGTCCATAAATAGACCTTTTAAGTTTACAAACTTTGTTCTCTTTTCCTTTTTCAATAAAACCTAATGGTTGTTCCATATAGATTTCCTCATCTAGATCACCATTTAGAAATGCAGTTTTAACATCAATTTGATGTAATTCCAAATCTAAACTGTTTACTATTGCTAGAATAATTCTTATAGAATTAAATCGTACCACATGTGAGAAGGTATCTTTATAATCTATATCTTCTTTCTATGTATACCCCTTTGCAACTAATCATGCCTTATACTTAACAATTGACCTATCCACCTTTCTTTTAATTTTGAGAACCCACTTGTTCCCCATGGCTTTTCGCCCTATTAGTAGGTTAACCAATTCCCAAACTTTATTCTTCTCATTGAGTTCATTTCTTCATCCATTGCCTTTTTCCATTAATCTTTAGCAGGACTGGATAAGGCCTTTTGTACCGAACGTGGTTCATCATCCCCATCAAAAGTAACAATAAGTGCTTCACTTTCTATTTGGAAGCGTCTTTTAGGTATACTTTCCTTGTTACTCTTTCTTGTAGGAGCTTCTTGGCTTTGTCTTTTCTTTTGTCTAGGTCTTTATGCTGACCTTTCTAAGCTCCCACTTAGATCGACATTTTGGGATGATTCAGGCATACTAACATGTTCTATACTTGTTTGTTCCTGTGTCTCATAAAGAGATGCAGTGCGGTCAATGTCTCCCCTATTAGGGAATTCATTTTCTAGAAATGTAGCATCTCTAGATTCGAAGTTGTCTAGCAGGTAAGGCAAGGTTGGGTCCGTCGACCTAGAAACTTCTCTCCTCCGTATCTCCTCTGTTCGATGTCCCTTTTGGGCATTCTTGGTGTCGTTTTTGATCTATTTTTCAAGATCTACACAATAGGACTAATTTTAAATCCTAATTCTCTGATTTTAAAATGACCCCATACCAAACACAATTTCGTTTTTTATGCTTTCTCTCTCTAAGTTTTTTTGTTTTATGATTCTAGACTTCTATTATTTACTTTTACAAACATATAAGTAGGAACTGGAGAAAACTATATATATAAGCATGAACCAAATATATACATATCACTATAACATGCGATTGGGTCTCTGTTTCCCTCTTTTTTTCTTTACATGCACATGAATATATCTAGAAAAAGAAAAAACGCCGACCACCACAATCACAGAGATTAGGAAAAATAAAGAACCATATATACTCATACAAACACCAATATATTTTCTTTTAAACTCACGAAAGAAAAATAAACACACACAGGAGAAGTAATATGATAATATATATAGATCTTTGAAAATAATAATATGCACATCATATTATCATAATATGGAGATTATAATCTCATACAAGCTAACATGTCTCTGATACCAGTAAGAATTATTGGGCGTACCTGGAGTGCGGCCGTTTATCTCTTGCACCCACGCTAATCGGATCACTGTTGCAGAAGCGATTATGACGCACAGCAAATACACCACCAACAAGAAGAGGAAGAGAGTAATATAGTAGAGGGAATAAGGAGTCAATTTGACAGAGTTTCTGTATATTATTTCCAATGTCTTTTTAACTGAATTCCTTTACGTCGATTTATAGGATTCTATGTAGCTCTTCCTCTTCTACCAACATATCCTTCCATCAGAGAGACAAGATATCCTTTTGATTGAAAGACATAAACAATATCTCATGTAGAGTCATATTGCATCAGATAAATAACATGACTTGTTCATTTTGGAAAATATTACATATATCTACCCAAGCATTTATGTTATTTATACTTTGACCCCAATCCTATTGGACTTGGGCCCAATCCACCAAGGGTGGGCTAGGCTATTTTCCAACATGTTCAATAAGTGATAAGTGAAGCTCTGATTCAATTGAAGGAATCTCAACTATTGCTTGGTTTGATTAAGTTCAACAAATCAACTACTTTCGCAAACATTACCGAAAAGGAATTGAATCTAGATGATTTCGTTGTTTGCTTCCATAAATTTAGTTTTTTTTGTACTGGTTTTATTTGATTTTATTCATTTGAAAATGAGATTAGGAGAAACAAGACAAAATTGGACCTTATCCCTAAAATTTTAAAAAGGAGAATTATGTAAGATAAAGGGGTAAGATAATTCTTAAAAATTAGAGAAGTGGGGTCATAAATTTTTAATTAAATTTTCTTACTTTTTTATCTTACATATTCTCCATTTTAAAATTTTATAACCTCACTTCTCTATTTATTTTTCAAATCCAAGTCATAAAAATTTTCTCTCCCCCTCCCCTTCCCTCCAAATTCTTCATACCAAACAAACCCTTAGAGAGAGCAATCAGTAGATCTCTATGCATTTTCAGGCTTTCTCATTGTTCTTGAACTGATTGGTTAGCAATAAAATTGATGATTAATTGGAACAAAATTGAGATTGTTAGGAAATATATTGTAATTCATATAAAATCAATTAGGATCACTAGAAATTAGGGATTAGATTTAGAAATTATCAATAAGAGCCATAAATGCTAAGGCTTCTCTCTCATGTATATATAGACCCTTTTTTATATATGATCAATTAATCTATTTAGAACATATTTCTTCCTCTTTAAGCTTACAACTTATATGGTATCAGAGTATAGTATTTGCCATTCCCATATTTCAATTTCTATTTAAGTTTCTGCACTAGCATAGTGTGCCTACGTCTAGGGCTTCATGAGGAGAGGATTCTTGGACCACACATCGATAAGGGACAGTCAAGGAGGTCCGGTCAACAGAACCCCGATGGTCTGATCAAGTTCTGGCAACACGTGGCTAGGCATTTCTGATGATTACTTCTCTTCTTGTTATCAAATCCTCAAACCAAGTTCATTCCAGGTGTTTACATGGCGTAGTATTGAGTTTATCTTTTTGAGTTACTCTTTTTTGGCTTTTGGTTCGTTGGTTTTTTGCATTCTAGTTGTGAAAGTGTTTTACTTTGTCACTGGGGTGACTGTTGCTTCATTTGGTCATTTGTGTGACGTTTGTTGTTATGTGTAGAGGATCTTGAAGCCTCATTTGGTATATTTATTCTTTGGTTTGACATTTTAAATCGTTATGAGTCTTTTATTTCTACCTTGCTGGTTATCTAGGTTTTTATTTTTTATGGCTGCTTGTGGTTTCTCATTCTCAGTAATATTGTTGCTACAGATTCTATTTGCTTTACTTTACTTTATGGCAGATTCTAAGATTGGTGCTACTGCTAAACTTGTTCCGGTTGCAAACAAAATACTGATCATAAGTTGAACTAGACAAACTATAATGTTGATCCTGGCTCTGTTCCATCCACATTAAGTGCTCTTGCTTTTATGTAACTGTGATTCCTGTCTTGCCACTTCTTCTTTGAAGTGGATTATCGATTTTGATGCTACTAATCATATGACAAGTAACCATCATTTGTTCTCCTCGTACGCACCTTATGTCAATGCCTCTAATATAACAATTGCCAATGGTTCTTATTCACATATTCTTGGATTTTGAATTGTTAAACCTACTCCTTCTGTTTCCTTATCCTATGTTCTTAATGTCCTTGACCTTGTATTTAACCTATTGTCTCCTAGCAAGCTTAATAGACAATTAAACTATTTTATCACACTCTTTCCTGACCATTGTTTGATTCAAGATCTCACGACAAAGCAAGTTATTGGTAGGGGCTATAAATCTGGCAACCATTACCTCCTTGATGATTAGGTGCCGCATTCGGTTGCTTGCTCTGGTGGATTGTCTCTTTTTGACGTTTATTGTCATTTTGGTCATACGTCTTTGTCTTCTTTAAAGAAGATGTATCCTCAGTCCCATCATTTGTTGTCTTTAGAATGTGAGATGTGTTAGTTTGCTAAACGTCATCATGTTCATTTGGCACCTTGAGTCAATAAACGAGCCACGTTTCCCTTTAATTTAGTCTATTATGATGTTTTAAGTACTTTGTTATTTTTATTGATGATTTTTCTTGTACTAGTTGGCTCTATTTAATAAAAAATTGTTGACTTATTCTCTTATTTTTTGTAACTTTTGTGCTAAAATAAAACTCAGTTTGGTGTATCTGTGAAAACTTAAGGAGTGACAATGTTAAAGAATATTTCTCTACCCAATTTCAAAGCTATATGCTCAACATAGCATACTTCATCAGTCCTTGTGTGTAGATACACTGGCTCAAAATAGTGTTGCAGAACGTAAAAACTGGCATTTATTAGAAGTCGTTCAAGCTCTAATATTTCAAAAGAATGTTCCCAAGCCTTTTTGGGCTGATGATATGACTATTGCATGTTTTCTTATCAATTGTACGCCCTCTTCAGTCCTTAATGGTGACACTTTGTACCTGACTCTGTTTCCTTCCAACCCTTTGTTTCCTATTGATCCAAAAATCTTTGAGTGTGTCTATTTTGTTCACGATGTTCATCCTACTGTTGCAAAACTTGATCCCAAGTCTCTCAAGTGTGTCTTTCTTGGGTATTCTAGGGGTGCAAAAGGGTTATTAATGTTTCTCTCCCACTCTTTATCATTATCTTGTGTCTATAGACATCACCTTCTATAAGTCAACTACATTCTTTCCTTTCTCTTCTCCGCCTCAATCCTCTATTGAGGCAGATGATCTTGATGATCTCCTTGTGTATTAGGTTTACTTAGCAGTAGTGCAAACACCTGTTCTAGCACCTGTTAAACCACCTCTCCATCATGTTTATCGAAAACATCCTAGGGAGAGTAATGTAGTCGATCAGGTTCATGACCCACCCGTGCCCACTTTGGTGTCTGGTCGGAAACAAGTACTTATTGTTCCTACTATCGAATCTGCCCCTAAGCCCGAAACTAAGCCTACACCTGTTCTTGATTCTAATAGTGTCCTTGCACTTAATCCTTCTGATGACTTGTCCATTGCCCTTCAAAAAGGTAAACATACTTTCACCTATTGTAATACCCCGAATTTTGAGACTCGAGGTTAGAGAATAAGCCTGAGAGAAGTGGACTGTTAAGCCCCATTTTAGCAAGATCCCAAATTGTAATTAAGGGTTAATGATTTCAAAAGTGGATGTGGTTAGTGATAAATAACCCTTTTGGAGAATATGATGTGGTTTGACACTCGAATGTGATTTGTGTGTGTTGTGAGCAGCGCCGAAACCCTGTATTTGAGTTCAATTGTGGATTAACATCCAAATTGACTTAGAATAGAGGGAAGAATTGAATGTGAATTGTGTTCACATGTTGAGATTGTTGTGAAAACATGTCAATGTGAGGTGAATTTGATTGATTTGGTGTTTACAATGGATTCCTTGGGAAAATTTATGTGGGAATGATGTTTGATATGAAAATGGAACCAATAAAAGCAAAGATGCAAAATCTGAAATTCTGTCCAGTGAAACTCTATTCTGGGCAGTCAGTTTGTGTGAATGATTTGAATGACAAATGGTATCTAAAAATTCTGAAACTTTCCAATCTTATAGTTCACATCTGAAGCTTTAAAATGGACATATAATTTGTGCCATTTTGCTTTGTGAACTAGGAGATATGACTGTCCAAAGTTTGGGATGGAAACTGAACTCTGTTTTGGGGCAGTGATGAGTTTTATGTAATTCTGGAATTTTGTGGTGATTTTTAGTAATGGCCAATATTTTTCCTATGAATAGGACTTAAATATCTTTCATTTGGCTTTAGAATCACCTCATTTTGAGTTTTCTAGAATTAGTTATGATTTTTCAAAGTTTGGGCAGAAAATCTGCCAGAAAATCCGAAAATGGGAATTATGACATCATCAAAATAAAAGATGACATCAGCATGGAAATTAAAACATTTTCTCATCATCTTTAGCTCTCATTTTCGTGCTGAACCAGAAGCAAGAGAGAGAGAAAGTTTGAGAGCTTTTAGAGAGAGAAAGAAAGGAGAAATCTCACAAGGTAGATCGATTTCTTCGGTGAATTCGTACCTAACGTGTATAATCCTTCTCCTAAGTTATTCCTCTATGTGAATTAAGGTCTTGAAGCAAGGAATTTCATTGTTTAAAGAGGCTAGTGTTCAGCCATAAGAAGGATAAGCCAGAAGGAGCTTAAGGTAACCTTCGAAACTTCAATCTTTGATTGTTCTGGCTGCTGTGGTTGATTTAATCGGTGAAATTTCACCGGATTGTCTTTCTTTGTAAATTTGGAAAATGGGTTGGCCTAGGTGTTATGCTACCCAAATTGATACTAAATGGTAGTTCTAACCCAATGTAATGGTTAATAAAGTGGTTAGGTGTAACCCCCTGCCTTTAAACATGTAATTATAATTCGATAATACATATTTAAATCGGATTAGAGACCATTGGATGCTTTAACCTCGTTTTAAACTTTCTGTCTCAGTAAAATTTTTACAAAACTTTCAAAACTCTTTTTTTTTCCATCTAGGTCTCAATTTCAATATTCGAATATAATTACCTGTGCAGTTAATGTACATTCAATCATATCAGAGTGTATAACCACATCCCCGGCAACTCCCGGGTTCTATGCATAAAAACCTGAAGGTTTATAAGTATACACTAGGGGATTACACAACCAAAATCAAATGTAGTGTTCCTGATTCAGAATATATAGTAATCCCGAGTTCAAAATACTTAACCAACGTTTCCAACTCAACTATATACCCCCAAGGGCCCTAATTGCTCCGGGTTGGCCGCTTCTCCTTTGAACCACACGCCCTGTCTGAAATGTTAGTCATAGGAAAGAATGAGATTCAAGAGAATCTCAGTAGTAACAAACCACTCACACAATGCATAAACACAAAGCATGTATATAAATCACAAACAGCAGCAGCAGCAGCAATCTCAGAGATACATGGTTTTCACCAAAAACGACAGCACTCACGGCTGTATACACAATACGACAGCTCTCGCTGTAATCATAATCACGACAGCTTACGCTGTAATCACCATCACGACATCTTACGCTGTAATCACAATAACGACAGCTTACGCTGTAAACGACAGCTTAAGCTGTAAACGACAGCTATCACCAGCTGTAACCGCAGCAGCATCAAAGATTCATCACAGAACAGTGATAACGCACACATACAGAGCATTACACATAGTATAAGAGAGAGAGTCACTACCTTGTCCTTTCCTGATGTCCTTCGACGCAGTTGGCTCACGAGGGCGGCAAATATCGAATCCTGCAATTCCAAATGCACCATTTAGACACTTCCATAGTGTTACTTGGGGTTATATGAGTCTATAATGAAAATTTACAAAAATACCCCCGGGGACCCGGCCTGGGCCCGCCGTACCCGGTCCGGTTGCACTTTTCCCAAAATTCTAATCTGGGCTATCCTAACATATTTCCGCCCAAGGAATCCATTTTCGGACTTGGAATTATCAAATTCAATGTCAAATTACGAAATTGCCCTTGGCAGCCCTACTTTTAGGGTTTTAGGGGTGTTTCCGTAATTATGCTTTCTCAGCCTTTTTTGAAAAAGTGCCCAACTGTAACCCCACCTATTTTCGCCCACTGAATCCAATGGAATCATCAAATCATTGAAAATCCAACTCTAAGACCCATTTACAGCCTTGGCCGAAATATACATGTTCTTGGGGAAAAATTGGGGTTTTACGATTTCGGCTCCGTAAACGCGTTCCTTTCTACTCCTAACCACTTTATTAACCATTACATTAGGTTAAAACTAACATTAAAACCCAATTTGAGCAGCATAACCCCTAGGAAACTCAATTTCCAAACTTTAAAACCAATGGCAATCCGGCGAAATTTCACCGATTAAATTGCCCACAGCAGCCAGAATAAGCAATATACGAAAGTTTGGAAGTTACCTCAAGCTCCCTCTGGCTTTTCTCAAATTTGGCTGAACCCTAGCCTCTTTGAAACACCAAATTTTGAGCTTCAAAACCTTAAAGAATTAAGAGGAGTAGCTTAGAGTTGGAATTATACGCGTTAGGAGCTAGATCGTCAGAGAAATCAGCTTACCTTGCGAGATTTCTTCCTCTTTTTCTCTCTTTTCTCCAAGCTCTCTTCACGTCTTTTTTTTCTCTGGAATGGGTCGGGAATGGCTGATCAAGATGATGGAATTGCTTTTAATTCCATGTTGATGTCACCTTACCACATGATGATGTCATAATTTCTAATTTCACATTTTCGGATTTTCTGGCAGATTTTCTGCCCAACTTTGAAAAATCATAACTAATTCTAGAAAAATCTAAATGAGGTGATTCCAAAGCCAAATGAAAGATATTTAAGTCCTCTTCATAGGAAAAATATTGGACATTACTGAAAATCACCAAAAAATTCCCAGAATTTCAATCTTTGCATACTGTTCCAGAAAATAATTAATTTCGCTGGGCAAACTTCAAAAATCCAAAACTCTTAGGTCACAAATCAAAATGATACAAATTATATGTTCATTTTGAAGCTTGACATGTGAACTTTAATACTGGAAAATTTCAGAATTTTTATACACCATTTGCCTATTTAAAACGTCCATACAAATTGGCTGCCCTGTACAGAGTTTCAATAGACAGAGTTTTCAACTTTTGCACGATTGTTCCCAATGGTTCCAATTTCATACCAAACATCATTCCCACATAAATTTTCACAAGGAATCCATTGGAATCATTAAAATATCCAAATTCCCATCACACATTCTTCAAAAGTGTTTATTCAACAATAATTACATCCACTTTTGAAGTCATTAGCCCTTAATCACTTTTTGGGATATTACATTAGGAGTAGAAAGAAACACGTTTATAGAGCCGAAACCGAAAAACCCCAATTTTCCCTCGAGTACTTGTATATTTTGGTTATGGCTATAAATGGGTCTTAGAGTTGGATTTTCAATGATTTTATGGTTCCATTGAGTTCAGGACCGAAAATTAGGTGGGGTTACAATTGGTCACTTTTTCAGAAAAGGCCGAAAAAGCATAATTACAAAAACACCCTTGAAACCCTTAAAGTGGGGCTGCCAAGGGTAAATTTATAAATTGACATTGAATTTGATAATTCCGAGTCTGAAAATGGATTCCTTGGGGCGAAAATATGTTAGAATAGCCCATGTCAAAATTTCAAGAAAAGTACAGCCGGCCCGGGTCCCAGGGGTATTTTAGTAAATTTTCAATATAGCCTCATATAACCCCCAGAAACACTATGGAAGTGTCTAAATAGTACATTTGACATTGTAGGATCGAATGTGAAGCCCCGAGTTGCTAGCACGCAAATCAAGGAGAAAAGACTGGAGGTAGGGAATTTATCTCTCCTACATGCTCTGATAACTGTATTAATGTGTTGATGCATGTTATTGCTTTGCTTGATTATTTGGAACATGTATGAATGATTTGAAGCTATGTTTCAATATATGCTATGGCCATATGTGTATCGTTTGAAGCATTGAGCTTATAGATTTGTCATTGTATGTGTGCATGAGTTATGTGATGCAAGCATGTTATGCATTAAACACTTATCTTTCCTGCATATTGATAATGTTTCCCTACTGAGATTCTCTCGAATCTCACCCTCCCCTACCAACAATTTAGACAGGGCAAGTGGCTCGTGGAGGGAGCGGCTAGAACTCCATCGAGATGAGAGTTGGTAGTTGGTTATCAATGAGTTGTGAAGACTGTATATGATTCGGTTGAATATAGGGTTATGAATTTGAGATGAGATTGTTTAATCCCTATTTGAAGAATTGTAATGGACAATTGTGCCCTGTGTATCTTTAGCGAAGGTATGTACCCGGGATTGCCGAGATGATTATGTTGTGCACTCTGATATTTATATGAATGTGATTTATCTTCGCATAGTAATTGTATTTGAAATATCTTTGCGTAGTAATTGTATTCGAAATATCTTTGCGTAGTAATTGTATTCGAAATGTGAATATGAAACCAAGTTAATTAGATTTTAAAAGGTATTTGTGAAAACTCTATCTCAAGGATGGGATTTTAAATGAGTTTTGATTATTATTGGTTTCTATTGCACTTTAATCGCGTATTTCAGATATAATTACGAAGGGGGTTACACCTATCCTATCTCTTCTTTTGTTTCCTGTAACTACTTGTCTCCTCCATTGTGTTCCTTCATATTATCCTTAGAATCTATCACTGTTCCCACCACTCTCTACCAAGCTTTAGCCCATTCTGGTTGGCGTGCTGCGATAGGAGAGGAAATGATGGCCCTTGATAAGGCAGGTAGTTGGACTCTCATTGATTCACCTCTGGGAAAGAAGGCTATTGAGTGTAAGTGGGTGTTCACGGTTAAGATGAAAGCTGATCGCACCTTGGAATGTTTGAAAGCTTGACTGGTTGCCGAGGTAAATATTCAGACATATGGTATTGACTATTCTAAAACCTTCTCCCCTATGGCAAAATTGTCCTCTGTTCGTCTCTTCATTTCTATGGCAGCTACTTATAATTAGGATCTTCATCAGTAGGATATTAGGAATGCTTTCTTCAATGGTGGTCTTTTTGAGGAAGTTTACATGAATCAACCACTTGGTGTTGTTGCTCAGGGGGGCATGGGAAAGTATGCCACCTTCAAAAGTCTTTATATGGTTTAAAGTAGAGCCATTGTGCTTGGTTTGACAAGTTTAGCTCTATGGTTAAGAAATTTGGTATGAATTAGAGTAAGTGAGATCACTCTATGTTTTATTAGTGGACGGATGCAAGCATGATTCTCTTAGTGATATTTGTTGATGACATTGTGATTACAGGGAGCAATGCATTAGGAATTTAATCACTCAAGTATCATCTAAACACAGAATACCCCATATTTGAAGGACAACTTTGACATTGAAGCAATACACCAACAAAAAGGACTAGTTTCTCTCAAATACAGAGGCATGCAATTCACAAACAGTGGTAATAATTTCTCTCAGATATAGGGAATGTTATGCTAGGAGCATCCTCTTGTAGAGACTACTTTTTTCAGGATGTGAGGAAGGTAAAAGTTAAAACTTCTCCCAACTAGATTTACTCTATACGCAAGAGTTGGGACTCAAATCATCAACCACGTACTTGCTTTGAGTGGTTAGTGACCATCCCAAATTTATGGTACGAGAGATTTAGAGTCGATGGAAAATTTTTATCTATTGTATTTTAAAAAAAATTAAAAATTTTTAATTAATCTTTTACTTAATTATTTATTTATTTTTTGCTGGGCATAAGTATCCGTATATTGGATATAACCCTGTTTGAAGCACTATCTCTTTTTTTTTTTTGTGCCAATTGTTTGAAGCACTATCAAACATTAAATATGGGCACCATTCTCAAGAGAATTCGGACTTTGATTTGTCAAGTTGCGAGAGACTAGCTTCTTTTACTAAACCTAACCCTTTTGGTAAAATTTTTCCTCATCCCCTCCAAATTCCTGGTACCAAATAGCACATTATGTAATGTATGTATGTATGAATTTTCTATTCTTATTAAGAAAAGCAAATAAAATAGATATTCAGGCAATAAAATATAATAAATTAAGAATTAATGAAATCTATTAGGTTCAACAGAATCATACTCACCTCTCCGGCGACCATTGCCGTTGTTGAACGTATCTGCAAGATTGACTCCACCCACTGGGTGATTTATTATCCACATGAACAGCTTCTGATGCTTGGCACACAATTTTAACACTGAAAATCCCGGAAGCAGCCAGCATTATGCCGATAACAATCCAAAGCGAACAGGTACAAAGATAAGAACTTGACTCAGCCACGACCAGGTACGAGAGACGAAGGCGTAGATGGTAATTAATGGTGGTAGCTTCAGAACTCTCTGCCGCCGCCGGGTCTCTCTGGCCAGCTATATTGTGTCTGTAATGTCGACTTCAGGCTAGATAGATTCTGCATTAATTGGCTCTTTAATTTTGGTTCTCTCGGATGTGGAATAGAAAAACCACTATCCCGTAATGGGGCACAGGAATATGCTGGATGAGAATATTATGTAAATGTGGTCAAACAAGGTTAGATTTTTATCAGTTTGGTCATGTTCTTTTGTGTGCACTGGGGTATTTCCCAGCCGAGATGTGAGAACTGATTCCTTCCAGGGCATAGAGAACAGTGAAGTCGGGCTTTGCTTCTCGCTGCTAACCTCAAAGCCTTGTCATGTTTTTTTTGTTGTTGCGATAACCTTGTCTCCGGTAAGGAGAAGACGACGCAATAGTGAGGAGAATTAGGAACTAAAATATTATTAAACGGAGGAATATGCGGAGATATTTAGTGGAGAAACATTTAGGAGATTTATTTATAATTTATAGTATAATACTCTAAAACCATTAACATTCTAAAAAATTATTCAAGTATATTTTTTAATTAAAAATCATATTAGAATAATTTTTCTTATAGTTTGGTTCGATTCTAGGAGAGATAATTACATGTAATCATAATGTAACAGACTAATGTTTGGGTGGGCATATGTAATATAAAGTGGATTAAATTTTGTAATCTGTATTACCTCGCTTGATATAATCAGGATTACAACTGATGAATGGGGATGCGGACATCCTGTAATCAAACAAAAAAGACACTACTGCTATCATAATTTTTAAATTGATCAAAGTGCCCACCTATAAACGTTATTAACTATTAAATAATTACAACAACTAAATATTAAAACATTAATTAATAATATAAAAATTTAAAAAATATTCCCCATTAAAAAATTTAAAAATTATATTCTACCATTAAAAAAATGTTAAAATATCCCATTAAATAATATACCCACCATTAAATATTAAAAAAATACCATGAATGCAACATGTTGCATAATTTTTTTTTATATGCACCTATTGCATAATATTTCCACATTAAATATTAAAACATTAGTATGAACCCAACCTACATAGTACGTAATATTTCCATAATTAAATATTAAAAAATTACTATGAACCCAACATGTACATTGTACAAATTGAAAAAATTACCATGAATCTAACGTGTACCTTATACATATATGTGTAGATATGGGTAACCTTATCTTTTGATATATTATTTCCATATGCTCTCATGTTCGATGTAATTTAACCAAACATTTTTATGCATATGCATTATCTTTTCTTAATGACGAACTAAACAATTTTATGTAATCATCATTATATTACGTTCCATTATATTGCATTACATTCTTTTATATTACCTATGATTTCATGAACCAAATGGGCACTTACTAATTTACTGTTCATTATACCAAATCCCTATATTTTATCTTTTTTACATTAATATTTATTAATGATATATTTAATAGTTTTACCATTTTTCGATGAACTATTTAATAATTAATATTTTTACTAATTTTAAAAAACTTTAGCAACAAGTTGTTGGTTGAGATGGTAAGTGATCTCACCTTAGGAGGAGAACACAAGTTTGAACACTAGGAAGCACACTGTTTATGAGTGTAAATGGTCTATTAAAGGTGCAAGTGTACACTGTCATAAACAAGTAATACATAAGTGGGTAGAGTATCGTTTCCACTAGGATTGATTACTAAGTACCAAAATCAGTAATCTTAATTCTATTAGATTGATCGATTAGTTGGTGATCATGATTGAGATTACAAAATTAAAAATGATTAAATATGAATGTAAATGATATAAAAACAATTATGTGAAAAAGCCCTAGGGATCATATTTCACTTAACAAATTTTGGATTGAATCACCTATTTATTCTAGTCCAATTTATTCCATATGATTGATAGCCAAGTTTCCCTAATTTAATTACTAACATCTTCCAAGGTCAAACAATTCTATAATTAATTGTCAATTCAATATATCCCTATATGAATTAAAGCAATCAATCATGCATTAAGATTTATGAAACTCCTTAAGACTAAACAACTCATATGAATATATTCCTAATTTATGTGCAAATATGGTTTCAATTGTAGGATCTACACATATGCATCTCCTTCCGGTCTCAACATACATATTAAAATCATTCAAAAGATGAACAATCAATTGAAAGCATTAAGAACACTAATCAAAACTTAATCATGAAGGAAATATTAAAACTAGATTTAATAAGTTAAGATTCAATCCGTCTTTAATAAGCTACATTATTACCCTAAGAAAATGAAAATTTCGCTCATGATGAAATTAAAAACAAAAGAAAAATAAATTGAAAACATTATAAACCTTGCATAAAACTCAATTATTAAATTCTAAAGCACAATGATACAACTATAAGATGCATGAAAATGGAAAAATCTAGCTTCTATATAGGAGGTAAAACCTTCCATGTAGGGGTCAACCTATACTATCCAAAAAGGATGACTACCTAAGCCTTCCATGAAGGAGGCATGCAAGAAACAAATACAATATGTTATGAGTGTAAATGGTCTATTAAATAGTGCAAGTGTACAATGTCGTAATCAAGTAATATAGAAGTGAGTAGAGTATCGTTCCCACGAGGATTGATCACTAAGTACCAAAATGGGTAATTTTAATTCTATTTAGTTGATCGAATAGTTGGTGATTGAGAGTACGAAATTACAAATGATTAAATATGAATGAAAATGATATGAAACAACTATGAGAAAAAGTTTTAGGGGTCATATTTCACTTAATAAATTCTGGATTGAATCACTTATCTATTTTAGCCCAATCTGTTCCCCATGATTGATAGTCAAGTTTCCCTAATTTAATTACTAGCCTTTTCCAAGGTCAAACAATTCTATAATTAATTGATAATCCAACATATTCCTATATGAATTTAAGCAGTTAATTATGCATTAAGATTCATGAAACTCATTCATACTACACAACTCATATGAATATATTCCTATTTCATATGTAAGTCATGGTTTTAATTATAGGATTTATACACATGCATCTCCTTCCGGTCTCAACATGCATATTGAAATCATTCAAAAGCATTAATAATAATAATTAAAACTCAATCATAAAAGAGAAATTCAAACTAGATTTAATAAGTTAAGATTCAACCCGTCATTAGTAAACTACGCCATCACATTAGGAAAATGGAAATTTAGCTTATGATGAAATTAAAAACAATAATAAAATAAATTAAAAGCTTCATAAACATTACAATAGACTTAATTATTCAATAAAAATACAACCACAAGATGTATGAAAATAAAAAATCTAGCCTTCCAAATAGGAGATAAAACCTTCCATGTAGGAGGCATGCAAAAAACAAATACAATGCATGAAATTAAGTCTCAGATGATGGTATGTAAATAGAGAAGAAAGGAGAGTAATGAAATGGTGTGTAAGTGGAGAAGAGATGAGAGTAATGGAAATGAAATGGTGTGTATGGAGAGGAGATAAGAGTAATGGATATGAATAGGATTGTAAGTGAAGAAGAGAGGAGAGTAATGGATATGAATTTTGTGTGTTAAATGTGAAGGTGAGGGTGACTATATATAGGGAAGAATGGAGTAGGGTAGGTAAAGTGGTAGATGAAATAGTAGATAGAATGTGGTAGAAGAAGTAGTAGGTGAAAAGAAAGATGAAGTGGTAGATGAAATGTGCTAGATAGAATGTGGTAGAAGAAGTAGTAGGTGAAAAGGAAGATGAAGTGGTAAATGAAATGTTGGTGAAATGGTAGATGATTCCCGTTCTCAAATTTCAAGCAAAATTCAAAACCCTTGGAAATAGAACTGAATTTTGGTCTCAACATAAAAGTTGTAGAGTTCTTTCTTAGCTTTTTATCTATATAAAGAACATCCCAATCCGACATCTAGAGCTCCAGATATTGCCTGAAAATTGAAAGAGGGTCTAATTTAGTATTTTTCAAGAAATTCTATTTTATGCCAAAATCATTATTTATTTATTAATTACACCCAAATTTATTAAATTGAGCTCAAATATCATCCACAAAAATCATCATATAAGGGAAATTAATATGCAAATATTTTACTTATCACAATACATGAAATTAATTATAAGATTGTGTGTTTCCTTGTGTCTTGAGCTCCTCTATTTATAGATGGAGAGGGTACAAAAATTTCCACATTGTTAGGCATGAATTTTTAACCTTAAGCTACCAATATTGACCTTGTGTCTGCTAAACTTCTTTATTACTGCTAATTTTGATATTCAGTCAGTGGAATTTCACAATGTGATCTTTATGAAAGTTGTAGCTCTATATCTTAGCTTGAAGACACAATTAGAAGCTCCCCATTTCAACATTTGCAGCTTATGTTATGGTCACATTAGTGGGTAAAGGTCAGTCAGTGACAAATTCTCATCCTCAAATTTCAAGTAAAATTCAAAACCCTTGAAGGTAGAACTATGTTTTGGGCTCAACATAAAAGTTGTAGAACTTTGCCTTAACCTCTTATCCATGTAAAGAACGTCCCAATCCAACATTTAGAGCTTCATATATTGCTTGAAAACTGAAACATGGTCAAATTCTGTATTTTTCATAAATTCTATTTTATGCCAAAATTATCATTTATTTATCAATAACACTCAAATTCATTAAATTAAGCTCAAATATCATCCATAAAATCATCATATAAGAGAAAATAAATATGCAAATATTTTACTTATTGTCACTCATTAAAAGAGACAAAAACCCTTTACGCTTTAAACCTCAAAAGGAAAAATCCTTAAAAAATTTAAGTAATTTATCTTTTATTATTAATATTTATTAATTATCTATTTAATATTTTTACAAAATTTTGAAAAATTTAAGAAAATTTTTATGTGAAAAATATGAACAACTTGATTGAAAATTTGAGTAATTTTTCAACAACATTTGTTTAATGAAATATATTTAAAAATTTTGGATTGTAATATATTAATATAAGGATTTCAAAATTATATCATTTTATAATTTTATAGTTTAATTAAAAAACACACACACGCACACATTATTGGAAAACATTTTAGGCAACATTTGTATTTCAAATATTACACCATAAGTAAGTTTTAATAAATAAATTTTAATAAATAAACGATATTAACATTTAAATTTTTTGACAAATAAAAACTTATATTTATAAAATTAATTAACTTTGAAATTATAAAAGCTTGAAAGAATATATTAAAATTATTTTTTTTATGAAGAATTGTGATTAATATTATTACATAATACTTATGTTAAGGAGGGGCATTTCAGTCAAAATAATCAGTCAATGCTGTAATTTAATGATCAATTAATGGTTCAGTGGATTCAAGTTGAATCCAAAACTAGAAGGGAGGATTATGCACAACATAAACATATTCTGACCTCCCTTGTATATTGGCTTAATTACACCGATATCCCCTCTATTGTGAAAATATATATTTAATTCTAGACTATTAACACTATTAAGAGTATTCTAAGAAATTATTTTTGATTAAAATTTTTATTGAAATTAATTTTACCTACTAATTTAATCTTTATGATGCTAAATCTCTACTTTCGGTTAAAACTGTTATAAATAATTTAAGAGTTTTCTTTTTTTCCCTTTTTTTCTTAAATTCCCCCCCCCCTTTTTTCTTATATTTTTTATGAATAATTAATTTAGCTAATATTATAAAAAACTTGATTGTTACATTTCATTAATTCTTTTAATAATTATATACAAACTGAATATGATTATAAGATTTTTAGAATTTTTTTTTTCAAAAAAATATGTATTGTAAATTTAAGGAATTTACATAATCTCTTAAATTTTAAACCTTTTATACTCTATGACAAAATAAGATATATTTGAAATATATTTTTATCTACTTCAAAGAACTCTGAACAAATAAGTTTCAAAAAATGTGAGGAAAAATAAAAAAAAATATAAATTTTATAATATAATCAAAATTAATAAATTTTATAACCTTATCTAATATAAATTTTTAATTTGGTTGTATAATTTATTATAAATATAAATGTTTAAATAATTCTTTTGTTAAAAAGGGATAATTTTGTCAAAATCCGAGTTTAAAATCAAATTTAATGATCAACTAATGGTTTGATGGATGGAAATCAATTTTTAAAAATATAAGGAAGGTTTGTGTAAAATGCATTTTAATTTTAAAGGAGGTTTATATGGGTTTTCAAAATAGAGAAGAGGTTTTTGTAATGTTTTACTCTTAAGTTTAAGGAAGGTCCATATGTGGTTTCAAAATAGAATGGAAGTCCCTATAATTTAGAGTAAATAAAAGGGAGGTTGATATATTTTGCTCTACAATTTATAAGTTATAACTATGAGTGTCAGCCATCTTTGAACTAATAATCATAAAGGATACGGATTGATTTAATTTATAATCAATCAATTATTAAAAAGTGAGCCTTTTCAATGGCTATTTATTTCTATTCATTCATAATAGAATCATCATCAGCATAATGTAATGTTCCAAAATTTGTATAAGGGCTCATTGACTCCAAAAGAGAATGTAATGAACGCTAGAAAAACACTTTTGGGGAATAAAGTGTGAATTATGACTCGAATTAACAGTATAAAATGGCCAACCCCAGTATTTAAGTTTAATTATGATAACAAAGTCTAAGTTGAACTAAATGAGAAGGGAATGGTGCATGGCAAGAGAAAAGGGAAGTAGATAATACACCAAGTAGCCAATCTAATTAAAATTACCATAGTCTGAGGCAAAAATGGAAGAAAGAAATTACCGGTCAATTAGTTAGTAACTTCCTCTCCTCTTGGAAGAAGAAATTGGCCGTTAACTAAAAGAAAAAGAAGGATGACTAAATGACTAATTTAATTAGTTAGGGTAACTAAGTAGTTACTTGCTTTTTGTTGAAGTCATAGGATGAAGACATTTGACACCATTTGAGTTAAGCAACCAGAATTGGAAAAGTTAAACATTTAATTCTCCCTCTCTCCTCTCAATTTCGAAGAAAGGACCAAAAGGGGCTGAAGATATTTCATTTTATCACTTCACTCTCTTTCTTCAAGCTCTCCTAAGGTCGGATAAGGCCAAGAGTAGGAGAGAGAAAGAAGCTCAAGTTAAGGTGAGCTCTTTCTCTTAGGTTTTGACATTGTTAATCATCTCTATTGCTTAAAACCTCTTCCTTAACCTTGTTCCTTTTGATGAGAGCTTCATTTCTATGGTTTAGTTTTTCAAGAGGAGGTGTTTTGTGTGCTCAAAGAAGAACTAAAGGCTGAGAATCACAGAACAACCTAGAGAAAGTGCTAGAGTTGAGTAAGAGCAACCTTTTGATGTATGTATTGTGATGATTGGTTGAGAACTTTAGGTTGTGTAATTTTGCTATATTTTTTATTGAATTAGGTTTTTGAAGTTTCATGGTATTTTGATTGTACAAATGGTGTCTTGTGGTGTGTAATGGGCATATGAAACTAGTTTGAGGCTTGGATGGGAAGTTTGGAAATTGTTGGAGTTTTGTGCATAACTTCTACCAAAATAGGACATAGAAAAGGAATGGAAATTTGGTTGTTTTGAGGTTTCCATTGTGTTCTACAAAAAAAATTGTATGGGAATAGCCCTAGTTGTAAATTTTGGGCCATTGGGAATATATGTTGGAAAATTGAAAATGCTACCAATATAGGTTGTGTGCAGGGCAATCAGTTTTCATGACATTTTTAGAAAAAGTAAATGATGTTCAAAAATTGTAAAACTTTCAAGTCTAATAGCAGACATTTCAAACTTCAAATTGATATAAAATGGGTGTTATTTGAACATGTGTGCTAGAAGTTATGTATTTTTAAAATTTGAGGTTGAAATTGGAATTTATTTTGGAATAGTGTGGGAATTCAGAGAATTATGTATTTCTATGGTTTCAAGTGGTAATAGTTAATATTTTTCTTATATAGAGGACTTAAAAATCTTCACGTAGAACTACTCTATTTCAATTTTTGTAGATTAAGTTATGATTTTTGAAATTTCAGCCAAGAATAAGACAATTTCTTGGCAATAGCCAAAAGGTTCTTGGCTGCAGGAAAAAAGTTTCTGACCTATTTTTGGCCATAGCCAAAGGTTATTGGTTGGAGCCAACAATTTACTGACTATTTCTTGGCCATAGCCAGAGAATTCCTTGGCCGTGACCAACACCCAATTTTAACATTTTGTATTTTGAAAGGTGGTGTCTAGTCTAGCTTTCCATAACCCTCTTAGGCTTATGTTTGAGCTTTTAATAGCTACTTAAAGGACTCAAATGATAACCAACCCAAGTATTTTAGAGTTATTAAAGAATTTGAAATAAGGTAATAAGTAGTCGTCCTTAATTCTAATTTATAGGGATTTGGTATTTGCTTGATCGCAAGAAAGCAGTGCAAGAACAAGACCGAAAAGACCAAGGTAGTTACTCTTTTCTTGTATCATACGCAATGCTTTGTATGCATGTTCATATCATCCATTGTTACGAATGTTAAGAATATCAAGAATGTTATGAATGTTATGAATTGTCAAGAATGTCAAGAATGTGCGACTGTTATGAATGCTATTGTGTGATGATTGTTTGTATGCTCTGTGAAATTATATGTCATATAAGTGAATTGTTACTACTAGATTCATTTGAATCTCACTCTTTCTAATGACTAACCTACAGCAAGAGCAAGCGGCTCAAAGGGCAAGCAGGTAAACAATGACGACTAGAGCACATAAAAGGATTAGGACTTTTATTGGTTATCTAGTTTTGAAGAACTGTATATGATGTATATATAAAAGTATATTGTAAGACAAATACTCTTAATAATAGTAAAGGTACCAATTGTATACTGAATATTAGTACGTAATCGCTGCAAATGAACTAAAATAGGGTGATTATGCACTATGGATCCTTTAGTTAACGAACCTAACTTGAACATCTACCAAAAATTTTGATAAGTACTTTGATCTTAACAAATGTAAATAGAACCGAATGAGTCAAATAGATTTGAAAAGCGAAAATGAGACCATATCACAAATGTTTTAAAAAGTTTTTTTAAAAACCCGCTTAAGTACAAGACCGAACCTTGTATTGAAATCAAGATCCCAAATGAGTTAAAAACTATTTCTTGTCTCTGGTTTGACTTCATTACTTGTTTTAAACTGTTTTCAACACTTTGAAATAATGGTGTTACATTTTTGGTATCAGAGCATAGATTTTGACAAGTTTAGGTTGTTGCTAGTGTTCGTTGCTTCAGTTGATAGTTGCTAACCCGTGACTAGTGACTTTGTGTTAGGAACCATGGATGGTGGACAGGACTATGGAGCCAATCCCTCTTGTCAGTTAATCAGATGTCAGAGGAGAAGCGCATTTCGGAAGGGGAGCATATAGTAGTGTATAGGATGAAGGGCAGTGTTAAGGTGATGCATACTGCCAAGAAAAGAGTCCTTATTTGGGTAATGGTTAAGAAAGAGCCTAGACCAAGTAGAAGGTCTTTTGTTGGAGACAAGGATGACTTAGTAGTTGGAATGGTACCATAGGATATTGACTTTATCACTGATTCTAGGGCTTTGAAAGTCAAAGCACTTTTTGATCCCCATCCTAATGATGAATTGTGGAGGTGTATGAAGGTGTTATACCTCAGTAGTTATAACAAGTGTAGTACCACCCGATCACAATATAATATGTTCCTGTTTGATACATAATTGTTGTATAGTAAGCGGGATATGTATGAGTTGTGGATTACCAACAAAGTATGGATCAAGACCATTTTGGCCTACTTTCCTGATATAGTTTTCTAGTTTAAAAGAAGAATGATATAGTTGAGTAGGGTCCTTATGAGTTTCCTCCTTTCCTGGACCTTATTCTTGATGATGTATGGAACTATATGTAAATGATGTAATATCAAAATGAACCTGTGTGGTTAATACAAAGTAGTATAGGCTTCTTTTGGTGTAAATATTGAGCCTTATATTGTAAATATGACTGTTTGCGGTAATATATATGTATATATATATGTTCCTGCTATTTGTTAGTATATGAGTTTTAAGGAATATATGTATATGTGCAATATGATATTGATGTTGTGATTCCTTTGTAATAGTGAAAAGAAACAATGGTTCAACCGAAAGTTAGACTTATGGAACCAGAGTTTGAAGAGATAAATCACAACCCACTTGAACCTATACAAAAGATGCTTGGCATACTGATGGAGTAGCGGGATATGATTTATGAACTAAGGGAAGAGCTTTGAGAGGTGAAAGAAACACAAAATGAGGATAGAGAACCATTGATACATGATGAGACAAATCATAAAGAGACAGATGAAGGGTCGACCCAACTTGAAGGGTCACAACAACGTTTCAAACCGAACCAGGAATCTCATGGGGTGCCAGCCTATGATAAAAGAGATCTAAAGTTTTGAGTCTCTAAGTTTTGTAAGCATTTTCCCCTAGTGTTTAGAGGAAGATTTGATCTCCAAGCAGCTGAAGACTGGTTAGTTTGACTAGAAAAGATATTTGAAGTGTTAGAATGCCCGACTGAGGTAAAGGTACAGCTAACTATTTATAAGCTAGAGGGAGATGCTGTAGGTGGTGGAAGAATACCATCATGAAGCTGCAAACTCGAAATGTGTCTGTGACTTTGGAGATGTTCTAGGAAAATTTCAATGAAAAGTACTTTCCCAAGTCTGTTAGGCTTGAAAAAGAAAAAGAATTCTTGTCTATACAGCAAGGCAATAAAGAAACTTTTGATGACTCCTGTCTTGGTTTATTCGATTGGCTCATTACTCCTCTTACTTGTGACACAAATATGATGAAGAGTGGAGTTCTGACATGTTGATTTGAGGTCTAAGGCGTGATATGAAGAAAAGGTTAGTCTCCTGACAGCTCATAGTATTTAATAAAGCCATGGAAGAGTGACGGATTACTGAAAACAACCTGAGAGATCTGTATCCAGTTAAGAATGTTAGCAGCCGCAGTGAACCCAGTAAGGGAACTCTTCCTAGAAGTAAAAAGGTCAAGGGACCTCATTTAAGGGCAACAGTAAGAAACCATATCGGCTCGAGAATTATGGGGACTAGAAACCCCCATCACCATGGCCATGCCCTCGATGTGGCAGGATACATTTTGGCAGATCATGTGTGGGGAAAATAATTTGCTATAACTGTAAGCAAATAGGACATATTGCTAGTGACTGTCAGCACCATCCTGTAGAGCTAAGACCCCATAATCAAGGAGGGTGTTTACTATGACACACGCAGAGGCACGAAAGTCACTTGAACTTATTCAACGTAAAATCCTTCTCAATGGTAGTTTGCTGCAAGTTTTATTTTATTTGGGTGCTAGTCATTCCTTCATTGCTTATGATTGTATGAAGCACCTAGGACTGCATGTTCATAAACTACCATTTGACTTGGTTGTGTCAACACCGATGGGTGTCAAAACTATGACTGCTAATACTTGTTTGAATTGTGCGATAAACGTTGAGGGACATGAGTCTACGGTTGATTTGATTTGTTTTCCGCTCCAACAACTAGAAGTTATACTGGGTTTTGATTGGTTGACAACGAATGATGTGTTGTTGGATTGCGGAAGCAAGAGGATAGTTTCTTTTACTCCACAGAAGGATAATAATATAAGTGCTAGTATGAGTTTCCTCTCAATGGCTAGAGCTAAGAAATGCTAAAAAAGGGGGGGGGGTGCCAGGGGTACATAGTATTCTTTTCTATTCAGGAAGAGACAAAAGAAACTCTGGAGAATATACCCATAGTAAGGAATTTCCTGAAGTGTTTTCAGATAATATTAATGGATTGCCTCCAAAAAGGAAAGTGGAATTCACAATCAAAATTATGCCTAGAGCTGGATTCATATCAAAAGCCCCATATAGAATGGCTCCAAACAAGATGGTGGAGCTAAAGAAGAAAATTGAAGAGTTACTTGAGAAAGGGTTCATTTGACCCAGTGTCTATCCATGTTGAGCTCTAATACTATTCGTTAAGAAGAAAGCTGGAAGCCTAAGTAAATGTATAGATTCAAAGAGTTGAACAAAGTAATCATCAAGAACAAGTATCCACTTTTGAGAATTGACGACCTTCTATATTAGTTATCCAGTTTCTATGTATTTTCAAAGATAGATCAAAGGTCGGGTTATCATCAGCTACGAGTGAAAGCAGAAGATGTACTGGAGACTACTTTTAGGACTAGATATGGGCACTCTAAGTTCCTGATGATGTCCTTTAAATTAACTAATGCACCTGTCATATTCATGGACTACAAGAACATGAACATCATTTGAGAACAGTGTTGGGAATTTTGCGAGAAAATCAACTCTATGCCAAACTGAGCAAGTGTGAGTTTTGGCTTTTGGAAGTGAAATTTCTGGAAGTAGTACTAGACTAGAAGAGGCACTACAAAAAAAACGTGATTTAGTAGCGGTTAAAAATGGGTATTAGTAGCGGTTTAAACCGCTACAAACAACATTAGTAGCGGTTACCAGAACCGCTATTAAATCGTATGTTGCAAGCAGTTTTGTAGCGGTTATATAAAACCGCTATTCAATCAAAAATAACCGCTACATCCTTTGTAGCGGTTTAATCCAACCGCTACAACACCCTCATGAACGAAATTTTTTTCAGAGATATTTGTAGCAGTTATATAACCACTACAAATATAAAAAATTGAAAATTTGAGGCAGAAAAAATGACATTTTTTTTATTTTGTAGCGGTTAACAAACCGCTACTATTTTTGAATTTCATGAAATTTGTAGCGGTTATCAAAACCGCTACTAATTTCATGAAATTCAAAATTAGCGCTAAAAAAATTAAATTTGAGTTTTAAAAAGGCGCGTTATTTAGTAGCGGTTTAATAACCGTTACAAATATTTAAATTTTTTTAAAAAAATATACGATAATTTGTTTATGTTTTTTTAATATTAAATTAATAGTTTATTTTGTTATTATTTTATCTATTTTAATTAGCTTATTATTCAATAGTTTAACTTATTAATAAATTAAAAGGAAAACTGTAATTTAATTGGATTAGTATAAAATTTATATTAATAATATTATTAAGGATAGGTAGGTAATAAGGAATTATTATGTTGTCTAATATAATGTAATTGTGTATGAAAAATAGATGAAAATGAGATACAGCTCTGAAATATGTGGGGAAAAAATGGTTAGAATAAATTTTATAGAAAGGAAAGAAGTATTGTAAAAAAAATTAAAAATCTTGTTACCATATTTGATCGTATTATTCATTGCCTCTACTCATACGAAAGAAGTTGTAAATGAGAGAAAATGAAAGAAAGGTAAGGTGAAAAGAAATTGGGGAGTGTTTGAAACTGTTGCAGAGATATGCAAGTTTTTGGGTCTTACTGGTTATTACTGGTAGGGGTGTGCAACTTTTTCCATTCCCGGTCTTCCCGTCCTGATCTCGAACAAAATCCTGTCCCAAAAATTTAAGGACGGGAAAAATTCGGGATCGGGAATGGGATTTCCCTATCCTGACTTTTTCCCGATCCCTAATATATATATTATGTTTAAAATATTTAAGAAAGCAAGACCAAATGCAAAATAAAATGTGAAAATCTCTAACACCTTCAAGGTAATATCTATTCTTTTAGTTAATTTCATTTATTATTTATTAAACAATTCTAATTTTTTGTTCTTGTCTTTGTGTTTTTTGTAGCTAAATCGACAAATTTAAGCATGTATTGGATTAATGATATATTTTTATTGGACTAATTTGGTACAATATTATATTAGACAAATTATATATTTGTACTAGACTAAAGAAAATCCAACAAAAAAATTAATATAGGGAATTTTTTTAAAAAAAGAAATCTGGGATAGGGAAATTCCTGATCCCGATCCCAACCCCTTCTAAGGATTTGGATCGGGATCGGGAATGAAAATCATTCCTGAACCCTTCTAAGGATCAGGATTGGGAATGGAATTTCCTGATCCTGTCCCAATCTCGAACACCCCTAATTACTGGAGGTTCATTCATAATTTCTCCTGGATCGCCTTGCGAATGACCAAGCTTACACGAAAGGATCAACCTTTTAAGTAGGATGACCGATGTGAGAAGAGCTTCACTGAGTTGAAGAAGAGGTTGACGATGGCACCAGTGTTGATTATCCTCGATCCTAGCTTGACTTATGTAGTCTACAGTGATGCTAGTAAGCAGGGATTGAGATGTGTCCTAATGCTGCAGGGTAGAGTTGTGGCCTACGCCTCTCGACAGCTGAAGTATCATGAGATGAACTATCCCACTCATGATCTAGAGCTTGTGATAATCGTGTTTGCATTAAAAATATGGTGACATTATCTGTATGGTGTGATTGTGGAATTGTACTATGACCACAAGAGTCTCAAGTATTTGTATGACTAGAAAGAATTGAATATGAGATAGCGCAGGTGGATGGAGATGCTGAAAGATTACCACCTAGAGATCAAATATCATTCGGGAAAGCTAATGTCGTTATTGATATGCTTAGTCAGAAGGTGGTGCAAGTGGAAAAAATGATGATAAAGAAGGTGAAAGAGGTGAGCTTCACCCAAGAGGGGGTGAATTGGGTGATGTGATAAATTTTTCAGTTGATACGATGATATGAAAATAACTGTAGATAGAGCAAAGTTGAGAAGATTAGCACACATAGAGTTATACTGGTTAGGTCCAAAACCAGGCCTACATCCAATCCTTAGAGATCAAGACCTATTGAGATTTTCATTATTCTTCCAAGATCCAGTGGGCTCTTAAAATGACACAAGACAACAACCATCCTTGTATGGACTACGAGCAGAAGTATTCTAATACCTAGAATTTTCTCTCCCCCTGCGACAAGTCTTGTATACAGAAACAATCCTATAACCTTTCTTTCTTGCTTACGTATTCAAGTCTTACTAGTAGCAATGTTCTCTCCTACTTACACCCTTGTAAGTCTTACGAGTGCAATGTTCTCTCTTGCTTGCACCTTGTAAGTCTTACGAGTAGAAGGTTCTCCTAGGAATTCTCTCATCTGCTTCTCTCTTAAGGATATCTACCCATCAAGATCCCTCTATCTTAAGATCAAAATGAAAATATAGTTTTGAAGTGTATACTGACTCTCTCACAGAGTGAATATGATAAACAATGAAGTAGAATATGAATATAGAGAAAAATATGAAAAGTAGAGACTCATGTAATTGCTTGTGTATATCTCTTGTTTGATGTTCTCACTTTTTAATAGTCTTTGATGCCCTGTATTTATAGCCAGTTGATTTTTTTTGTTTTGTGATAGCCGTTGTGGAGTGAAGTGTAGCATTATAGAGTGGCATGTGTGTATTTCAAATCTCTAGACAAGATATCGTGGTAGGTCTGTAACATGCGTACTTAGCTGGTTGACTTTGAACGAAATGATTATGTCTGTCGTTTTTGACTTACCATATGCAACTCTGATCTAGACTTTCAATCTCCTGTTTTATACTTGAAGTATATGTTAAATGATGTTTAATGATAATAACAAGTGAAAACATTGTGAATAAAAAACATTTAACTATGTTCGGATTGATCGCTGTAAGTATATTGCGTTTTGGTTTCTAACAAAGTATCACTTGAGTGCACTAAGGCCTTACTCGAGTACAACATCAATTCTTCATATCTCCCCATACTTTTGTGTATCACTTCCTGGTGAATTTTCAAGAGTGCATTTTCTCACTTGAGTACATCTTGTCATACTCGAGTGCATTTGTATTTTTATGGACTCACGTCTCTAGATAACACTTGCAGCATATTTTTCAAGAGTGTGATTTTGCACTTATGAGTGCTGTGGGCCCTCACTCGAGTACATGGTTCCTTACTTAAGTGCATCAGTATATCCTTGCATCTAGCAACCCTTTGCTTAGCACTTGCATCAAAATCAAATGAAGTGTGTTTTCTTACTCACGAGTATTGCTCTATCACTCGAGTACCAAAGACATTACTCGAGTGTACTTGTCACTTTCAGGCTTTTCCTTGCTCTTGGACAAACACTTCCTTTACCACATTCACAGGACTCGAGTGACCTTGAGGCTCTTACTCAAGTGAGTCATTGCTCGAGTACAACAACTATTTTCTGTCTTTGACTTTGCTCTCTATCAAGAACATCCAAGAGTGTGCCTTCATGCCTGAGTGTAAATCTGGTCATCACTCGAGTGTAGTGCCTCTTACTCGAGCATTGCTGAAAAATCTCTGAACTCAGTAGCTCTTTGTAAAACACTTTCAAGCTAACACTTCCTGTACTCGAGTTCAAAACTGGTTCTCACTCGAGTACGAGCTTTATCAGTCAAGTGCATCAGTTAAAAACAAGTAAATTTCTCCTAACTTTGTGAAATGCATTTGGTAATCAATTGAATCAATATTTATGCCTTCAAAACATAAGTTTCTTACCAAAACACATAACCACCTCTTGTTATCATCAAAACTTCGAATCTAACATTCTCCCCCTTTTTGATGATGACAAAACCTTGTAATGAGATTGAAGACTTGATTGATTTGAAACATTTTTGAAAACATTCTTAAGATTTCCAAATGCACATTCACTAAATTTTTAAGTCACTTGACTCATTTTTGCACTTTACTTCAAGAACTTCCTAAAAAGCTTCCAATGGCCACTCAAGGCAAAGATAAGTCATAATACCACAAGAATTGAATAATAAACTTTTTGAACACTTAAAGAACATGAAAATAAGCATGGATTCATTGATAAACTTGAAAAGTACATTAGTAAATAGAAAATCAAAAACTACCCAAATGACATCCAAATACACCCATTAACACCAAAAATAGTAAAAATCAACAATTATCAACCCAGAACCCAAAATACATCGAATAAATAAAAATCCCCCTTAAACTAGCCCATCAGTCCAGCAGACAACTCAAAATACAATACATCACTTATTCTTCTCCCCTGTTTTGTCAACATTAGAAGGGGGCTGAGGAAAGATGATGTCAGATAGGTATGGCGGAGTGTATATCACTATAGCAGTGAATGGATAAATAGGATAAGGCTTTAATAGTAGAGATGGTGGCTGAGGAGCATAGGCTATAGGCTGGGATGATGATGCCTGATCAATGGTCACATCAATCGAGAAGCTGTCTTAGGATTGGTGTAAGTGAAGAGGACATAGGTCTATGTCTGGGATAGTGAAATGGTGGTGGTAGGTGTAGAAACTGGAACCATATCAGGCTGAGGAGTCAAAATTCGAGTATGCAAGAAAGTTTCTAAATCACTGATTCTCTTTGACTATTCTTCCTGAGCCTTAAACATTAAGTCAAAGTTGGTATTTTCCTTGTCTACCAACTTGGTGACTTGAAATTCCATCTTGTCAACCAATTTCTTGTATTCATTAAGCAATTCCCATTTCAAGCTTAGTTGATCATATTGGAAATTGTGCCTAAAGGGCCAATCATTAGACTTTGAACATTATTAATTTATTGAAATTTCTCTATTCTGTTATCATATTATTTTCATGTTAATTATGATAATTGTATCCTTGGATAAATCATAAAGATTATCCTAAAATGTCCCTGGTTGGTCATCTATGCGGGAGCAAAGATGAAATAAGACCAGTATGACTTTGATAAGATATGGAGATACGAATCAAAGTCTTAGGCACTTGTAAGAGTACAAGGTGCTGGACCGACCCACTATGAGAAAGTTACATGGATCAAGTCATAAGCTTTTCTCGTGTATAACCACATCATAATGCCCTTAGACCTGAGGTCATTGTGGATTTCTACATGAGAGTTGCTAAGCTTTGAGCTAGTCAAAAGTCACTTTTGATCGAGTGATGATAAAGGCTATGATCGGGCTTGGTGGTTTTTCATGCAGAGGAATATGAATGATCAAGATGGAATTTGTCCCTCATATTAGTAGAGAGATATTACTAGGCCCCTCGATGAGTGAGTATGAGAAATGTATGGCCATACTACAATGGAAAGGAGTTTCCATTTCTATTGTCAGGCTACTCAGGAATTGAGAAAGTAATGGTCAGGAATAAGAGGATGACATTATCCTTACCTTATCCTTGATTGATATATCGTGTGACAAAAGGGACGTGACATGGTTGTATGACAAGTTGCATCGTGTTAACGATCCTTATATGAATTGGGTAGTCATAATGTCTTGCTAGAGGCTGCTTGCGACTTGTGTGTTAATACAGTTATTGGCCCACTACCAACATCATATGGGCCTACAAGATCGCACACAAGAATAGCCCAACACGAGATAATGTTTAATTTAGGGTGGACGAATTTTATATTTATATATATAATATAAAATTCATTAATAATATTATATAGATATATATTTTTGAAATACATATATTATATATATATGTATATATATTTTATGATATTATTATATTGTGTTAGTTTTAAATTTAATTTATTAAGATATATTAAATTTAATAACTAACATGAAAGAGATATAGTATCTCAGATTTAATTTATGAAGATAAATTAAATCTAATGGCTCTTTATTTGGATTAAATAAATAGGTTAAATTGAAACTGTTGGACAGATTTAATTTAAACTGAATTTTTTTAATTAGCTCATCAAGGTAATTAATTGTTGATTAATTTTGAAATTAATGATGATTAATTTTGAAATTTGAATATAGCCCTCATAGGTTATAAACTTGATAGAGCAGATAGACTCATACACGCATGAGAATTCAGAGCCACAAGGGAAACCCTAGGAGACATTAGAGGTGCTAGCACGCAATCTTGGTTGGAGAGCATTCATGTGGATACCGATAGAGGGAGCGGATTTAACGTGTTGGCTCCTAGAGATCATGAAAACCTTAAGTTAAAAAGGTACGAGTTCTTTCTAACCCGATTTAAATGCCGTTGATAGATCCTCGATTAGGGTCAGTAAAATTTTAAAATTCTTCCGCTGTGCCTGCCGATCCTAACAGATCATATCAGTCAAACAACTTTAAAGTGAAACACTGTGGAAAGATGGAGGCAGAGATGGACCTCATGCAGAGGATTGAGCCTCATCACCTCTGGATGGTATGGCTTCTCTCTGAGATGTAGCCTTAGTCTTACTGACCGGGAAAGTAATCCTTATATGTGTCAACTGCTCTGCCAAACCTTGGGATTCTTACCTTCTTGTTTCCCTCCAAATAATACACCTTGTTGTGCTGAAGAATGAGAGAGACAAGTTGAGGATATGGTATTGTAGTGGATGTAGATGAAGAATATCAAAATATTCTCATCTCACTAAAAATCAACTCACCAACATCCCTTTGTTAGTTAGCTAGAAAGGAGGCCAACAAGTAGTAATCTCTCTGGGAAAAATGGGTAAAGTTTTTAGAATTGTTGATCATGCTCCGAGTGTAGATATAGTGAAGGGCATGGTGAGAGTCAGGCATATCGATAGGTTTGAAAATAGGGCTCCAACTGGGTCATCAGGTCTTAATCTCTGGAAGGCTTTATTGGCTAAGAGTGAGGGTGGATTGCTAGGAGGAGCTATATAGCCAAGAATGCTGTTGATGATAGAGGGGGAAATCATATGTTGGCCTCTAATAGAAGTGGATATTCCTTCCTTTATTATCTCTCCGACTCTAGATACAATGTTGTGCACTTTCATATTGTAATAAAATGTTCTCACAACAGTAGGGGAATATGGAAGATGCATACTCAACCAAAGTTCATAAAAATCCAAGAAGGGTCAGAAATTTAGACCATAGTTTATACTCAGATAGTCTAAATCCACATATACCATATGACAGAAACTATAATGAGCAAATTTAGTGTTATATACCTTCTAACTAAGTGGATTCAGTTCTTATGTATTAAAGCCTTCTGGAGGAACCATATCTTGATCTTCTTCCTTAAGAACCTGCGACGTGGATGGTACTCCTGAGTGTGAACCAGCATGACTAGTGAGTCCAACATGATAAGTGGCTGAGGCACCAGTCTGAGAGGCAATCTTGCTAACCAAGGAATCCAATTTTGATTTTTCCATTGCTTCTTGGAGTTGCTGGTTTAAGGAATCACTAGAGGAAGATTCTTGAGGTTCCTCTGTGGTTGTCTTCTTCTCTCTTGCTTTCACTTCTTTTGATTAAGAACGTGTGACACTGGGTTCCTTAAAGATGACACCCTTAGTTTTCTTTGGTGGAGGTTGAACTTCTTTGGATGGTTCTTGAATGTTGTACAGGATTCTTGGCTAAGCTAATTGTGCTAGTGTTGTTGCAGTAAATTGGCATCTCCGTCAAGTATATTCCCAAATTCTGAAGTTGTTTCTTCAACCATAGTACATGAGAACAACAACTTGCTGCAACTATGTATTCAACTTTAGTGGAAGAAAATGACACTATGTTCTGCTTCTTGTTGAACCATGATATAAGAGAACCTCCAAGAAATTGACATTATCTACTGGTACTTTTTCTGTCAGTTTTATGTCCTTCGTGATTTGAATCTGAATAGGCCATCAAATATTCTTTTTATCCTTTTGGATACCATAGGCCAAGTTCTACAGTGTCTCCTAGGTACTTGAATATTCTTTTTACAGTTTCTGCATATGACACCTTAGGAGCAAATTGAAACCTTGCACACATCCCAATGCTAAATTGTGTATCTGGCCTGCTTGCTATTAGATAGAGTATTGAGCCAATTATTCCCTTATATTTAGTAATGTTGAAGTTAGGGTCTTTTACATCAGCATCCAACAGTATGGTAGAACTCATTGGTGTATCAGCTCCATTAGAATTTTCCATTCCGTACTTCTTCAATAACTCCCTCAAATATTTGGTTTGAGATATAAATATCCCATTCCTCCATTGCTTGATTTGAAGTCCAAGAAAGAAATTTAATTCTCTTATCATAGATGTTTCAAATTCTCCCTGCATGAGCTTAGAAAATATTGACAAAGAGATTCATTAGTAGCACCAAAGATTATATCATCAACATATATTTGAACTATTAAAATATCATTTTTGTTATGTTTGATGAAAAGTGTCGTATCCACTTTTCCTCTAACAAAGTTTTGATTAAGAATAAACTTGCTTAGTCTTTTGTACCAAGCTTTGGGTGCTTGTTTTAAACCGTATAAAGCTTTTTTGGGTTTGAAAACATGATCAGGTTTTGAGTCATCTTCAAAACTAGGAGGTTGTTCTACATATACTTCCTCCATGATATAACCATTTAGAAAAGAACTTTTCACATCTATTTGATAAATTTTAAAACCTTTAATGCATACAAAGGTAAGAGTACTCGTATGGCTTTCAATCTTGCCACTGGAGCATATGTTTCCTCATAATTAATACCTTCTTCTTGATTATAGCCTTTATTAACTAACCTAGCCTTATTTATCACAATGATTGTTGATTCGTCAAGTTTGTTTTTGAAAACTCATTTGGTTCCTATAATTGATTGACCTTTTGGTCGAGGTACCAAATCTCAAACTTGATTTCTGTGAAATTGATTTAACTATTGTTGCATAGCAATCACCCAATCATTGTCAGAAAGTGATTTTTTTGCATTGGAAGGTTCAATCTCAGAAGTAAAAGTAGAAAATTTTACTTCATTAAGAATTCTATTTCTGATTTTGATGCCTTCGTGAATATCTCCAATTACTTGATCAATTAGATGATCTTTAATATGTCTCCATGCTTTTGGTTAAGCATGATCATCTACACCTTTTTCATTTTGAAAAAAAATCATCTGTTTGAAAATCATTTTGATTTGAAATGGTTAGATTTTTAGTTTTCTTTATCAAATCCATTTCTTCTTCATTAAAAGACTTTATCTGAGAATCAAGTTCATCAAACACAACATGAATGGACTCTTCAATAGTATTTGTTCTTTTATTAAACACTCTATATGCTTTACTTCTATTAGAATAACCTAGAAATTGTTAGAATCGGCTGACACCCAAGAAGGGGTGAATTGGGTGAAAGATAAAAACTTAAAAACTTTGAAAGTATTTTTGCATCTTAGTAAAAGTAATAAGTATGAAAGTAATGAATTATAACTTAACAGTTAGATTAAATAATGTATGCTAGAAATATAAGAGCTTAGAGAAGAGAATATGCAAACTGTGATTTATCCTGGTTCGGTCTAATTGTGATAACCTACGTCTAGTCCCGAGGCTCCTCCTGATATTTTCAAATCCACTATCTTCTTGTTTAATCCAGGCACAAGAAAAGCCTCTACAATCCACAGGTTTAGCCGAGCACTTGTGAAACCTTACAAATCTCTTACTGAAATACTCCCCCTTACAGCAAGTTTTACTAGTAGAGCAATCCTGAAGACGTTTCTCTCCTACTTACATATGCAAGTCTAACGAGTAGCAATGTTCTCTCCTGCTTACACCCCTGAGTCTTACAAGCAGCAATTGTAATACCCCGAATTTTGAGACTCGAGGTTAGAGAATAAGCCTGAGATTAGTGGATTGCTAAGCCCCGATTTAGCAAGATCCCAAATTGTGATTAGGGGTTAATGACTACAAAATTGGACATGGTTAGTGATTAATGAACCCTTTTAGAGAATATAAAGTGGATTGTAGTCGCGTGTGTTATGAGCAACGCCAAAACCCTGTATTTGAGTTCAATTGTGGATTAACATCCAAATTAACTTAGAATAGAGGGAAGAATTGAATGGGGTATTGTGATGGAAATGGTGTCATGTTGTGATATTTAATCATTGGAATTGATTTAAATTAGATTGGACACATTGGTTGCAAAATTGGAAATGCTGTCCAGTATGAATTCTGTCTGGGCAGTCTTCTCGTGTGGACGTTTTTACTAAGCAAATGATGTCAGAAAATTATGAACATTTCCAGTATTAAAGATCACATCCCAAGCTTCAAAATGGACATATACTTTCTGCCATTTAATGTTGGGAACTGGGAGATATGACTGTCCAAAATTTGAGGTCGAAAATGGACTCTGTTTTGGGGCAGTGATGAAATTTGTTTAATTCTGGAATTTTTTGGTGATTTCTGGTAATGGATTATATTTTTCCAATGAAGAGGACTTAAATACCTTTCATTTGGCTTTGGAATCACCTCATTTCTATTTTTCTAGAATTAGTTATGATTTTTCAAAGTTTGGGCAGAAAATCTTCCAGAAAATCCGAAAATGCCAATTTTGGGAATTATGACATCATCAAAAGGCAAGATGACATAAGCATGGAATTAAAACATCTTCTCATCATCTTCAGCTCTCATTTCCGACATGCTGCACAGCTGAATATGGAGAGAGGAGTTGAGAGAAAAATAGAGAGAAAGAGGAAGAAATCTCGCAAGGTAAGTCGATTTCTCCGACGATCTAGCTCCTAACGCGTATAACTCCAATACTAAGCTACTCCTTTATGTTCTTTAAGGTTTGTAAGCTCCTCTTTTGGTGTTTTGAAGTTAGGGTTTTCAGCCACAAGAAGGAAAAGCTAGTGGGAGCTTGAGGTAACTTCCAAACTCGTGCATATTGACTATTCTGGCTGTTATAGACAATTTAATCGGTGAAATTTCGCCGGATTGTCTTTGGTTCTAAAAATGGAAAATGGGTTTGTGGGGCTGTTATGCTGCCCAAATTGATACTAAATGGTAGTGCTAACCTAATGGAATAGTCAATAAAGTGGTTAGGAGTAGAAAGGAACGCGTTTACGGAGCCGAAACCGAAAAACTCAAATTTTTCCCGGAGTACTTGTATATTTTGGTTATGGCTATAAATGGGTCTTATAGTTGGATTTTCAATGATTTGATGGTTCCATTGAGTTCAGGAGCGAAAATTAGGTGGGGTTACAGTTGGTCACTTTTTCGGAACAGGCCGAAAAAGCATATTACGAAAACGCCCCTGAAACCCTTAAAGTGGGGTTGTCAAGGGTAATTTTGTAATTGACATTGAATTTGATAATTCTGAGTCCGGAAATGGATTCCTTGGGCAAAAATATGTTAGAATAGCCCATGTCAAAATTTCAGGAAAAGTACAGTCGGACCGGGTACGGTGGGGCTGGACCGGGTCCCCGGGGGCATTTTAGCAAATTTTCAATATAGCTTCATATGACCCTCAGAAACACTATGGAAGTATCTAAATAGTACATTTGACATTGTAGGATCGAATGTGAAGCCCCGAGTTGCTGGCACGTAAATCGAGGAGAAAAGACTGGAGGTAGGGAACTTATCTCTCCTGCATGCTCTGATAACTGTATTAATGTGTTGATGCATGTTATTGCTTTGCTTGATTATGTGGAACATGTATGAATGATTTGAAGCTATGTTTCAATATATGCTATGGCCATATGTGTATCGTTCGAAGCATTGAGCTTATAGATTTGTCATTGTATGTGTGCATGAGTTATGTGATGCAAGCATGTCATGCATTAAACACTTATCTTGCCTGCATATTGATAATGTTTCCCTACTAAGATTCTGTCGAATCTCACCCTCCCTTACCAACAATTTAGACAGGGCAAGTGGCTCGTGGAGGGAGCGGCAGGACTCATTCGAGATGAGATTGTGTAATCCCCATTTGAAGAATTGTAATGGGCAATTGTGCCCTGTATATCTTTAGCGAAGGTATGTACCCGAGATTGCCGGGATGATTATGTTGTGCACTCTGATATTTATATGAATGTGATTTATCTTCGCGTAGTAATTGTATTCGAAATGTGAATATGAGACCAAGTTTATAAATGATTTCGAAAGGTATTTTTGAAAACCCCATCATGTGATGGGTTAGTAAATGTTATTTGATTATTATTGGTCTCTATTTCATTTTAATTGTGTATTTCGGATATAATTACTGAGGGGGTTACATCAATGTTCTCTACTGCTTACACCTTGTAAGTTTTACGAGCAGAAAGTCTTATAGGCAATGCTCTCTACAACTTATTCTATAAGAAAGTCAACCCTTTAAGGTCCCTCTACCTTGAGATCAATTTAGAAATATAGTGAGGGTGTTTACAGACTCTCACAGAGTGGATATAATGCTCACTAAAGTACAATACAAATAATCACTCTTACATATACATGATATAGAAAATAGATAAGAATAGAGAGTTGTTGTGTCAGAGTGGGTGACTCATGATTTTTGCAAGTTGGCGTTGTCACTCTATTCACTGCATCTCTTTTCTCTAAATGCTATTATATTTATAGTTGTATTGTAGAAGATAACCGTTGTAAGTATTCATTATTTGGAGTCCTATTACTTCGTTTGACTGTTGAACATACTTGAAAAGCTTGCTGCTATGAAATGTCTATTGTAAAATGGAGCATCCTGTAGAGGAGCAGGATGTTTCATTATGAGTTGTACGTCACATTGTGGAATGGAGCGTAATGTTGTAGAGCAGTATGCGTGCATTTGAAATCTTCGATTAAGATTTCGTGGTAGGTAAGTAACATGCGTTCATAGCTGGTTGACTTTAGGCAAAATGATTATGACTACCGTTTTTTACTTTCTATATGCATTTTTGATCCAGATGTTCAATCTCCTATTTCACTCTTGAAGTATATCTTAAATGATGTTTAATAATAATAACAAGTGAAAACATAATGAATGAATAACATTTAATCATATTCGGATTGTTCGTCGTGAGTCTGGTGCATTTTGCCTTCTGACAGAGTATCACTTGAGTGCATAGTGGCCTCACTTGAGTGAAATATCATATTTCCCCTTCTACTTTAGCCTTTGATTTTCACTTCCATACAAAAAAGCAAGAGTGCATTTTGTCACTTGTGAGTGTAACAAGCTCTCACTCGAGTGTGAATGGACTCACTCGAGTGCAAGTGTGTTTTGTAGTACGGGCTTCAAGTTCTTACTTCTAGCTGACTCTCGGGAAAACACTTTCTGTGTCCCACTTACTTCACTCAAGTACAATCCTTTTCCTTACTCAAGTGCATTTCCATTCACTTGAATATAGCCACATTTGGACAACACTAGCATGGTATTTTCCAAGAGTGTGTTTTTGGACTTGCGGGTGTTTAGATGCCATGTTAGACTCGATCTATTTATTTGACTCTAAATAGGGCAAGTACTGTATTATAAGAAAGCTCTTCTCATATACATTCCAATGCAAAAAGAATAATCTCCAAACTCAGTGTATTATGCAAGTTATGATCCAAAGAGTGTCTACTTTACTAGACAGTATAATCATCAACTTCCAGAAGGCATATCTATAAGCATATAACTTTAAATTTGACAAATTAGCTATCCATGGAAATCTCTTTGAGTCTAGTTTCTTATGGCACTATTTCACCTCAATCCGATGTGTTGTTTGTGAGTTATGTCCAAAATATCGAACCTGTCTTGAGACATGATGGTGATTTCAGTCCATCTTCCAAGATTCATATCTCTTTCTTCTAAGCTTCTTTGAATGTGATCTTGCTGTGTATTTTTTGTGTTGTGAGTCTAGTTTCATATGCCCTAGTATTTTTCTGCACTTGCTATAGTAGACTCAAGTGCTACAATTCCCTTGATGCTACACTGCCTATATGCTATAGTGCCTTACTCGAGTGTGCTACAGTTCACTCGAGTGTTACAGTGCCCGCGTGATATAGTACATGCATGCTATTGTGCAAAACAGTGTCAATTGCTATAGTCTAAATAGTGCCGACTGCTACAATGCTACCTCAAATTCCCCTTCTGAACATAGAAAACTCTAGAATTGCTTCTAAGAATTTGAATCTTGATATTCCCAGTAGTTATTGCAAATTCTTCTTTTTTCAATGTCTTTCTTGTTTATTTTCCTCTTGTTGATCATTCTCCATTATAAGCAAAATAACATCAACCCACCATTGGGTTTATGACTTTCTTCAATGCCTTACTTCTTGATTTTCTTCTTGATAATCATTCTCTTTCTTCTTCTCCTTCTTGTTCATTCTCATCAATTTAATTACTTCTTTATTCATATTCCCAGATTTGATAATTTTGTCTTCTCATTCTTCCTCCATAAGTCAACTTAATTAATCTGCATGATTTTACACATTAAATGCAGTAATTAGTCAAAGTATAAAATAAATACATAAAGTTTTTGCTCTTATCATTTCACATCTATATTTGACATCATGAAAACTAACCATATATAACATTCTCCCCCTTTTTGAGGATGACAAATCCTACAAGAGAAATATGTGTGAATTATAAAAGCAAATTAAGTGCAACATATTTTTTTTCTTTCTCTCCCCCTATTTGATATCAGCAAAAAGTTAAAAGTATAAAGAAGTAATGATTGGAGTGAATGTGTGAAGAAATTTTTTCTCTCTCCTCCTATTTGAAAGTATTGTCATTTTAATGTGATGGAACTAAAAATAGATTTGGAGAGGTTTTCAAGAAAACTTTAAAAAATAAAGCAAATTTAAATAAAGATATGAAATGTATTCTTGAAATATAATGAGAAAAGGTTTAGAAATGCGCACGTGGATTTTGAGAAATGTTGAAGAGCTCCATGAAGTCCGTTGCTTTATTCTTTGGCAATGATGTTGTGTTCACCACACTTCTGCTATGCAACTCTAATGTTTATTCATGATTTTGCCAGGATTTTCTAATTAGTTGAGTGTCTATTCAGCATGCTTAATGCTCATTTGTGTTGGCATATGTATTTGTTGCTTTGAACGTTGCAACCAATATATTTCCCTTGTTTAAGCATTAAAACATCTTTCATTATAGTTGATATATTCTTCCTATAGTATGTTGAGGAATGCTATTGAACAAAACAAATTCTCCTGTCATAAATTTAAATCTTTTTGTGCAAACATAATGGTTAGTTCAATCTAGTAACAAAAGGTTCCTTTCCATATGATATGTTAAAATTAATAGTATGAAAAGAACAATATAAGAGTCACTCATCATGAAAACTAATCAAGACATGGTGGTGAATATAGATTTGTATGTTAAAAGGATTTTCTTCAAATAAAGGAGATGAACTTCCAATATATAAAACACATGTGAATGTGAAGCTCCCCCTTAATGAATGCATGCTTTTAAAAATCATTATAAGGAATACATAATAACTTTCTAGGATTTGAAAAACCATTTAGAAACTTCATAGAGAAAATGAGTATGAAATCCAAAGATTTGAAGAGAAATGATGTTTTGAAAATCCAATATCACCTGAGTAGTCACTTGAGCTATCCTACTCGACCATTAGTTGAGTGTTTACTCAAGTGATGCAACTCAGAGAATTTTAATTAAGTAAGAATACATTACCTCACTCAAATAAAATTATAATTACTTGAGTTATAATTCTATGTAGTCTATTGATGCATCATTGGTGAGTCACTGTCGGTGATGTGATTAGTATTAAGGGTTTCTGAAGTATAATCTTTGTGAGCACTTAAGGATACCATGATGAGCTCGAAATAAGGCCTTTTGTGCATATTAGCTTAGTATATGCCCCTTGTTTAGCAAACACCATCGAGAAACTTTGATTTCATCATAGCACATTGCTCCCTTATTTTGTTATCCATAATCTCAAATAGAACTTTGAAGTTCTCGTTCACTAAGCCACACAACTACCCCATCTTGTCATTCATTGAATGATGATCTCAACATTGTTTGTAACAAGCTTGGTATGAAAGTGTTGAACCTCCTTTTTTAGATAACCCCTGATAGATGGACTAATGACTGGAGGACCAGGAAGACCAGTTCTAGAATACTGTGTCTTCCTCTGAACATCTCTTTCATTGACTGCATTAATAGCTGGTGACTTGCTAGTGCTGAGGTGTCATTTGAGTAATATCACATATTTGCTTCTGCTCACACTGCAACGCTATCAGTCATGCCACTTCTATTAGCCTTTGATCTTTGTATCCGACAGCAGAGCATTTTGGTTAACTCCTGTAAGAGTATAAATATATGCTCTTTGGTATGCAACTTTCTCTTGGGTCCATACAATATTAGACATTATAACTCTTATGCTCTTTAAATCATATGATATTTGAGCAAAGAGTATCATAAACCAACAAATATCAAGATATAATCTTATCCAATAGATTCAATCCATTGAATCATCAAGCATAATGAACAAGTGAAATCAAGAGTGATGATTTTCAATGATCAATGACAATGTGTCAAAACACTTAATATAAAAAACATACGTCATTGATAAGATTTCAAGCAATCCATGATTGATAAATCCATCTTTATGATAAATCATGATTGAAATTAGTTTTTCCAAGAATGATAATGAAACAAGCAAATGGTTTTAAATCTCAGATGTAATTTAAAATCATAATAATGCATTGTGAAATTGAGATTTTGAATACATGCAAAACACATTTTTGAAACATGTTTATAATCAATGTTTATGTTAAAAATTGTGGAAGTTAATAGTTATAAAATATGTATCAGAAAGCTTCACTTTGGAGTTCAACTAAGATAACATGTTAATTATCAGAGTTAACATGTTGGAAAAACTTCCCATGTGCTAAAGTCATATGAATGACCAAAAGTATTAGCTCGATAAACATATATAAGTATCTTGACTCTGCTAATGATTCATAGACTATCTTGACTCTTATAGTTGTGTCATGAAAGATATGAATATTCAACTCAAGGATTTAGATATATGGCACTGGTTACTCAAAGATAGATCATATCAATAGTTAATGTGTTTGAGCAACAAAATGAGTATAAGAATTTATGAATGATGAAACACATACTTATTAGTCCAAATGACTAGAGTTCTATTATCCTAGTAAGTTATTCCATTGTAATGGTTAATGCATTAAGATTCAATGCATTAATAAACATTCTTAATGCTTGGAATAACATGATCAACCAAAGATTTATGCATTAGGCATAAGGCTTTAACAAACTGAATTCTTTTCAAGGGAATTCACTTGAAACTCATATAGATAATCAAAGTGTTAGAAATAAGGTCTAACTCATTTGAGAATAAATACTAAGGAGTTGAAGCATTAGATAACATATTTATATGTTAGATCTCATATGTTTTGATGATAACAAAGATTGTATTAATCATACAAAAGGTTTTGGTAATAAACAAAATGATTTGAACAAAGTAACTAAGTTCTTGGTGACAGGGAAAAGTATTACTCGAGTAGTTACTCCAGTAATGAAGATGAAATGCAAGACAGAGATTAGGAGAAAACATCACCTGCTGAATTCTAAAGGCATTACTTGAGTAAGCCCTCGGGTAATGATCTTTATTACTCGAGGGCTCACTCGAGTAATATAAGAAGAATTGATCTTTGTCAAGATTTGCATAGGATTACTCCAAGGGTTTACTCGAGTAATCTACAAAGTTATTTGGAAGCTTACTCGAGGGATTACTCGAGTAACTAGAGCAAAAATCATCCAGTAGCTCTCGGCCAAGAAATAACAGACATTACTCGAGTAACCACAATTGAAAAGCAACATTACTCAAGTGACATGAAATGAAAAGATTGAATTACTTGAAGGATTACTCGAGTAATCAGGTAAGCAAAATAAAAGTTGCTCTTATCCAAGATTTTAATGCTATTACTCGAGGGATCACTTGAGTAATCTCTAAAGTTATATGAAGCATTACTCAAGGGACCACTCGAGTAATCTGAAGAAAAGGAACACTTACTCTAGGGATTACTCGAGTAAGCACGGTGTAATCTGGTCAGACAACATTGACTTACTCTCTAGCTTATTTTTGATGAAGTTACTCAAGGGACTACTCAAGTAATGAAGCATGATCACTCGAGTAGCCACTTGAGTAATGTAGTACACAAAACATGATTTCAATCAAATGTTCATTGATTTGTTATCTATATGATTAACCTTTCATTATATTAGTTTCCTGAGTATACTTGTAGAAAAACAATGAAGAGATCATGCATTGAGAGAGAAGTCAAACATATCATCCGCAATGTCCGAAACGCCTACCGACTACAAATGACTAGTTTTGAAATTTGAAGAAATGTCAAATAAAGCTGTGTGACTCTAACATACATATCTTGAAATGCTTCCAATGGACACCACTAATCATCTATATATACTGAGCATTCACAGAACATAAAACAATAACTAAGAACACGCAAACTCACATCGATCATTATATTCTTAGTGCTATATTTTCTTATACTCATTTTTTATACTTCAGTGATTATATATTTGCTCTGTGAGAGAGTTTTTCATTACAAACTCAATATTTGTTATTGAGACAACTTAAGGTTGTAGAACCTTGAGTTGGGGATTTGATTACAATGTGTAAAGGGGAGCGAGTGCCTGGTGAAGGAACTTGTTGTGTACTGAGGTGCCAAGAACCCACTGAATCTTGAATGATATAGTAAAACTCTCAGAAAAGCTTTGAGGACTGAACATAGGTCAAAGTGGTTGTGACCGAACCAATATAACTCCTGATATACACTTCGGTGATATTTCTCCTAGCTCTTAATTGCTTTAAATTTCCAGTCAAATTTTATATACCCAATGAAATTTCTGGTATCACCCAATTCACTCCCCCTCTTAGGTGAAACGTTTGCACTAACATTTGGTATCAGAGTGTAGGTCTTCTTGTTCAGGTATAACAACCTAAGAAGGATCCAATGGCAAGCATGGGTGAAGGAATTCTTCCGAACGGAGCTTCTATCACTAGACCACTAGGTTTCAGTGGTGATTACTTCTATTTCTGGAAAGCCAAGTTCAGAGTATTCGTAATGGCTACAGAATACAAACTATGGGCGTGATTGAGAGTGGAAACTACAAGCCTGAGAAAATTGTAGATTCACAGAGGGATGATGAAAATGACAAGAAGCTCATTACACTCAATAGTAAGGCAATTCTAATGATTTAAAGTACCTTGAGTCCAAATGAGTACTTCAGAATCCACACATTTCTAATGGCTAAAGAATATGGGAAGCCATGGAAATAGCACACGAAGGAACTTTGGGAATAAAAGAAAACTGGATCATTACTCTGGTTACTGAGTTTGATTTACTTCAAATAAAATTAGTTAGTCAATAGCTGAATTTGAACTTATATATACTCATCTTATTAATCAACTTGCAGCACTTGAGGAGTAGAGAAGTTGAATTTTATCTTCCATTTTTCACAAAACATTTGGAATTTGTACCTAATGAACTGGGGCCCATTGTCACATATTCTCTCTTTAGGTAGTCCAAACCTATAAACTATATTCTTCCATATGAAGTCAATGACATCATGCTCTTGTATTTTGTGCATACGATCCTGCCTCGACCTATTTGGTGAAATAGTCAGCCAGTACCAACATGTAAATGACTCATCTAGGGGTGGTAGGTAGCTTTTTCACTATGTCTATCCGCCATTTCATAAATGGCCTAGCAAGAGTGATGGTGTGTAACATTTATGTTAGTTGGAATGATAGGTTTGTGAACTGTTGACATCTGTCACATTTCTTGGCTAGTGTCGTAGCATCTTTGGCATAGTAGGCTAGTAATACTAGGCCAAAGAGTTTTGTGTACCAGGCTTTCTCTATAAGTATGGTCACCCCATTCCCCTTCATGTAATTCTTTGAGGACATAGTTGGCCTCTTATGGTCTAATGAACTGTAGGAGTCATCCAGCGTAGGATCGTTTGTACAACTTTTAGTCTAAAACAAAAAATCATGCAGCATTGTCCTTGATTCATCGGGCTTTATTTTTGTCATTTGGAGTACATTGTACTACCAATATCATAAAATTGGGGATCTCCAATCCCATGTTAAGTTATTTGATAACACGATACCTGTATTTGGATGGATTGCAGGGAATTATATGTATATGATGGTACTAGCTTTGGTTGGTCAGTTTAGATTGATGAACCCAAATTGGCTAGCGTGTGAGCTTCTCGATTATCATCCCTTCCAATCTGTGTTGTTTTGAATTCCTAGAATTCTCTTTCCAAAGATATGGCTAGTTTGTGGTATGTCAGCATGCGCAAGTATTTGGTTTAGTACAAACCATCTAGCTGCTTAAAAACCAGTCTTGAACCATTTTTGACTTCAAGTTTCTTGACTCCCAATTCTTTGGCTAGCTATAACCTTGCAATTAAAGCTTCATACTCTACTTTATTATTAGTAGCTTTAAATCTGCAACATATAGACTATTGTATTATATCACCGTTAGATGAACTTAATACTTTGCCTGGTCCTATTCCTTTAACATTAGACAAACCATCTACAAATAGTGTGCAGTTGATGTTCTGGTTTGGAGCATTTATGAACAAAAGTTCTTTATCAACATCTAGTTGGATGTCAAGACAAAAATCAGCTATAAAATCTGTTAGGGTTTGTGATTTTATAGTAGTACATGGTACATAGGTTGTGTCAATCTTACTTAGTTCTATAGGCTACTTAACTAACCTACCAGAAAGGTCTATTTTGTGCAGCATGTTTCTTAAGGGATAGGTCGTGACGTCCTTAATATGATGACATTGGAAGTATGGACGCAATTTTCTAGAAGCAGATACAAGAGATAAAGCTAATTTTTTAGGTTGAGAATACCCGGTTTCAGCATCAAGAGGGCCTTACTAGTATAGTAGACAGGGTGTTGCTTTCCTTCTTCTTCTCTAACTAGAATGGCATTAACTAGCCAATTTGAGATTGCTAGGTATATGTAAAGTTTCTCACCTACGTCTAGCTTGAACAATAATGGTGTGTTAGTCAAGTACTACTTGAGTTGTTGCAGTGCGTCTTCACAATCATCGCTCCATTTAAAACTCTTATTCTTTCTTAATGTGTCAAAGAATAAGTGGAATTTCTCTGATGATTTAGAGATGAACATGTTTAGGGCACTACATGAGTTGTTATTTTTTGCATGTCTCTAACATACCTTAGGGATGGTATGTCGAGTTCAGATTTTATCTAACATGGATTGGCTTTGATTCCCCTCTACGATACCAAGTATCCCAAGAACTTACTAGAGGTCACCAAATGAGCATTTTTTGGGTTCAACTTCATGTCTTACTTATGAAGTAGGTTGAAGGCTTGCTCTAGATGTTCTACATGTTGGTCCACTTTCAGGGACGTAACAAGCATATCATCCATGTAGACTTCTATTTCTTATCTGTGTTGTGCAAATATGCGATTGAACATGTGGTAAGTCAATCCTGCATTCTTCAATCCAAACGGCATGACCTTATAGCATTATATGCCTCATTCAGTTATGAAAGCTATTTTTTCTTAGTCATCAGGGTGCATTACAATTTGGTTATAGCCAGAAGAAACATCTATAAAACTCAACAATTCATGTCCAAATGTGGCATCAACCAAAGAATCAATATGTGGTTAAGGAAAGGAATATTTTGGGCAAGCCTTATTCAAATCAGTGAAGTCTATACATACCCAATGCTTTCCATTCTTCTCTGGCATGATAACCACATTGTAAACTTATGTCATTTTTGCTTAACTAGTTTGTATGTTGCTCCACATTGAGTCTATGTGTTATCACTTCAGGGTTTATACCTATCCTATCTATATGGGACCAAGTAAAGTAGTTGGTATTTTTAGTAAAAAATGAAACTAACTTACCTTGTATGTCTGGTGTCAGTTCTGTCCCCATATAGACCTTCCTTTCTAGTTTGTTTGGATCGACACACACCTCATCAAGCTCCCCTACTTGTGTTTGGTCTAGTATTTCTATGGGGAACAAGTCTTGTAATTGCTATGCGAGCTGCTTGTTGGCTGGTTTTAGGGTTGCTTGGTAGCATTCCCTAGCTAACCTTTATTCTCTTTTTATTTCTTGTATGCCCCAGGGGATTTGGAATTTCACTACTTGGTAGAGGTCGGATGGTACAACTTTATACTATGGATCTAAGGCCTTCCTAGTCGCATATTGTAAGCTGACGGGCAATCTATTACCTGATATTTGAAAGGCTGGTTCAATCCTATCGTGTACGTTAGGAATGTTATATCTCCAATGGCCTGGTCCGGTGCGCCATTACCAAGGATTAGTATGGATGGCATTCACATGATTTGCGATTCCACCCCCACTTCTTTGATGGTCTCTAGAGATATGATATTAATTGAACTACCTTGATCAATCAATATGTTTAGTATCAAAATTACCAAGATAAGTAGAGATTACCAGTGCATTATCATATAGCTAGTCCAACTCATTTATTTCATCATCAAAGAACATGATCTAAACCTCTTTTGGACGAGTTGGAATGCCTTTTATTTGCTTCTAACTGGGTTCCTTTGGTAAGACCCTGGTATATCACTTCGCTATAAAGTCCATGGTACCAGTTATCTCTGAACCACTTGTGATATTGTTGATGGTTTGAGCGCTCTTGGGTGGTTCAATTGGCACTGGACTTGCATGGTTAGTACTATTGTTGGACAAAGTAGGCTTACCTTTCTTAGTAAGTAGGTTTGTCAGGTGTCCGCGTTTATGGAGTTCTCCCACTTCCAACCTCAGTGCAATATAGTCTACTATCCAATTGCCGTGGTAAGAATGGAATTCACACTACTTGGATCTATCTTGCTGATCTGCTAGCTTTTTAGTCTTTCAGGGCCACTTCACTACTTCCCCCATCTTTGAAAGGGTATGAACCAGCTTACCAGACCTGATAGAGAAGTTATAGTTTGTTATCCTGGGGGTAATGCTTGGTTGGGATAGGCTAATATGCTATTAGAATGGTTTCTTCCTTGGTGCGTTATCAGGTGTGGTTCCACTCTCCAACCACGGTTGGTTTATCTTAGGTTCCTACTCCTCCTGTCTGATGGTTCCTTATTATGATGATAGGAATTTCTGGTATTCACCTTGTCTTCTTCCCACTTGATTTGAGCCTAAGCTCTAGCCAGTATGTCATCCATAGTATGACATGTATATTTGGTTAGTTCTTTGTACAAGTCAAAGTTAGGAAGCAAACCTTTATGGAACGTAGGAATGGCAGTTTATGGGTCGCAGTTGGGTGTGTTGATTTTTTTCCATGTTGAACCTGCCATCGTAGTCTTGTAATGGTTTTCATTTCCCTTGGATGACTCGGTAATGATCATTGGGTTACTTTTCAATCTTTCAACTGTTAGAGAATTATTGTATAAACCTGTCATTTAGGTTTGTGAACTATCCTATTGAGTTGGTTAGTAGGTTGGTAAACCATCTCAGTGTAAGTTCGACTAGGCAGATCAAATCCTTTGCACATACAAGCCTACCAAACCTCTTTTTGGTATTACTGTGTATGCATCCTTTATTGGAACTATGCCATATGTTTGTTTGGGTCAATTGAACTATCATAGAGCCATACATTTGGGAATGTGAACTTCTTAGGCATCTCGACCAACGTGATGTCATGTAGGAAGGCTAAATCAGTGAAACTGTTAGGCACACTCTTTTTCATTGGGGTTGGCATACTAGGGAGATAGAGTATCAGTGCTTTTAGTGCTTGGAATCTTTGGTTCCACTTCTCATCATATGATGTTCCATAGCTTGGTAGGTTGTTCGTGGCAAGCTGGTCCGTTCGTCTTACCTTCTTTCTAGTCAGAATGGTTGGTATGTTCGGTATACCTGTGCCACTAGGTTCTTCAGTGTTATTTGAAATTTCATCATCTGTCACCCTTGGTTGGTCTGTCGTGGGAGTCTCCACTAATGGCATATGTAGGATGATATCATGTTGAGGCTGCCTTAAGGGAAGGTGACCTGCGAAAAACATGAAGCTAGCTGCTTTAGCAAAGTAATATTCTTACCATTTAGGTGCTAAAGTTGTTCCTGTTACTACTCAACCAACCTGGCTTAAGCTAAAATCTACTGGGTCTATTAACATATTAAGGCAGTCACCTCATCAAGACATCCCTGGAAGTTGGTAGGTCCATCCTCCATGGTAGGTACATCAGCCATGGTGAATGATAAAAAATGAGTATGGATGAGATAATCCCTTTGAAATCTATTGTTGGTTCCCATAGTTAGTGGCAAATTGTTTGTCCAATAATTTACAGATGGAATTTTTGGTTAGGCACCAACAAGATGACAAAAGGACAATATCAAAAGAAAGAATTTGTAACAAAGAATAAAGTGTATTCGATTAACTATATAAGTTGAGTACAATGTGGAGAAATAATTAAGAGTGGGTAGAATAAATTGTGTTATGTGCTTTAGCGGTACAAAGATTCCGATTTATAGCATGAGTCCGACTAGCCAGATAGGTTAGTTCCATTTTTGTAGGATCACAATAGATCATGGGCCTATTCCTAATTTGTGAATCAGAGCATTGGCATGATAGTTTGACCAGGTGACTGGATAAGAAGGTAGATTCGAGCTTAGTCTGAGGGAGTGGGCCTGCCTTGTTGGGTTTGTCTTGCACATAGGTCCAAAGAGTTAGTTTTGGTGACTACATAATCCAAGTGCAACCATGAATGAAAGGTAGGAAGGAAGAAGGATGAATAGCGAAGAAATTAAAGTAGATAAATTGAATGAGTGAGAGGAGATGAAGTTTCAGCCAAGATGATGAGAGAACATGTAATATCTTGAATTTTTTGGCCTAGAAGTTTGAGAATAAGCTTGAATCAAGAAGACTGCTAAGCTCAGTTTAGCAAGAGTCCTAAGAATGATCAAGAAATTGAAAGCTTTATAGGGACTCTGTGATTTGGCCCTCTGGATAAAATATACAGGTGTAAGTGTTCTTGAGTACACTTAGGGCCATTTTGATGACATACTAAGGGCATATGTGGTGCCAAGTGGGCCCATAAGCACACACTCGACAATTCCCTAAGATGCAAGCATAATGGTGTTATATGGGACCCACAGCCACATGAAGAACCGACACTATTTTATGGTCTGTATGGACACTTAGCACATTTCTAAGGTGTAAGCACATGGGTGGCATAGGCTAAAGCCTGTACCAATAAAGTAGCTTTATTAAAGTGGCTTTTTGGTTGATGTAATGAGAAGATGCCACCTAACATTTGCTTTTGGGTTGGTCCAATAAGAAGATGCCACTTAGCTCTTTCATAAAGTAGCTTTTGTGTTGGCTTAATGAGAAGGTGCCACCCAACTACCTTATGAATCACATGTTGAATTAGCCAAGAAAACTCATTGGTCTTCGGTCAAATCACATGTTTGACTTTTCCTGACACTGTTTATGGAAGCCGGAAGAAGTCATTAGACTTCCCTCCCCTGACCATAAAGGCACTTAAGAGATAAAGTGGAGAGAGGAGAATGATGACACATGGACATATGGCACATTTTAGGGCATACACACATAAAGTAGCTTTTAGGTTGGCACCATGGGATGTCACCACCTAAGCCCTTTAGCTTTATTCTTTTATATTGGCCGAATAGTGAGACGCCACCTAGCTACCTCAAACACCACATGTATGACTTTTCCCAAACATCGAGCATGAAAGCTGAAGGAAATCATAGGACTTCCCTCCTTTAGTATGTGGGTCAGCCAAGAGGAGAGAGGGAAGAGAATGATTATACCTTGACACATGTCCTTTCCCCAGACACCCCACAAGCAAGCCGAATGAATTCGTCGATGAGTTCGTTGGTTGGATTTTAAGAAAGAGCGCCGAGCAGACTGATATTTTAACACTTGACACGTGTCATCACAACATCAATCCAACACCTTCCCAAGTCTTTAATTTTGTCCAGCCCTTAGAAAATAAGGGAAAATAGAGAAATCATGAGAAAAAGAAAGATGAGAGAAGGGGAGTGTTCTTGAGGCAAGAGAAAGTGATCTTGCCCAATTCAAGCCTAAATCAGTGTTTTTGACCGATTGAGCCTTCACAAACTTCTTCTATTCGTCAAGGGCTATAATTCTATAGTTTCGAATTATTGATAAGAGGAGTTTTATGCTACCTCTAAAGTTGAGGTGCTACCGAAATCAAGAACGAACATGGCACCAGATAGAGGTAAGTGTAGGCTTCAATTTGAATATAATATTTTAAGGTTTTGTTGAGTTTTTGAAGGTCATACTTCTACCCTAGGGTTTTGTCCAACGAAAGTAATTATTGCTTTAATGATCTTATGATTATGAATTTGATGTTAAATAAGAGTTAAAGATGGTATTTCATAAGTTTTGTGTTAAATTTGCTAGAAATCACCTTGTGGTAATTTAGAGTTAGATTTGGCCAGGCATGAATCTAAGGGAAGGAATGTTATTTTGGTAGATTTGAAGTTTCCAATGAATTCTACATGCAAAATTATGTATAAATGACTTGTGGTTATGATTTTTAGATGATTGGATAGAAAACTCTAAATTTGGAATTTAAGTAGTGCTACCATATTGTATTCTTCTGGGTGATAGATGGCTTGTGGCATGATTTTGGATGATGAAATGTTCTCCAATGGTCATGATATTTCCCATATTGATATTATACGTCTTAAGGTTTAAATTGATATACAGAATGTGTTATTTGGGTTAGTAGATTATAAGATATGATTTGTTAAAGTTAGGCAATGAATCTGGAATAATTTCTATGGTAGCAAGAATTGTTTGAGGTTTCTGGAATTTTTTACTTATAATTGGTAGTGGGAGATATTTTTCCTTCAAATAGGACTTAAAGAGCTTTGAATAAAACTTTGAACCACCCCATTTGGAATTTTCTATATTAAGTTATGAATTTTCAAAGTTAACCAATGAAACTTGAAAGATTAGGGTTGACCTACGAATTTGTGGCATTTGAGGTAAATTTTGACAAGGATGGGTCCAAAGAGTAGAGACATGTCTTAGAACCTAATGTGACCACAATAAATACATAACATGAGTAATGACTTGCTATCATGGCTAGACATAATGTGCTAGAATAACATAAGGAAAGTTATAAAGATTATGTAAGAGAGACAAGTCATATGTAATGACTTGCTGTCATGGCTCTAATAATGTGATTGTGTATCTAGGGTTATAAAATGTCAGGGAAGAGGAAATGGAAGGCTTTACAGGCAACTACAATGGTTGGAATTGAAGAAAAGGGAACAAGAGGAGGACATAGGAACAAAAGGTAGTAAACTTATCAAACTTGAGATTATTTGATATGTATGCTTGTGTGTTGATGTGTACGATTGCTTTGCTTGATTATGTACAGCATATATGAATAATTGAAGCTCTGTTTCTATTTAAGCTATGACCATGAGTATGTTTTGTGAAATACTGAGCATGCAGATATGTCATTATGTGAGCATGAATTTATGTAAGGCAAGCATGTCATACACTAATGGCCTGTCTGGTATAAAGGAATTGGGGTGGTGGAAATAAAATTGGGTAACAATTCCATCATGAGGCTTGTTTAGTATGATGGAATTGGAAAATTTTCCAATTCTATATAGAAGCCAAATAGGCCTAATTCCACCCAAATGAATTCTATCAAAATACCTAAGATTTGCAATTCCATCTAGCCATTTCCCTCTATTACCCTCCTCTATTACCGTCAACCTCCTCAGTCACCGACGATCTCTGTCACTCATCGGCAAGGATGACAGTGACGTCTGCTTACTCTAAGACTTCATCTTCTTCCTCCCTCTCTGACTTTATTGGCAAGCTCCTCCCCCTACTACTGGCCAGATTCATCGACATCAAGCTTAGTACAAGATGTGGAGAACATAATGGATTTGAAGTGGTGTGGGTTGGCTTGAGCGATGCCCTTCTATGGCATCTTCCATGGTTTTTGAGGAGCCTAATTATCTATTTAACTTGGAAAACTCTGACTAAGAATCTAGGTTGAAGTCCTGACCTATTGTGAACGACAATATCTCCTATTCAAATCCTGACTTGTAGGCTTCAATTGTTTGGTCTCTGTTTTGCTCCACCTCATCGGTGGCAAGTATGCCATCCATGCTGAAACTCCCACTGGTTTAAACCAAATAGGTAATCTAGCTCCTGTCAAATCAAAGGGGGTTTCTTGTGGAGGTCTGTGTTTGTTCTCAAATCGGAGGGGGTTTTATTCTTGGCCAAAGATATGAAATTTGGTTGAAAAAATTGAATGGTGCGAATCCTTGGGAAGTGACAAAGGTTCTGATTTTGGGATGTTTTTTTTTAATTTGGAAGGACATTTTGGTATCTTTACATAAAAACTAGGTCTCATTTCCATGACATACCAAAAATACTTTTAAACCCCATATCTATTTCCATATCCATATCCACATCCATTTCCATTTCCAACAAAATCAATTCCAACGTGCAAAACGGGTCCTAAGCATTTATCTTGTATGCTTTTTAGTATTGTTTGCTACTAAGATTCTCCCAAATCTCACCCTTCCTTACCCAACTATATAGGTATGTTGAGCACACAGGTGGAAAGCTTGATGATGTTAGAAGGAACATGAGACGGAGAGTTGAAGATTGATACATGATAATCGATTATGTATGAATTATCATTTGACTGATGTTTATTTTAATAGACATGCCAAATTGAATGATGTTTTTAAGCATGTCATCCACGTGTGGTTATAAACCTTTTAAGTTAAGTTTAGAAATTTTGATGGGTAAAATGTTTACCAAATAAATAGTGCCCCAAGAATAATTGAGTAAGTTTTGGCTAGAAGCTTTAATTATTGATTCTCTTAAGCTGTAATGCTTCCAAACTCATAATAACAGGGTCTAAAAGATGGGTGTTACACTATTAGTATTAGAACAGAGATTTTGGAAATAGGTTGATATTCTCTGCTTATGTGAGTAGCTATATATATAGCTTGACTAGAACTTTTGAGACATAGACGATACTAAAATAGTAGATCTTCCGCATTTATTAATCGGTCTACCGAAGGAAGAGGCAGAGCTGTGTATAGAGGAAGAAGTGGAGAAATAATGATGTATTCCCTGAGGAAAATGGTATGAGCTCTGGTGACTCTAGTGTTGGCGGTGTCTAGTCCTAGTATGGATTCTTCCATCGGTAAGATTGAGACTCTAGAGATAGATGAGGTAGCATAAAATTTGAATTTTGTTGCTACCTCTAGAGTTTCTAATCATGAATTAGAATATGATTTAGATCCCTGCCTTGTGCTATGGAAATACATAGAAGAGTTATACCAAGAAACTGGTATTGCTTATTCTTTCTTGTAAGGAAAATATTTAACATTTTTGGGGAGGATAATATGATATACTGGAATCAAATATATATGAGATACCTATGCCTAGAGATATATGAACCCAGATGCTCAATGCATCGAATCCCATCAGAACTCTGTAGTTGAGCGTGCTTGGGTAGAAGTAGTACTAAGATGGGTAACCTCTTGGGAAGTCCTAATGTTAAACCTGTTGACTCAGGAGTTAGAGTGCATAAAGGTATGATGTTCATTATGGAACTTAAACCTTATGGTTAGAAATGTATAGGCATTGATAGTGCTTAGAAACATGGAGATGATGACTTTGGCCCTGATATTGAATTTAAGACATCACTATTATAGTGAGTATTACCTGGAGAAGTTCATTTGGTAACTTGAAAACTAGTGATTGCTTTAAGGTTTCTCTATGATTAATGAGAGTCCTAGTTAAGCAATTTGTGTTTAAAGGCATACATGTTGGGTATGATTGATGAAAAATGATTTTGACTCAATTAATGTCAAGGTTCTAGATTCAATTATGAATTTAGATGTTGGGTGAATATTCAAAGAGTTATTACTGAGTGAATTATAACCTAAGAATAAAACTCAATAATTGAATTGATTCTTTAGGCATTTGAAATGGCCTGAGTAGTTTGAGGTCCTAGAATATGTTAAAGATGTGTATGTGGTTTTTAAAGGTTACTAGTTGCTAACCTTGTATAGGGAAAGATCTTGATTATAGAACATTTCCTTGAAAAGATTGATTGAGATTTAGTTCCCTGATAGAACAAAGTGGTAGATAGAACCAGGGTAGCCATGAGTTATGGTCTCATGATCGAGACAGATAATAAAAGATATACTGGTGGCTTATTGATTCCCTAGAAGATGTGAGTAGAATACCCCAATGAGGGAAGTTAAATTTTTTAATATGCCTGGAACTAGACTGATATCAAAAGTCCAAAATGAATAACCCCAGATGAGATGGTAGATTTAAAGAAGCATATTGCAGAACTACTAGAGAAATAAGGCCTTGGCTTCTTAACTCCAATGGTTAATTTTGGGGTGTGGTTCTCCTAAGGGCTTGTTCCTATTACAATGGTACTTTTATTGAGAGAAGACTAACCAAAGAGGGCTACTTATAGAGGGCTGACCAACGAAAGGTTGAGTGAAGCACCATAGAGTGGAGCCATCGGAATGTTGTATAAGTCAGTTAACTGAAGAGGATTACAGAGGGTACTGATCGGAGAGGGCTACCTACAAATGGTTCTAACCGGAGGGGCTAACTAACCAATAACTAGTAAAGCGCCAAGTGAAGTGCCGTAGAGTAGAGCCATAGAGATGTTGAACTATAGAGTAGAGCCACCAGAACATCGACTCAGGAGAGTAATGCATTGTAACGAGTTCTGTGTTAGATGAGCTCCCTTGAAAAAGGGATTTATATGACCTAGTAAATTGCCATGGGGTGCTCTAGAGGTTTTTGTTGAAAAAAAGACAGGAAAAGAAACTAAGGCAAAACAGGCTCGATGAGATAGAGGAAGTCAAGCAACTCTTGCTCTCATATCTTGCGTAATGGTTCTACATGTATGTGTTTACTATCAGGCATATTAGTTTCATGAATATACGGTGGGTAGCAAGACCTGTTGGGCTAGTATGCTCTTAGGCCATAAGACTTGGTATGTATTCAGAGCAAGGCTGTAATGTTATACCTTAATTTATGTCCCCTTTTTTATACATTCAAAAGTGCTATCGTTATCATTATAACTTAAGTGAAAAAATACTTATGCCAACAAAATAAAACTTACATATTTCCCTTTCAATTCTCAACTTTTCAACGTGCAAACTCATACTGATTTATCCTTGTATACATATGTACATCATTCATGACATGTTTATACACTTAATTAAAACATGCAATAATTTATACATAGAACATTGCTAAATTTCAATCTTCAGTTCACCATCACATTTTCTTCTTGCACTTCTTCAAGCATTCCACTTGTCCTTAACATACCTATATCGTTAGGCGAGGGAGGGTGAGATTCAGGAGAATCTCATTAGTAAACAATACTAACAATGCATGCAAGATAACATAATGACATATTTGCATGCTGGATGTTTCATGCAACACACCGATGGCTATACTATAAATGAAAACAGAGCTTCAATCATTCATATATGTTAGATCCCATATGTTTTGATGATAACAAAGATTGGATTAATAATATGAAAGAATTTGATAACAAACAAATGGATTTGAACAAAGTAGCATAGCATCACTTGGAGTCAGTACTGGAAGTAATCAATATCACTTAGAGTCAGCACTGGAAGTAATCAATAATTTTTAAGAAGGCTTACTTGAGTAGCCACTCGGGTAATAGAAGCCATTACTCAAGTAGCCACTTGAGTAAGCAAGCAAAATTTCATCCAGTGAGGCACTGCCAAATTTTGAACGACATTACTCGAGGGACCACTCAGGTAATCTGCAAAGTTATATAGACCATTACTCGAGTAGCCACTCTAGTAACCAGATTTTCACAGGCATTACTCGAGTAGCCACTCGAGTAACCAGGTCCAAAATCTTCCAATAACTCTCAGCCAACAAATGCAGTCCATTACTCGAGTAGCAACTTGAGAAACCAATGAGAAAATAGCATTACTCGAGGGACAACCCGAGTAATCTGCAGAGTTATATGAAGTGCCACTCGAGTAGCCACTTGAGTAACCAGATAGTAAACTCTCTACCAAGATTTTGATGTCATTACTCGAGGGAGTAATCCAATAATCTGCCGGGCTATTTTAAAGCCACTCGAGGGATCACTCCAATAATTTGTGAAGAAATATACAGCTCACTCTAGTAGCCACTTGAGTAATCAGTTTACCACAGTGATCACCCGAGTAACCATTAAAGGTAAAGACATGACCACTTGAGTAGCCAATCGAGTAATCATGTATTTTCAAGGTTTGTAATATATCACTCCATGTCTTACCCGAGTAATTCTTGATGCAAAATGTTGATTTGCTCACTGCCATATTTTTGACATGTTTACTCGAGGGACTACTTGAGTAACAGACTTGATCACTCGAGTAGCTACTCGAGTAAGGTAAACCATAAATTATATTTTGATCGAATATCTCTTGATTTGTTATCTATATGATTAACTCTTCATTGTATTAGTATTCTAAGCTCATCTACAGAGAAACAATGAAAAAGTATGACAGATTTGAGAAGTCAAATAAAAGTCCGAACGCTCACCTAACGCTACCTACCACCAACGGATAGTTTTCAAATACGAAGAATAGTCAACCGTTGTTGCGGGACTCTAACGGACAAGTTTAAAATTGCTTCGAATGGACACTACAACTCATCTATATATATAGAGCATTCAAAGAGAAGAAAACAAGGAGATACAAACTGAGATCACACATCGATCAATACACTTAGTACTTTGTTTTCATATACTCATTCAATTATACTTCAGTGAATATATATTTGCTCTGTGAGAGAGTTTTTCATTACAAACTCAATATTTTTTATTGAGACAACTTAAGGTAGTGGAACCTTGAGTTGGGGATTTGATTGCAACGTGTAAGGGGGAGCGAGTGTCCAGGTGTAGGAACTTGCTATGTACTGAGGTGCCAAGAACCCACTGAATCTTAGAGATTATAGTGAAACTCTTAGAGACGCTCTAAGGACTGGACGTAGGTCAAAGCAGTTGTGGCCAAACCAGTATAAATCATGGTGTACACTACGGTGATATTTTTCCATGCTCTTAACTGTTTTTAATATTTCTTATATTTCCTTATACGCAATGAAATTTTTGGAATCACTCAATTCACCCCCCCTCTTGGGTGAAACGCTTGCACTAACAATATATACTTCACATAATCAAGCAAAGGAATCATACACATCAATACACAAGTATACATATCAAGTACATGCAAGTTAGGTAAGTTCACTACCTTTTGACTTATGTCCTCTTCTTGTTCCCTTTTCTTCCAACCCTTGCTCCCTTTTCTCTTGAAGTTTCTTGAAGAACCTTCCATTTCCTCTTCATTGTCATTTCATGGCCCATAAAACATAATCATATCATTAGAGCCATGCCAAATGAATGCCCAATGGGCTACATTAGCCTCTAGGACATGTCTCTATTCCTTATTATCTCACTTATCTAAGTGCCCTCCAAAATCTACAAATTCACAAGTCTTCCCTAATCTGCTAGATTTCATCAGTCACTTTGAAAATTCATAACTTAATCTATAAAACACCAAATGAGGTGTTTCATAGTTCTATGTTAAGCTCTCCAAGTCATCATTCATAGTTCTATGTAAAGCTCTCCAAGACATGTTCATAATCATCATAAAACCTCACTAACTTCATATTCATTATCAAATGACCATTAAAGCCCTAAATTCTCCTCTTGGTCAAAATCCTAGAAGACTTGTAACTTCCAAAATACCCAATGAAACATCAAGATATTATACTCAAATTGAAGCTTACGATTACCTTTATTTGATTCTGCAGTCGGTTCAAGATTTTGCTAGTACTTTGATTGTGGAGGTAGTGCTAAACTCCTCTAATCAAGAATGTGAAACTATAGAAACATATCCCTCAATGAATAAAAGAAGATTTGTTAAGGCACCGGGAGCTAGAAACACATATTCGGTGGTGAAATTGGCTCAAAAGCTCAAGACCATTCAATTTCTCTTCTCTTTCTTTTCCTCTCGAATTTTCTGATTTTTTTAATATTTTTTAGGGGTTTCACAGAATTAATAAGATGTGGGGGTGGTGAATGCTCCTTTAATTACATGTGTCAAGTGCATAAAAATCTAAGGTGCCTAACGATCCAGTTTGCAAGTGTTGTCCAGAGATGTGGCTTATAGTGTAAAATGAAGGTGCGCTCGAGTGAGGAGATTGTACTCGAGTGAGGACCCACATCACTCGTAAGTGTGAAAATGCACTCTCTTAATATCACATGAAAGTGCAAGTATAAAACTGAAGCAAGAAGAGAAAATATGGTATTGCACTCGAGTGAGCCATCTCAGCACTCGAGTGATATTCTGCCAGAAGCCAAAATGCATCAGTCTTACAACGTTCAATCCAAATATGGTTTAATGATATTTATTCATTCTATTTCTACTTATTACTATTATATAACATCATTTAACATATATTACAAGTATGATATAGGAGTTTGAACGTTTGAATTAGAAAAGCATAGAGGAAGTTAAACAATGGCAGACAGCATCATTACGACCATCCAAGCATGTACCTACCTCATTCAAAGATTTCAAACATACGCATTGTATTCCACAGTAAAATGCTCCGCTCCACAGTGATTATTATTCAAATGGGTAAAATCAACTGGCTATAAATACAGAGCTCTAGAGACCATCAAATACAATGAAGTGCAAGAATTCACACAAGAAAATTCATGAGTCTCTGTTATTCATATTTTCTCTGTATTTATATTGTTCTTCAGTGATTATCATATTTGCTCTGTAAGAGAGTTTGTATACACTTCAAATTCTATGTTCATTTGATCTCAAGGTACTGGGACCTTGAAAAGGGAGATTTCCTTACAAGAAAAGCAGTTGAGAGAATTCCTAGTAGGACTTTCTGCTCATAAGATTTACAAGGTACAAGAAGTAGAGAACGTTGCTGCTCGTAAGACTTACAGTGGTGTAAGCCGGAGAGAACATTGCTACTCATAAGACTTGTATACGTAAGCAAGAGAGAAAGGTCATAGGTTTATTTTTCTGCACGTAAGACTTGTCGTAAGGGGGAGAGAAATTTCTAGTGTTAGAATATTTCTACTCATAGTCCTTTCAAGGACGGTTGTTGTTTTGTGGCGTTCTGAGAGCCTACTGAATCTTGTAAGAATAGTAAAAATCTCAGTAGGTCTTGATCTTTGAGGACTGGCCGTAGGCCTGGGTTTTGGGCCAAACCAGTATAACTCTTTGTGTGCTTATCTTCTCAACTCTACCCTATCTATAGTTATTGCTATATCACCGCATAAACCGAAAACTTTATCACATAACCCAATTCACCCCCTCTTGGGTGAAGCTTGCCTCTTTCATAAGGTATCAGAGTGAGGTCTTCTCCAAAGAGCCTAACAGCTTGAGAAGGATTCGGTAAATGGCAACAATGGGTGAGAACATCCTTCCAGATGAGCTTCAATCACTAGACCTCCTGGTTTTACTGGAGAACATTTTTCATTCTGGAAAGTGAAATTCAGAGTGTTCGTGATGGCTAACGAATATGGTCTATGGAATATGATACAAGATGGTGACTATTTTCTAATGAAGAAAATCGAAGATAGAGTCATTAAAAATAGCCCAGAGGAATTTGACAAAGATGACAAGAGGTAAGTAACGTTAAATAGTAAATCTATTTTAATGATACAGAGTGCTCTCAGTCAAAAGGAATATTTCCAAATTTTCACTCTACCAATAGCCAAAGATATGTGGGATGCTTTTGAAATTGCTCACGGAGGCACATCTAGAATCAAAGAAAATAGACTCAATACTCTAATTACAGAGTATGATCTATTTTGTATGAAACCTGGAGAAAGAATCTCAGAATTTGAACTCAGATATACTTATTTTGTTAATCAACTATATGCAGTTGGGAAGTCATTTGACCAAAATTCCCAGGTAAGAAAAATCCTTAATATTCTTTCGAAAGAATGGGAAGCAAAGGTGTCAGCTATCGAAGAAGCTAAAGGAGACTCAATGAGATCCATAGCGGCTCTCTTTGGTAGCCTTTCTGAGTATGAAGGGAAATTGAGATTCAAGAAGGAACTAAAAGAGTTCGATAATGAAAAGAAAAGAGGAGTTGCCGTTAAAGCTATCAAGGAAGAAGAATCCTCCAAAAATGAAGATGTTCCTAATGATGATGACATGGGAATGATAGTGAGAAAATTCAAGAAGTTCTATAGAAAAGGCCAAAAGAACTTCAAAAATTATCAAGGTGGTCTAAGCAAGAAAGAAAACAAGGAACAACAGATAGTATGCTATGAATATGGGAAGCCTGGACACATCAAATCTATATGCTTCAGAAACAAAGGCAAGAAGTAGAAGAAGAAAGCATATATATCATCTATATGGGGTGATAGCTCGTCAGATGAAGAAAGTGACAACGACGAAGTCGAAAATCTATGCTTGGTAGCCAAAGAAGAAGAATCATATTCCGAGGTAAGTGACCCTGAACCTACTTATGATGAGTTATTATCTGAATATAATGCATTGCATACTGAATTCATCAAGGTAGCTAAAGAAATAGTTAGTTACAAGAAGAAAGTAAAAGAATTAGAAAATACTGTCATATCATCATGTGAAGTATGTGAAGAAAAAGATAAGAAAATAAGAGATTAACAAAAACTGTGGAAAAATTTACTAAAGGAAGTGAAACTCTTAAAGTTATTCTAAATTCTCAGAGAGTTTCCTTTGATAAATCTGGAATTGGATATAAGTCTGATCATGATAAAAATAGAGGAAACAAGAAAAATAGCAGTAGAACTTATCTCAAATATTTCAAGAATTCTATGCATACATCAAATCCATTTGCATCATGTAGCTATTGTAATAGAAAAGGACATTATACTTCATCATGTTATTTTAGAAAAGGACAAGTCATTGGCATGTATAAATGGGTTCTAAAAGGGACACATGTACCAAAAGTTTTGCATACTAACCACAAAGGACCCAAGAAAGTGTGGGTACCTAACCTTACTCTAGGTATGTCTTAAAGCATCACGAGCAAACAAGTGGCACATTGATAGTAGATGCTCGAGACACATAACTAGTGACAAAAAAAAGTTCACCATGCTAGAAACCAGAGAAGGAGGAAAGGTAACTTTTGGAGGTAACCAATCTGGATGTATTACTGGAATTGGTGAAGTGGGAAAATCCTATGGTGTTCAAATCAATGATGTATATTTCGTTGAAGGATTATGCCACAACCTCTTAAGTGTAAGTCAAAAGCATTGATAAAGATAACTGGGTGATCTTTGATTCAAAAGAATGCTTGATAGTAAACAAGAAAGATCTGCCACTTAACAAAGAATCCATCAAGGCAAAGATTTAAGCTCAAAGGAACGGTAACTGTTATACTATTGGTTTAAATTCAAATTCTTCTGAAATTTGTTTTCTTAGCAGATCAAAGGAAAGTTGGTTATGGCATAAGCATCTGGCTCATGTTAATATGAACCAACTTGACAAACTGATTAGAAAAGATTTAGTTGTTGGTCTCCCTAAACTAAAATTCAAAGATAACATGATTTGTGAAGCTTGTCAAAAAGGTAAACAAACTAAATATTCATTCAAAACAAAGTATGAGATTTCTACTTCCAAACCTTTACAATTACTTCATATGGATTTGGTAGGTCCAGCAAGAGTAAAATTTTTTGGAGGAAATCTATATACTTTAGTAATGTCGATGATTTTACAAGATTTACATGGACTATATTTATTGCTTCAAAAGATGAAACATTTGTTGAATTTATTATGTTTGCTAAGAAGGTCCAAAATGAGAAAGGTATTTCTATTGTTTCTATTAGGACAAACCATGGAGGAGATTTGATAATAAACTCTTTAAAGACTTCTGCAACAACAAGGGAATAGATCACAACTTTTCTGCACCTAGAACACCCCAGCAAAATGGAGTAGTAGAAAGGAAGAATAGAGTCCTCACAGAAATGACAAGAGCAATACTTAATGAAAAAGAAATGTCACAAGTGTTCTGGACAGATACAATGAGTACCTCATGCTACATTTCAAATCGAGCATATATTTGCAAGTCACTTGGAAAGACACCATATGAACTCTACAAAGGAAGAAAGCCGAATCTTGCTCATATACACATCTTCGGATGCAAGTGCTTCATTCACAACAACGGTAAAGAAAACTTAGGTAAATTTGATTCAAAGTCTGATGAAGGTTTATTTCTAGGATATTCTAATAGAAGTAAGGCATATAGAGTTTTTAATAAAAGAACATGTACAGTTGAAGAATCCATTCATGTTGTGTTTGATGAACTTGAATCTCAGACAAAGCATTTTGATGAAGAAGAAATGGATTTGATAAAGAAAAACAAAACTATTTCAAAATAGAATGATCTTGAAACAAATGATTTTCAAAATATAGAAGATGTCGATGATCATGCTCAACCAAAAGCATGGAGACATATTAAAGATCATCCAATTGATCAAGTAATTGGAGATATTCATGAAGGTATCAAAACCAGAAATAGAATTCTCAATGAGGTAACTTTTTCTGATTTTATTTCTGAGATTGAACCTTCTAATATGGAAGAAGCTTTATCTGACAATGGTTGGGTGATTGCTATGTAAGAAGAATTAAATCAATTCCGAAGAAATCAAGTTTTGGATTTCGTTCCTCGACCTAAAGATCACTCGGTTATAGGAACCAAATGGGCTTTCAAAAACAAACTTGATGAATCAGCAATCATTGTGAGATACAAAGCAAGATTAGTAGCCAAAAGTTATAATCAAGAAGAAGGTATTGATTATGAGGAAACATATGCTCCAGTGGCAAGATTGGAAGCAATACGAGTACTCTTAGCTTTTGCTTGCATTAAAGGTTTTAAACTTTGTCAAATGGATGTGAAAAGTGCTTTTCTAAACGGTTATATTATGGAGGAAGTATATGTAGAACAACCTCCTAGTTTTGAAGATGAAATAAAGCTTGATCATGTTTTCAAACTTAATAAAGCTTTATATGGTTTGAAACAAGCACCTAGAGCTTGGTATGAAAGACTAAACAAGCACCTAGAGCTTGGTATGTAGGAATCCATGATGACCTCAGGTCTAAGGGCATTGTGACATGGTTATACATGAGAAAAGCTTATGACTTGATCTATGTAGCTTTCTCATAGTGGGTCGGTCCAGCACCTTGTACTCTTACAAGTGCCTAAGACTTTGATTCATATCTCCATATCTTATCAAAGTCATACTGGTCTTGTTTTATCTCTGCTCCCTCATAGATGACCGGCCAGGGACATTTTAGGACAATCTTTATAATTATCCAAGGATACAATTATCACAGTTAACATGTAAATAATATGATAACAGAATAGAGAAATTTCATTAAAATAATAATGTTCAAAGTACAATGATTGGCCCTTAGGGCATAATTTCCAACATCCTCCCGCTTGCCCTAAATGCAATCATTAATTTGCCTAATTCCTATTGCCCTAACATGATGCTCATGCTTTGCCTGTGCAAGTGGCTTAGTAAGAGGATCAGCAACATTTTCTTCTCCTGCTACTTTGCATATCTTTATATCACCTCTATCATTGATTTCTCTAATAAGATGAAATCGCCTGAGAATATGCTTGGTCCTTTGATGTGACCTAAGCTCCTTAGCCTATGCAATAGCACCGCTATTGTCACAGAATAAATCTATTGGATTTGAGATGGTAGCCACCACCCCTAGTTCAGTAATGAACTTTCTGATCCAAATGGCTTCTTTAGCTGCATCTGATGCTGCTATATACTTAGCTTCTGTTAATGAATCTGCTATGGTGCTCTGCTTGGAGCTCTTCCAGCTTATTGCTCCACCATTCAGGAGGAATACATATCTAGAATGCGATTAAAGGTCATCTTGGTCAGTTTGGAAACTTACATCTGTGTAACCGGTTACGCAGAGCTCATCATCCAATCCACCATAGACAAAAAATAAGTCCTTAGTCCTTCTTAAGTACTTTAGGATATTCTTGACGGCAGTCCAATGACCCTCACCAGGATCTTGTTGGTATCTGCTGGTCATCCTTAAGGCAAACGAGACATCTGATCAAGTACATAACATGGCATACATGATGGATCCAATGGCCGAGGCATATAGAACCTTACTCATGCGATCTCGCTGATCAGGTGTACTAGGACACAGATCCTTGCTAAGATGGATGCCATGAGACATGGTCATGTAACCCCTTTTTGAATCATGCATACAGAACCTATGCAATATCTTGTCTATGTATGTGCTCTGACTTAGGCCTATTAGTCTTTTGGATCTATCCCTATAGATCCTAATCCCTAGGATATAGGTGGCTTCACCTAAGTCTTTTATTGAAAAGGACTTTCCTAACCAAGACTTGACACTCTGCAAGGTAGGAATATCATTCCCAATGAGTAGGATGTCATCAACATAAAGCACTAGAAATACAACTATGATCCCATTAACCTTCTTGTAAACCAAGGTTCATCGATGTTTTGAATGAATCCAAACTCTTTGACTACTTTATCAAAATGATGATTCTAGCTCCGAGATGCTTGCTTCAATCCATAAATGGATCTTTGAAGCTTGCAAATTTTACCAGAGTCCTCTGGACGGACAAAACCTTCAAGTTGTGTCATGTACACATCCTCAAGCAGCTTTCCATTAAGGAAGGCTGTTTTGACATCCATCTACCATATTTTATAGTCATAATATGCTGCAATGGCAAGAAGGATTCTGATTGATTTGGCCATTACAACTGGGTAAAAGGTTTCATCATAGTCTATACCATGAGTTTGAGTGAATCCTTTTGCAACCAGTCGTGCCTTGAAGACATTTATATTGCCATCCATGTCAGTTTTCTCCTTGAAAACCCATTTGCACCCAATGGTTTTTACACCTTCAGGTGGATCGACTAAGGTCCATACCTGATTGTCGTATATGGATTGCATTTCAGACTTTATGTCATTTAGCCATTTCTTAGAGTTTGGTCCCACTGTGGCTTCTCAATAGGTGGTGAGCTCATTTTGCTCAATGAGCAACACATCACGGCTTTCAGTAATCAGAAATCTATATCTCTGAGGCTGATGCCGTGTCCTATCAGATCTTCGTGGACCTTGTGTTACTTGAGGAGGCTCAGCAACTTGTTGTGAGTCTTCTCTAATTTCCATCTGTGGTTCTGTACCATCTTGTGGCTCTCGAACTTCTTTGAGATGTATGTCGCTCCCACTGGTTGTTTTAGAGACAAACTCTCTTTCTAGAAACTTGCCATTTCGAATAACAAACACTTTGTTATCGGTGGGATTATAGACATAGTATCCTTTCATTTCTTTAGGATACCCCACGAAAAGGCACTTTGTGGATCTGGGCGCTAATTTATCAGAGGCTTGTTGCTTAACATATACCTCACATCCCCAGATCTTGAGAAAAGATAAACTTGGTTTCCTTCCAGTCCAAATCTCATATGGTGTCTTTTCAATTGCCTTAGATAGAACACGATTTAGTGTGAATGCAGCTGTTTCTAGGGCATGTCCCCAAAAGGATGGTGGAAGATTTGTTTGGCTCATCATGGATCAAACCATATCTAATAGTGTTCGATTCCTCCATTTAGAAACACCATTCCATTATGGTGTTCCTGGAGGAGTCAATTGTGAAATTATCCCACAACTCCTAAGATGGTCAATGAATTCTTGGCTCAAATATTCACCACCTCGATCAGATGAAGTGCTTTAATTGTTTTACCAAGTTGGTTTTGTACTTCATTTTGGAATATTTTGAACCTTTCAAAAGATTCAGATTTATGTTTCATTAGATAGATATAGCCATATCTACTAGAGTCATCTATAAATGTAATGAAGTCGACATAACCTCCTCTGGTAGCTATATTTAATGGTCCACATACATCTGTATGTATGAGGCCCAATAATTCAGTAGCCCTCTTACTGTGCCCAGTAAAAGGTGCCTTAGTCATCTTTCCTAATAAGCAAGATTTGCATGTATCATATGATTCAAAATCAAATGAGTTTAGAAATCCATCTTGATGGAGTTTAGAAATGCATTTCTCATTTATGTAGCCTAGACGACAATGCCATAGGTAGGTCGGATTCAAATCGTTTGATTTTATCCTCTTAGTAGTTACATTATAGATATTCCCATTAGCTTTCTACTGTCCTTTAGACCCTACACATTTGTACAAATGTGAGAACCACATGCAGTATCTAATACCCATGTAGAGGAAGTAGAAAAATAAATGTCTATACCATAAATACCTGAAGCAATAGCGTCACTATCCTTCTTGTTCTTTTTTCAGATCTTCCAGGTAGAGTTTGCAATTCCTCTTCCAATGACCGGGTTCATTGCAGAAGTAGCAAACTCCTTCCTTTGGAGGCTTTGCCTTCTTGGGTGCAGGCTTCTTTTCGGGCTTGTTTGACTCTTTGGTCTTACCACCTGAGCCATTTTTCCCTTTCCTTTTCATAGGCTTTCCTTTCTAAGCCATCAAAACTGTGCTAGGCTTTTTCTTAATGCTTTGCTCAGCAGTTTTAAGCATCCCATACAGCTCAGAAATTGATTTCTCCATGTTGTTCATATTGTAGTTCATAACAAACTGGTCACTCTCTGGGAGTGAGTTGAGGATCAAATCCGTCGCTAACTCCTGGATCATGGGAAATCCAAGCCTCTCAAGGTGATCAATATAGCCTTTCATCTTTAACACATAAATACTAACTGATGCACCTTCAACCATTTTGTAGGAATGTAAGGCCTTTGTGGTCTCATACCTTTCTTGCCTTGCCTGTTGCTGGAACATTTCCTTGAGATGTACAATCATCTCATGAGCCTCCATGAGTCCCAGATCTCTTTAGAGCTCTAGAACCATAGTGGCAAGCATCAGGCAACCTACATCCACAGAGTCATCCTTATGCTTTGTGTGAGCATCTCTCTAAGCTCTTGGAGCATTGGCTGTAAGCTCCTCAGGAATGGGTTGATCTAGGACATAAGCCTTTCTTTCCTGCTTGAGAATAATTCTCAAGTTCCTGAACCAGTCAAGAAAGTTTGTCCCATTGAGTTTGTCCTTCTCAAGGACCGATCGCAACGATAGTGTAGCAGTATTACTAATCGACATGATTCTACAATTAAAATATGCAAAGTTAGTTAGTAATCTCCTACTAAATTAACAACCCTCAATATAATAATTAGTGGGCTAAGATCCATATTTGGCTTAAACTTAAGTCCGCTTTGGCAAGACACTTAAATTCAAGTTATTTAGGTAGGTAACCTATTTACCAATTACATCACATGTAACTCTTAGATCTTTATGGGATTTAATCATCATATGATCCGGCATGTTTAACCCCATCTAATGCCTTAAGATTCAAAACCATTTTGTTAATCTCAATTAAGTCAAAACAATAATGAATATTATGAGCAGCACTATTACTCAAGCTTGTTTCATCAAGATAACTCAAGTGCATCCACTTTGGTGGTTTCCACAAATGAGCGATCTAGGTTTTGGCAAGTATTCATTAATTGACGGCATTATGACTTAAGATTTGATTCCGAGGGCTTAATTAATTAGTTTTTTTTATATGAATGCAATCGTGGTCATATCTCATATAGATAAATGCATATAAATGCAAAAGTATTCATGCAATGATCTAATCAAAAGCATAATTTAAAAGTGACACAACATGGCTTAGCTAACCTAAAATCCACCCAAGCCAATGAGAGGACTTCTCTAAATAAAAAAAGAAATACATTGAGAGAAACCTCGTTTAAACATTCGAGGGGAGTGAGATGAGAAGAGAATGTACATCGAGAGTATTTAGAGAAAGGCACGGCACGCAGGCCGTATTTAAATATTACAACCTTTGTAAAATTCTAAAGCCATGTTGTTCACTATACCCAAACAAGTATAAATAATAAACCACAACAAGAATTCATACAATATGAAAAGCAATAAATGTCGTGATCAGATTGCATTGCGCTACACAGAGGTGGTCACGACGGTCCCACTAGCCGGTTAGCAGGCGGGGTCAAGGGGGGCCGCCCTTGCGGGGTTGCAAGGGGCAGCGCCCCTGGAGCTTTTGAAAAAGGCACATTCCTTTTAAAAGAAATATTTGAAAATTTTAAATTTTTAAATTTCGGACCCAATTTTTCAAAACAAAAACAACAATGGCCCATAACGCTTCTGATCCATATTGTCTTTCCCTTAGCTCGGATCCCTATTACCCGAATAGATATCCGAACCTAGACCCGATTTGATTGCCGCCAACTACGATCTCATGTACCCTACCCAATTTCATGCTTGTTTAAAACGAAAATCACATACATGTTTCAAGATATACATGTTCGGAATCAATTTCATTCTTGTTCCAAAATGAGAATCACATACATGTTTCAAAACCGAAAGCAAAACAATTTCAAGATTCAATTTAAACGAAAACAAAAATCAACGGAATTACAAGATCACATCTTTCTAAATAATTTCATTTTGTACTAACCAGATCACATGCATATTCGAGTGTTTCTTATAAACATACGTACACATCCCATATATATCACATGTATAAGAATCATAAACTCAATTTAAACGCACAATTCATCTGGCTCTGATGCCACTGTAAGAATCGGTAGGCACAGTGGAAGAATTTTAAAAATTTTCACTGATCCTAATCGAGGATCTATCAACGGCGTTTAAACCAAGTTGGAAGGATTCATACCTTTTGATGATTCAGAGTTTTCACGATCTCTAAGAGCCAACACGTCAGGTCCACTCCCTCTACTGGTATCCACACGAATGTTCTCCAACCGAGACTGTGTGTTAGCGCCTCTAATGTCTCCTAAGGTTTCACTTACGGCTCTCAATTCTCATGTGCATATCAATATATCTGCTCTATCAAGTTTATAACCTATGAGGGCTATTTTCAAATTTCAAAATTAATCATCATTAATTTTGAAATTAATTAACAATTAATTATCTTGATGAGCTAATTAAATAAATTAAGTTTAAATTAAATCTGTCCAACAGTTTTAATTTAACCTATTTATTTAATCTAGCTAAAGAGCCATTAGATTTAATTTATCTTCATAAATTAAATCTGAGATACTATATCTCTATCATGTTAGTTATTAAATTTAATATATCTTAATAAATTAAATTTAAAACTAACACAATATAATAATATCATATAATATACATATATATATATATAAGATATATATTTCGAAAATATATATATCTGTATAATATTATTAATGAATTTTGTATTATATATATATATATATATAAAATTCGTCCACCCTAAATTAAACATTATCTCGTGTTGGGCCATTCTTGTGTGCGACCCTGTAGGCCCATATGAAGTTGGCAGTGGGCCAATAACTATACTAACCCAAAAGTCGCAAGCGGCCTCTAGCAAGACATTACGACTATCCAATTCATATGAGGATTGTTATCACGATGCAACCTGTCATACAACCATATCACGTCCCTTTTGTCACACGATATATCGATCAAGGATAAGGCATGGATAATGTCATCCTCTTGTTCTTGACCATTACTTTCTCGATTCCTGAGTAGCCTGATAACAGAGACAGAAACTCCTTTCATCATAGTATGGCCATACATTTCTCAGACTCACTCATCGAGGGGCCCAGTAATATCTCTCTACTAATGTGAGGGACAAATTCCATCTTGATCATTCATATTCCTCTACATGAAAAAAACCACTAAACCTGATTGTAGCCTTTATCATCACCCGGTCAAAAGTGACTTTTGACTAGTTCAAAGCTTAGCAACTCTCATGTAGGAATCCATGATGACCTCAGATCTAAGGGTATTATGACGTGGTTATACATGAGAAAAGCTTATAACTTGATCCATATAGCTTTCTCATAGTAGGTCGGTCCAGCACCTTGTACTCTTACAAGTGCCTAAGACTTTGATTCGTATCTCCATATCTTATCAAAGTCATACTGGTCTTGTTTTATCTCTCCTCCCGCATAGATGACCGACCAGGGACATTTTAGGACAATCTTTATGAATTATCCAAGGATACAATTATCACAGTTAACATGCAAATAATATGATAACAGAATGGAGAAATTTCATCAAAATAATAATGTTCAAAGTACAATGATTGGCCCTTAGGGCACAATTTCCAACAGAGTATTGATCCGGTTTTCTTTAACTCCTGAAGTTCCTTCGTGAGCTATTTCTAAGGCTTCCCACATTTCTTTAGCTGTTGGAAGTGTTCAGATTCTGAAGTACTCATTTTGACTCAAGGCACTTTGAATCATTAGAATTGCTTTGCTATTAAGTGTAATGAGTTTCTTGTCATTCTCATCATATTCTACTGGTGTCTAGGGAACTCTTTGTGAATCTACAATCTTTTCAGGTTTGTAGTTTCCACTCTCAATTACATCCCATAGCCCATATTCAGTAGCCATTACGAAGACTTTGAAAACTATTAGAGTCGTGCAGTAATGGCTTACCATCCTTCAAATTTGAAAACTATTTGTTTGCGGTAGGTTGCTATAGATGAGATCTCAGACACTGTATTTGACTTTGCTCTTCTTGCATGATCTCTTCGTTGTTTCTTTGCAAATGTACTTAGGATACTAATGCAATGAAGAGTTAATCATATAGACAACATATCAATAAACATTTGATTAAAAACATAATTTCTGGACCGCCTTACTTGAGTGGCTACTTGAGTGATCATGCTCATAACTCGAGTGGTCCCTTGAGTAAACCTATCAAAAATATGACAGTGCCTAATTCAACATTTTACATAAGATATTACTCAGGTAAGACATGGAGTGAGATATATCACAAACCTTGGAAATACCTGATTACTCGAGTGGCTACTCGAGTGGCTATGTCTTTACTTCACAAGTTACTTAGGTGCTGACTCTGGTAATCTGATTACTCGAGTGGCCATATGTTTTCTTTAGAAGTTACTCGAGTGCTCCCTCGACTAGATTTCAAATAAGTTTGCAGATTACTCGATTATTCCCTCAAGTAATGTCATTCAAATCTTGGCCGAGAATTTGCTTACCTGGTTACTCGAGTGATCCCTCAAGTAATGGATCAAATACTCTACAGATTACTGGAGTGCTCTCTCGAGTTATGCCTTTTTCTTACCTGGTTACTCGAGTGGCTACTCGAGTAAAGTGTTGCATTTCTTGGCTGAGAGCTACTGGAAGATTTTTGACCTGTTAAGTCAAGTGGCTACTTGAGTGATGCCTTTGCAAATGATGTTACTTGGCAGTACTTACTCGAGTGCTTACTCGAGTAATAGCTTCCCTTACTTGAGTAGTCACTCTAGTAAGCCATCACAGAATTTGCTCATTACTCCAGTGCTTACTTTAAGTAATGCTTTGCCACTTTGTTCAAATTCATTTGTTTGTTATCAAATCCTTTTATATCATTGATCCAATATTTGTTATCATCAAAACATATGGGATCTAGCACCTTCTACTTCACAGGTTCCAAAGGAAGAACTAATCACAAATCCTCCTGAAGTCTTTAATGTTAAGGAATTGAAGGCACTGAAACAGAAGGTACATGATTCTGAGTTTGCACATAGACAATTTTGTCCCATAGTTTATGTGGACTTAGATTATCTGATGAAAAGTTGTGGTTTAGATTTTCATCATTTTCTTGAATTTTATGATCCCTTGCTGAGTGTTCATATTCCTTATTCACCCTTTGTTGTGAAAACCTTCTATTGCAACATGAAAACCCATAACATAAACTCTAGGACCGGAGAGTTGATAGAGGAAGTAGTATCTACTACTGTTAGAGATCAATTTATTATGATATCTGCTACTATCATTAATGACATTCTTGGCTATATTGCACCACTTTCTGATCCACCCACTCTTTCAGCCAATGAAGCCTTCCGGCTTTTAAGACCAAATAACCCAATAGGCCCTCTTAACTTTAAGCCTATTGATATGCCTGATTCTATTCGTGCCCTTCACTACATATACTCTTGTAGCATTGTTAACAAATCCAAAAATTATGCCCATTTTGCTCAAAGAGATTACTACTTGCTGGCCTCCTTCCTAGCTGGTCAACAAAGAAATGTAGGGGAGCTTATCTTTAGTGAGATGAGGGGATTTCGATTTTCTTCATCAAGATCGGCCACCATACCATATCCACAAATTGTTTATCTCATTCTCAAGAAAAATAAAGTTTGGTATTTGGAGGGAACTGAGAGGGTAACCATTCTGAGGTTTAGCAAGACTCAATTGACACATGAGTATCAATCTTCCAGTGAGTCAAACCAGGGCTACATCTCAGAGAGAAGCCACTCCATCAAGAGGTGATAAGGCTCAATCTTCTGCTCAAGATTCCATTCCACCTCTATCTTTCTTGAATGCAGTACTTTCAACCCATATGGCTGAAGTTATCAATCAAGCTGTGACTGGTCTGAAAAAGGAATTGATGAATAAGTATGAGAAATTGGTGAACACGATGGAGTTACAAGTCTCAAAGTTGGTAGACAAGGCAAATACCAACTTTAACTTGATGTTCAAGACTCAAGAAGATATGTCGAGAAGAATCACTAATATGGAAAGCTTCTTGCGCACTTATTTTATGACCACTTCTTCTGAGGTGCCACCTGAGTCTACTCTTGCCAAGACTTCACCTCCTCAAACACAGACTCATGTTTTCTTCACAGACCTGGATTCCATTGTTGATGTCACTTATAATCAGTCGTCTTCACCACTATTTGCAGCCTCTGTTCCTCAGCCATCATCTCCACTTTTTAAGCCAGAGCTAATTGACCCTTCCACTGCCATGGTGCTCTTTGCCCCACCATCCAATCTTACTTTTCTTTAGCCCACTTCTGATGCTGACAAAATGGGGCAGAAGGATCTGTGATGGTTTCTGAGCTATTATGGTCTGATATAGGGAGTTGGAGTTTAGTTTTGGGTAGCTTTTCTGTATTGGGGTAGGACTATTGTTATTTTCTGGTTTATTTTTGCTGACATGGTTGTATATGGGGTTTTATGGGTAGATGTTGATTTAAGCTTCATTTTGTACTTTATAAATTCACTAATGATCATTTTCAAGTTTGCTAAGTTTTCTATTCAGATTTAATGATTTCTGTGCAAACATAATGGTATTATGACTTATCTTGGCTTTAAGTGTCCATTGGAAGTATTGCAGGAAACATATGTGGTTAAGTGCAAAAATCTCAATATAAGTCTAAACTTTGGTGAAATATGCATTTGGAAATTTTGAAAATGTTTTTCAACATTTTCACTCCAATCAAGATTTTTGTTTAAAACTCATCACAAAAGTTTTGTCATCATCAAAAAGGGGGAGAATGTTAGATTCCAAGTTTTGATGATAACAAAAGGTTATGTGTGTAAATTATGTTTTTACAAGTCTAGACAATGGATACAAAGTTACCAAATATATTTCATAAAGTTTAGAAGTATTTGTGGATAGTTTTATTGATGCACTCGAGTGATGGAGCTAGCGCTCGAGCATTAAGCTATTTTTCACTCGAGCACATGAAAGTGTTGGACAGAAAGTGTTTGACAGAAAGCAAAGCCATAATCAAGATATCAACACTTCACTCAATCACAGTCTCTGTACTCGAGTGATGGCCTTATGTGCACCCTAGTCCTGGCGAGTGTGGCATAGAGAGTGTTTACTCGAGAGCAAGGTAAACTCAAAATGTAAGCCATACTCGAGTGCAAGCTAGTGAGGGACTGTGAGTGTTTTCCCGAGAGTCATGCAGAGCAGAGAAGAATAAGCATGCCTAAGTGAGAGTAAATGCACCCGAGTGATACCTCAGCACCCGCGAGTGAGAAATATAACTCTCTCAATTCTGATGTAAGTACTGAAGACAAAGAGTATATTATAGAAGAATATTCTGCTCACTTAAGTGAGAGTAAGTATGCTCAAGTAAGGGCCCATATCACCTGCAAGTGCAAAATCACAGTCTTGATAAAGTGGGATACGAGTGTTGTCCTGAGACGTGGCTCATAGTATAAAACGAAGGTCCACTCGAGTAAGGACCCACATCACTCGCAAGTGTGAAAATGCACTCTCTTAATATCACATGAAAGTACAAGTATAAAACTGAAGCAAGAAGAGAAAATATGGTATTGCACTCGAGTGAGCCATCTCAACACTCGAGTGATACTCTGCTAGAAGCTAAAACGCACCAGTCTTATAGCATTCAATCTGAATATGGTTTAATGATATTTATTCATTCTATTTCTACTTATTACTATTATATAACATCATTTAACATATGTTACAAGTATGATACAGGAGTTTGAACATTTGAATTAGAAAAGCATAGAGGAAGTCAAACAACAGCAGACAGCATCATTATGACCATTCAAGCACGTACCTACCACGTTCAAAGATTTCAAATGTACGCATGTCATTCCATAGTAAAATACTCTCCTCCACAATGATTGTTATTCAAACGGGCAAAATCAACGGCTATAAATACAGAGCTCCAGAGACCATTAAATACAACGAAGTGCAAGAATTCACACAAGAAAATGCATGAGTCTCTGTTATTCATATTTTCTCTGTATTCATATCATTCTTCAATGATTATCATATTTGCTCTGTAAGACAGTCTATATACATTTCAAATTCTATGTTCATTTGATCTCAAGGTATTGGGAACTTGAGAGGGGAGATTTCCTTACGAAAGAAGCAGTTAAGAGAATTCCTACTAGGACTTTCTGCTCATAAGACTTATAAGGTACAAGCAGTAGATAACGTTTCTACTCGTAAGACTTACAGTGGTGTAAGCAGGAGAGAACGTTGCTACTCATAAAACTTGTATACGTAAGCAAGAGAGAAAGGTCATTGGTTTGTTTTTCTGCACGTAAGACTTGTCGTAAGGGGGAGAGGAATTTCTAGTGTTAGAATATTTCTAGTTGTAGTCCTTTCAAGGATGGTTATTGTTTTGCGGCATTCTGAGAGCCCACTGAATCTTGGAAGAATAGTGAAAATCTCAGTAGGTCTTGATCTCTGAGGACTGGACGTAGGCCTGGGTTTTAGGCAAAAGTAGTATAACTCTCTGTGTGCTTATCTTCTCAACTCTATCTTATCTACAGCTATTGCTATATCATCGCATCAATCAAAAAATTTATCACATCATCCAATTCAAGCCCCTCTTGGGTGAATCTTGCCTCTTTCAAAAGCCACTTTAATAAAGCTACTTCTTTGTACGGAGTCACTCAGTTTGGCGACACGTGTCATACTTCTGCCTTAATGGTGCCATGTGTTTTATGTGCCTCATGATTTCACCATATACATGCATGCCTAGGTGTCCCAAACAACTGACTCAAAGCCAGTATTTCCTCAAAAAGCAGGGTACATTCACTTGCCAGGTAAATGCGATATTCATACCTATGCTAGCATATTTTATCTAACTAATTAGCCACATATGTCTATGTCTTCAAGAATGCACCATATATATGCTTGTTTGGCATAAAATGGCACCATATATCTCAAAAATGGCACATGTTATTGTGTGTTTTATGGAACACCAAGTATACATAGACATCGATAAGTTTTATCCGACTATCGATACACAAGGCATTTTCTCATTGCGCCACCTTAAAAGCTACTTCATGGATGGATGACCTAAATGGTGCCATATATGCCTCTGGGTGCCACCAAATAGTACCAAACATGCTTAAGTACACATACTCCGGCATCTTATGTCCGATTACTCATAGGCATTGAGCCTCATGTAATAGGAGACTCAGTCCCAACTCAGAGGGTTGAATTATATAGTTCCATAAAACTCATTCTATTTTTTGGACTCTTGCCGAACTAGACTTAGTAGTCTGCTCCATCCAGCTTTATTTATGCCCCTTTAGTATGCATACGGAAGTGCTAATGCTCTTGTTAGGGCTTAGGAGAACCGATAATTAAAAGTCCTAGCTAAAATTTATACAATTACTTTCTTGTGGGCACTATTCATTTGGTAAAATTGTACTTTCAAATTTCTCAACCTAACTTTGATAAAGTCATAACTTTTACCATTTCCATTCTTATTCATATTTATATATTTTATGAATGTCATATCTAGCAACCTCATACCTCTCAACGTGTTTACACTGTTATTTACTTTACACGATAATTTATATAATCACAGATTATTGCATTCAGTCTTCAATTCTTCCTTCACAAATTCCTCTGGCATATCATCATTCACTCCTCTTGTACTTAAATACCTACATGGTTGGGTAAGGAAGGGTGCGATTTGGGGGAAGCTCAGTAGCAAACAGTACCAACAATACAAGCAAGATAATGCTAGTGTTTGATATACTTGCCTTACACAGGCTCATGCTAACATAATGACATATCTGTATGCTCAATGTTTCATGCAACACACATTTGCCATAGTAGAAACAGAAACAAAGCTTTAATCATTCATATACATCACACACTCAAGTAAAGCAATCGTACACATTAATACATAAGCATACATATCAAGTACATGTAAGTTAGGTAAGTTCACTACCTTTTAGACTTATGTCCTCATTCCCTTTTCTTCCAACCCTTGAAGTTGCTTGGAGAATCTTCCATTTCCTCTTCATTGTCATTTGTTGGCCCTAGATACATAATCATACCATGAGAGCCATGAAAAATGAATGCTCAATGTGGCTACATTAGCCTTTAGAACATGTCTCTAGTCTTTATGATCTCACTTATCTAAATGCCCTTCAAAATCTACAAATTTGCAAGTCTTTATTAATATGCCAGATTTCATCAGTTAACTTTGAAAATTCATAACTTAAACTACAAAACTCTAAATGAGGTGGTTGAAAGTTCTATGTAAAGCTCTCTAAGTCCTCTTTAAAGGAAAAATACTACTTTGTACTTATTACAAGGGTAAAACCTCAAGTATCGTTGACCAACCTTATTGCCATAGAATACTTTACAGTGTTGGTACCTCAATTTGAACATATTATACTTCTAATCCAATAAGCCAAAATGCTCATTCTATACATATTTTGAAAGCTTAATATGTGTAATAACGCCTTGTAAAATATCACAATCATTATACATGGTTTGGCTACCAAAAAGCTACCCACAAGCAAAATAACTCGAATATGACAGAATCTAACTTTAACACTTTAAGTTCCAAAATTAAGGTTTTATAACTAATCATCTAAAGATCATATCCATTAGCTATTCTTGCATAATTTTGCCCATATAATCCATTTCCAACCTCAATTTTACCAAAATCTAGCTCCAACCCTATGAACAAAGGCTGGTTGAAATTCCACACTATTGACACAATATGTGTTCTTGCAATCTCAATCTCAAGACATGTTTATATTCATCATCAAAAGACCATTAATGCTCTAAATTATCCACTTAGAAAAAACCCTAGAGTACTCATCACTTCCAAAATACTCATTAAACATGAAGACATTAGATGCAATTGAAGCTTACGATTACCTCTATTTGATTCTACGGTCGGTTAAGGATTTTGGCAGTACTTTGATTATGGAGGCAGCACCGATTCATGGTGAAATCAACTTGGGAGCTCATGTAACCGGACCTGAGATTGGTAGATTGGACTGGCTTTTCAACATGTGTCTAATGTGCAACTACAAATGGCACCATGTGATTGTCTAACTAGGGCAAAATGTCAAAAGTCACTTTAATATGGATACTTTAACAAAAACTACTTTAATAAAGCTACTTTTTCATATTGAGTCACTTGGTTTGGCGACACGTGTCACGCTTATATCCAAATGGTGCCATGTGTTCTCTGTGCCTCATGATTTTTCCACATGAGTGCATAGGTGTCCCAAACAAATAACACCAAGCCAGGATTTCTTCAAAATGTAGGGTACATGCACCTATCCAAAAAATGCCATGTGCGTACCTTCACCAACATATTTTATCCAACTAATTAGCCACATATCTCTATGTCTTCAAGAATGCACCACATATATACTTGTATGGCATAAGATCTCCACACACCTAAAAAACTGGCATGTGTGCCTATGTGTCTTATGGCACACCAAGTGTACTTAGACATTGATAACTTTCATCTGACTATCAATACATAAGGAAATTTCTCATTGCTCCACCTTAAAGCTACTTCATGGATGCGGGGCCCAGATGGCTCCACATATGCCTCAGGTGCCACAAAATAGTGCCAAATATGCCTAAGCACCCATACACCAGTATCTTATGTCCGACTACTCATACATACTGAGCCACATATAATCAGGAGACTTGATGCCAATTCAGAGGGTTGAATCATATAGTCCCATAAAACTTATTCTATCTCTCTAACATTCTTGGGACTTTTCCTAAACTGGGCTCAGTTGCTACTAGATTTAGGCTTTTCCACAAGCTTTTTGGCCCAAAATTCAAGATATTACATATAAGAACAGTTGTGCAATCAAAGCTTGAGAAGGGCAGTGTTTTGAGGCACTAAGACCTGTTAAACCAGTGTGTCTTTAGGCTAGCAGAGCATTCAGATGATATTGGGTAATGACCTTGAACTGTAAGACTCGTAAGTACATATTTGCATAGGGCAGTGACCTTGGATTGTAAGACCTGAGCTGGGTAATAACATAAGGCTGTAAGAATTATAAGTGTAACTTGTACGGGGCAGAGGCCTGGGACAGTAAGACTTCATGCACATTCGGTGCAAATGGGTGGAGTCTCGAGTCCATAAGGCTCGACATGCCTGTGGCATAGGGGTTATTCCTTGGGCTATAAGACCTCACATGCTACCAGGATAGTAAATGGGGACTGTTGGGTCCAATGTTTGTTATTGCTGAATGCTTATTATTAGATGGTCTATTTGGCATGATTTGAGAACATTACATAAGTATATGAAGAGATTGAGTAGCAAGAGTTAGAGCCTGGAATGTATTCATAGTACGTAGTAGACTGTATATCATGAGGTTGTTAGTCTCCATATGCATTTAGCAAGGATGTTAGATCATGTGTCCTGAGGCCATAATACCGGTTGGACTAGTATGTCCTTAGGATGGCAGATTGTTATACATTCAGCATTATGCTGGGCAATGACCTAAGGCGGTAATGTGCAAACACTACTATAGAATTATGATATAACCACCCCAAGGGATGTCCCAATTTTAAAATTGGGTAGTTAAAAAGGAAGGCGGTGACATTTTCGTAATTATGTGTATGTAGAGAAACCTTTAGACGTCCCAAATTTGAATTTGGGATACCTAAAGTTCTTCCTAGCTGCAATCTAAATTTTCCAAATGTTTTTAAGAACCAGAAGCTGGGTTTAGATGTCCCAAATGGTTTTGGGATGCCTAAACTCAGACTTTAGGCGTCCCAAAAATTATTTGGGATGCCTTACTTTAGGCATCCCAAAAAATTTTTGGGACGCCTAAAGTCTGAGTTTAGGCATCCCAAAATGATTTGGGATGCCTAAAGTCCCATGTTTAGCCATCCCAAATGGATTTTGGGATGCGTAAACTCACCTTTAGGCATCCCAAATGCCATTTGGGACGTCTGGACGCATGTCAGACACTTGTCTGACATGCGTCCTCTCACACACCCCCTCCTTTACTTTTTGACCATCACCAACTCCCTCCTTCTTCCTTCATTAGGTGCCTCCGTCGTGCGTTCTGCATCTTCCTCCTCCCTTCTTGTCTTCTTCAACTCATCCTCCTCCCTTCTTTGTCTTCTTCAACTTTATTCCTCCTCCTCCTCCTTTACCTATTCTGTGATGTGCTCTCTGATTCACTTCCTTACTCGAAACCCCTTCTTCTTGCTGTAGATTCAATAGCTGTGGATTCTTGGCATCAAGACGAGACTAAAAGAACAAAAAGAAGAAGATTCAAGCAAGGAACACACCATTGTGATGTAGGCTCCTCCCCTCCTTCTTTCCATTATGACGCAGGCTCCCTCTTTGATTAGGTTAGTTTTTTTTAAAAAAAATATGAATTTATTTGAATAATTAAATTTAAACTTGCAATGTGAAATTATTTCATATGATTCTAGTTATTGGAGTGATTTTACCTTGTGACTGATATTTTTTGTGTTTTTTGGCTAGAAACATAGAATCGTTGTTAACTAGTAGTTATGCAACAATATATTGTTTGATATGTTTGGAGCTTGGAAATGTTTATTTTGTATGTTTGAAGTTTGGAAATTGAGAGGGAAAAAACGTATGTATATTATTATAAATAAATGGAGCTATTGATTGATTTTGATGAAATGAACAACAATTAAACATAGTAATTTTTGTTTGTTTAATATGGTTGGTTTTATTTTTTTTAGATTATATTAGTATGATTATTATTAGTGTAGTGGAGAAAATCTTATTTTAAGATAAAGAGATTAATAAGATCAAGATATTAAGATAAAGATATTGATTTTGCACTTGCATCCCATTTTATCAAGAGTGTGATTTTGCACTTGCAGGTGATGTGGGTCCTCACTCGAGCATACTTACTCTGTAACCCCCTCCGTAATTATATCCGAAATACACTATTAAAATGAAATAAAGACCAATAATAATCAAATAACATTTACTAATCCATCACATGACGGGGTTGTCACAAATACCTTTAGAAATCATTTATAAACTTGGTCTCATATTCACATTTCGAATACAATTACTACACGAAGATAAATCACATTCATATAAATATCAGAGTGCACAACATAATCATCCCGGCTATCCCGGGTACATACCTTCGCTAAAGATACACAAGGCACAATTGCCCATTACAATTGTCAAAATGGGGATTACACAATCTCATCTCAAATTCATAACCCTATATTCAACCGAAACATATACATCCTTCACAACTCATTGATAACCAACTAACAACTCTCATCTCGAAGGAGTCATAGCCGCTCCCTCCACGAGCCACTTACCCTATCTAAATTGTTGGTAGGGGAGGGTGAGATTCAAGAGAATATCAGTAGGGAAACATTGTCAATATGCATGCAAGATAAGTGTTTAATGCATGACATGCTTGCATCACATAACTCATGCATACATACAATGACAAATCTATAAGCTTAATGCTTCGAACGATACACATATGGCCATAGCATATATTGAAACATAGCTTCAAATCATTCACACATGCAACACATAATCAAGCAAAGCAATAACATGCATCAATACATTAATACAATTATCAGAGCATGCAGGAGAGATAAGTTCCCTACCTTAACTTATTTATGCCTTGAAATGTGTGCCTCAATCTACGTGCAAACATCTTAAGGCTTCAATTTGATCTTACAATGTCAAATGTACTATTTAGACACTTCTATAGTGTTTCTGGGGGTTATATGAGGTTATATTGAAAATTTACTAAAATGCCCCCAGGGGCCCGACTCGGCCCTACCGTACCTGGTTCGACTGTACTTTTCCTGAAATTTTGACATGGGCTATTCTAACATATTTCCGCCCAAGGAATCCATTTCCAAACTTAAAATTATCAAATTCAATGTCAATTACAAAATTACCCTTGACAGCCCCACTTTAAGGGATTCAGGGGCGTTTTATTAATTATGCTTTTTCGGCCTTTTCCGAAAAAGTGCCCAACTGTAACCCCACCTAATTTTTGCTTATAAAATGAATGGAATCATCAAATCATTGAAAATCCAACTCTAAGACCCATTTCTAGAGCTGGCCAAAATTCTCAAGTATTCTGGGGAAAATTGGGGTTTTTCGGTTTCGGCTCCATAAACGCGTTCCTTTATACTCCTAACCACTTTATTTACTATTCCATCAGGTTACAACTACCATTTAGTACCAATTTGGGCAGCATAACATCCCCACACACCCATTTTCCATTTTTGAAACCAATGACAATCTGGCGAAATTTCACCGATTAAATTGTTCACAGCAGCTAGAATAGTCAATACACAAGAGTTTGGAAGTTACCTTAAGCTCCCACTAGCTTTTCTCAAGAGTGGCGGAAACCCTAGACATTCTTAACCATAAAAATTGAGCTTCCAACACCTTAAAGAACATGAAAGAGAAGCTTAGGAGCAAGGTTATACGCGTTAGGAGCTAGATCGTCAAAGAAATCGGCTTACCTTGTGAGATTTCTCCTCTTTGTCTCTCTAAGAGCTCTCAACTTTCTCTCACTAGTTTCAGCTGGTTCAGCACATCAGAAATGAGAGCTAAAGATGATGAGAAAATATTTAATTCCATGCTGATGTCATCTTTTATTTCGATGATGTCATCATTCCCACTTTCAGATTTTCTGCCCAAAATTTGAAAAATCATAACTAATTCTAGAAAAATCTAAATGAGATGATTCCAAATCCAAATGAAAGCTATTTAAGTCCTCTATATAGGAAAAATACGGTCCATTACCAAAAATCACCAAAAAATTCCAGAATTACATAAAATTCATCACTGCCCCAAAACAGAGTTTAGTTTCAATCCCAAACATTGGATTGTCATATCTCCTAGCTCACTAAACGAAATGGCACAAATTATAAGTCCATTTTCAAGCTTGGGATGTGAAATTTATGACGGGAAAGTTTCAGAATTTTTAGACACCATTTGGTCATTAAAAAGGTTCACACAATCTGACTGCCCAGAATAGAGTTTTACTGGAAAGAATTTCAGATTTTGCATCTTTGCTTCCAATGGTCCCATTTTGATACCAAACATCATTCCCACATAAATTTTCACAAGGAATCCATTGGAAACACAAAATAAATCAAATTCACATCACATTGATATGTTTTCACAACAATGTCAACATGTCAACACAATTCACATTTCAAAACCTAATATTGCAACTTTTCCATTCCAAAGTTCCAAACCAATTTCAGTGATATCAAAACACACTATGACACCATTTCCAACACAATACCCCATTCAATTCTTCCTTTATTCTAAGTCGATTTGGATGTTAATCCATAATTGAACTCAAATACAGGGTTTCGGCGCTGGTCACAACACACACGAATCACATTTGAGTGCCAAATCACATCATATTATCCAAAAGGGTTATTTATCACTAACCACATCCACTTTTGGAGTCATTAACCCTTAATCACAATTTGGGATCTTGCTAAACTGGGGCTTAGCAATCCACTAATCTCAGGCTTATTCTCTAAGCTCAAGTCTCAAAAGTCGGGGTATTACATACTCTCACTCGAGTGAAATTAATATTCTTCTATAAGATACTCTTTGTCTTCAACACTTGCATATGGATGGAGAGAGTTAGATTTCTCACTTGCTGGTGCTGAGGTATCACTCAGGTGCATGTACTCTCACTCAAGCATGCTTATTCTTCTTTGCTCTGCATGACTCTCGGGCAAACACTTGCAGTCCCTCACTCACTTGGACTCGAGTACGGCTTACATTTTGAGTTTACCTTGCTCTCAGGTAAACACTCTCTGTGCCACACTTGTAAGGACTCGGGTGCATATGAGGCCATCACTCGAGTACATAGTTTGTGCTCAAGTAAAGTGTTGATATCTTGTCTCTAACTTTGCTCTCTGTCAAACACGTTCTGTTCAACACTGGCATGTGCTCGAGTGCCAAATAGCTTAATGCTCGAGTGCTAGCTCTATCACTCGAGTGCATCAGTTAAACTGACAGCAAACACTTCTGAACTTTGTGAAATACATTTGGTAATATTTTTCACCATTTCAAAGTATGAATTTCTTACTACAACACACAATGATCTTTTGTTATCATCAAAACTTGGAATCTAACAAAGGCTATTCCTGGAATGTGAGAAGATGTATCTCAATGGATGATTTGAAGTTAGTGGGAATGAAGTTTCATGATTATCATGTGTTGATGCAACAACTATTACCGGTAGCTATTAGAGGCATAATGAAAGATAAAGTATGAACCACTGTAACAAGATTGTGTGTTTTCTTCAATGCTATCTGTAACAAAGTCATTGACACTGAAAAGTTGGATGAACTGGAAAATGAGGGTTACATTATTTTGTCACAACTAGAGATACATTTTCCTCCTTCATTTTTTTTGATATAATGGTGCATTTGATAGTTCATTTGGTAAGGGAGGTAAGGCTCTGTGGTCTAATTTACCTGAGGTGATTGTACTCTTTCAAGCGATACATGAAGATCTTAAAAGGGTATTCTAAAAATCCTTATCGACCATAAGCCTCAATAGTAGAAAGATAAGTAGTTGTGGAGGCTTTGGAGTTTTTCAAAGATTATATGTCTGGGAAGAAGGAACAATCTCTGCATGAAGATGGGAGAAGCAAGGGAACATGAGGACTGAAAGTGAAGAATGTTCCTCGTGAAGAGGTGTTGCAAGCACACTTGTATATCTTGAATAATATGGAAAAAGTTCAACCTTACATAGATGAACACAGAAAGACTTTGAAGAACAAGAATCCAAGGAAGAATGACATGCATAGTGCTATTGAGAAAAACAAGACATTCATAGAGTAGTTCGAGGAAAAGGTTTCGCATGAGACCGGTGTGTCTGAGATAATCAAGTGGCTAGCTTAGGGGCCTTCATTTCAGGTTATTACTTAGACCGGTTATGATATAAACAACTATTCTTTCTATACAAAAGAGCAAGATGATAAAAGTACCATCCAAAATAGTAGGGTGATGGTAAAAGCTGAAGCCTACACTTTTCCAGTTCAAGAGACAAAAACCCCATATTAGCGTCCATAGCCTATTATGGAGTTATAGAAGAAATATTGGAGATTAAATACAACAAGTTCAAATTTGCTTTATTCAAATTTAAGTAGATTAACAATAATGATGTGGTAATAGATAGAAAATTTGGATTTTTCTCAGTCAATCTTTGAAGAGTTGGCTATAGAGATGATCCCTTCATTCTAGCAAGCCAGGCGAAACAAGTGTTTTATGTCATAGATCCTGCGAGCAAAAAAATGCCCATTATGCTTAAAAGTAAAAAACAGAAGTATGGTGATCTGACATTCAACCTTGACGACATACCACCTTTCACAACAACTCTACCTAGAACAAATAAAGTAGAATTGGTAGATGATGAAGAATATGCTATAAGAAATGACCATAGTGAAGGAATATGGGAAACAATATAGAGTAAGACCTTAACTTATAAAAGAAAACTATGTTTTTTTTTTGTTTTACTCCTACTTAATTTATTTTATTTTTATTGCAATTTATTTACGTATCTAACGATGTTTTTTATGTTAACAGGAATATGGACAACTCTAGTAACTCATCACAAAGTATTAGGGATGACGAAAGGCTTAGAGATAATGAAAACCTTAGAGATGATGAAAGGCCTAGAGATGAACCCGTTGCAAGAAGGGTTAGAGGCAGTATAAATATGGGAGCATTGGTTACACGTAATAAACATCAACAAGAGAGGCTGCATATAGACTTTGATGCCATTCTGAATCCAGTTGGTCCTAAGGAAGATCATTTCATTAGCTACTTAGGGTATTTGGGTCAAAGCAAAGTGCGCATTACCTACGATAATTGGAGATTAGTTCTCCAAAAAATGAAAGATATGATTTGGCAAACACTTCTGGTATATAAGTTTTGATACATCTATGATAATTGTAGCTTTATTCCTATTGCTTCAAATGTAATTATCTTATGTTTTACCTTGCAGTAAACATATGATGTCCTAGACACCAAGGAGATGTACAGCACAGGATAGGGGAGGTTTGTTTACATTGGAAAGGTTTCAAGAACAAGCTAATAGCGAGGTACATTCAAGGTGAACTTAGGGGCCAGAATCCATGTCAATACTATTCATATTTGTCTCCAGAGGGCTGAAGGTTGTTGGCATGACGGGAAGATCCTCAATTTTTCACCAGATTTCTGTCATAATGATATAGAGCTTTTGATTTTTATATACTTGATATCGCTGATTTGTTTTTTTTCATTCATAGGAATTAAGTGCAGTAAATGCACAAAGGCAAGTAGAAAATAAATATCAGCATTACATATCTCGTGGTAGTTATTGGAACCTTGATCGAAAAATGATGCAAGAAGATTCAGAGAAAATGAGCTACAAAGGCATTAAACAAGTTGACTTGAAGATGCCTTAAAGGATTGTGGGCCTTACATTGGAGTATCCTTACACGATTGACAATATAGATCTCAAGCAGTTTATCAGGTTGGAGGATATAGATGTAGGATGGGTGAAATTTGCAATTCAGTAAGTTTTTTTTCAATTTTTCCTTACAATTCATGTAGTGGTTTTTGATTTCATACATTCAATAATTCATTCCTTATTTTAATTCTATTATAGCATCTTCCACCGCCTCCTCTGCATAGACATGGAAAGACCTGATTTGTATGGATTCTTATGTCCTGCAAACACTACAGGGGATACCAATACTATGGTGGAAAGGACTCACTATGTGGGCTATGCAATGGGAGAGACCAAACTTCGCTGTTATTTAGCACCGATTGTTCAACGATTCGTATTTTCATTTTGTCTATTTAAGATGTTTAATAAATAATTGTGTTATCATCTAACTTCATTTTAATCTGTACATGTTATAGTTACCACTGGAGTTTGTGTGTTATATGTCTTCGCTGCAATGTAGTCTATTGGTTTGATCCCTTGCGTAAAAGGCCAAACAAAGATACAAAATCTGTCTTCAACACGTAAGTTATTTTGTTTGTATTTTATTGACTCTTAAAAAAATGAATAGCTCTAATTTCTGTTGATTTTGATTTTCATGATAATGCAACTTAAACATATAGAGTCCTAGGCGGGTCACGCAAGGGTAAAGTTGTTAGATACCCAAAGTTGTTTTATCCGCAAGTAAGTAGTTTCGATTCTAATTCTTTCATTGATGGTCATTTTAGATGTACCTTTATTGATTTTATCAACTAATTGGCTTTGATTTAAAGTGCCCTCAACAACCTGGCAATATTGAATGTAGATATTAAGTTATACTTTATATGTATAACATTATTCAAAGTGGAATTAATAGTGATTTTGAAAAGGTAATTACTTCTTCATTCTCAAATGATAATATTTTTGGTGTTGTAATTGAAATGCTAATTAATTCATGTGCTTGATTCATTTCATCAAAGCTTATTTTCTAATTTTCAGATTTTTGATAATGAAGATGCCTATCTACATGAAGACATTAATTTGATCAGAGACCTTTTGGCTGGACATCTTCTTCAACATATATATCAGTAAAATTTTTATTTATATTAGTTAGTAGTTGTGTTATGACAGTGTTTTGACACTTTCTGGTTGTTATTGTACATATATAGTAGTAGGTTGTAGGAGTTTCTCTTGTATGTATATATAATAGTAGTGATGAATGTCCTTACTATTTTGTAGTGGACATTATGGTTTATGAATCCATCTTCTATTCTGTTTTTGTAGTTTGAATTTGCTGGGTAAAGCAGAATATAAATAATCATTTAAAAAAATCAAACATTTTAACATCCCAAATTTGTAGAGGGACTTTAGATGTCCCAAATTGAGAATTGGGACGTCTAAACTCCCACCACGGTAAGACCTTAGACTTCCCAAATTGAGAATTGGGATGTCTAAAGTCCCTCCACAGGGGGACTTTAGACGTCCCTATTCAGAATAGGGACGTCTAAAGTCCTCACTTTAGATGTCCCTATTTTAAATAGGGACGTCTAAAGTCCCAAGACTTTAGATGTCCCATTTTTTTTGGATGTCTTTTCTTAAAACATACTACACCCCCCATATAGACGTGCCCCAGTTTTTAGACATTAAAAGTGCCAAAATAGGGATGTTAAAACCACTATTTGTAGTAGTGAAGTTTGCATGGGGCGGAGGCCCTGGGCCATAAGACTTGTATGCCTAGCATTGTGGTTGTTGCCTAGCACCATGATATTAGACCCGTGTGTCCCATGAATGTGCTATGCCACATAATGATTGTTGAATGTTATTGTGATGATTGCTAGATGCTTATAAGATGATTTGTGTTGTATGCCTTGTGGACTGCATCTAGACTGAGTACTAAGAAGGGTGTCAGTGGATCCTAATAAAGAGGAAACAGTCCTATATTTTAAGAGGCTAGAGATTGTTGTACAAAATGTATTCAGAATTTCTCCTAAATTGCCTTGCTATTGACAAAGCTCTTGTGAATGAATCAATTATTTGTGGGATGATGTTTATGAAAGTAGCTTCCGAGAGCTGAAGGGGAGGATATAATTATACCAGTGTTGATTACCCTAAATCCTAGTATGACCTATGTGAGGTCTACAATGATACTAGTAAGCAAGGCTTGGGATATGCCCTGATGTAGTAGAGTGTGGTAGTGTATGCCTTTGAACAGCTGAACCCTCATGAGTTGAGTTACCTTACTCTTGATCTTGAGCTGGTGGCGATTGAGTTTGTATGAGAATATGGTGACAAAAGATGATCCTCGGAGGTAAAGTTAAATCTATACGACATTCAAAATTTTGAGTATGAAATTTATTTTACTGGGGGAGAATTGTAATCTCCCGAAGTTTGGGCCTAGAAGCTTGAGAATAAGCCTAAATCAAGCAGAATACTAAGCCTAGTTTAGCAAGAGTCCCAAGAATGATCAAGAAATTGAATGCTTTGCAAGTACTCTGTGATTCGCCCTCCAGATAAAATATACGGGTGCAAGTGTACTTGAGCACACTAAGGCACCATTTTGTTGATACACCAAGGGAATATATGGCACCAAGTGGGTGTTAGGATTAGTAGGCACTGCAGAAGAATTTAAATTTACAAAAGTATACCAATCCTAATGGTGGATCTATCAACGACGTTTAAATTGAGTAGTAAGAATCGTACCATTTATGTGTTTTAGGTTTTTTGATCTCTAGGAACCAACACCTCAGATCAGCTCTTCTACAAGTATCCACACTGATACGACTCCAACACGGACTGTGTGCTAGCACCTCCAAATGTTATCCTAGGGTTTTTCTTATGGCTCCTTATTTCTCATTCGTACCATGATTATACTTCCCCTTTCTTTTTTTATAACTAATAAGGGCTATATTGGATCTTCAGAATTAATCTTAATTATTTTGAAATCAATTAACACTTAATTGTTTTGATGATCCAATTAAATAAATTCCTTTTATTTAAATTTGTCCAACAATTTTAATTTAACATCTTTGTTTAATCTGAATAAAAAGCCAATGGAATTAGATTTAGTTTATCTTTTATAAATTAAATCTAAGATACTATATCTATATCAATATTAGTCATTTAATTTAACAAATAAAATTAAATCTAAAACTAACACTGCATAATAATATTATGATTATTTTCACGAATTTTATATCATATATATAATTGTATAAAATTCATCCACCCTAGGTTAAACATTGCATTTATTGAATCTTAGACACATCTTAGATTCAATGAACTTGGACATTATAGCTCCTGTTGCGCTATTCTTGTGTATGACCCTATAAGCCCATATGAAGTTGGCAATGGGCCAATAACTGCCCACAAGTCACAAATGACCTCTAGCAAGACATTATGACTACCCAATTCATATGAGGATCGTTAACATGATACAACCTATCATACACCATGTCAAGTCCCTTTTGTCACATGATATTTTGGCCAAGGATGAGGCACAGATAATGTCATCCTCCTATTCTTGACCATTACTTTCTCAATTCCTGAGTAGTTTGACAATAGAAATGGAAACTCTACTCCATTATAGTATGGTCATACATTTCTTAGACTCACTCATCAAGGGGCCTAGTAGTGCGGCCAACAAGCACACACTCAGCAATTCCTTGAGACGCAAGCACAATGGTGCCATGTGGGACCCACAAACACATGGGACGCTAGGTGCTATCTTTATGGTCTGTGCGGACACTTGGCACATTCCCGAGGTGTAAGCACACGGGTCGCACGGGCTGAAGCTTGTACCGATAAAGTAGCTTTAATAAAGTAGTTTTAATGAAGTAGCTTTATTAAAGGGACTTTTTGGTTGACGAATGAGAAGATGCCACCTAGCATTTACTTTTGGGTTGGCCCAATGGGAAGATGCCACCTAGCTCTTTCATAAAGTAGCTTTTTTGTTGGCTCAATGAGAAGGTGCCACCCAGCTACCTTATGAATCACATGTTGAATTAGCCAAGATTACTCATCGGTCTCTGGTTAAATTACATGTTCAAATTTCCCTGACAGTGGTTCATGGAAGCCAGAAGAAGTCCTTAGACTTCCCTCCCCTGACCATAAATGCACGTAAGAGATAAAGAGGAGGGAGAATATTGACACATAGACATGTGGCACATTTTAGGACATACATACATAAAGTAGCTTTTAGGTTGGCACCATGGGATGTCGCCACCTAAGCCATTGAGCTTTATGCTTTTGTGTTGGCCAAATGGTAAGACGCCACCTAGCCGCCTCAGATGCCACATATCAGACTTTTCCCAAACATCGAGTATGAAAGCCAAAGGAAATCATCGGACTTCCCTCCTTTAGTGTGTGGGTCGACCAAGAGGACAGAGGGAAGAAAATGATGTTATGAAAGAGCGCCGACACCTTGAGATTTTAACACTTGACACGTATCACCACAAGATCAATCCAACACCTTCACAAGTCTTTAAATTTTATCTAGCCCTTAGAAAATAAGTGGAAAATAGAGAAAAATGTGAGAAAAGGAGAGAGGATAGAAGGGGAGTATTCTTGAGGAAAGAGAAAGTGATCTTGCTCTATTTAAGCCAGAATTGGCATTTCTAACTGATCGGGCCGTCACAAATCTTCTTCAATTCATTGAGGGCTATTATTCTATGGTTTTGGATTATTGACCAGAGGAGTTTTATGCTGCCTATAGAGTTAAGGTGCTGTCAAAATCAAGAACGAACTATGGCACAGGATAGAGGTAAGCGTAGGCTTCAATTTGAATATAATATTCTAGGTTTGGTTGAGTTTTTGTAGGATATACTTCTACCCTAGGCTTTCATCCAACATGAGGAATTAGGGATTTAATGATATTATGATTATGAATATGATGTTAAACAATAGTTAATGATGATATTTCATAAGTTTTGTGGTTAAATTTGCAAGAAATCACCTTCTGGTGATTTAGGGTCAGACTCGGCCAAGCATGAATCTAAGGGAAAGAATGTGATTTTGGTAGATTTGAGGTTTCCAATTAATTCTACATGCAAAATTATGTGGAAATGACTTGTGGTTATGATTTTTAGGCGTTATTACAAAAAATACAAACTATGGCGCTTAATTTGAAGAACATTATGACGCTTGAGAAGCGCCATAGCTTCTAGCGCCATTAAAATAAGCTACAGCGCTTCTTGAATATATGGAAGCACCAAATCTTGATTATGTAAATTTTTTTAAATATAAAGCTATGGCACTTTCACAAGGAAGCGCCATAGGAAATGGTACTTCCTATGGCACTTCTCCAAGGAAGTGCCATTGGAAGTGTAACCACCATCGTAATTATGATTCGAAATACGTATTTTAAAAAGAAATAGAGACCAATAATAATCAAACTCATTTACAATCCCTTCCTTACGGAAGGGTTTTCACAAATATTTTCAAAATGTATGCCTTACCCTGGTCTCAAATTCCATAACTCGAATATAATTACCCTGTGCAGTTACATCACATTTACATAGCAGAGTGTACAACAAAATCCTGGCAACCCCCAGGTTTCATACATAAACTAAGGGTTTATAAATTCCCATTAGGGGATTACATCACTGTCTCCAAAACAACATTTATAAGATATACAATGATCTCCCAACAAAACATGATAACCAACACCAAAATATAAATCTCCCTAAGGAGCCCTATCCACCCGTGGTCGTCTCCTTTCCCTTGGAGATACTTGCCCTATCTGAAGGTTAGTCAATGGAAAGAATGATATTCAAAAGAATCTCAGTAGTAACAAATCACTCATACCACATGTAATCACAAAGCATGCAAGAAAATCATCAAGCAGCATCACAGCATAAAGCACAGCATGTCAGCTGCCACATATGCACATAATCACATAATCACATAATCTCATCCCCCGTATTCCACTGCCTCGAAGGCACAGTCCTCCCACCATCAACACTGATGGGCCGTAGGTGAAGGTTACACAAATAGCCTTTCGGCTTTCACAAATAGCCTTACGGCTTTCACATAGTCTCATCCCCCAGATTCCACCGCCCTGAAGGTACGATCCTCCCACCGTCAACACCAATGGGCCGCAGGTGATAGACACACAAACAATGATCAAACAAACATACCATATATCACATATAGTATAAGGGAAAAGAGTCACTACCTTATTCTTTCCTGACATGCGCCGGCACAGGTTGCTTGCGATTAGGACAAATGTCGAAGCCTATAAAACAAAGTCAAGGATGACAGGTTATTCTCTATTCCAAATTCTCACCTTCAGAACACTTAAAGTTGGTTATCACTTGGACTCTTTAGGTGGCTACTAGAAGCCTAGACACATGCCTAAAGGGTTGGGGAGTACTATCTCAAAGACCACCTTTTAGTGTGCATTGTAAAATGTGCTAACCACTGGGCTCACAACTTGGTCCTACAATTCCAAAATACAATTTAGACGCTTTCATAGTGTTTCTTGGGGTTATATGAGCCTATTATGAAAATTTACAAAAATGCCCCTAGGGACCCGGCCCGGCCGTACCCGGTCCGGCTGTACTTTTTCTGAAATTTTGACATGGGCTATTCTGACATATTTTCACCCAAGGAATCCATTTCCAAACTTGAAATTATCAAATTCAATGTCAAATTACAACATTACTCTTGACAGCCCCACTTTAAGGGTTTTAGGGGCGTTTTCATAATTATGCTTTTTCGGCTTTTTCCGAAAAAGTGACCAACTATAACCCCACCTAATTTTCGTTCCTAAACTCAATGGAACCATCAAATCATTGAAAATCTAAATCTAACCCTCAGATCTAGGCCTGGCCAAAATCTTGGTATACTTTGGAAAGAATCGGTGTTTTTCGATTTCGACTCCGTAAACGTGTTCCTTTCGACTCCTAACCACTTTATTAATCATTACATTAGGTTACAACTAACATTAAGACCCAATTTGGGTAGCATAACCCCTAGGCCATATCATTTCCAAACTTTAAAACTAATGGCAATCCGGCGAAATTTCACTGATTAAATTGCCCACAACAGCCATAATAAGCAATATACGAAAGTTTGGAAGTTACCTCAAGCTCCCACTAGCTTTTCCTCAAGGTGGCTGAAAACCCTAGCCTTAGAACACCCAAATTTGTGCTCCAAAAACCTTGAAGAACATAGAAGAATAGCTTAGGAGTGGAGTTATACGCGTTAGGTAAGGATTTACCGAAGAAATCGACTTACCATACAAGTTCTTTTCTCCTTCTCTCTCTAGAATTTCTCACACCTTCTCTCTCTTGTTGCAGCTGAATGTCACGGTTTTGGGCTGATGGAGGAGGTGGATGATGATTTAATATGATATAATATTATTTTCTAATTATTTACTAAATTTCCATCAATTTCGGATTTTTACAAAATTCTGGCAGATTTCTGCCCAAACTTTGAAAAATCATAACTAATTCTAGAAAAATCAAAATGGGGTGATCCCAAAGCCAATGGAAAGCTATTTAAGTCCTATTTATTGGAAAAATATGTATCACTGCATTTAATAAATTCAAAAATACAGAATTGCACAAAAGTCCATACTGCTCCAAAACAGATTCCAGTTTCCATCCCAAACCTTGGAAAATCATAACTCTTAGCTCACAAATTGAAATGGCACAACTTATATGTCCATTTTGAATCTTGGAATGTGAAATTTATGACTGGAAAATTTCAGAATTTTTAGACACCATTTGCATATTTAAAACGTCCATACAAATCGACTGCCCTGTACAGAGTTTCAATGGACAGAGTTTCCAACTTTTTTACAATTGTTCCTGATGGTTCTAATTTCACAATAAACACTCTCCCCACATAAATTTCCACAAGGAAGCCATTGGAATCATTAAAACATCCAAATTCCCATCACCCATTCTCCAAAAGTGTTTATTCAACAATAATTACATTCATTTTTGAAGTCATTAGCCCTTAATCGCTTTTTGGGATATTACAGGAAGTCATGTTCTTCAAAGGGCAATTCCCTATAGAAGCAGCATAGGAAGTATTTTTTTAAAATACTTTTTGGTAATTATGTTATTTTCCTTTTGGAAACCTCCATTTACAATCCAAAATCCACAACAATTTACAATACAATCCATTGCAAAATGAAATAACATAGCTCGTATCTTTTGCAATAATGTGTTTTCATGTATCAAGCATAAAAGAATTCCAGCATTTATGTTGCTTAAACTTGAGCCATATATGGAGGATTAAATTAAGTATTATTATATTTGAAAGCTAAAAAATTTAAAAACTTACAATGTATAGGAAGGTCAAGAAGATAGAATTGACACTTCAAATAAATATCAGAAAAAAAAATTATGAGCACACAAATAGTATTCATGACATATTTTAACAAAAAAAGAAAACATGAATCAAATGTTGAAAAAAAACATTTACATGCTAGAGACCTTTTGAAAGAGGCCGAGACAAAAAAAATACATGAGAGAGGGAGCTTTATACTGCAATGGAGTCCTGGGAAATAAGGGAGCTAGAGGGAACGTGGGAAGATTAAAATGAAAATGAGAATGACGAGTTGTGAAAATTAAATAACACCTTGTATGGCACTTATTGGTCAAAGCGTCATAGCTTCCTAATATTAAAAAAAATTTATTTTTTTAAAAAAAATGCCTATTGGCTTTGGACGACACTTTTTTTTACCTAGCGTTGTCCAAAGCCATACAAATTCAAGGCCCCCGGCACATTGAATATTCAAGGCACCAGGTGAGTTGAATAAAACATGTGGTGCCTTGAATATTCAAGGCACCACGTGGTGCCATTCAAGGCACCTAGTGCCTTGGTCTACCAAGCGCCGTCCAAGGCCATGCCTTAGACAACACTTTTTTATAAAAGCATCATCCAAAGCCTTTTATTAAAAATAATATTAAAATATTTTTTAATAAGGGTGATTTATTTATAAGTTTTGACCTCTATTTTTTTTAAAATTAGCCCACTTTGTGTAATATCCCGGATTTTGGGATTTGAGGCTTGGGAATAAGCCTAAATTAAGCGGACTGCTAAGCCCTGATTTAGCATATGTCCCAAATCTATTTCCTAATATTTCTTATATCTTTAGGGCACTAAAGAAAATAAAATGATGAATTTTTAAGGAAGTGATTATGGTTCCAGTGAAATTTCCTGTGAGGCAGTATGAATGTCTTGGAATTTTGGATGATCAAATGATGTCCAAAAATTATGATATTTTATAGGTTGAAGGTAGACATCCTAAGCTTTAATTTGATAGATATGACTTAATTAGAGCTATATACAAAAATTTATGAATTTTTGAAGTTAGCCCAGGAAAACTGGAAAGTTTATGGAACAACAGGAAAAGATTAAAATTCTATGAATTTGGTGCTTTTAACTAGCAAAGGTATATATTTTTTCTTTAAAATAGACTCAATAAGGATTCCATATCCTTTTGAATCACTCCAAGTCAATTTTTCTAGAATTAGTTATGATTTTTTAAAGTTTAGGCAGAAAATTTGCCAGAATTTGCATAAATCCAAAAATTGAACAAAAAACATGATGACAATTTTTAAAATTATGAGATGAATCAAAAAGTCATTTGGGCTAATGTAAGGACCTCCTAGGCGTATTTTGATTGGCCATGAAGAGGGAAATATTAATTACATGTTAATTGGATTTATGGCATATTATAATATGTACATAAGGGTATGTACACTAAAGTCATAGTTTTTTATTTTGAAAATTAACTAACTATGACATAAGCTTATGATAGGATGACATAAGCATGAATTAAAAAACATTCTTGAATCTTCTTCTTCCTCATTTTCATGATGGTTTTGTGCTCACAAAGGGAAGAGAGAGAGTTTTGATTTCTAGAGAGAAAAGGAGGAGAAAAGACTGGAGGTAAGGGACTTACCTTATTTGCACGTATTTGATATCTTTGTTTGTGTAGTGATGTATGTAATTGTTTTACTTGATTGTGTAGAGCATATTTGAATAAATGAATCTCTATTTTTGTTTTCGTCGTGGCCATAGTTTTGTTACATGAAACATTGAGCATGTAGAAATGTCATTATGGGGCATGCATCTAGATAAAGCTAATATATCATACACATAGCATCTATCAAGCGAATATAGAAGGTACGCAGAAATCAGAGAAGAGAACTACACGAGAGAAGGTTGCAGTGGTGGAGTGAAGATGGGAGGAAGTGTCCTTTTCACTGGGACGGGTTTAGACACCCTAGTAGCCTTGTGCGGCACCTTAATTGTAAGCATCATGTACGAACCTTTATAGGGATTTTCTGTAACCATGCACATATTATCAGTATATTTTTTGCTATTCCTGTGTTGTAACCCCCTTCGTAATTATATCCAAAATATGCGTTTAAAATGAAATAGAGACCAATAATAAGTAAATAATATTTACTAATCTATCACATGACGGGGTTTTCACAAATAATTTTCGAAATCATTTATAAACTTGGTCTCATATTCACATTTCGAATACAATTACTACGCGAAGATAAATCATATTCATATTAATATCACAGTGCACAACATAATCATCCCGGAAATCCCGGGAACATACCTTCGCTAAAGATACACAGGGCACAATTGCCTATTACAATTCTTCAAATGGGGATTACACAATCTCATCTCAAATTCATAACCATATATTCAACCAAATCATATACAGTCTTCACAACTCATTGATAACCAACTACCAACTATCATCTCGAAGGAGTCCTAGCTGCTCCCTCCACGAGCCACTTGCCCTATCTAAATTGTTGGTAGGGGAGGGTGAGATTCAAGAAAATCTCAGTAGGAAATAGATACCATAATGCATGCATGATAGATGCTATGTGTATGACATATTAGCTTTATCTAGATGCATGCCCCATAATGACATTTCTGCATGTTCAATGTTTCATGTAACAAAACTATGGCCACAACAAAACAGAAATAGAGCTTCATTTATTCAAATATGCTCTGCACAATCAAGTAAAGCAATCACATACATCACTACACAAGTAAAGATATCAAATACATGCAAGTAAGGTAAGTCCCCAACCTCTAGTCTTTTATCCTCGATTTGCGTGCCAGCAACTCGGGGCTTCACATACGATCCTACAATGTCAAATGTACTATTTAGACACTTCTATAGTGTTTCTGGGGGTTATATGAGGCTATATTGAAAATTTACTAAAATACCCCCGAGGACCCGGCCCGGCCCCCCATACCCGGTCGGCTGTACTTTTCTTGAAATTTTAACATGGGCTATTCTGACATGTTTTCACCTAAGGAATCCATTTATGGACTCGAAATTATCAAATTCAAAGTCAATTTACAAATTTACCCTTGGCAGCCCCACTTTAAGGGTTTCAGGGGCATTTTCGTAATTATGCTTTTTCAGCCTTTTCTGAAAAAGTAACCAACTGTAACCCCACCTAATTTTTGCTCTTGAACTCAATGGAATCATCAAATCATTGAAAATCCATATCTAACCCCTCCAAACTAGCCTTGGCCTAAATTCTCAATTCCCTAGGAAATATTGGGGTTTTTCGGTTTCGGCTCCGCAGACGTTTTTCTTTCTACTCCTAACCACTTTATTAACCATTACATTGGGTTAGAACTACCATTTAGTATCTATTTGAGCAGCATAACACCTAGGCCAACCCATTTTCCAAATTTACAAACATAGACAATCCAGTGAAATTTCACCAATTAAATCAACCACAGCAGCCAGAACAATCAAAGATTGAAGTTTCGGAAGTTACCTCAAGCTCCCTCTAACTTTTCCCTAAAATGGCTGAACCCTAACTCATTTTCAATCAGCAAAATTCTTGCTTCAATACCTTAAATTACATAGAGTAGAAGCTTAGGAGAAGTATTGCACCAGTTAGGAGCTAAATCATAGGAAGAATCGCCTTACGTTACAAATTCTTGCTCCTTCTTTCTCTAGAAACCAAACCAGCTCCTCTCTCTCATGTTTCATGAAAAATGACGGAAAATAACTGAAGATGAGTCAATATGTTTTAATTCCATGCTGATGTCATGTTTTATCTTGATGATGTCATAATTCCCATTTTCAGATTTTTTGGCAGATTTTCTGCCCAAACTTTGAAAAATCATAACTAATTCTAGAAAAATCAAAATAAAGTGATCCCAAAGCCAAATGAAAGCTATTTAAATAATCTCTATATGAAAAAATATGGGAAATTACCCAAAATCACCACAAAATTCCAGAATTACAGAAAATTCATCACTGCCTCAAAACAGAGTTTAGTTTCCATCCCAAACTTTGGACAGTCATATCTCCTAGCTCACAAAACGAAATGGCTCAAATTATATGTCCCATTTGAAGCTTGGGATGTGAGCTTTAATTCTAAAAAGTTTCAGAATTTTTAGACACCATTTGGTCATTAAAAATGTTCACACAAACTGACTGCCCAGAATAGAGTTTCATTAGACATAATTTTAGATTTTGCATCTTTGCTTCCATTAGTTCCATTTTCATACCAAATATCATTCCCGCATAAATTTTCACAAGGAATCCATTGGAAACACCAAATCAATCAAATTGACATCTCATTGACATGTTTTCACAACAATCTCAACATGTTAACACAATTCACATTTCAAAACCTAACATTGCAACTTTTCCATTCCAAAATTCCAAACCAATTTCAATAACATCAAAACACACTATGACACCATCTCCAACACAATACCCCATTCAATTATTCACTCTATTTTAAGTCAATTTGGATGTTAATCCACAATTGAACTCAAATATAGGGTTTCGACGCTGCTCGCAACACACACGAATTACATTTGACTGCCAAATCACATCATATTCTTCAAAAGGCTTATATATCACTAACCACATCCACTTTTAAAGTCATTAACCCTTAATCACAATTTGAGATCTTGTTAAACTGGGGCTTAGCAATCCACTAATCTCATGCTTATTCTCTAAGCTTAAGTCTCAAAAGTCGGGGTATTATATGTGTTGTCCACCGAACCACATATCGTTTTCCATGAATACTCTAAAATAGTTGAAAATAAGATAAGGGTGTTACACTTTGTATGGCTTTTGAAGTCACTTCCCATAGAAAATGTTTTTTTTAAAAAAATAATTTTACATAATAAATTAAATATAAAAGACATTGAACTAATTAAATAAGTAATAACTAATAAAATTATATTTGTAATCTTAAAAATTAATCAAACACATGTGTTACATTTTAGAAATATTATAATTTCACTATAAATCTTGCCAAAATAAATCAGACATGTGGTCTTAGAGGGCTTGACTGATGAATTCAAAAAACTTGACTTACAATTTTTTTCTTCCTTTAAATCCCTAGAAACTCTTTGTTTTTTAATTAATGTTGACACTTACTAGCTACTATAATTATTTTTTAAAAATAATTTTATGTAATGAATTAAATATAAAATACCTTGAGTAAATTAAACAAGTAACAACTAATAAAATTATACTTGTAAGCTTAAAAATTAAAAAACTTACAATGTACAGGAAATTTAACAAGACACGAAAAAAAATTATAAGCACAAATAAAACTACAAGCTAAGATTCATTATAGATTTTAAAAATTAAATTGAAGGGCCTTTAATGGCACTTTATAGAGCAAGTGCCATTAAAGACATATATGATTATATGCCTTTAATGGTTGCTCTGCAAATCGCTATTAAAGGCATATGTGCTTACATCATATCATATATGCCTTTAATGGCGCTTTTTAGAGAAAGCGCCATTAACGGCATATATGATTATATCTTTAATGGCACTTTCTTTGCAAAGCACCATTAAAGGCCCCAAATTTTTTTTAAAAAATTAGCCCACGTTATTTGGTCTTTGAAGGCCACTTCCCATAGAAAATGTTTTTTTAAAAAGAAAATAATTTTACGTAATAAATTAAATATAAAAGACATTGAACAAATTAAATAAGTAACAACTAATAAATTTATATCTGGAAGCTTAAAAATTAATATGACACGTGTGTTATATGTAACACCCCAAATTTTATTCAAGAAATATATTGTAATTATTGGAAACAGTCAATGAAATAAAATAGTGAATTTTGGAGAATATAATTATGCTGCCAGTGAAAATTCTCTTAGAGACAGTGAGCTTATCATGTGATTTTGGATGATTAAATGATAGCCAAAAATTATGAAATTTTACAAGACAAAAGTAGACATCCGAAGCTTTAATATGATAGGCATGGGTAATTTTTGGAGTTGTATACAAAGAGTTATAAATTTTTGAATTTAGCCTAGATAAATTGTCTATTTTCTGGAACATTGTCCAAAAACTTAAAATTTGGGAATTTTCATCTTCAAATTGGCTAAAGGCTATATTTTTCATGAAACTAGATGCAATAAGGGTTCTGTAGCTTTTGGAATCACTGTAATTCAATACATACAAATTTAGTTATGATTTTTCAAAAATAGGGCAGAAAATCTGCCATAATTGTTATTAAGTTCGAAAATTGAAAATTGTGTTGACAAATAATGTAATCTTGAGATAAAATTTATATCAGCCCATTTTGCTCTTTTAAGGTACTACTAGGCGTCATTTTTAAATGGATAAGAGAGGGAAGGGCTTGGTTGAACTCAATTGGGCTTCATGACCCAATTACTTGTACATAAGGGTTGTGTACACAAAGTTAAATTTTTAGAATTTTAAGGAATTGGTTAATTAAATAATATAAGGGAAAATATGATATTACATAAGCTTTTTCCTTCCTCCTAAAGCCCCAAAACTGACATCTTTGTGCAGCCAAGAGAGAGAGAGAGAGTTGAGAGATTTTTAGAGAGAGAAGGAGGAAAATCTCACGACGTAGGTCAATTTTTTTAGTGAATTCGTTCCTAACATGTATAATCCTTCTCCTAAGCTTCTCTCCTATGTCATTAAGGTATTTGAAGCACCAATTTTGGTATTTAGAAGAGATAGGGTTCGGCCACCTCAGAGAAAAGACAAAAGAAGCAAAAAGTAACTTCCAAACATTCGAATGTTGATTGTTCTGGCTGCTGTGAGTAGTTTAATTGGTGAAATTTTGTTGGATTTGCTTTGATTGTAAATTTGGTAAAGGTGGTGACTAGGCGTTATGTTGCCAAAGTTGGGTCCAAATGGTAGTTACAACGTAATTAAATAGTTAATATAGTGATTAGGAGTAGAAAGAAGCAAGTCTGCGGAGTCAAAATTGAAAAACCCCAACTTTTTCATCGAAACTGAGAATTTCGGCTAGGGGTAGAAATTGTAAGAGTTGGATTTTCATGAAACTAATGATTCCATTATGTTCAAGAGGAAAAGTAGGTGGGGTTACAATTGAACACTTTTTCAGAAAAGCCCTAAAAAGCACGAAAACGCCCCTGAAACCTTGAAATAGGGGCTGCCAAGGGCATTCTGGTATTTTGGTAGTGAATTGGGTAATTCTGAGTTTGGAAATGGATTCTTTGGACAAAAATATGTTAGAATATCCCAAGTCAAAATTTCAAAAAAAGTGTGGTCTGACAGGATACTGCGAGGCCCGGCCGGGTCCCCGGGGGCATTTTGTTAAATTTTCAAAATAGGCTAATATAATCACTATAAACACTATGGAAGTGCCTAAAATGGTACATAAATTGGTTTTAACCTAACTGTTTTATATTTGACATTTTAGGACTGATTTAAGAGCCAGTCAGTGGCACGCTTTATGAGGCACACATTTTACAAGGACGACAAAGGGTGAAGGTAGTAACTCTCTCTTTCATACACTATGTAAACTTATATATACTTGTGTATGTGATGGAGCTCAATATTTATATATTTTTATTAATTAATCTTAGGCTTTTGTGGAACTTAATTAAATATTTTGGGCATAATCAAGTGTTAATGTGAGATTTTAGTGAAATTATAATTTGGGAATTGTAGTGCTCAAATTGTTATATTTTTAATTAATAATTTTTATTCCCATTATTTGTTAATTATGAGCAAAAGACATTACCTTTGTGAATCTAATTTTTTAGGTGATGATGTGGCACAACTTGAGGGGTCAAGGTCAAAGATGTTATTTTGGAGCTTAATGAAGGACAAGAGTGGAACATCACAAGTGCCGAATTTATTTTCACTTTTTTTCTAAGAGGAGGTTAAATGAGTAAGGGCCTTGTTTTGGTAGTTGCAATTTTGTGCCTAATACCAAAACAATTTTTTCCTCTAATCCAAAGAAGGCACAATTTACTCTTTAATCTAAAAACAATTGAAAAGAAGAGGCAAGTGGGGACTATGGCTGTTTTAAGTGGCAGCTGTGTGAAGGAAAGAAGGGAACCGGGATTAAAAAAAAGAGGTATGTGGGCTGAATTGAAAAAGATGGGCTGAACCAACAATTGAGAGAAGGAGGCATCTATGATTATTAAAAAGGCATCATATAATGTAAAAAGAAGGATTCTGACCAAATTGAAGGGAGGTAGCAACTGGATTAAAAAAAGAGTGGAAGTGTGGGCTGAAGTTGTTGAATACAATAGGGCAAGCTGGACTGAATTGTATTAGAGAAAGAGGCTGCTGTGTTGGTGGATAGCTGGACCAAAAGAGAAGTATTATGGAAAAGAAGCAAGCAGATGTAGGTAGGAACCAAATAGGAAATAATTGAAGAAAAAGGGTTTGACGGCTGGAGTGTGAAAAGGGAGAAGCACTGAATGAATGTAGGGAGCATGTGTAGCGGCTATGAAGAGCAAAGGGAAAAAACTGAATAGAAGAGGAAGCTGTTGCATCTTATCTTTATGGCCGATTATTCTATAATATGTAGAATGCACTTTCTAACTGGTGTGGGAAAATCACAAGAAACGTCCAGGGGAGAAACACACCAATACCCCAAAGCCCTAAAAAGGGATCCGGTTAGGAGATTTTGGTACCGCGAGGGTACACTACCCAGTCAGGGTGCTAATGTACAGAAGTTGGGATATGATAATAGTCGGTTCTGACTCAGGGTCTAACAGAGGTTGGCCCTAAAATGTGCACATTCCAAGAAACACATTTATAGTGTAATTATTATATTGCATTATATGTGATACCTAACATAATTATTTGTTGCATTTTATTATTTATTACTATTGAGATTCGTTTGAGGGTGTGGAACCATAGATAATAACAAAATTCCAGCAGGAGCTAGCGGCTGCAAGGGAAAGGCATCCAATGTGGCAAATGAGGGTGTGGAACCCAAGATTAGGACTAGTGGTTATATAGGGTCTTATTTTGAACATTTTGGGACATTTTGTACAAAATTTGTAAATACTGTCAAATTCTGCACAGTTGATTCTGGTATGTAAACAAATACTTTTATAAGTTTATTCGTACTTTTCTTTTTGCCTGTGGAACTTGGTCTCTATTACTTTGTATATATTGAAATGGAAATGGGTGTTGACATTATATTTTAGATATATTATAATTTCACTATAAATCTAGCTAAAATAAATAGGACACATGGTCTTAAAGGACTTGACATGATGAATTCAAGGAACTTGACTTAATTGTTTTTCTTCCTTTAAATCTTTAGAAAATATGCATTTTTTTAATTAATTTTGACTCCTACTAGTTAGTACAATTATTTTTTAAAAATAATTTTATATAACAAATTAAATATAAAAGACATTGAATAAATTAAACAAGTAACAGCTAATAAAATTATACTTGTAAGCTTAAAAATTTAAAAACTTACAATTATAGGAAGTTTAACAAGAGATTGAAAAAAATTATAAGCACACATAAAACTACAAGCTAAGATTCATGACATTTTTTTTAAAAAAAATTGAAGGGCCTTTAATGGTGCTTTATAGAGCAAGTGCCATTAAAGGTATGTATGATATAAACCCAGCTATAGCGTTGTCCAGGTAAGTGTCATACAAGGGGTTTAATTTTTTTTTTCAAAAATAACTCCTTGTATGGCGCTTCCCAAGGCAAGCGCCATACAAGGTACTCGAAAGCTATGGCGCTTGACACAGAAAGTGCCATATCTGCCACATGTATTTTTTTAAATAGAAGTCTCCTCTGGTGCTTGTTTGAAGAAGTGCCATAAAATTAGCGCTGATAAATGTAATGCCCTTATCTTCTTTTCACATTTTTAGAGTATTAGCACACAGTGCTGTGGGCAAACAAGAATAACATAAAAAATACTGATATTATTGATACAATATGCTTGATTATATTACAGAAACATCCCTATAGGGGTGTACATAATGTTTATAGACCTTAAAATATAATAAAGGCCTTCAGATAACCAACTTCTCCTTTTGTGCTCGTCCGGAATCTTCTATTGCTGGTAATTACAATTCTGCCCTCTGAGACGCTATCTACTGCTGAAAACATTTTACATTTTTTGAAAGGGTGAGATTCAAAGAATCTCAATAGTAACATACAATCAGACATATACGATGTGAAAATAAATATGCCATACACCATGTTATCTAAGATACTAACTCGGTTTGTGTGCACACTATCCAAGGCCAAACGACTGTTCAATCCTAGCTTAACTCATGTCCATGGTTCAACGACATGTTTAGACGCTAACTTATCCATGTGTACCATTGCTAGATCTCAAATCACAACTAGGTTGTGTGCCCTAGGCAACAGAAGATGGCATACACAAACATACAGTAATCACATAGTACATTGAAGAAAGAGTTACTACCTAAAATTGCCCTTTCCAACTCTACTGTCTGTTCGATACCTTTGATTCGACTCGAGGCTATTGATATGTCCTAAAATTCCAAATGTACAAGAATTGAGTTAATACTCCTTCATGTACTACTCTAAACTCTTTTAAATGCATTTTGTTGGTTATCTATCATACTTTCAACAATTTCTGCAAAGTGTAGTTTTACAGTTTTCCAAAAAACTGGCAAATTTTCAGTCGACTTTGGAAAATCACAGTTAATTCTAAAAAATTCCAAATTGATTGATTCTAAAGTCTAAGTGAAAATTTTTAAATGTACTTTCATGGAAAAATACCTAAGTCTAGTCATTACAACCACATTATTCCCAGCAATTCACCAAACCTCCACCGGTCCTGATTGTATTCTAGAAATAGGGTACAAATTCAAAATTCTATATCTTTCAGTATACAAGTCCAAAAATTACAAAATACTTATCAAATTAAAGCTCTACATCTCTACTTTAATCTTGCAAAGTTTCATAATTTTTGGACCATGTTTGACTAACGAAATTTATTGTATAATTAGACAGCCTCTAGTGAAACAAATCAAACAACACCTCCCCTTAACTTCATAAATTTCCAAATTTGAATACAATTATCCAAAAATTATGAACTCATAAATTCCTACACAATTCTACAGGTTGAATCCATTTTTAGCCTCAAAAGTAACAAAAAACCAACTCCTTCCAATAGAACCTATCCAAGCTGAAATATGACATGGGAAGGATCAAAGAAATGTTTACAGCCTTTATTCACCAAACTTATTAAGCTTGCACACCTAAGCCTCCTTTAACATCATTTTCATGATCTTAACATCATTAGAACCCCCAAAACTTCTACTTAATAAAAATAGTGTAGCACACTAACTTCATGATAACTCAATCAAATTCCAAGTTAGTTAGCTTAAAACAAAGATCATGCTTACCTTATTGTTTTACTTTGCTATAGCTTTTTCTTAAATCCTCCAACTTCAACACCTTCTAGGCTGCCACAAACTCTTCCCCTCAATAAACTAAAACCATAAAAATCTTGCTCTTGAGGAGAGGAACAATGTTTATGAAGGAACTTTGGCCTAGAAATGAGGTTTGGATAGTGAAAATGGCTCACCTCTTCTTCGTAAGCCCTTGCCTCTCCAAGTTTGGTGCTTTCTCTTTCTCTTTTCTTTTTTTTTCTTTCTTTTTCCTTTCTTTGGCCAACTTGAAATGGTTGATGATGAAGGGAATGTGCTAATTTAAATGGCTATTCTCTTACCTCTTGACGTGGGCCGATTTTTTTCTTGAGTGAGATAAGAGTGAACAAGTTGTGAGCTTAGGTGTCACTCTCTTGTGGCTCCCTTTTTAAAAAGAAGATGTGTATTATATATGTACTTGCTCCCTCTCCCCTTTCTTTCTTTGTCTTGACTGAAAATCTTTGGGCAAAAGGATGAGGAATTGTATACTAATACATCTCTCTTTCACTTCTCTTTGTCTTGCCCAAACACCTCCCAAAAAGGCTGGGATTGTATTTATTCTTTTTCTTTCTCTTCATCCTTTTTGCCTTAGCCACTATATTTGACTAAAGGAATGGAAGGTGCATTTGATTCAGTTCCCTCTTTCCTTTTACCTTTCATACGAAATATGGCATAGGAAAAGAGATGATGATCTCTTATAATATCTTCTTACACCTCCACAAATATTTTACTTGTAGTTGCAATTGTTGACCTTAAGCATCATCATTTTGAATTTGGCTTTAATGGCTTTCAAAGGTCACCATTTATGTCCAAATATTCCTTTTCTCTGTCCTTTCACATGTCATATGAAATATGTCCTCTTAAAAGAGGAAAAATGGCTTCTTGTTTTATCATATTTTCCTCCTCAAATATTAATTTTTAGTTGAAGTATTTGGCTACAAGTTTTGACTTTTCTTCTCGTCTTTTGAACTTGGCCAATACTTGCTTCCTCCTTGTTCCTTTATGTTCGACAAATTAATGGCTACTTGGGAAGAGATGATGATCTTATAAAAATATCATCTTGCAACTTTTGAAATATATTATTTAATTACAATAATCACATGCTACTTTAATTAAGGCATAATCTTTTATTCCCTTTAATATAAGGAATTTTGGGATAATAAAATTTTGGCATGTTGCACTAAATCTCTATTTTGTAGTAGAGAGATGACTGGATAGAAAACCCTAAATTTGAAATTTAAGCAGTGCTACCAAATTGTGTTCTTTGGGAGACCGATGGATTGTGGTGTGATTTTGGATGATCAAATGTTCTCCAATGGTCATGATATGTTCCAGATTTGATAGTATATGTCTTAAACTTTAAATTGATATATAGAATGTGTTATTTGAGTTAGTAGATTGTAAGATATGATTTGTTAAAGTTAGGCATTAAATTTGGAATAATTTCTTTGGCAACAAGGATTGTTTGAGGTTTTTGGAATTTTCTACTTATAATTAGTAGTGGAAAATATTTTTCCCTTAGAGAAAACTAAAAGAGCTTCAAATAGAACTTTGAACCACCCCATGTAGACTTTTCTATATTAAGTTATGAATTTTGAAAATTGACCGATGAAATCTGGTAGATTAGGGTTGACTTACGAATTTGTGGTATTTGAGGTAAATTGTGGCAAGCATTGGTTCAAAGAGCAGAGACATGTCTTAGAACCTAATTTGACCACAATAGAGACTCAACTCACAAGGGACTAAACCACATATTGTGCTAGACCTAAAATGAGGAAAGTTATAAAGATTATGTAAGAAAGACAAGTCATGAGAAATGACTTGCTATCATGGCTCTAATAATGTGATTGTGTATTTAGGGCCATGAGATGTCAAGGAAGAGCAAATGGAAGGCTTTATAAGTAACTACAATGGTTGGAATTGAAGAAAAGGGAACAAGAGGAGGACATAGGAACAAAAGGTAGCATACTTACCTAACTTGTGTGTATTTGATATATATGCTTGTGTGTTAGTGTGTATGATTGCTTTACTTGATTATATAAACCATATATGAATGATTGAAGCTCTTTTTTTATTTAGGCTATGGCCATGAGTATATTGTGTGAAACATTAAGCATGCATATATGTCATTATGTGAACATGAATTTATGTAAGGCAAGTATGTCATACACTAAGCATTTATCTTGCATGCATTTTGGTATTGTCTGCTACTGAGATTATCCCAAATCTCACCCTACCTTACCCAACTATATAGATATGTTGAGCACACAGGTGGAATGCTTGAAGATATTTAGAAGGAAAAGTGATGAAGAGTTGAAGATTGATACATGATAATCGGTTATGCATGAATTATCATGTGACTTATGTTTATTTGTTTAGGCATGCCAAATTGAATGATGTTGTTAGGCATGTCATCCGCATGTTGTTATGAACCCTTGAAGTTAAGTTTAGAAATTTTGATGGGTAAAATGTATGAATAGTGCCCCCAAGAATAATTGAGTAAGTTTTTTTGCTTGGAGCTTTAATTATTGATTCTCCTAAGCCATAATGCTTCTAAATGCATAATAATGGGGGTATAAAAGATGGGTGTTACAAAATGAATGAATGGTAGCCTTGTCAAATGGTAGCTCCTTAATTTTTGAGTTGGGTTAAAAGTCTATAAAATTAAGTTAAACATCGATATCTATACTGATCACCATCTTTTGACTATCATAATTATTTATCTCTCTCTTTTATAATTCAATATCAATATTTTATATTTTATATCCATAAATTATTAGTTAGGCCTCATGATTCAAGGAGTTATCATCTTAATAACTTATCCTATCAATTAAGGGGCTATCATAATCATGATTCAAACTAAATATGCAATATCTTGTTTTATTAATTTTCAAAAGTTCTCTCCTCGAAAAGAAAGGTAAATCATACTTGGTAGTTTTTTGTTTTGGTCAAGCAATCATACGTGGTAGTTTGCCTCAAGTATATCTTGGGGTTGTCTTTATTTTTATATTTTCAATCAATCTGTTTGCTACTATTAGATATAATTTAGTGAAAATAGTAATGTAAATGTTAAAATTATCTTCTATTTCTTATGTCCAATATATTTTCTTATCAATATCAATATAATCATAATTCATAATTCTAAATAAAATCTATAGGAAGCTTAATTTCCAAGAAATATAGCCGACCCTATTATAGTAATGCTTATATATATTAACGTTGTCACTATATCCTATTTTTTTGTTATTTGTTATTCATTATTAGTGAACTCAATTCTTCATTACCAATTGATAGAGCTCAATATTGATATATTTTTATTAATTAATCTTAGGCTTTTGTGGGACTTAATTGAATATTTTGGGCATAATCAAGTGTTAAATTGAGATTTTAGTGAAAGCCTAATTTGGGAATTATATTAGTTAAATTGTTATATTTTTAATTAATATTTGTTATTCCCAATGTTCTTTAATTTTGAGCAAAAGGTATTACCTTTGTGAATATAATTTTGTAGGTGATGATGTGGCACAACTTGAGTGGTTAAGGTCAAAGATGATATTTTGGAGTTTAATAAAGGACAAAAGTGGAACATCATAATTGCAGAATTTATTTTCACAATTTGTTTCTAAGAGGAGGTTGAATGAATAAGGGCCTTGTTTGGTGGTTGCTATTTTATGCCTAATGCTTAAACATATTCTCAACTCTTCATCCAAACATAGCATTACTCATTTTACCTAGTGAATTGAAGAAAGAAAAGGAAGTGGGGACCATTTTGGAAGGAGGGTGGTGGCTGGTTGAAGAGGAGAAGAGTTGGACCGATTGGGAATAAAAGAGAAAGAGGAGCTGAACCAAGCTTGACCGAAATGAATTGAAGAATTACAAGTTGCTGAACCGTGAGGAAATAATGGAAAAAAAAGACAAGGAAGGCTGCTGACCGAAAAGGAAAGGAAGGGAACAGCTAGGATTGAATTAATTGAAGAAAAAGCATGGTTGACCGAAGAGGAGAAATGCTAGACCGAATTGGAGAATTGGTGAAGAAACCAAGCCGAAATTGTTGACCGGTTGATTATTCCAGCTTGCTGAACCAATGGGAAAGCTAAACTAAGAGGGTTGAAGAAAAGAGAGACCGATGGAATAAAAAGAAAGTGGTTGGGCTGACTGTGTGTGGAAAGAAAAAGGGGAAGCACGTGATATTGAAAGAGGAGGAAAGTGTGTGCTACGGCTGGGTGTGAAAAGGGGGCTGCAACAAGGAAAGGAGAGGAGAGCCGCCACTTGGAGAAGGGGTGCTGTGCAGAATTGAAAAAGGAAGAGCTATTTTGATTCGGTGGTTGCTGTAATTCCATGGCCAATTATCCCTTCATTCATCAATCTTCATCTTTTTCCTCCATGAGTAGCTAAAGTGTTGGTGATTTCCTTGAGTTGGGTAATGGTTTGAGCTTCTAAACTTCAATGGAATTCCTTAAGCTCTCTTTCTATTTCATAATTGTATGACTTGGTAAAGTATGTGATTATGATTTAGATTATTCTATGCCAAGTGAATAAACTTGGTGGTTGAGCTAGGAGTTGATTAATTAAGCTTTGTATGATTCAATTTTGGAGTAGGTTGAGTTGTTTATTCCAACTTGGCTAAGTGGATTGTAAATGACTAAACTGAATGTGTTGAACATTTGTAATGGTAATTACAAGCTAGAATTGGAAGTTGATTATTCATCTCCTTGAGTCTGAATTATTTGGTGGTATTCATTTAATTGATTCAGTAGAATGAATTAAATGATTATTGCAAGTATGGAGCTAGTGGTAACTTAGTTCCATCCTCTTGACTCATATTGTGGAATTCATATCATTAGCAAGTAAGGAAGACTAAAACCTCAACTCAAGGGAATCCCATTTCATCATTATATTAGTTAGTTGAATTTATCTTGTTGTTAGTGTTAATTTCAATTCTTTTTGCTTCTTTATCTTGAAAACCGAAAAAAAATATAAAAATATTGCTTTAACTTAGATTACTTCACTATTATAGTAATGCTTATATATATTAACGTCATCACTATATCCTATTTTTTTGTTATTTGTTCTTCATTGTTAGTGAACTCAATACTTCATTACCAATATCATGGCAAGTCGACTTTATGAACTCATTAGGGATATTGATGAATGCTAGGATACCTGGGCTATCATTGCTCAGGATGAGGAAGTGGACGATAACTAAAAAGATGGCACCTTTTGATGTATAGAAAGTCAGCTTGATTTTAGCTGATGAGGAGGTTTGTGGTTTGCCCCTATTTGATTATTGAGTCTTAGATTTTCTATGCTCTTTGTTATGGCAATCATGTTGTTTGTTCAAGGCAATAGGATTGAGAGTGCATTTATGCAAAGGGGGCACCTTTTGGAGGTTCATTCAATATATGGTAGAGGGGGTAGCCTATCAATTAGAGAACTTTGAGGTTATTCCCAACGATGATGACTTCAAATTATGCGATCACTCTTGGAAGCTTACTTTGCATGGTATGACATACTTTCTTTTCCTCCTTTTGTTTGATCTTTTGTGCCTTGAAGTATATTAGTTTTTGAATTTACATTTTTTTTGTTTTTCTAATTCATATTTCCCCATTGTCATGCCTTTATCTTATTTTAACCTTTTTTAGAGTATTTACAGAAAATGATATACGGTTTAGTGGACAACATAGAAATAGCGTAAATATATTGATAAAAAGTGCTCGATTACAGAAATTCCCCATAGGAGTTCGTATATAATTATTACAAACCTTGTAGCTGCATATAGCTCTAGGGTATCTAAACCCATCTCAGTGAAACAGAGACATCTTCCTGTCTTAGTTCTACTATTGTATTCCTCCCGTGTAGTTCTCTTCTCTGATCATTGTATACCTTCTGTATTCACCTGTCTAAATTGTTGGTAGGGGAGGATGGGATACGAGAAAATCTCAATAGAAAATAGTTACCATAATGCATGCATGATAGATGCTATGTGTATGACATATTAGCTTTAACTGGATGCATGCCTCATAATGACATTTTTGCATGCTCAATGTTTCATGCAACAAAACTATAGCCATAGCAAAATAGAAACAAAGCTTCATTTATTCAATTATGCTCTACACAATAAAGTAAAGCAATCACATATATCATTACACAATTGGGTCTGCTCCTGTGTAAACTGAGCCCGACCCTCATTACGTCCTGCCTGTTCTATTATGAGCTCTTCTCTTAGCTCAGTAATCATATCCCTTTGATCTCTAATCAGACCCATCATCTTCTGCATAGGATCCGGTGGATTGTTATTGACCACCTCTACCTCAGGGTCTACTTGCTGTACTCTAGGGAAACCTTTTGTTTTCTTCATTCTATAAGTGGCTCACCACATCAATATCACAAATAGGTATACACATATATCCACAAATCTCATATATATATTCACAACACAAACATACAAGTGTATACACAACAACTATCACATATCATCCTCTACTACTAAGACCAATTAAGGGAACTATCCTAGCAACTTCTACCCTTGCCAGGAACTACAACTCTGATTCCCCAAATATAACCCCCTACCTTATAAAACAGTAACTATGATTCAAAAATGCGTAATTAAGATGAATTAGAGATAAATGGATGATAAAATTTCATTTTTAATGCCATCCTTGAGATAGGGTTTTTCACAAATTTATCATGAAATCGATTTAAGCTGGTCTCCTATTCACATTTCGAATATAACTACCCTGTGCAGTTAATTCAAATTCATACATATCAGAGTGTACAACAAAAATCCTGGCAACCCCCAGGTTTCATATATATACTAAGGGTTTACTTTTTTCTATATAGGGGATTATACAAAATCATACCAAAATTCAAATCCCAAATATATATACAGTAATCCTATTCAAAATTTGATAACCAATAGCCAAGATTACATCCCTATGGAAGTCCTAGCCGCCCTTAGTCGTCTCTTTCCTCTTGGAGCTACTTGCTCTGTCTGAAGGTTAGTCAATGGAAAGAATGAGATTCAAAAGAATACCAGTAGTAACAAATCACTCATACTATACATAATCACAAAGCATGCAATGACATCATCAAGCAGCATAGCAGCACGAAACGCAGTATACAAGCTCTCACATATACACATAATTACATAGTCACATCCCCCATATCTCCACCGCCCCGCAGGTATGGTCCTCCCACCGGAACCACCGATGGGCAGCAGGTGAAGGATTCACAAATAGCTTTTGGCTTTTACATATAGCCTTATGGCTTCCACATAGTCACATCCCCCATATCTCCACCACCCCTCAAGCACGGTCTTCCCACCGGAACCACCAATGAGCTGCAGGTGAAGGACTCACAAACAATAATAAATAAAACACACAATGTATCATATATAGTATAAAAGAAAGAGTCACTACCTTATTCTTTCTGAGCATGCTCTGGCATAGATTGCTCACGAGTAGGGCAAATATCAAATCCTATACACCAGAAACAAGGACGATGGATTAATCTCTATTCCAAATTCTTACTTTCATAACACTTAAAGTTGGTTATCATTTGAACTCTTTAGGTGGCTACTAGAAGCCTAAACATATGCCTAAAGGATTGGGGAAAGTTGACTAAAGACCCCCCTTTCGGAAGTGAAATTACTAATTTTAACTGACGCACTCGAGTGATGATATGACTTGCACTCGAGTGAGAACAGCTCACTCGTACGAGTGCTTGATAGAGAGCAACGGCAGAATAGAAAATGTTCACTGTACTCAAGTCTTGAACTCAATACTCAAGTGGTAGCCTCATGCTTACCTGAGTCCTACCAAGTGAAGCATAGGAAGTGACTACCCGAGAGCAAGGAAAATCATGAAGTGAGAAGTGCACTCGAGTACTGGCTCTGGCACTCGAGTGATGGCACAACACATGTGAGTGCTAAGACACACTCTTGAAAAGTTGGCTGTGAGTGCTAACCCGAGACACAAGTTCATAGTGCCAAATGCATGGGCACTTAAGTGAGACAAGATGCACTTGAGTGAGAACTAACACCACTCACAAGTAAGGAAATACACTTTTTCTTTTTGCATGAAAGTTTACCGAAAAGCTGAAGGAAAAGAGAAAATATGATGCTGTACTCGAGTAAGACCCTAGATCACTCAAGTGAGGCTTTATCATAAGCCAAAACGCAGCAGAGTTTCCTTTGACAGAATTTCCTAAACCTAAACCAATATGCTTCTAATGGTCCCAAAATTCTTATCCAATACCACTCCCACATAATTTTACATAAGGAACCCAATGGAAACCCCAAAACATCCAAAATCACATTCTAACAACAAGTTTTTGCTTTGGTCACCACATTCCCATACATTACCCAATTGCACTACTTTTTCTTCCAATGTTCCAAATAAATTCCATTGCTCCAATGACCTAACATGACACCAATTCCACCACCATACACTAGCCAATTTCTTCATTCCAACATGACTCAAAAATCATTGCACACTATAAAATTTACAAAACTGAACCAATGATCATAATGGATATGTCAAAATGCAACACATACTCACTTCTTCCTCTCCCTCAATCTAGTTTCTTAATTCCTCAACCTTCAAGTTTCTTTAATCACCCAAACACCTTCTTTCAAAAATCTAAAACCATAGTAATGAAGCTCTCATCACCATGAACAAAATTAATGAAGAGTATTTGAGCATGCAAAGCCATCAATAAAGCCAAAATCTCACCTTTTCCTTTCCCTTTCTTCCTTAGCTTGGGATGAAAATAGAGGTTTATGAGAGAGAAGGTGAAGATGATGAAGATCAGATTTTTGACTCCTTATAAGTGATCTTGGCCGAGTTTGGAAGGAGAGAGGAAAGAAGGAAAATGTTGAAACTTTGACCTTGATCCCATGGCTCTCATATTGCCACTTGTCATGATCTTGCTCCCTCACCTATGAACACACATGAACTTTAAAGCACATGATTCCACCCTCATGACCAATTGATCACTAATCACAACTATTGATCCTTGTGTTACTAATGAGTTTCCTCTTCAGTAACTGACCAATTGGGCGGTAACTTTTCTTTTTCCAATTTTGCCCCTGATTATGGCAATTCTCACCGAATCATCACTAAACACCTTTATATGATTCCATTCTTCATTCACATGCCTTCCCCTACCCTTAGGGTTCATTTTAAGCTTTGTAACATAATTAAGCTCAAATGCAGGGTTTAGGCATTGATTACAACACATTCAGATCAAATTCATGTCTTATTCTTCAAAAGTATTTATTCAATACTAATTACATTCATTTTGAAATCATTAGCCCTTAAGCCCATTTTTGGGGCATTACACTATAAAACCCATATTGAGTCTAGTTTCAAGAAAAAATGGAGCCTTTATCCAAATGAAAGCACACAATTCCCAGTATTTCAATCTTTGCATGTTGTTCCAGAAAATAATCAATTTCACCAGGTAAACTTCAAAATCTAATTGACTATATGACCTATCAAATTAAAGCTTAAGATGTCTACTTTCATGTTGTAAAATTTCATAATTTTTGAAAATCATTTGATCAATGAAATGCATTGCACAAGAACAATGCCTCAGTGGAAGCAATGAAACGAAATGCACTTGCAACTCCAACAAATTCCATTTTTGTATACAAATTTCCCATACTCTTTAATTTATCATTTTATTCCCTTTAATTCCTCAAAGATATAAGAAACATTAGGGAATAAGTTTGAGACACTTGCTAAACTGGGGCTTAGAAGTCCGCTTAATTTAGGCTTATTCGCAAGCCTCTAATCCCAAAATTCAGGATATTACACATGGTTTGGCCTAGAAGGGGCTATCTGTCGAGAAGAGGCAGCGAGTGAGAGAAGTGCACTTTACCTAGGGTTGGAGTAACAGTCCAACCAAGGTACCCGGGTAGTGGTGGTGGTGCCTTATCCCATGTATACTATAATGCATTTATATTGTTCATTAATTGGTGCATACATAGTGCAGATCATATCTACTTTTCGTATTTTATAGGAATGTTAGTTGTTGCTACTAGGATTCCTTGAAATCTCAATCCTTTTCAAAAATGACAAATGTGCCAGCGGGAGCCAATGGATCCAAGGAAAAAGCAGCAGATGCTGCAAATTGATAGTGCGGATCCCGAAAATAGGGTTAGTGGTTGTATATGGTCTTTGGATATTTTGGGGACATTTTTGCACAAATGTAAAGATTTTCAAATTTTGCTTTGCTAATGCGTGTATGTAAACAAATGCTTTTAACAGTATATTTGTATTTTTCTGTTTGCCTGTGGAACTTGGTCTTTATTACCCTACACATATTAAAATAGAAATGGGTGTTGACAAATCTCATGAAGATATATGATTGATAAAATATTTATTGGCTTGTGGTATATCATCTGTCTCAAACTTGAATTCAATAATATTCTAGTGGTTTTATGTTGTTTATTTATTCAGGAAAAAAAGTACTGCTTATTTCCTAAGTCTTGGTTGGATTAACTAATTTTTATATTTGGTTATGTTCACATTATGAATCAACTTGCGATCGATATCTATATATCTAAAAAATCTCTTCCATCATTACTGTTCATAAGTTGTGTTTGTCTTGCATCTTTACGATTCATAAGGAGTATGTACCTGAAAATAGAATTTTTGAGCTTCATGTCAGTTGGCTCACACAAATGGTTGTGTAACATTTAAAAGAGTGAAAAATAGGCTTTGTGTCATTTAGCTCACGCAAATGGCTATGTGCAACTTTTAAAAGACTAAAAAATTATTTCTTAAGTTAATCACTATTTTCAAAGTTGGTTCTAAAAATAAAATCTGATAATATCTTTCAACCTTTATTAAAATATTATTAAATCTTTAATTTTTGGACATGTTATAATTGGTTAAATATATTCTTTTAAATATATGTGCTATTTAAATATATAATTGGCAATAAAATTAACTCATAATGTGAATGTATGAATGTTAATTTTCATAATATCTTGAATTTTATATGTGGTGGTTTTGCAAAGATGTGAGTGATGCATAACTAGATGATAAAGCATCGGCAACCACATTCTCTCTTCCTTGTTTATGTTTGATAACATATGGAAAAGTTTCAATGAATTCTAACCTGCAGGCATGACGCTTGTTCAACTTATCTTGGGACTTTAAATATTTCAAGCTTTCATTATCAGAGTAGATAATGAACTCTCTAGGCCACAAGTAATGTTGCCATGTTTCTAATGCTCGTTTTAAGGCATATAGTTCTTTATCATATGTGGAATAATTTAATGTAGTCCCATTCAATTTCTCAGTACAATAAGCTATTGGCTTAGACTCTTGCATCAAAACTACCCCAATCTTAATATAAGATGCATTACACTCATTCTCAAACACTTTAGCAAAGTTAAGTCAGCATAATAATGATGCATTGGTTAGTTTATCTTTCAAGATGTTAAACACACTTTCCTATGCTTAACCCATTTAAAGTTCACATTTTTCTTAACGAGTTTTTAGAGGTACAATAATGAATGAAAAAGTTTAAACAAACCTCATGTAGAAACTTGCAAGTCGATGAAAGCTTCAAACCTCATTTGCATTCTTTAGGGTTGGCCAATCTCGAATGTGCTTCACTTTCTCCTCATCAACATGAATTCCATAAGCTCCTGCAACAAATCCAAGAAACACAATGAAATCTATCCAAAAGGAGCACTTTTGAATGTTAGCATAAAGCTTATGCTCTCTAAGAGTGCTAAAGATCATCCGCAAATGCTGAATTTGCTCATGTAAGGTCGTACTATAGACTACAATGTCATCAAAGTAGACAACCACAAATTTTCCAATAAATAAATGAAAAACATGAATCATTCAGCTTGTCATTGAATCTCCTTTGTCTCATCAGGATTTGTTCTATATGTTGGTTGGTTTGTTTGGAATTGGTGTGTCGGGTATGAAATCAATTTGATGCTTAATGCCTCTTAAAGGAGGTAATATGTGATACCCTAAATTTTGATATTTGACGCTAGAAAATAAGCCTGAGACAAGTGGACTGCTAAGCCCTGGTTTAGCAGGAGCTCAAATTTATTCCCTAATGATTCTTATATCTTTGGGGTATTAAAGAAAGTAAAATGGTGAATTTTGGAGAAAGTAATTATGTTTTTGGTGAAATTGCCTATGAGTGTCTGCTTCACAGATTGGGCATGCTTTGTTCCCCTTCATACTATATGTTGACAGGTTTCAGTATGCAGGGAAGTCATTTATCATGGTGAAAATCATTGCACGTAGCTTGAAGGACTCATTCCTATATGCATCAAACACATGTACGCCTTCCTCCCACAACTTCTTCAAGTAATCAATCAAAGGCACCAGGTAGACATCAATATCGTTTCTTGGCTATTTTGGTCCAGAAATCATCATAGAAAGCATCACATACTTGCATTTTATACAAAGCTAGGGAGGCAAGTTGTATATTACAAGAAGTACCGGTCACGCACTCTATGTGCTATTAAGAGTTCCATATGGATTGATGCCATCTGTACAAAGCCCAAGCTGAAGGTTTCTCGGCTTGCTTCCAAATTTAGGGAACATTTCATCTATTTTCTTCCACTGTGGAGAGTCAGCCGGGTGCTGAAGATATTTTCCGTCGGATATTCTATCATCCGAATGCCATATCAACTTCTTCGCTTTTTTTGCAGTACCAAATAAATGCTTAAAGTGCGGTATTATTGGAAGATACCACAAAACCTTTACAGGTTGCCTTTTAGTTGTCGCATCACCACAACCACCATCTTTCCTCACTTTGTATCGTGCAGTTTGACACTTAGGGCACTCACTCAGACCTTTATACTCCTTTTTGTACAGTATGCAGTCATTAGGGCAAGCATGTATCTTTTATACTCCATACCCATCATAGATAGGATTTTCTTAGCCTCATACATACGATTTGGAAGTACATTATCATCTGGAAACATATCACACAACAGTTCAAGCAGCAATATGAAACTACTATCAGTCTACCCACAAGTTGCTTTTAAGTTAACCAAATGTAATGTTCCTGTCAGCCATGTGTATTTACTCCCAGGGTACAACAGTGTCTCTGCATCACTCCGCAGGCTGTCATATTCATGCGACTACACAAAGGATTCTACCTTAATATCGTGAATCATTCTCTCCATTCTATCTTCATCTATAACATCCACAGCTTCCTTCTTGTGCGACGGACAATCGGTTACTTCCTCACCATGCCATATCCATCTTGTGTATCGAAGATTTATTCCATCACAAAGTAGGTGATCTTTTATAACTTCAACATCCCGTCTTCTCTCATTTAAACAATTGACACAAGGACAAAAATACATCCCATTTTCTAGCTGGATCGTTCCTTCTAGCATATTCAATAAACTCTTCAACCCCATTCTCATATTCTTCACTTGTTCTCAAAGCATTCATCCAACTATGATCCATTTTGTTACCACCTACGTTATTCCCATTTACACTCAAGTTAAGAATAATTGTCAACACTAGGATTGCCATTTACTATTTTGTTTTTCAAAATTTTAGCAGCATTTCCCCTTAAAAGTGAGACATCCTAAAATCAAAATAACAAACCATCTCAACTTAATTTAAACGAAACAAAACTTTAGCTTCTAGCACTAAGTACAAACAAAATACACTTATATTTTAGCAACCAAATTATTAAATCAGATATGTACCATGAGTGAGATATGTGACATCAAAAAATTCTTCCCAAGTTCAATTAGCGAATGGCAAATCTCAACAGCAATATTGATAGTTTGTGAGATAATCACTTAGGAACTATATGTAAATGTGCTAAAATTCAATCTATCTCTGTATTATTTTCAAAAGATGAGCTTACTGTTATAGAGCATCCATAATTATATAACCAAAATAAATGCGAAAATGAACCAATTCTATCAAATAATAGTATAACAGAATGCAGAAAAGCAAAAGATGTAAAGGAAAGAAATATCAGGGAAAAAGCAAAGAATAATCAGAGAGAAAATGCTTACGTGTAGTTGAAACTTTAAAGGGAGGCCGACGGTGGAAAGGAGACCGAATGGGGACAAAAATGCTGCAAACCCAGAGAAAAGAAGGTGGTGATGGAAGTGAAGCTTTGGAGAAAGAAGAAAAACAAGAAGGGGAGAGGAGACCGAATGGGGACGGAGTGATGAAGTTGGGAGGAGAGATGTAGCAGGGGAGTGAACTTGGGGACAGAAGTGATGCTTTGGAGAAAGAAGAAAAAAAGAAGGGGAGAGGAGACCGAATAGGGACGGAGAGATGCAGCAGGGGAGTGAAGTTGGGAGGAGACATGCAGAAGGGGAGTGGGAGTCTGACATGATCACATGTCTAAAGGCAGAGCTTTGGCGTCCCCAACTGTTCTGGGGACGTTTAAAGTTTTTCTTTTTCTTTTTTCTTTTTTTAAATGACATTTAAAGATCTTTAGATGTCCCTATTTTGACTGGGGATGTCTAAAACACTACCTGACAGCTCTTGGAGCAAAATTCAATTATTTTAGACGTGCCAACCTTTATAATTTCCACTTGCCTATATTTTAGGTGTCCCTTTTTAAAAAAAGGGACGTCCTTTAGGGTAGTTGTAGGTATATTGTGTAGTAATCCATCCAATATCTCCCTAAGGAACATCTTGAATTCCTGCAGCAATGCAAAAATAGGACTAGGAAATGAAGAATCAAGTTGGTTAGTTGAAAAATAAGTGTCCATGTGCAAAAACACAAGAGCTTGGTGCCTCTGCACAAGAGCTCTCTCTACCTCTATTTTTTTTTTTGACAAACAAGCTCATATCTTTGTTTGCATCATATTTTTTTACCTATGATTTTTTGCTCCCATATTCTTCCTTTTTATTTTTCTTTCTAGGCTCTTTTTCTTGTTTTCTCTCTTTGTAATTCTTTTGCCCATTTTCTTTTGTATTGCTCATTATTTTTTCTCTTTTCTTTTCTTTTTCTTTTAGACACTGTATCACTTTTCATTTGATCTTTATAAGGTTGAATTGGTCTAAGGGGAGAGTGAACACCCCATTTTGTCCGAGCCCCACTAAACAAAATGAAAAAAATAAAAAAAAAATCCTCCTTAATCCTTGTACATCTCAATTAATAATAAAATGACATTAATCGCGATTGGATTGTAATTGAAATTTGAAAATTGGTCATCAATAATGGTGATTGTTTTGCAATTAAGGTTTGTAAGAAATGACAACAAATTTCAAAATAATTCATCTCATTAATGTCATCTCAATAATTCATCTCATTAGGAAAACCTTACCCTGAGACTATAAATAAGGGAGTAAGGGTTGAAGTAAGAGAAAAACAAGAATTGGGGGGAGGGAGAAAATAGACAAGAAAATTGGGGGAAAGGTGACCTAAATAGAGACGAGTCCATTATTCATTTTGCATTCCTTATACCCATTGAAAGCCTATACTCTTGTGATGATTATCACATATGTAAGCTTAAGTATCAATGGCTAGAGGGTAGAATCAAATATGATTGATCTACACTACTTGTATTTGATTCTTATTACACTCCTTCACTTTTATCCATTCGTGAATGATAACCTCAACTCTTGATTTATATGTGCACTCATCTTGATATTTTTATTTTTTTGTAATACCCCAAATTTTATTCACCAAATATATTGTAATTATTGGAAATGGTCAATGAAGTAAAATGGTGAATTTTGGAGAATATGATTATGCTGCCAATGTGATTTCCTGTGAGGCAGTGAGTTTGTCATGCAGCTTTTGATAGCCAAATGATGATCCAAAATTATTATTGGTCATAAAAATCCTAAGCTGTAATTTGATAAGTAATGGGTAATTTTTTGGAGCTGTATGCAAAGAGTTATGTATTTTTGAAGTTAGCCCAGGAAAAATGGCTATTTTCTGGAATAGAGTCCAAAAGATTTTAAGTTTGGAAATTGTGAGCTTCTAATTAGCTAAATGTTATATTTCTCATAAACTAGACTCAATAGAGGTTATATAGCCTTTGGAATGACTCCAATACAACGTCTACAAATTTAGTTATGATTTATCAAACTGTGGGCAGAAAATCTGTAAAAATTTCCAATAAATCCGAAAATGAAGGAAAATTATGGGACAATTATAATATATTATAAAAACATTTTCCTTCCCCTTCTTAAGCTCAAAACTATGTAGTCATGGAGAGAGTAGGGAGAGAGTTTGTGCTTTGAATTCTAGAGAGAGGAGGAAGAAGAACTCATAAGGTAAGTGGATTTCTTCAGTGATTTGGGTCCCAATTTGCTTAAGCCTCTCCCTAAGCTTGTTTTCCACATGGTTCAAGGTGGTTGTGAAGCAAATTCTAGGGTTTGAAAGGGGAGGAGTATTCAGCCAAGAGGAAAGAACAATAGGAGATCAAAGTAGCTTCCTAAGCTTCAATTACTTGTTGATATTGCTGTTATGGTTAGTTAATCGGTGGATTTCTGGTTATTTTGTGTGCTTTATGAATTTGGGAAAAGGATGAACCCTAGACATTAAGCTACCAAAATTGGGTCTAAATGGTGGTTATAATGTAATTAAATAGTTAATACAGTGATTTGAAGTAGAGAGGAGCAAGTCTGCGAAGTCGGAATGGAAAAACCCCAATTTTTTTTGGAGAATTTTAGTTTACAATCAATACTGTTTGAAGGGGTTAGGGCTAGACTTATGATAATCTACTGATTCCATTATGTTCAGGAGGGAAAATTAGGTGGGGGTTACAGTTGAACACTTTTATAGAAAAGCCCTAAAAAGCATCATTACCAAAACACCCCTGAAAACCCTAAAATAGGAGCTACCAATGGCATTTTTGTTTTTTAGCAGTAAATTTGGTATGTTTGTGTCTAGAAATGGATTCCTTGGGCTAAAATATGTTAGAACAACCTTGGTCAAAATTTCAGAAAATGTATGGTCGGATCCGATACGGCAGGGTTATGCCAGGTCCCCAAGGGCATTGTGGTAAATCTTCACAATAGACTCATGTAATCACTAAAAACACTATGGAAGTTCCTATAATAGTACATGAATGAGTTTGAATCTAATTCTTGTACATTTGATATTTTAGGACCAAGCTGAGAGCCGAGTTGTTAGTACGCATTATGAGGTATGAAGTTTGAGGAGCCTATTTAAGGATACATAAGAGGTTATGGTAGAGGATTTACCTTACTTGCATGTATTTGATATCTCTACTTGTGTAGTGATATCTGTGATTGCTTTACTTGACTGTGTAGTGCATATTTAAATAAATGAAGCTCTGTTTCTTTTTTCGCTATAGTCATAGTTTTGTTGCATGAAAGATTAAGCATGCAGAAATGTCATTATTGGGCATACATTTAGTTAAAACTAACACATCATACGCATAGCAACTATCATGCATGCATTATGGTATCTGTTTCCTACTGGGATTCTCTTAAATCTCACCCTCCTCTACCAACAATTTAGACAGGTGAAAATAAGAGATGTACTAAAAGCAGAGAAGAAAACCATATGAGAGGAATGCAGTGGTGGAACGAAGATAGAAATATGTCTTTGGTTCATTGTAACTGGTTTAGATACCCCAATAGCCTATGTGGCTACATTATTTGTAATTAGTATATACAAACTCCTATGGGGAATTTCTGTAATCATGCACCTATTATTAGTATATTTATGTTATTCTTGTGTTGCCCACCGAACTACATGTCGTTTTCCCCAAATACTCTAAAAAAGGTGAAAATAAGATAAGGATATGACATTTTGGTATCAAACCTTCAAGCGGTTTGGAAGAGCCTAAGCGGTTATGGCAGAGTAAGTAGTTTTGGCAACAGGATAGTATACTCATATGGTCTTGATTATGTAATCACTAGACATATGCACGAATGGGGGTTTCAAAGAAATGAAACACCTTAGTATATGAACTAGCCTCTAAGGATCAGGAAATATACGAAGGGCTGTAAGTGGTGAAATATTGAACAAAGAATGGTCAAAGGATATTGCAAAACCCGAGGAAGTCGGTAAGGCCAAGCCGACATGCATATCACACACAGCAATTAGTCAGCCGAAGGCAGCTGGCACGATGTTTGAGATGAGGGTAGTCATAGGGTACTGGTGGTCTGGAGCTGATAGAGCCAGTATATGCGTTTTGGCCAGGCACTTCAAAGTTAAGCCTACTCAACCCAGGAAAATCTTAGGATGGGTGATCCCTTGGGAAGTTAAGTGGCAAGGTCCTGGAGACTTGAGGAATAGTGATTTTCTTAAAGGTTTTTCTATGAATAATGATAATTCTAATTAGACAATTTGAAGAATGCTTGGAAGTATAGAGTGATGATATAAATATTAATTTTGATATGGAACATTTCTATTGTAGTGAGTACTGCTCAGAAAGGTTCGTTGCATGAGGTTATGGGAACTTGTGGCATAGTAAATTGTAACACCCCAAATTTTGATTAAGGGCTAATATTGATTATTGAGAATGTAATTGTGGATTAGAGTGGATTATTATGTGTTGTGACAATATTAATTAATATGTCATAATTGGTGGAAAATTGAAAGAATAGAATTATTGGTCATAAGTTAGTGATTAGTGGATAAATTAATTACTAACTAAGAGAAAAATGAGAAGTGTGATTAAATGGCTAATGGATAGATTAGAGATGCTAATTGGTGACTTAATGTGTGAGAGCCAATAGGAAGAAGACAAGTGGCAAACTCATTAGTAAGAAGAGTGGAGGAAAAGTCAAATAGATTATTAAAATATTTCTCTCTCCTTCCCTTCCTTGGTTTTCACTGGAATGAGTATGGGAGGAGGGAGTGTAATCATTTTCTCTTGTTCCTCAAACACTCATCTCTCTCTTGAGTTCAGTGCCATTGTTGCTCAAAGAAGAACGAAGAAAAGCTTGAAAAAGGTAAGGGAAATGATCTCAAATGCTCAACTCATTTCTATAAAATTGTTCCTTGCGTGATGAGCTTTATTTTGATGGGTGTAGTGTGTTTATTGGTATTGATTTGCGGCTCCAAGGAATTGTGAAAGTTGGAGAATCAAAAAGCTTCTTTGAAGAAGTTGATAAGGTGAGTTTAAGAGACTTATCTATCTAAGTTTTACGCCAACTGGAATAACTTTGGATTTCTGGAAATTATTGCCTATTTTTGAAAATGAAGGTTAATGGGAAGTTTGGTATGTTATTGGTATGGAAATGGAATAGTTGGAAGGTATATAGATAGATAGGATTGATTGGGAATTGAATGATTGAGTTTAGTGATTTTGGAAACTTAGTGTTTAATGTTGCCTAAGACCAAAGAATGATAATAGAGTATGAATTTGGTTGTTTTAATGGTTTTATTGGATTCCTTGAGTGATTTTGTGTAGGGATAGCTTTGGTTGAAGTTTTGGGTCACTTAGGAACTCTTAGGGAAATCTTGGAAATTGCTGTCAGTGTTTCTGCGTTTTCTGAGTTCTGATAAGGTCACTCGAGTGATCTAGGGTTCACTCGAGTGAGGGATGAATATCACCCGGGTGAGGTTGGGTTCTACTCGAGTGAGTCAGTAAAATTCTTCATTTTCCCTTCAGTTTTTGTATTGCACTTTTGTTAAAAGGGCAAGGGTGTTGCCTCACCTGCGAGTGTGTTGGGTTCTCACTCGAGTGAGCTTCCTCTTACTCGAGTGTTGGTGTATTTGACACCTAGAACTTGCCTCTCGGGTTGTCACTCACAGTTGAATGCAAGAGTGTCTCTCAATACTCGTGAGAATTTAGTCTCCACCCGAGTGAGAAGTCTCATGCTCAAGTGCTTCTTTTCTCTGAAAACTCCCATTGCTCTCGAGTTCTCACTTCTTGGACTCCACTCTCTAGTGCTCGAGTGAGGCATTTGGCTATTACTCGAGTGAGGTCTTGTATGCTCAAGTGTTTCTATCTCTGATAAAGTTCTTGTGCTCTCAGCTGCTTACTCACTACCCTACACTCTCTAATACCCGAGTGCAGACCGTACAATTACTCGAGTGAGGTTTTCTTCACTCAGTGAAACAGTGAAAAATATCAGTGTGTGTGCTTCCAAAAGGAGATCCCTGGAATAGTTCTTCCAACCCTTTAGGGATTTTATTAGAGGCATATATGAGTACTTAAGAGACAATAATGATAACCAATTTAAGTATTGTGAAGGTATTGAATATTGGAATAAATGATAACGCATCATCCTTAATTATGACTTTAGGATTCAATATTTGCCTGGAGCGTAGAAGGCCCGTGCCTGCTCAAGAGCGGAAAGACCAAGGTAGTAACACTTTATCCTATATCATGTATATTGCATTGCTTGCTTGCATTAGTTATTGATTACTGACACAGTGAGGGGACGTGGCAAAAGCCCAACCTTGAATACATATACAGTGAGGGGACGTGACGAAAGCTCGTCCTTCTATACAGTGAAGGGGACACGGCATTGTGCTCGGCCTCAAATATTGATTGTTGCATTGTGATATATTCTTACTTGCTTTATTAATTATGCATCATATATGTAAACTATTGCTACTAGGATTCTTTAGAATCTCATTCTTTCCAAATAACATTTTTAGACAGGGCAAGTGGATCAAGAAGCAAACAAGTGTACTAGGACTGTTGGCGGTAGTCTTTGATAGATACTTTTGGTTTTTGATTGGTTATCATTTTGGACGAATGTATGTATTGAATAGATGATAGAATTATAGTTTTGTGTAATCCCCGGTATGGGAACTGAGATGAGCAATGATGCCCTGTTCAAACTCTTGGATTAATATTATTATCTTGGGGTGAATATCGAGAATTGTGGTCATACTGTGATATTGTACATGTAACAGACCGAACAGGCCTAATGATTTTATGAACAAATGAATGGAGATCTATTTGTACAGGTGTTTTAAAAATTTTTTAATTATTTTGGATCTCTTATTGAATTATTAAATTTGTTTAAACGCCTAATCTCGGCCTTGATCGTGATGGGGGTTACATAAATGTTTTGAGGCTTCTCCTTGCTAGGTAATGATCCTTGGTAACACCATGGTGTTAAAGGTATGTAGGTATGATATACGACGATACATGATGCGTGGTGATTATCCCGTTTATCGATCCTAAAGGATCCTATTTGATGGTACAAAAGGTTGGGATAGGCTAAAATTAGATCTAAGCTGAAATAGCACTTAGGTCGTAATGTGAATTAGCTTGTACTATGGTTCTGTTCCATGACAGAAGTTTGAACCTTGTGAACCTTTTGTGCATAATGTTGAACCTTCAGTAATGTTTGATGATATTACCTTAATACCATGAAAGTTAGAATAGGCGATATTGATTCTAATTCTTAGCGAACCTATTGGGTGTAATTGAGGAAAATTATTTTCAATCTGTGTGATGTTAAGGTTCCAGATATCATGATGAACCTAAAAGTTGGGTCAAAAACCCACGGCTATAAAATCCTACATGCCAAGTATGTTGTAGAGGCCCTAAGACCTAATGGACCAGTAGGTCCTTAGCTTGGCAAAGTTATTTAGTATCATGTTGCATTAGTGATGATCCATGAAATTGAGGAATAAGATTCTTATGGATATGAATGCTTGCAAAAAGGGATTTTGAAATCTCGATAGCTGCTAAGTCTAGCATAAGGAAAGAATATGATCATAAAATATTCCATTAAAGGATTGATTGAGGTGATAGCTCTCTGATGAACAAAATTGATTTGCCTGCTATTCTACTAACTTGAGGCTATACTAGGAGTTGATTGGTGGATGGCAAATAATGTGTTGAAAGGTGTGAGTAGAAAGGTTACCAATTAAATGTTAACCCAGGAATTAACTATTAAGTTTTGATTCCACAAGAATTTGAATGTCCTAGAATGATTTAAGTTGAAACAGGCTAGGAACTAGCACAGAGGAACATAGGGTTCAGGTGCACTCAAGTGTTATAGGAGGTTCTAGTAAGACTCCTACTAAATCATCATGATATTATTAAAGCTTATGTGAGGAGATAAACATCAGAGTGCGCAGTAGAAGTCTACGACTCTGTATTGATTATAGGAAGTTGAATAAGGTGATTGTTGAGAATTATGTGTAATACACTGAAATTTAGGCACTCCATGCCAAACTGAGCAAATGTAAGTTTTGGATTTAAGAAGTTAGAATTTTGAGCCATACGGTCTCACAGCAAGGAGTCACGGCGGATCCTTGTAAGTTAGAAGCAGTACTGAACTGGAAAGCCCAGAGACTATAGTTAAGATACGCAGCGTTCTAGTCTTGTTAATTATTATAAGGGGTTAAGTAACTTTTCCTCAGAAAAATCAACATTATGAATGGGATGATGATTGTGAGAGGAGCTTCGCAGAGTTGAGATGGCAATTTATTATAGTACCAGAGTCTCACATCAGCATGATCTTATCCCCAAGGTCATGGCTTTGAGCTTTGGTGAGGTGAAAGAAATGCACAAGGGGGTGCTGATATCCTATCATTATAGATCACTGATGGAGGTAGTAATGGTCGGTACAGACCGCCGATGGAGTCAGTGTCATTACATAAAAAGGCTGGGATACCCTATCACTACAGATCACCGATGGAGGTAGTAATAGTTGATACAGGCTACTGATAGAGGCAGTATTGTTACATAAAAAGGCTACAGATATCCTATCATTACAAATCATCGTTGGCTGTAATAATGGTTGGCACAAACCACTGATGGAGGCAGTGTCATTACATAAAAAGGCTACGGATATCCTATTATTACAAATCACCATTGGAGGCAATAATGGTCAGCACAGACCACTGATAGAGGCAGTGTCGTTACAGAAAAAGGCTGTGGATATCCTATCATTATAGATCACTGATGGAGGCAGTAATAGTCAGCACATGCCGCTGATGGAGCCAGTGTCATTACATAAGGTTGTAGATACCCTGTCATTACAGATTGCCGATGGAGGCAATAATGGTTGGCATATATCCCTGATGGAGGTAGTGTCGTTACATAAAAATGCTACAGATATCCTTTTATTACACATTACCGATGGGGGTAGTAATGGCTAACACAAACCACCAATAGAGGCAGTCTCGTTGCAGTTTTGATAATCCCAGATCCAAGGTTGACCTTTGTTGCCCTTACCAGTGCTAGTCAGCATGGATTGGGAAGTGAATTAAATCCCAGATGTGAGTAGGTAGGGATTGGAATGTGTTTTGATGTGAGATGATATGACTTATGAAGTCACACCTAACCGAATCATCAATTGGCAGGAGAAGCAACTCAGAAGTAAGAGCATTCCCTATGTCAAAATTGTCTAAAAAGGGTTATCTCCCAGGGAGGCTACATGTCAGGGTGTTCAGGATTGGGATGGGATCGGGAAATTCCATTCCTAATCCCGATCCCGAGAAGGGTTCGGGAATGATTTTCATTCCCGATCCAGATCCCAAAAATTTTCCGGTTGGGACGGTAAATGTTCGGGATCAGAATTCCCAATCCTTGATTTCTTTCTTTTTTTAAAAAAAATCCCTATAATAATTTTTTTGTTCTGTTTTCTTTAGTCTTGTACAAATAAATAATTTGTCTAATATTATTTTGTTCCAAATTAGTCCAATACAAATATATCATTAGTCCAATACATGCTTAAAGTTATCGATTTAGCTACAAAAAACACAAAGACAAGAACAAAAAATGAAATTAACTAAATTAAATAAAAGAATAAATATTACCTTGAGGGTGTTAGGGATTTTCACATTTTATTTTGCATTTGGTCATGCTTTCTGAAATATTTTAAAAAATTGTACATAATAGATATATTCGAGATCGGGAAATCCCATTCCTGATCCCGATCCCGATCCTAAATTTTTCCTGTTCCAAAATTTTCGGGATGGGATTTGTTCGGGATGGGGGCGGGAAAACTGAGACAAGAAAAAATTGCACACCCTTAGCTACATAGGAAGCGAAAGATGATATGAAAAAATGTTACCTGGAATTTGTGGCTACACAGGTGCAGTAAATCTTGGGGATGAAATTTATTTAAGTGGGGGAGAACTGTAACACCCTAAATTTTATTCACCAAAAATATTGTAATTATTCGAAATGGTCAAAGAAATAAAATTGTGAGTATTGGAGAATGTGATTGTGTTGCTAGTGAGATTTCCTATTAGGCAGTGAGTTTTTCATGCCGTTTTGGATGACAAAATGATGATAAGAAATTTTGAAATTTTATAGGATGAAAGAAGACATCCTAAGCTTTAATTTGATATTGAATGCTAATTTTTGGATCTGTATGCAAAGAGTTATGAAATTTTGAAGTTAGCCTAGAAAAAATGGGTCTTTTCTGGAACAACGTCTAAAGATTTTAATTCTCGAAATTGTGAGCTTCTGATTAGCTAAAAGCTATATTTTTTTCATAAAATTAGACTAAATAAGGGTTATATAGCATTTGGAATCACTCCAATATGATGTCTACAAATTTAGTTATGCTTTTTCAAAGTTTGGGCAGAAAATCTGCCAGAATTTCCAATAAATCCGAAAAAGAAGGAAAATTATGGGATAATTATAATACATTATAACAACACTTTCCATCCCCTTCCAAGCTCAAAACTGCGTAGCCATCGAGGGAGAAGAGAGATAGAGAGAGAGTGTGTGTGTGTGTGTGTGCGTGCTTTGAATTCTATAGAGAGGAGGAAGAAAACTCACAAGGTAAGTGGATTTCTTCGGTGATTTGGGTTCCAATTTGCTTAATCATCTCCCTAAGATTGTTTTCTACATGGTTCAAGGTGGTTGTGAAGCAAATTCTAGGGTTTGAAAAGGGAGGAGTATTCGGCCAAGAGGAAAGAAAAAGAGGAGATAAAAGGTAGCTTCCTAAGCTTCAATTACTTGTTGATATTGCTAATTCGGTGGATTTCTAGTTGTTTTGTGTGATTTGTGAATTTGGGGAGAAGGATGAACCCTATCATGCCCTTATATTAGTTTTACCTTTTTCATAGTATTTGCGAAAAACTATATGCGGTTCGGTGGGCAACAAAGGATTAGTATAAATATATTGTTATTTATGTGCATGATTACAGAAATTCCCCTTACGAGTTTGTACATAATAATTACAAACCTTGTAGGGCATAGGCTTTAGGGTATCTAAACTCATCCCAGTAAAAATGAGACATCTTTCTGTCTCTGCTCTACCATTGCATTCCTCCCGTGTAGTTCTTTTTTCTCTTTTCAATACACCTCTTGTTTTCACCTGTCTAATTTGTTGGTAGGGGAGGGTGAGATTCGAGGGAATCTTAGTAGGAAAACAGTATCAATATGTATGCAGGATAAGTGCTTAATGCATGACATGCTTGCATTAAATAACTCATGCTCACACAATGACATATTTGTGTGTTCAATGTTTCAAACAATATACTTATAGCCATAACATAAATAGAAACAGAGCTTCAATAATTCATATATGTTTTACATAATCAAGCAAAGCAATAACATGCACAAATATCAAATGCATTCAGGAGAGGCAAGTTCCTTACCTTAAATCCTTTCCACCTCGAACCGTGTGCCTCAATTCACGTGCCAATCCCTCAGGCTTTCAACTCAATCATAAAATGTCAAATGTACCAGTTTAGACACAGAAGAGTAGCTTAGGAATGGAGTTATACGCGTTAGGAGCTAAATTGTTAGAGGAATCAGCTTACCTTGTGATTTTTCTTCTCCCATCTCTCTCTACAATTCACACATTTTCACTCTATATTCAGCTATGCAGAATGTCAAATATGAGAAGAGGATGAAGATGGGAAATGTTTTAATTCCATGCTTATGTAATCTTGCCTTATAATGATGTCATAATTCCAAAATTTGACATTTTCGAATTTTCTTGTAGATTTTCTTCCCAATCTTTGAAAAATCATAATTAATTTTTTAGACATCAGATTGGAGTGGTTCTAAAGGCTATAGAACCCTTATTGAGTCTAGTTCCAACAAAAAATATAGCCTTTATCCAAATGAAAGCACACAATTCGCAGTATTTCAATCTTTGCATGCTCTTCTAGAAAATAATCAATTTCATTAGGTAAAGTTCAAAAATTCATAACTTTTTGTATATAGCTGTAATTGACTCATGTAATGTATCAAATTAAAGCCTAAGATGTCTACTTTTATCTTGTAAAGTTTCATAATGTTTGAACATCATTTGATAAATGAATTGCATTGCACAACAACACTGTCTCACTGGAAGCAATGAAACGACATACACATGCAAATTCAACAAACTCCATTTTTGTATACAAATTTTCTATACTCTTTAATTCACCATTTTATTCCCTTTAATACCTTAAAGACATAAGAAACGTTAGGAAATATGTTTGGGACACCTACTAAACCAAGCTGAGCTGTCCGCTTAATATAGGCTTATTCCCAAGCCTCAAATCCCAAAATTTGTGATATTACATTTCTCCCCCCGTTCAATAAATTTCATTCTCAAAATTTGAACGTTTACTACTTGGGGATTAATCCTATCTCACTAATGCAGGGTATAATACTATACACCACACTGGATGTAATACTGTACACCACTCTAGATGTAATACTGTACACGACGCAGGGTGTGATAATGTACACCACTCTGGATGTAATACTGTACACCATGTAAGGTGTAATATAGTTCATCAAAATACTGTAACACTATGGACCATCAAGGCCATATTATGTTTTAGGATGATCAATATTGGTCCCAATATCAACCTCTCCTGTAAATTTTGAAATTGCACCTAGATTCACCACACTTTCACTGCCTACTCTAATGCTGCACACTGTTAAATACAATATAGGTAAGGCACACTATCTACCCACCCTTGTCTTACTACCTATGTTAAAGCCCACTTGGCCTCTATAGTAACCCACAATCATCTAGAGAAATTGTGATAGATAAATATACCATGTATCATATAGTGTAAAATGAAAATTCACATCAATCTGTGTGTGTACACAAAGTTCAGGGCCAAATACCTAAGTAAAACATCAATCCTTATGTGTACACAAAATGCAGGGTCAAATATCTTGTTGGAACCCCTATGTGTACCTCAGCCAAGTCCCAGACTATAGCTAGGTAAGACCAATGTACCTTAGCTAGGTCCCAAACCACAGCTAGGTAAATTGTGTATCATAGCGGGTCCTTACTAGGCCGAATAGTACAATACACTTCCTGTACCATAGCTAGATAGTGTGTTCATCATTCATATCACAACACATAGCAAACATGCAACATATCAATAATCACGTAATGTATGAGAGATAATAGTTACTGCATTAGCCTTTCCTGTATAACCTTCTTGATATTTATTGATAATTGTTTGTTGTTTTATTATCTTGCCCTATGTTGCTGTATTAGATTAGGTCTAATTTCCTGACCCTGCCTAGCATCTGAACCTCTTAGCCTTACTATCTTTATGTTTCACTATATGAAGCAAGAAAGAGGTAAATATCATATTATCACAAGGGCATTTTTGTCATTTTACAAGAGTTGGTTACACAGGTACTCCTGAAATCACATACAATAGATGTTTGCAGTAGCCAGGGAAGACCTATAACAATATATAGTCCTCTGAACTACTGTACAACATATACATATTTCTATTACATCACATATCACAACATGTACATGTAACTTCCTAGGGGGTCACCCATCCTAGGATTTCCCTGGGTTGAGCACGCTTAACTTTTATGTGCCTATGCCAAAACGCATATACCTGTTGTATCTATTCCCATTCACCAGTACCCTGAGATTGCCCTTATCTTGAGAGTCTCGCTACCTTTTGCCGGTCAACCAAACTCTGTTTATGGACTTCATATCCGTGCCGGTACAAGTACTTGAATATGTACCCTGATATGTTCCTAACGTCTACAAAGTTGTCTGTCTGACTTCGCTCTATAATCTCATTCTTCTTCTGGGCTAAAACACAATATCCGGAAAGAGGTGTAGTGTTGTGTAGATCCCTATATCATTCGAAATCCTAGAATTAACTATCCCTAATCACCCAAAACTGGTGTCAGTTTATGCGTGTATGCTGTATACTGGGCCACTGGGGTGTCGTACTCACAGATATCCCGTAGGTATATTCTCCAGACATCCTTCCATAATCCTCAATCCAGTTGTAAACCACGTATCACGTATACTGCCACAAATTCAGGATAGGTAACAAAACCTAGACCTGTCTCTGTCTTGTCTGTTTGTGTCTTATCTGCCTATCACTTAACTACTCGCAACTATGGCTGGATGCTGTTAAGCCATATGGTGGTTCTATTTTAGGATGAGGCTCCATACTTTGGCCTTACTCAGACCCGATCCCTCGGTGTTCATGTCATCCTTATACCATCCTTTCTCTGGTATGGTAATATGGACTGTCTTCTGGGTATTCCACTATTTCCTTGGGGCTTGTCTGTTCCTTTTCAGGGGATTGTGAACTAGTCAAAGTAATTCACTTCACTATTCCTATCACAGTATAATCAAGTATATCAATATACTATCTTGTTGCTAGAACCATAACATTACTCTGAGCAGACAATTCTATGGCCGTAATCCATACTCTGATACCAAAATGTCATGCCCTTATCATAATTTTACCTTTTTCAGATTATTTACGGAAAACGATATGCAGTTCGGTAGGCAACATAGGAATAGTGTAAATATACTAATATTATGTGTATGATTATAGAAATTCCCCTTAGGGGTTTGTACATAATAATTACAAACCTTGTAGGGCATAGGGCTTTAGGATATCTAAACTCATCCTAGTGGAAAGGAGACATCTTCCTATCTTTGCTCTACCACTGCATTTCTCCCGTGTAGTTCTTTTCTCTCCTTTCAATACACCTCTTGTTTTCACCTGTCTAATTTGTTGGTTGGGGAGGGTGAGATTCAAGGGAACCTCATAGGAAAAAATTATCAATATGCATGTAGGATAAGTGCTTAATGCATGACATGCTTACATTACATAACTCATGCTCACACAATGACATATTTGCATGCTTAATGTTTCAAACAACATACTTATGGCTATAGCATAAATAGAAATAGAGCTTCAATCATTCATATATGTTTCACATAATCAAGCAAAGCAATAACATGCTCAAATATCAAATACATGTAGGAGAGGTAAGTTACCTACCTTAGACCCTTTCCACCTTGAACCGTGTGCCTCAATTCGCGTGCTAATCCCTCAGACTTTCAACTTGGTCATAAAATGTCAAATGTACCAGTTTAGACACTTCCATAATATTTCTGGTGCGTATACTAGTCTATCATGAAAATTTATCAAAATGCCCTTGGAGAAATGACTCGGCCCGACCCGGTCACACCCGGTTCGGCCGTACTTTTTCAAAAATTTATTCGGCCATCATTTGGACATATTTGTGCCTAAGAAATCTATTTCTGGACTCAAAATTGCCAAATTCTCTAGCAAAAGATAGATATACCCTTGACAGCCTCGATTTCCAGGTTTCAGGGATGTTTTTGTAATTATGTTTTTTTTGGCCTTTTCTGAAAAGTGACCAACTGTAACCCCACCTAATTTTCCCTCTTGAACTCAATGAAATCATCAAATCTTCAAAATTCCAACTCTAACCCTATTTTGTAGCCTTAGCCAAAATCTTAATGTCTTTAGGGAAAATTAGGGTTTTCCCATTCTGACTTCGCAGACATGTTCCTTTCTACTCCTAACTACTTTATCAACTTTTTAATTAGGTTACAACTACTATTTAGACCCAATTTGGTAAGCATAACCCCTAGGCATACACCTTTACAAAATTTAAAACAAAGGACAATTCGACGAAAGTTTGCCGATTAAATTATCTACAGCAGCCATAATAGTCAATATACAAAAGTTTAGAAGTTACCTCAAGCTCCCGTTAGCTTTTTTGTAAGGTGGTTGAACCCTAACTCACTTCAACACAAGAAATTAAGCTTCGAAACCTTAAATTACATAGAAGAGTAGCTTAGGAACGGAGTTATATGCGTAGGGGCTAAATCGTCAGAGGAAAAGGCTTACCTTGTGATTTTTCTTCCCCTTTCTCTCTATACAATTCCACACATTCTCTCTATATTCAGCTATGGAAGACATCAGAAATTAGAAGAGGATGAAGATGGGAAATGTTTTAATCCCATGCTTATATCATCTTGCCTTATGATGATGTCATAATTTCAAAAATTGACATTTTTGGATTTTGTGCAGATTTTCTACCCAATCTTTGAAAAATCATAATTAATTTTTTAAACATTAAATTGGAGTGATTCTAAAGGCTACAGAACCAATATTTTGTCTAGTTTCAAGGAAATATATAGCCTTTATCGAAATGAAAGCACACAATTTGCAATATTTCAATCTTGGCATGCTATTCCAGAAAATAATAAACTTCGCTGGGTAAATTTCAAAAATTCATAACTTTGTGTTCATAGCTCTAATTGATTCATGCGATCTATAAAATTAAAGCATATAATGTCTACTTTCATCTTGTAAAATTTTCATAATTTCTGAACATCATTTGATCAACAAAATGCATTTCATAACAACACTGCCTCACTGGAAGCAATGAAACAACATGCACTTAAAAATTCAACAAACTACATTTTTGTCTACAAATTTTCCATACTCTTTAATTCACCATTTTATTCCCTTTAATACCTCAAAGACATAAGAAATGTTAGGCAATAGCTTTGGGTGTGTTTGAAGGTGTTAAGGCTAGATTTTTGTTAATCTCATGATTCCATTGTGTTCAGTAGGGAAAATTAGGTAGGTTTACCGTTGCACACTTAAGTAGGGCCAAACAAGGGCATTCTGGTCTTTTGGCAGTGAATTTGATAATTCTGAGTCCAAAAGTAGATTCCTTGGTTGAAAATATGTCAGTAGAGCCTAGGTCAAAATTTCAAAAAAAGTACAATCAGACAGGGTACGGCGGGGCTGGGCGGGGTCCCCAAGGGCATTTTGGTAAATTTTTACAATAGAATCATATAATCACTAAAAACACTATAGAAGTGCCACGAATAGTACATGAATAGGCTTGAACCTAACTCTTGTATATTTGATAGTTTAGGACCAAGCTGAGATTCGAGTTGTTGGCACTTGTTACGAGGCACAAAGTTTAAGGAGCCTATTTAAGGATAAAAATGGGTTAAGGTAGGGGACCTACCTTACTTGCATGTATTTGATATCTCTTCTTGTGTAGTGATGTATATGATTGCTTTACTTGATTGTGTAGAGCTTATTTGAATAAGTGAAGTTCTATCTCTGTTTTCACTGTGGCCATAGTTTTGTTACATAAACTATTAAGCTTGCAAAAATGTCATTATGAGGCATACATTTAGTTAAAGCTAATATGTCATACACATAGCTTCTATCATGCATGCATTATGGTCTTTGTTTCCTATGGAGATTCTCTTGAATCTCATCCTCCCCTACGAACAAGTTAGACAGGTGAAAACTGGAGGTGTACTGAAAGCAGAGAAGAGAACCATACAGAAGGAATGCAGTGGTGGAATGAAGATGGGAAGATATCTCCATTTCATTGTAACAGGTTTAGATACCCCAATAGCCTTTACGACTACATCATTTGTAATTGGTATGTATGAACCGCTATGAGGAATTTCTGTAATCATGCACCTATTATCTGTATATTTATGTTATTCTTGTGTTACCTATAGAACCATGTATCGTTTTCTACAAATACTTTGAAAAAGGTGAAAATAAGATAAGGGTATGACATTTTTTATTGCATCTATGGCACCATCAACATGTTGTGTTCATATTTAAAAACAGCGTTAAGCATCAAAATGTTTTTGTTATATGATACTTGCTGACATCATAATTGCCATATGGATTTGGAGGGTATTTGGCATATGGAGCATGAATGGTAATGTAAGCTTGACCAATACTCTTTTTTACCCCATAGAATATATTATGATATGTGATGGGTGAAAGTAGTTTGGTTATGGTTTTGTTGGGATCAAATTGTTGCATGTTTTAGTTCCATGCTCCCTTCTCTTATTTTATTATATGGCTACTTCACTTTGTCTCTTTTGCAGGAAGACTCAAAGCTCCAGAGGTACATGCTCTCACTATACTTTTGAATCCTCTATTACGAAAAATATGTTGATCATGCAATTAATGCTTGTCTTGGTCTGCTCTCTAATAATTCAAAATCCAATTTTCTTATAAGTGAAACCTAAAAGTAAAAGTCTTTCTTTTGACAAAAATCTTTCTTTTTACCGTGTGAGGTTTTTAGAGCCTCCTCAGGCAAAAATTGATTATTCTTTCATGTAAGGTTAAGGGATCCTTTTTAGGAAGTTTAATCCAAACGCCTTTCAAAAATATTTTCTAAATAACAAATAAAACCATTGGTTTCATGAATCAAAACACAAACCAACAAAAATTATTTTCTAAAATAAATTAAATGAAAATTTTTCTAAAACTACCAACTAAGTGACCCGCCTTTTTACCTACGAACTATGTGGGTTTATCCCTCTAAATGGTGCGTAGTCCCTAGACCCTATTCCTAGTTCAAGTCCAACTATATAAATAAACAATTTTCCCCTTTATTATTTTCTTATTTTTTGTAAACATGTTCTTAATTTCTTTTCTTCTTTAGGTGAATAAAATACATTTAAAGGCCATACTTATTTTTAAATAGTTGACTTAAGATAACCGTTCTCATGTACGGGTACTATGGGGTGCCTAACACCTTCCCCACACACAATTGACTCCCAAAACCCTATCCATTTTTGTTTATCATTGTTCTTTTTAAGAGGCTTCCAAAATTACCCTGTTTTAATATTTTGGTGGTGGCTCCATATTTTTCAAATTTCACATGCTATAGTTTGGCGACTCTATTGGGGACGTTTGAGAGTCAAGCCCATTTAGGTTATGTATTTAAATATAATATGGCCTTAATTTTATTTTAATTACCCTTATTTTTTTATTATTTGTTTTTATTTATAAATTATTCATTCATTCATTTATTTTATTTAGTTATTCCCTTTATCTATCTATCTTTTGATCCACTTAACAAATGAGGGTTGGGTAGAATCTAGGCCCATAGGTTGGTATACTCTCCATGCACCCAGAACACATACACTATTCTCGTCACACACATTTTGGGCCGTATACCTACCTTTCATGAGTGGAAGTTTCTAGCGATCTCCCTATGGGGTTTTCAGAACCCCCTGATGTTACCATGAAGACTTCATTCTAAGTATTACTCATTTGGTGAGATTGTTCCCAGTAGGGTTTTTAGAACCCCCTGAAGGTCAATTTCGTTAGATGGGGTCTTTATCTTTATGATGGGGGCAATTAGGAAACCTTTATTTATGTGAATTACAACCACCTTAAAACCATCGCACATATTAGTAGAAATTATTGACCTACCCAATTAATTAGTACCTGTATATCTTACGGTTGATACCCCCAACCTAAAAGGTTATTCCTAAAATAGAACACTGGTGGACATATATTTATTTTTTCGGGTAAAACTTTAGCGTTGAGGCCATATTCATTAAATCAACATTGGCAACGAGCAAAAAACCCCCCATAAAATCCCTATACCAATAGTATATAAGTTTCTCTAGTGGCTCATCATACATCACAACCAAAGTTTCCTGTTCTAACTAATATTCGCTAGGAGGTCAGCACATACATTTCCCTCTCTCTATATATGTTGAATTTTAACCTATGGAATGTTGTCAATTCAGCCTATAAACATTTTAGAAGTTTGCAATCAACATCTTCTCCATTCCTCACTTATTTAATCATACTTATAGGAGTTGTAGAGTCACTCTCCACAATTGGCTTTTGAATCTTTGCTTCCTGAACCATCTTCAATCCAGTAGCTGCTCCCTACAATTCAACTTTTATAGCAGAATAGTTCCCCAGCTTCCTAGAAAATCCCTTGATTTAGTAACCATCACTATCACGTAATAATCCTCCACAACCAGCGTTACCTAATTGCCTTCTACATGCCCCATCCATATTCAACTCTACCCAACCCTCTTCTGATTCCACCTAACTTATATTTCTCGTCACTTTCTTGTGCGCCCCACCCACAAGCTTCTAGTTAGATGTTAAAATATCTCTTACAAAACTCATGATGGGGTCCTTTAAGTCTTCTTCCATTTTTCATTTTGGTTATTCCAATTTTCGTTGATCCATTTCTACCAGACAGGTGATAGAAATCTGATTCTTCATTCTTTTCTCCTAACTCTGACCATACTTGTCTAGCAAACCTACAATCTCTTAAAACATGTACAAGAGACTCCACCTTTCCATCATTCCTAAAACACAGCCCAAAATATCTAAACAGATAGCTTCTTCTTTCTCCTATTAACAATCTGTCATGTAGAGTAAGCCATAAAAAAACTTAGATTCTTTGAAGCCCACTCCACTTCAACACTAGCCAACAAATTCCATGCTTCGACCAATTTTCCTCTCATAATTTTGCATACATTTTTGCTACAACATATTTACTTTGCAAGTTTGAACCTCATTTAATTTTATCTGCACTAAAATAATCACTAAGGGGGGGTGCTGCTTTTACTATTTCAAATCCCTTTTCTGTAACAATTTCAGATAGTTTTTTATAGTTCCATTCCCTATTAGAGTTCACCAGATCCCTTACTGTGCACTTCATATCCTCCTCCATTATTGACCTGAACAATTGTAATATCCTGAATTTTAGGACTAGAAGCTTAGGAATAATCTGAATTGAGCATACTGCTAAGCCCCAGTTAACAAGAGTCCCAAGAATGTGCAAGAGCCATAATGACTTTTAGAAACTAATTTAGAATTAAAGTATGGGATTTAGTTCCAATTAGTCAAAGGAAAATACCCAATTCCTTTATCTAAAGTCAAATAGGATCTAAAACCTAACTTGGATCCAAAAAGAGAGGGGATGGTGTCTTGGAAGAGGAAGAATAAAACAAAAGAAAGAATTAATAGCAAAACAATTAATATTGCCATGGTCAAGGGCAAAAGAGACAATTGCCACTTGAACTTGTGGTTAAAATTGGAAGACAAAATGAAGGGTTAAGATTTGATCTTTAAAAGCAAGAGTAATTATAAGTTCAAAAAGAAAATTAACCCTCCTTTAAAAAGGGTTAAATTCGGCCAAAGACGGATAAGAAAGAAGGACGAGAGTTTGGTCAAGAAGTCAAACCACTTAGAAGACCAAAGTCAAAACTTGAACCTGGGTATATATTATCAATTGGTCAACAAATTTCTTCTTCCATTGGACTCGTAAATTTAGGTGAAGACTAAGAAAAGAGAAAGAGAATGTGCAATTGAATGTAATTGACAACCAAGTAAAGAGAGGCAAGGAAAGTGAGAGCTTCACAAATAACCAAACTCATCTTTTATTAATTAACCAAACACTTTTTCAAGAAGCCACGAAGTTGTGACACATGGACTCCAAAATGAGAAAATAGAGAGAAAAAGAGAAGGAAAAAAATGAAAAAAAAGAACACTATTTAAGTTCAAGAAAAAATGTGAGACTTCTACCTTGATTTTCATCATGATAATCACCTTTCTAGATCAAATTCTCTTATTTAACATTGTTCTCCTCTCTAAAAGCTTCTATTATATGGTTTTTGACTTACAGATAGGAGGTGCTTTGAGTAGTCAAAGAAGAGCCAAAGTTGGAGAACCAAAGAACTACCTTGGGGAAGTTATAAAGGTGAATTAGAGCTTCAATTTGAGCTACATATTGTGTTGATTGGTTGAGAATTTTGAAAATTGTATTGCTGCACTAATATCAGTTATCTTAGGGTTTTGGGTTCCATGTTGTTTTGATCACTTATATGATGTCTTGTGATGTTTAAAGAGCATACGAGACTTGTTTGATGATTAAATTGGAAACTTGGTAATTGTTGGACTGTGTTGCCATTTCAAGTCAAAACAGGGCATGTAGAAGGAGTAGGAATTTGTAATTTTGATGTCACCAATAGATTCTACATGAAAAATTGTGTAGGAATAGTTTCAGGCTAAGAATTTTGGATCACTAGAATAAAACAATGAAAACTGTAATTGAACGTTGTGCTGCCAGTGTATCTTTTCTGTGAGGCAATGAGAGTGTGACATATTTTTGGATAAACAAATGATGTCCAATGAATGTGATATTTTCTAGAACAAAAGTAAACATGTCAAGATTTAATTTGATATGTCAGTTGGGGCATTTGGATATGTAAATTAGGAGTTATGAATTCTTGAAATTAGGTATTTAAAACTTGAATGATTATATAGCAATAATAGTTCTTGGGAATTCTAAAACAGTGAGAGTACAACTGGCAGTGGGAGGTTTTTTGCCCTTAAAATAGAATCCAATTAGGTTACATAGGACTTAAAACCAACCCAATTGAACATTCCTAGATAAAATTATGAATTTTCAATGTTGGTCAAAGAAAGCTGGCAGATTAGGGTTGACTAGGAAATTTGTAGCTTTTGAAAGGAATTGTGAGAATTGAAGACATGGCTCTAACAAGTCATGTGGTTATGTGTTCAGGGCCATGAGGTGACAAAGAAGAGGAAATGGAAACAACCCTGATGGTTGGAAGAAAAGGGAACAAAAGAAGGACTTTAAGAGAAAAGGTTGTTAAACTTTCCTGACTTGCATGTATTTGATATGTGTATACTTGTGTACTGATGTGTGTTATTGCTTAATAAATTGTGTGGAACATACATGAATGAGTAAAGCTATGTTTTTACTTACGCTGTGGGCATATGTATAATGTGTAAAACATTTAGCATGCGTATGTCATTATGTTGGCAGAAATTTATGTAAGCAAGCATGCCATACACTAAGCATTATCTTGTATGCATAGTTAACATTGTTTACAACTGAGATTCACTCAAATCTCACTTCTCCCTTGCCAACCGTATAGGTATATTAACCATAGAAGTGAAATGTACAGGAGTCAAGCAGTAGAAGATGTGATGGAAAATTGAAGAATGTTATTTGATGGCTTGTTATGTATTAATTATCATGCTTTGAGAATGATTGTATAATCATGCATATGGATCTAAATGGATAATTGCCCTAGCACGATAATGAACTAAGAATGAGTAGAGAAAAAATTTGGCTAAATAAATGAGCAGTGAACCACTTTAATTGAATTAAATAAAGATAAGAATTGATGATTAATAATGAAGTTGCGAACTGCTGAAGGATGCTTCTGAAAGATTTTAAGATTTTTACAAAAACTCACTCAACCACGGCTTGGAATCTTGCCTTGAGGTTGGGAATTGGTAGAGTTTTGCAAAGGAATATCACTTAGTAGTTTGAATTCATTGCGTAAAACTCATCGAATTGATTACAGAAACAAGGCATTACATTTGGTGGCATCAGTGTAGAGATTCTGGCAGGCTAATGTTCTTTGCTATTGTAAATAGGTAGCACTGAATTTGGATTCTATTGCTAACTCTAGGGCTTCTGATATTAAGCTAGAGTATGATTTAGATCCCTACCTTGTGTATTGGAATACATAAAGGAGCTATTCTCATAAATTGGTACTGCATTTATTTCCCTATGGGGATAGTATGTAGCATTTCTGGGGACGATAATATGACATACTGGGATCATAACATATATTAGATATCGATGCCCAATGAGATGTACCGATATATATGGACCTAGACTGCCCTAATGCTTGGAAACCCATCAGAACTCCCTGGGAAGTTAAGATGGTAAGGTTATGAAGATTTGAGGAATAGTGATTGAATTAAGGTTTCTCTATAACTAATAATAATCTTAGATAGATGAATTGTATTTAAAGGCATATGGGTATAATAGAAAGTATAGAACTAGAAGAGGCCAGGAACTGGTATAGAAATATGTAGTGTTCTGAGTCTTACCAGATATTGTAGGGGAGATATCCTGACTCCTAAATCACCTTGCCATTGATAGAGCTCATGTAAATTAAAGAATAAATTATGTTAGTGGGATGATGTCTGTGAGAAGAGCTTCATAGAGCTGAGAAGAGATTGACATTTGCACCATTATTAATGATCCTAGATTCTAGTATGGTAGGTATGGTATGTGAGAGTGGTTGCAGTGACGCAACATGTAAGGTCTGTAAGTGAAGCAACCTATAAGGGTTGTAGTGAAATGGGTATACAAGATTAGGATGTGCTCTAGTGTAGTATAGTAGAATGGTGGTGGATGCCTCTCAATAGCTAAAGTCTTACAAGATAGAATACCCCACTAATGAATCAGAGCAGGCGGCGTTTGTCTTTGATTTGAAAGAATGATGATTTGAATATGCCTTTATTATATTGAAGGAATGAGATAGAATAAGAACTTTGTGAAAAGTAGTTGAATTGATTTGAATGATTTGAGGTATTAGGATATGGTATAGATATATCTGAGGTTTCTTCAGGTTGCTAGTTGCTAATCTAGCATTGGGAAAGATCTTGATCATAGAATATTCCCCTAGAAAGAATGAATGAGAGTTTGTTCCCTAATGGAATAGAATGATAGAAAGAATGATAAAAGCCACAGGATATGGTTGATTGAGACAGAGAATAGATTGTAAAGTGTCTTACAAATTCCCCATATGGCATGGGTAGATTACTCAGTTTGGGAAGTTGAATTTGTAAATATGGTTGGAACTGGACCGATATCGAAAGTTCATAAGAATAACCCCAGATGAGATGGCAAAGTTAGAGAAAGTAGATTATAGAAATGCTAGAGAAGAGGGACTTTATGAGGCTTTAGGTTCCCATTACAATGGTACTTACATTGAGAAGTAGCTAATCGAAGAGGGCTACTTGCGGAGGGGCTGACCAACTGAAGGTTGAGTGAAGCACCATAGAGTGGAGCCACCGAGACGTCAATTGTCGAGAATGGTGCATTGTAACGAGGTCTAACACAGGAGAGTTTCCTTAAGAAGGAAGGGTTTGTATGATCAAGTGTATTGCCATAGGATACTCCAGTATTGTCTGTTGATAAAAAGATAGAAGAGAGACTAAGGTAAAATAGGCTCAAAGAGTTAGAGAAAGTCAAGCAACTCTTGCTCTCGTATCTTATGCAATGGTTTTGCATGTATGTGTTTACCATCATTGACTATATTCATGTTAAGATTATACGATAGACAGTAAGACCTATTAGGCTAGTGTGTCATTAGGCCTTAAGACATGATGTGCATTCAAAGCAAGTGGTAAGACCTGCTGTGCAATCTAAATTTGAGATTCCAGGCAGTGACTTGATGTATGAGATTCCGAGCAGTGACTTAATGCAAGAGATTCTGAGCAGTGTCAAAAAGAAGTTGTAAAGCCTGAGAATGATGGGACAATTAGTCCAAGGCAATAAGACCTACAAGTACAAGTTGTACAGGGAGTTACCCTAGGTGGCAGCATAGGGAGTTACCCTAACTGCATGACTTGAGCCAGGTAGGCTTGAGGTAGAAGGTGTAATATCCTAGATTTTGGTCTTAGGAACTTGAGGATAAGCCTGTGTCAGACAGATGACTGAGCTCAGTTCGAGAAGAGTCCCAAGAATGATGAGAGATAGAAAGACTCTAAGGGATTATGTGATTTGGCCCCAATCGGGCAAAGGGCTCTGTATTTGTAGGCAATATCATTAAAGTGTCAGTGCATATATGCACAGGACATATATAAAGTGCCATTTTGTTGGTAGAAAGATGCAACCCAATTATATCATGAGGAGTGAGACAAGTTAGTCAATTAAAGTATGCCAGTATGTGAGTGCACATGACATTTTCAAGGTAGACATGAGTACCCTGCGTTTTTATAGTAGACACTAGTGTGTGGTACAATGTGGGGCCCATACACATATACTCTGGCCTGGTATCATTTGGTGGGCCTCGGTATATGTGAAGCAATCACGTGTAAGTCCCGTGTGAAGCCTGAGTAGACACCAATAAAGTAGCTTTAATAAAGTAAGCAATGATGATACAACTTTTGTGTTGGATAAATGAGAGATTGACAAGTGTCCTCTCTTCATGTCAAAGTACATTCCACTTTTATGTTGGGCAAATGAGAGGAGGACACATGTCCTTCCATCATGAGAAGTCATAAAGTGGATTTTGTGTTGGCATTCTTAGGAGGCGCCACCTAGCGCTTGAAGTTAGAGAAATCCATCGGTCTTTGATCCGGTCACCCGAATAAATTTACTAAACACCAAACCTAGGAGCCCAAGAAAACCATCAGACCCTCACTTTCCCTGACAAGTTTGACAGCTGAAGGGCTGAGAAAAGAGGTGGGACCCACTTTATTAAAGCAAGTGACACGTGTCACTGAACCACTGGATTACCGGACAAATGGCACCATAGGAATTTGACACATGGCATAACTTTTCAAGACTCCCCTTGGCCATAAATTTTGGCCAGTTGCCCCAAAAATCAAAGAAAAATCAGAAAAATCATGGGAAAATAGTATAGGAAAGAGAAAAGATGAATAGCAACCGTTCTTGATTTCAATCCGCTGAAACACTACCGAATCGACATTTTTTCTAAAATACCCTTCACAAACTTTCTTCTACTCACCCCAAGCTTCATTTCTATGGTTTTGGATTTTCATTTGGAGGGGTTTGGTGTTGTCTTATTCACAAGATTATTCCTAGAATTATGTCAAACCTCCCCAATTCCATATTCCCTTCTAGAAATATGGCTCAACTTTAAAAAGTCATATCTTTTAATTTTCTAGTTTAAATATTATGTTCTATCCATCAAATTAAAGCTCTACATGTCTACTTAAATCTTGCCAAATTTCATATTATTTAGACTAGGTTTGACTAACAAAATTCATTTCAAAACAACATTGCCTCCAGTGAAACAACTCAAACAGCATTTACCCTTAACTTCAATAAATTCCAGATTTGCATACAAATTTTCAAAAACCATGAACACATATATTCCCACACAATTTTCCCTTCTAAATTAAATGGAACCATCAGAATTACAAAATTCCAATTCCTTCCTATGGTTCTGCATCTGGCCGAAACTTTGAACCCTTAGGAGAGAAGTTGTGTTTTCTTGATTTCTATTGATTAACTACTTCCTTTTCACTTATAACCATAAGATTAACTACTTAAACACTTAATAAACAAGATTCATGGAAAATTTGGTAGCATAGCATCTTAAGGTTACATCTTCCCAATTTCACAAAATAAACATAACCAAGCCAATATCAACAACAGCCTACTATGCAAGAGGATTAAGGTTTTTTAGATTACCTCTTGATTTCTTGGCTTTCTCTCTCTAGGCATGATTGTTCACTCTCTCTTCCCTCTTGATTTTTATTGTTAAACATGATTGCCAGGATGAAGAAGAGATTAGAAGAGGTTCTAAGTGAATTAGAAGGCAAGAACACTTGAGATCAACCTTACTTACCTTGGATTTTTGCTTCTTGAACCCTAGACCTTCTTGCTCTTCAAGCTTTCTTCTCTCTTTATTTATGTTGTGTTAGCCAAAATAATGAAGAAGAGAATGGATAAAAGACTCTTAAAATATCACTTTATCTCTTATTGGAATATTATACTAATGCTAATTACCATGTGCTTATTTTACTTGGCCAAGGACTTTTCCTCATGAATTAATATCCTCCAAGAAAATATATTATCCCTTCTTGCTCCCTCCTTTAGCCAAAGTTTATCCCAATTAAAGGGAAAAACATATGGCTTCTTTCTTTATAGGTCAAATGACCATTTTGCGCGCGCATTTTTTTTCCCATTTTTGCACTTTGCTGGAAATCCAGAAGAATTTTCATCAACTTTGAAAATTCATATCTAATTGTAAAGATATTTAATTGGAATGATTCCAAAGGCTATGTGACCCTTCTTAAGTCTGCTTTTAATGAAAAATATAGCCTTTAGCCAACTGAAAGCTTAAAATTCCCAGAATTATCATTTTTGGACATTGCCACATAAACTCTCTAGTTTTACTGGGCTAATTTCAAAAATTCATTACTCTTTGAATACAACTCTAAATGACTTATATGACCTATCAAATTAAAGCTTGGTAAGTCTACTTTCATTCTTAAAAATATCATAAGCATTGGGCATTATTTGATTATCTAAAACCATCACACAACCAGACTGCCATGCAAGAAAAATACACTGGCAGCAAATTGTAACTTTTACAACCAAGAGCTAAAAGTTCACTTGATTTAGGCTTATCTCAAGCCTCTAATCCCAAAATTTAGGATATTACATATTATATTTATAAGCTCAAATTTAAAAAACTTACTATGTATAGGAAATTTAAGCTGACAGAGTTGAAACTTCAAATAAATACCTGAAAAATAAAAATTATAAGAAAACATATAAGAGTCATGACAGATTTTAACTACAAAGGAAAAAAAATAGAAAACGTGGATCAAATGTTAATAAAAACACTTACAAGATAGGGAGCATCTGTAGGAGGTAGAGACAAGAAGAAGAAAAACATGTGGTAAAGGAAGCTTTGTACTACAATAAGACAAGAAGAAAAAAACCATGAGGGTGAGGAAGCTTTGTACTGTAACGGAAGTGGTGACCAAATGTTGAAAAAATGTGCACGATGAGAAGATAAAACAACACAAAAAGTGACGGACCAATGAAGCTTCTACTTGCAGTTGTCAAAGAGAGGAAGGAGTTGGGACAATGGATAAAGAAACCAGGAGGGCAACAATGACAGGATGGTAATGGTGGGTGGTAAACTTTTATAGCACCTTGTATGGCACTTATAGAGAAAGCGCCAAAGAAGGTGTGTGAAGCTTTAACACTTCCTGGAAAAGTGCCATTGGTTCCCATTATAAAAGAATAAAAAAATTAGGTAGCACCTTGTATGGTGCTTATATAGAAAATGCCAAAGAAGGTAGGAAAGTTTTAGCACTCCCTGAAAAGCCACCATTGTTTCCCATTTTTAAAAAAAATTAAGAAGCTTTGGGGCTTCTTTAGGAAGCACCAAAGCTTCCTTGTTTAAAAAAAATACAAAAAAAAACCAATACCATAGTGGCCTTGGCTAGACCTTTGGATTCTTAAGGATGGGGCAAAGAAAGGAGGAGCACACCATGACCTTAAGCCAAAGAGAAGTGGAAGATCAGAAAAAATGCCAGTCAGTTTGAACTCAAGCTTGACGTGAATGAGGAAACAACTTATGCTCCGAAAAGATCAATCAATAATAAGAAATTTGAGTCTTGCCTCATTGAGTAAACAAGGTGTCCAAATCATGGAGTGCCTATCTACTAAAGAACAGAGGTTCTCAGCTTGCCCGAGCTAAAGAAAGTATACTCCTTCATATAGATGAACTCAATCTTAAGCAAGTCTAGTGCACCTCTATTTAGCTATCTCTTATAGCGTATAGCCCCACTTTCTCCTATTAAGACTTTCTCTTCTTTAAAAAGCCCATTTCTAAAGGCAAAAGGCCTTAATCATTAGACAGAAAGACTCGATAAAGACAAGAAAAAGATGTTGAGCAAGTAAATGAAGGCTAAGGCATGCCAAGGCCATAGTAGCCTTGGTATACCATTCTGCCAAGGCCAATACCAGGCCACAATGGCCTTGGTGTTTTTTTCAAAAAGGAGGCTTCTCAATTTTTTTTATTGTTTTTTAAAATAGGAAGCAATAGTGTTATTTTAGGAAGGACCAATGCTTCCCTTCTTTAAATTGATTTTTTAAAAAATTTCAAGAGATTTTTGTTTTAAATGTAAAGGAAGTAAAGGTGCTTGTAATGCAACCGCCAAAGTTTCCCTTTTTTGTAACATCCCAAATTTTACCCACCAAAATTCCTTACACTTTATGGCATTTAATAGAATTAAATGGTGAATTGAAGAGTACATAAAATGACAAAATAAGGCAATTAGTGATTGTACACAACAAGATTACGGTTGGAACACAAAATGTAAAGTGTGGATTTGTTGCCAATGTGTTTTCTTGCATGGCAATTGAATGTGTGATGGTTTTGGATAAACAAATATGAAATTTTCTTGGATAAAACTACATTTATCAAGCTTTAATTTGATAGGTCATATAAGTCATTTGAAGCTGTACACTAAGAGTTATGTATTTTTGAAGTTAGCCAAGTGAAACTGGCAAGTTTTTGTGGTAGTGTCCAATAAATGATAATTCTGGAATACTATGTGTCTAGTTAAGTAAAGGAAATATTTTTTCTTAGAAATAGACTTAATAAGGGTCACATAGTCTTTGTAACCACAACAATTGGATATCTATAAAGATATGAATTTTCAAAGTTTGATGAAAAATTCGGTAATCTTTTAGGCAAGGTGCGAAATTAACAAGGCAATGGCAAAAATGTATGGGCAAAATAGTCATTCAGCTAAATTAAATCCAAAACCCATATTTTTCCCTTTTTCTTGTGTGTGGGACGTCCAAACAAGGAAGGAAGCAAGGGAATTTAACACTTAGTCCAAATTAATCAAGGAAGAAGCAATATTGGCCAAGTAAATAAAGTTGGAGAAGTGAAAAGTTTAACATATGTTAAATTGGCAATCAAATATAATATTTCAAGGAAATAGATTATGATATTTTTAATTATCATGATTCCCGTCCTAAAGGCATATTTTTGTCAATTATTAATAGTGGAGGAAAGAGAAAAGAAACTGGATGGTTGAAATCCAACCGAATGGCATCTTAGTCATTGTTACACAACTAAGGGTAAATTGGGAAATTGAAAAATTAACTCTCCTCCCTCTCTATTAATTCATGCAGTAGCCATAAAAATAAGGGACAAATCATTAAAAAAAGGAGAAAAATTAGAGGAAAGAGAAAGGATGAATAGTGATTTTCCAGGAGTTCCTAAGCCGATTTAACCTCTGATTCGACATTTTCACCTACTGTAAATGGATAGTTTTCAAATTAGAAGAATAGTCAACCGTTGCTGCGCGACTCTAACGGACATATTTGAAATACGTCCAACAGATACCACAAATCATCTATATAATTAGAGCATTCAAAGAAAAAAGTAAAACAACGAGAACACACGAATATACACTGATCGATACATTCTTGGTGCTCTGTTTTTCTTATGCTCATTATTTATACTTTAGTGATTATTCATTTACTCTATAAGAGAGTTTTTCATTACAACCTCAATATTCATTATTTAGACAACTTAAGGTTGTGGAACCTTGAGTTGGGGATTGGATAACAAAGTGTAAGGAGGAGTGAGTGTCTAGGCAGGTGAAGGAATTTGATGTGTACTGAGGTGCCAAGAACCCACTAAATCTTAGAAGATATAGTGAAACTCTTAGAGAAACTCTGAGGACTGGATGTAGGTTAAAGCGGTTGTGACCGAACCACTATAACTCCCGGTATACACTTAGGTGATATTTCTCCTTACTCTCAACTACTTTATATTTCCAGTCAATTTTCTTATACGCAACAAAATTTATGGTATCACCCAATTCACCCCCTCTTAGGTGAAACGTTTGTACTAATATTTGGTATCAGAGCGTAGGTCTTCTTGTTAAGGTATAACAGCCTAAGAAGGATCCAATGCCAAGTATGGGTGAAGGCCTTCTTCCCGAAGGATAAATAACCCTTTTGGAGAATATGAAGTGATTTGACACTCAAATGTGATTCGTGTGTGGTTTGAGCAACGCCGAAACCCTGTATTTGAGTTCAGTTGTGGATTAATGATGTCAGAAAATTATGAAACTTTCCAGTCTTAAAGCTCACATCCCAAGCTTCAAAATGGACATATAATTTGTGTCATTTCGTTCTGGGAACTGGGAGATATGACTGTCCAAAGTTTGAGGTCAAAAATGGACTCTGTTTTGGGACAGTGATGAAATTTGTGCAATTCTGGAATTGTGTGGTGATTTCAAGTAATGGAAAATATTTTTCTAGTAAAGAGGACTTAAATACCTTTCATTTGACTTTGGAATCACCTCATTTCAATTTTTCTAGAATTAGTTATGATTTTTCAAAGTTTGGGCAGAAAATCCGAAAATGGGAATTATGACATCATCTCAATAAAAGATGACATCAGCATAGGATATGTTATTAAACGGTTTTTTCCTTCTTCCTCCTCATTTCTGACGCTGAGAACAGCTGAAATAGAGAGAGAGCATATGGGATCTTTAGAGAGAGAAAGAGGAAGAAATCTCGTAAGGTAAGCCGATTTCTCCGACGATCTAGCTCCTAACGCGTATAACTCCGATCCTAAACTACTCCTTTATATTCTTTAAGGTTTGGAAGCTCTTCCTTTGGTGTTAAAACAGCTAGGGTTTCAGCCAAGACAAGGAAAAGCTAGTGGGAGCTTGAGGTAACTTCCAAACTCTTGTGTATTGGCTATTCTGGCTGTTGTGGACAATTTAATCAGTGAAATTTCGCCGGATTGTCATTGGTTTCAAAAATGGAAAATGGGTGTGTGGGGCTGTTATGCTGCCAAAATTGGTACTAAATGGTAGTTGTAACCTAATGGAATAGTCAATAAAGTGGTTAGGAGTAGAAAGGAACGCGTTTATAGAGCCGAAGCCGAAAAACCCCAATTTTTCCCGGGGAATTGAGAATTTCGGCCAAGCCTGGTTTGGAGGGGTTAGAGATGGATTTTCAATGATTTGATGATTCCATTGAGTTCAGGAGCGAAAATTAGGTGGGGTTACAGTTGGTCACTTTTTCGGAAAAGGCCGAAAAAGCATAATTACGAAAACGCCCTTGAAACCCTTAAAGTGGGGCTGCCAAGGGTAAATTTGTAAATTGAAATTGAATTTGATAATTCCGAGTCCGGAAATGGATTCCTTGGGTGAAAATATGTCAGAATATCCCATGTTAAAATTTCAAGAAAAGTACAGTCGGACCGGGTACGGCGGGGCCGGATCCCCAGGGGTATTTTAGTAAATTTTCAATATAGCCTCATATACCCCCCAGAAACACTATGGAAGTGTCTAAATGGTACATTTGACATTGTAGGATCGAATGTGAAGCCCCGAGTTGCTGGCACGCAAATCGAGGAGAAAAGACTGGAGGTAGGGGACTTGCCTTACTCGCATGTATTTGATATCTTTGCTTGTGTAGTGATGTATGTGATTGCTTTACTTGATTGTGTTGAGCATATTTGAATAAATGATGCTCTGTTTCTGTTTTATTGTGGCCATAGTTTTGTTACATGAAATATTGAGCATGCAGAAATGTCATTATGGTATCTGTTTCCTACTGAGATTCTCTTGAATCTCACTCTCCCCTACCAACAATTTAGACAGGGCAAGTGGCTCGTGGAGGGAGCGGCTAGGACTCCTCCGAGATGAGATTGTGTAATCCCCATTTGAAGAATTGTAATGGGCAATTGTACCCTATGTATCTCTAGTGAAGGTATGTACCTGAGATTGCCGGGATGATTAAGTTGTGCACTTTGATATTTATATGAATATGATTTATCTTCGCGTAGTAATTGTATTCGAAATGTGAATATGAGACCAAGTTTATAAATGATTTCAAAAAGTATTCGTGAAAACCCCGTCATGTGATGGGTTAGTAAATGTTATTTGATTATTATTGGTCTCTATTTCATTTTAATGACGTATTTCGGATATAATTACTGAGGGGGTTACATTTTTGGTATCAGAGCTGCAGTTCCTGGCAAGTAAGGAATTTGCTAGGATAATGGCAGTAGTTGCTGCCTTAAGTCATAGGAGATGACTTTGTTTGTTGTGGTATACACATTATTGTCCCTGCTATTTATGGATATATGAGTTTAAGGGCTATGTGTATACATTAATTGTGTTGTGGATATGGTGAGTCAGTATGATTCACCCGAGGATTTGAGGTGGAGACCTAGAGGTGGAGGTAATCAGACCCATCATCTGATTAGAGAACTAAGGAAAATGATTTCCTATATGTGTGATATTGATATTCTAGGTATCATGACTAACCTAGATATTGGGTGAGAAACCTAAGGTGGTATGATGTTACATGTAGTGATGTCATACTGAGCTTGTATGTTTAAAGGCCTTAAGACCTAGGGGACCGGTGTGCCCTAGGCTGGCATGATATTTGGATTTGTGTTGGAGTTGTGATGCTCAGTGGAAATGAGGGAAGTGATTTCCCGGTTCAACTGAGGTTGAAGGTTTGAAAGATGAATTGTGATCCAAGGATCAGACTCAATAGTCAAGCTGGTCCTAAGGAGGTTGATATGACCTATATGGTCTGTGGTACCAGGATGTGGTACTAGATTGGCATTGAAATGTGTATCAGGTATCTTGAGGTTGCTAGTATTAATCTGGCACAGGGAAAAGTGATTCTGTGGAGAATTTGAATTTGAAAGAGTTATCTACGAGGATTCGAAGTGGAGAAGGCAACCTAAGGGGAGTTCTGATCGGAGAGGGCTACCTACGGCGACGTCTGATCGGAGCGGCTATTTGTGTTTTCATTACTTGCGGCCCACTGGGGGTGTGTATGGCACACAGTGGGAGGACCGTGCCTTCGGGGCGGTGGTGATACGGGGAATATGTGAGTCCTGGGTGAAATGTGAGTAACCAAGCTGCCTTCCAGGCTCAGTATAAGGGCCGGCCAGTGGAGCCCTGGTACGTAGTTGATCAGGGGGGTGGGCACTCTGAAGGGGTGTGACAATATAAAAAAAATTTGTGACAGCCGCCGTGACGACAAACCCTAGGGTGCAGCTGCCGTGACGATAAACCTTAGTGTGTACTCACCATGACGTTGAATCGTAGAATAGAGCTCTGGGAACGTTGGGAGTATGGGATCTCAACGAAGTGCTGGTTGTGGCTTTGAATGATTCAAGTTGAATCGGGCCAAGGTCTGACGCAGATGAATATATGTTGTGAATGTTATCAGTTGTGGTGGGAGATTCCTATGGGACTTCTGTTAAATCAGCTTGACATTGTTAAAGCACAGATGAAAAGATTGACCTCAGAGTGTGCAGCGGAAGCATGAGAATGTGATATGTTTGGGAATTGTGTTGAGCAGAAGCTCGAGGTTACCGTGAGAATGATGTGTTAATCATGGCTTCGGGTGGTAAAACTTCGAAGTCCAGATAATTTTGTGAAAAAGGGGTCTTGAAGGATCCTAGTTTGGTGAAAAGAATTTATGGTGGGTGGAATTATTAAAATGCCTGGTTCCAGCTTGTTGCAATTGCGCATTGTGAGTCTCTCACCTGCGGCCGTATGGGGTGATTCCTTTGGTGGAGGACCGTTCCGCTGGGGCGGTAGATTACGGGGGATTGACTATTTGTGAGCCGTGAGGCTATGTATTGCACTACCACGCCAATAGTCCCTGAGTCGCTAGCAATGGTTCGGGTAAAGACTGTGTGTCTTCCCGGCGATAAAAGGGGATGAGGGTGGAGTGTGATTGTGAATCTGTGATAGTTGTGAACAAGCTGGGATTGAGGTGTGTCGTAGCAGAGCAGAGTTAGTTTAGCTGATGGCGAATTCGACTACATGATCGGGGATTCTTGTTTATGAGGGCAATTACCCCGGCATGGCCAGCCTGGCTAGCCACCACGTTGGTTGCACTGGTTTGACCCAAGGCCGAAAGGCGGTGCGTAAAATTAGATCTGCAATGTACGTTTGATAAGGAAGTGGATTTTCTTGTGAGTCCTGGGTGAAAGGTGAGTAACCTAGCTGCCTGCCAGTCCCGGTCAGGGGACGGCCATCGTAGCCCTGGTACGTAGTTGACCAGGGGGTGGGCACTCTGAAGGGGTGTGACAATAAAATTGTGAGTACGGTAACCCACAGGCATCCATCGGACGGGTGTGATGTGGGACCCAGCCACGCAGTGGAAGCGTGGGCACCCATTAAGGGGGGTGTGACAATAAAAGGCGCCTGGATAGAAGAGACTGAGACTCTAGGTAGGCCATTACGGTCGGGTACTTTGGATAGAAGAAATTGAGATTCCGGAGTGACCAGATGAAGTAATATTGTGTTGATACCCAAAAGTGCCGGTTACCATTAGCAAAGTCACTGGTGGGTGTACGGGTGAGGGCGACACCATGAAAGTTGATACAGAAGTAATATTGTGTTGATACCCAAAAGTCCCGGTTACCACTAGCGGAGTCACTGGTGGGTGTACGGGTGAGGGCGACTCCATGAAAGTTGATACATAAGTAGTATTGTGTTGATACCCAAAAGTCCTGGTTACCACTAGTGGAGTTAGTGGTGGCTGTACGGGTGAGAGTAAGGTTGTGGATGTGAATACAGTGAAAGAGTTTGTGTATACAGCTAAGGCTGCCGTTTGATGTATTGAGGTTGTGGTGTTTTAGGGTTACTTCAGGAAGGAGTAACTAGTTTGAGTTAAGCAGAGTGGTGGCCTATGCCGCCCAACTACCAAGATCTTATGATATGTCTCATAAGTTAGAGCCTCCAGATATCGAGATGCACTAGCCACTCATGAATTAGGGGGCTTGTGATGATTGTGGTTATGTTATGATGGTTTTGTGGCAATCGTATGTGGAAGCGATTGCATCTGTTTGGCAAAAAAATATGGTGATTTGGTTTGTGTGGCAATCGTGAAATGGGCCGATTGCAGTTTGGGGCAATTGAGTTGCATTCATTGTTTGAGATTCTTGTGAGAATCGGATTTGTGGAGTATCATTTGTGTGTGGGTGGTCTAGAGGAGACCGTCCCAATATGAAATGAATTGTGAAACGGAAACTGTCGTGAAGAAGCATCCGTAGTTTTTGGATTAAGTGGTATGACAAATTTCGAGGACGAAATTTATTGAACGGGGGGAGAAATGTAATACCCCGACTTTTGAGACTCGAGGCTAGAGAATAAGCCTGAGATTAGTGGATTGCTAAGCCCCGGTTTAGCAAGATCCTAAATTGTGATTAAGGGTTAATGACTCCAAAAGTGGATGTGGTTAGTGATAAATAACCCTTTTGGAGAATATGAAGTGATTTGACACTCAAATGTGATTCGTGTGTGGTTTGAGCAACGCTGAAACCCTGTATTTGAGTTCAGTTGTGGATGAACATCCAAATTGACTTAGAATAGAGGGAAGAATTGAATGGGGTATTGTGTTGGAAATGGTGTCATAGTGTGTTTTGATGTCATTTGAAATTGGTTTGGAACTTTGGAATGGAAATGTTGCAATGTTAGGTTGAAATGTGAATTGTGTTGACATGTTGAGATTGTTGTGAAAACATGTCAATGAGATGTGAATTTGATTGATTTGGTATTTCCAATGGATTCCTTGTGAAAATTTATGTGGGAATGATGTTTGGTATGAAAATGGAACCATTGGAAGCAAAGATGCAAAATCTGAAATTCTGTCCAGTTAAACTCTATCTGAGCAGTCTTCTCGTGTGGATGTTTTTACTAGGCAAATGATGTCAGAAAATTATGAAACTTTCCAGTCTTAAAGCTCACATCCCAAGCTTCAAAATGGACATATAATTTGTGTCATTTCGTTCTGGGAACTGGGAGATATGACTGTCCAAAGTTTGAGGTCAAAAATGGACTCTGTTTTGGGACAGTGATGAAATTTGTGCAATTCTGGAATTGTATGGAAAATATTTTTCTAGTAAAGAGGACTTAAATACCTTTCATTTGACTTTGGAATCACCTCATTTCAATTTTTCTAGAATTAGTTATGATTTTTCAAAGTTTGGGCAGAAAATCCGAAAATGGGAATTATGACATCATCTCAATAAAAGATGACATCAGCATAGGATATGTTATTAAACGGTTTTTTCCTTCTTCCTCCTCATTTCTGACGCTGAGAACAGCTGAAATAGAGAGAGAGCATATGGGATCTTTAGAGAGAGAAAGAGGAAGAAATCTCGTAAGGTAAGCCGATTTCTCCGACGATCTAGCTCCTAACGCGTATAACTCCGATCCTAAACTACTCCTTTATATTCTTTAAGGTTTGGAAGCTCTTCCTTTGGTGTTAAAACAGCTAGGGTTTCAGCCAAGACAAGGAAAAGCTAGTGGGAGCTTGAGGTAACTTCCAAACTCTTGTGTATTGGCTATTCTGGCTGTTGTGGACAATTTAATCAGTGAAATTTCGCCGGATTGTCATTGGTTTCAAAAATGGAAAATGGGTGTGTGGGGCTGTTATGCTGCCAAAATTGGTACTAAATGGTAGTTGTAACCTAATGGAATAGTCAATAAAGTGGTTAGGAGTAGAAAGGAACGCGTTTATAGAGCCGAAGCCGAAAAACCCCAATTTTTCCCGGGGAATTGAGAATTTCGGCCAAGCCTGGTTTGGAGGGGTTAGAGATGGATTTTCAATGATTTGATGATTCCATTGAGTTCAGGAGCGAAAATTAGGTGGGGTTACAGTTGGTCACTTTTTCGGAAAAGGCCGAAAAAGCATAATTACGAAAACGCCCTTGAAACCCTTAAAGTGGGGCTGCCAAGGGTAAATTTGTAAATTGAAATTGAATTTGATAATTCCGAGTCCGGAAATGGATTCCTTGGGTGAAAATATGTCAGAATAGCCCATGTTAAAATTTCAAGAAAAGTACAGTCGGACCGGGTACGGCGGGGCCGGATCCCCAGGGGTATTTTAGTAAATTTTCAATATAGCCTCATATACCCCCCAGAAACACTATGGAAGTGTCTAAATGGTACATTTGACATTGTAGGATCGAATGTGAAGCCCCGAGTTGCTGGCACGCAAATCGAGGAGAAAAGACTGGAGGTAGGGGACTTGCCTTACTCGCATGTATTTGATATCTTTGCTTGTGTAGTGATGTATGTGATTGCTTTACTTGATTGTGTTGAGCATATTTGAATAAATGATGCTCTGTTTCTGTTTTATTGTGGCCATAGTTTTGTTACATGAAATATTGAGCATGCAGAAATGTCATTATGGTATCTGTTTCCTACTGAGATTCTCTTGAATCTCACTCTCCCCTACCAACAATTTAGACAGGGCAAGTGGCTCGTGGAGGGAGCGGCTAGGACTCCTCCGAGATGAGATTGTGTAATCCCCATTTGAAGAATTGTAATGGGCAATTGTACCCTATGTATCTCTAGTGAAGGTATGTACCTGAGATTGCCGGGATGATTAAGTTGTGCACTTTGATATTTATATGAATATGATTTATCTTCGCGTAGTAATTGTATTCGAAATGTGAATATGAGACCAAGTTTATAAATGATTTCAAAAAGTATTCGTGAAAACCCCGTCATGTGATGGGTTAGTAAATGTTATTTGATTATTATTGGTCTCTATTTCATTTTAATGACGTATTTCGGATATAATTACTGAGGGGGTTACATTTTTGGTATCAGAGCTGCAGTTCCTGGCAAGTAAGGAATTTGCTAGGATAATGGCAGTAGTTGCTGCCTTAAGTCATAGGAGATGACTTTGTTTGTTGTGGTATACACATTATTGTCCCTGCTATTTATGGATATATGAGTTTAAGGGCTATGTGTATACATTAATTGTGTTGTGGATATGGTGAGTCAGTATGATTCACCCAAGGATTTGAGGTGGAGACCTAGAGGTGGAGGTAATCAGACCCATCATCTGATTAGAGAACTAAGGAAAATGATTTCCTATATGTGTGATATTGATATTCTAGGTATCATGACTAACCTAGATATTGGGTGAGAAACCTAAGGTGGTATGATGTTACATGTAGTGATGTCATACTGAGCTTGTATGTTTAAAGGCCTTAAGACCTAGGGGACCGGTGTGCCCTAGGCTGGCATGATATTTGGATTTGTGTTGGAGTTGTGATGCTCAGTGGAAATGAGGGAAGTGATTTCCCGGTTCAACTGAGGTTGAAGGTTTGAAAGATGAATTGTGATCCAAGGATCAGACTCAATAGTCAAGCTGGTCCTAAGGAGGTTGATATGACCTATATGGTCTGTGGTACCAGGATGTGGTACTAGATTGGCATTGAAATGTGTATCAGGTATCTTGAGGTTGCTAGTATTAATCTGGCACAGGGAAAAGTGATTCTGTGGAGAATTTGAATTTGAAAGAGTTATCTACGAGGATTCGAAGTGGAGAAGGCAACCTAAGGGGAGTTCTGATCGGAGAGGGCTACCTACGGCGACGTCTGATCGGAGCGGCTATTTGTGTTTTCATTACTTGCGGCCCACTGGGGGTGTGTATGGCACACAGTGGGAGGACCGTGCCTTCGGGGCGGTGGTGATACGGGGAATATGTGAGTCCTGGGTGAAATGTGAGTAACCAAGCTGCCTTCCAGGCTCAGTATAAGGGCCGGCCAGTGGAGCCCTGGTACGTAGTTGATCAGGGGGGTGGGCACTCTGAAGGGGTGTGACAATATAAAAAAAATTTGTGACAGCCGCCGTGACGACAAACCCTAGGGTGCAGCTGCCGTGACGATAAACCTTAGTGTGTACTCACCATGACGTTGAATCGTAGAATAGAGCTCTGGGAACGTTGGGAGTATGGGATCTCAACGAAGTGCTGGTTGTGGCTTTGAATGATTCAAGTTGAATCGGGCCAAGGTCTGACGCAGATGAATATATGTTGTGAATGTTATCAGTTGTGGTGGGAGATTCCTATGGGACTTCTGTTAAATCAGCTTGACATTGTTAAAGCACAGATGAAAAGATTGACCTCAGAGTGTGCAGCGGAAGCATGAGAATGTGATATGTTTGGGAATTGTGTTGAGCAGAAGCTCGAGGTTACCGTGAGAATGATGTGTTAATCATGGCTTCGGGTGGTAAAACTTCGAAGTCCAGATAATTTTGTGAAAAAGGGGTCTTGAAGGATCCTAGTTTGGTGAAAAGAATTTATGGTGGGTAGAATTATTAAAATGCCTGGTTCCAGCTTGTTGCAATTGCGCATTGTGAGTCTCTCACCTGCGGCCGTATGGGGTGATTCCTTTGGTGGAGGACCGTTCCGCTGGGGCGGTAGATTACGGGGGATTGACTATTTGTGAGCCGTGAGGCTATGTATTGCACTACCACGCCAATAGTCCCTGAGTCGCTAGCAATGGTTCGGGTAAAGACTGTGTGTCTTCCCGGCGATAAAAGGGGATGAGGGTGGAGTGTGATTGTGAATCTGTGATAGTTGTGAACAAGCTGGGATTGAGGTGTGTCGTAGCAGAGCAGAGTTAGTTTAGCTGATGGCGAATTCGACTACATGATCGGGGATTCTTGTTTATGAGGGCAATTACCCCGGCATGGCCAGCCTGGCTAGCCACCACGTTGGTTGCACTGGTTTGACCCAAGGCCGAAAGGCGGTGCGTAAAATTAGATCTGCAATGTACGTTTGATAAGGAAGTGGATTTTCTTGTGAGTCCTGGGTGAAAGGTGAGTAACCTAGCTGCCTGCCAGTCCCGGTCAGGGGACGGCCATCGTAGCCCTGGTACGTAGTTGACCAGGGGGTGGGCACTCTGAAGGGGTGTGACAATAAAATTGTGAGTACGGTAACCCACAGGCATCCATCGGACGGGTGTGATGTGGGACCCAGCCACGCAGTGGAAGCGTGGGCACCCATTAAGGGGGGTGTGACAATAAAAGGCGCCTGGATAGAAGAGACTGAGACTCTAGGTAGGCCATTACGGTCGGGTACTTTGGATAGAAGAAATTGAGATTCCGGAGTGACCAGATGAAGTAATATTGTGTTGATACCCAAAAGTGCCGGTTACCATTAGCAAAGTCACTGGTGGGTGTACGGGTGAGGGCGACACCATGAAAGTTGATACAGAAGTAATATTGTGTTGATACCCAAAAGTCCCGGTTACCACTAGCGGAGTCACTGGTGGGTGTACGGGTGAGGGCGACACCATGAAAGTTGATACATAAGTAGTATTGTGTTGATACCCAAAAGTCCTGGTTACCACTAGTGGAGTTAGTGGTGGCTGTACGGGTGAGAGTAAGGTTGTGGATGTGAATACAGTGAAAGAGTTTGTGTATACAGCTAAGGCTGCCGTTTGATGTATTGAGGTTGTGGTGTTTTAGGGTTACTTCCGGAAGGAGTAACTAGTTTGAGTTAAGCAGAGTGGTGGCCTATGCCGCCCAACTACCAAGATCTTATGATATGTCTCATAAGTTAGAGCCTCCAGATATCGAGATGCACTAGCCACTCATGAATTAGGGGGCTTGTGATGATTGTGGTTATGTTATGATGGTTTTGTGGCAATCGTATGTGGAAGCGATTGCATCTGTTTGGCAAAAAAATATGGTGATTTGGTTTGTGTGGCAATCGTGAAATGGGCCGATTGCAGTTTGGGGCAATTGAGTTGCATTCATTGTTTGAGATTCTTGTGAGAATCGGATTTGTGGAGTATCATTTGTGTGTGGGTGGTCTAGAGGAGACCGTCCCAATATGAAATGAATTGTGAAACGGAAACTGTCGTGAAGAAGCATCCGTAGTTTTTGGATTAAGTGGTATGACAAATTTCGAGGACGAAATTTATTGAACGGGGGGAGAAATGTAATACCCCGACTTTTGAGACTCGAGGCTAGAGAATAAGCCTGAGATTAGTGGATTGCTAAGCCCCGGTTTAGCAAGATCCTAAATTGTGATTAAGGGTTAATGACTCCAAAAGTGGATGTGGTTAGTGATAAATAACCCTTTTGGAGAATATGAAGTGATTTGACACTCAAATGTGATTCGTGTGTGGTTTGAGCAACGCTGAAACCCTGTATTTGAGTTCAGTTGTGGATTAACATCCAAATTGACTTAGAATAGAGGGAAGAATTGAATGGGGTATTGTGTTGGAAATGGTGTCATAGTGTGTTTTGATGTCATTTGAAATTGGTTTGGAACTTTGGAATGGAAATGTTGCAATGTTAGGTTTTGAAATGTGAATTGTGTTGACATGTTGAGATTGTTGTGAAAACATGTCAATGAGATGTGAATTTGATTGATTTGGTATTTCCAATGGATTCCTTGTGAAAATTTATGTGGGAATGATGTTTGGTATGAAAATGGAACCATTGGAAGCAAAGATGCAAAATCTGAAATTCTGTCCAGTTAAACTCTATCTGAGCAGTCTTCTCGTGTGGATGTTTTTACTAGGCAAATGATGTCAGAAAATTATGAAACTTTCCAGTCTTAAAGCTCACATCCCAAGCTTCAAAATGGACATATAATTTGTGTCATTTCGTTCTGGGAACTGGGAGATATGACTGTCCAAAGTTTGAGGTCAAAAATGGACTCTGTTTTGGGACAGTGATGAAATTTGTGCAATTCTGGAATTGTATGGAAAATATTTTTCTAGTAAAGAGGACTTAAATACCTTTCATTTGACTTTGGAATCACCTCATTTCAATTTTTCTAGAATTAGTTATGATTTTTCAAAGTTTGGGCAGAAAATCCGAAAATGGGAATTATGACATCATCTCAATAAAAGATGACATCAGCATAGGATATGTTATTAAACGGTTTTTTCCTTCTTCCTCCTCATTTCTGACGCTGAGAACAGCTGAAATAGAGAGAGAGCATATGGGATCTTTAGAGAGAGAAAGAGGAAGAAATCTCGTAAGGTAAGCCGATTTCTCCGACGATCTAGCTCCTAACGCGTATAACTCCGATCCTAAACTACTCCTTTATATTCTTTAAGGTTTGGAAGCTCTTCCTTTGGTGTTAAAACAGCTAGGGTTTCAGCCAAGACAAGGAAAAGCTAGTGGGAGCTTGAGGTAACTTCCAAACTCTTGTGTATTGGCTATTCTGGCTGTTGTGGACAATTTAATCAGTGAAATTTCGCCGGATTGTCATTGGTTTCAAAAATGGAAAATGGGTGTGTGGGGCTGTTATGCTGCCAAAATTGGTACTAAATGGTAGTTGTAACCTAATGGAATAGTCAATAAAGTGGTTAGGAGTAGAAAGGAACGCGTTTATAGAGCCGAAGCCGAAAAACCCCAATTTTTCCCGGGGAATTGAGAATTTCGGCCAAGCCTGGTTTGGAGGGGTTAGAGATGGATTTTCAATGATTTGATGATTCCATTGAGTTCAGGAGCGAAAATTAGGTGGGGTTACAGTTGGTCACTTTTTCGGAAAAGGCCGAAAAAGCATAATTACGAAAACGCCCTTGAAACCCTTAAAGTGGGGCTGCCAAGGGTAAATTTGTAAATTGAAATTGAATTTGATAATTCCGAGTCCGGAAATGGATTCCTTGGGTGAAAATATGTCAGAATAGCCCATGTTAAAATTTCAAGAAAAGTACAGTCGGACCGGGTACGGCGGGGCCGGATCCCCAGGGGTATTTTAGTAAATTTTCAATATAGCCTCATATACCCCCCAGAAACACTATGGAAGTGTCTAAATGGTACATTTGACATTGTAGGATCGAATGTGAAGCCCCGAGTTGCTGGCACGCAAATCGAGGAGAAAAGACTGGAGGTAGGGGACTTGCCTTACTCGCATGTATTTGATATCTTTGCTTGTGTAGTGATGTATGTGATTGCTTTACTTGATTGTGTTGAGCATATTTGAATAAATGATGCTCTGTTTCTGTTTTATTGTGGCCATAGTTTTGTTACATGAAATATTGAGCATGCAGAAATGTCATTATGGTATCTGTTTCCTACTGAGATTCTCTCGAATCTCACTCTCCCCTACCAACAATTTAGACAGGGCAAGTGGCTCGTGGAGGGAGCGGCTAGGACTCCTCCGAGATGAGATTGTGTAAGCCCCATTTGAAGAATTGTAATGGGCAATTGTACCCTATGTATCTCTAGTGAAGGTATGTACCCGAGATTGCCGGGATGATTAAGTTGTGCACTTTGATATTTATATGAATGTGATTTATCTTCACGTAGTAATTGTATTCGAAATGTGAATATGAGACCAAGTTTATAAATGATTTCAAAAAGTATTCGTGGAAACCCCGTCATGTGATGGGTTAGTAAATGTTATTTGATTATTATTGGTCTCTATTTCATTTTAATCACGTATTTCGGATATAATTACTGAGGGGGTTACACTCCTCTTCCTCCATCAGCCAAAAACCGTGCAGCACCATGGAGAAAAAGAGAGAGGGAGTTTTAGAGAGAGAAGAGGAAGAAAACTCGCGAGGTAGTTCGATTTCTTTGGTGAATTCGTACCTAATGCGTATAATCCTTCTCCTAAACTTCTCTTCTATATTATGTAAGGTATTTGAAGCAAAAATCTTTGTGTTTTTAAGTTAGGATTTTCAACCACAAAAAGGTAAAGCCAAAAGGAAGAAGAGGTAACTTCCTAAACTTCGTATATTGACTATTCTAGCTGCTATGGACAATTTAATCGGTGAATTTTTGCCGGATTGTCTATGTTTGTAAAATTTGGAAATGTTGTGTTAGTAGTGTTATGCTGCCAAAATTTATACTAAATGGTAGTTGTAACCTAATGGAATAGTCAATAAAGTGGTTAGGAGTAGAAAGGAACGCATTTACGGAGCCGGAGCCGAAACCGAAAAACCCCAATTTTTCCCAGGGAATTGAGAATTTTTGCCAAACATACTTTAGAGAGGTTAGAGATGGATTTTCAATGATTTGATGATTCCATTGAGTTCAGGAGCGAAAATTAGGTGGGGTTACAGTTGGTCACTTTTTTCAGAAAAGGCCGAAAAAACATAATTATGAAAATGCCCCTGAAACCCTTAAAGTGGGGTTGCCAAGGGTAAATTTGTATATTGACATTGAATTTGATAATTTCGAATCTGGAAATGGATTCCTTGGGTGAAAATACGTCATAATAGCCCATGCCAAAATTTCAAGAAAAGTACAGTGGATCGGGTACAGCGAGGCCGGGTCCCCAGGGGTATTTTAGTAAATTTTCAATATAGCCTCATATAACCCCTAGAAACACTATGGAAGTGTCTAAATAGTACATTTTACTTTGTAGGATCGAATGTGAAGCCCTGAGTTGCTGGCACGCAAATTGAGGAGAAAAGACTTGAGGTAGGGGACTTACCTTACTTGCATGTATTTGATATCTTTGCTTGTGTAGTGATGTATGTGATTGCTTTACTTGATTGTGTAGAGCATATTTGAATAAATGAAGCTCTGTTTCTGTTTTGTTGTGGCCATAGTTTTGTTAGATGAAACATTGAGCATGCAGAAATGTCATTATAGGGCATGCATCTAGATAAAGCTAACATGTCATACACATAGCATCTATCATGCATGCATTATGGTATCTGTTTCCTACTGAGATTCTCTCAAATCTCACCCTCCCCTACAAACAATTTAGACAAGGCAAGTGGCTCGTGGAGGGAGCGACTATGACTTCTTCGAGATGAGAGTTGGTAGTTGGTTATCAATGAGTTGTGAAGTGTAATACCCCGAATTTTGAAACTTGAGGCTAGAGAATAAGCCTGGGATTAGTAGACTGCTAAGCCCTTGTTTAGCAAGATCCTAAATTGTGATTAAGAGATATTGACTCCAAAAGTGGATGTGGTTAGTGATAAATAAACCCTTTTGGAGATTATGGTGTGAGTTGGCACCTGATGTGATTCGTATGTGTTCTGAACAGCGCCGAAACCCTGTATTTAAGTTCAATTATGGATTAACCTCTAAATTGACTTAAAATAGAGGGGAGGGCGCATTGTGAAAGAAAATGAGTGAGAAAAGGTATTTGAAGGTGATTCAAGAGGAATTACCATAATCAGGGGCAAAACGGTAAAGTTACCGACCAATTGGTCAGTTACCGAAGAGGAAACTCATTAGTAACTTCAAGATCAATGGTTAGGATTTATTTGTGCAAAAGATCAAGAGGTGGAATCATGTTTGTGTGTGCTTATATGAACTCATGAGAGATGTGATAAGGGTGTGACACTTGGCACAATTTGAGCCCTTCGATCTTGGTCAAATTGTCAAAGCTTTCCCTCCCCCCTCTGCTCTCTATTTGGTCGTCCAAGTGGCCTCTATTTCTCCAAAAATCTGATCTCTTCTTCATCTCATCTCTCTCTCTCCGAAACCTCCATTTTCGCCAAGCTTGGGAAGGAAAGAGAAAGAGAAAGGTGATGTTTTGGCTTTGTTCTTGTCCTCTAATGTTCAAACACTCTTTATTAATATTGTTCATAGTGATGAGAGCTTCATCTCTATGGTTTTAGATTCTTGATTAGAGGTGTTTGATGGCTTGAGGAAATTTGGAAAGATGGAGAATCAAGAAATTGGTTTGGGAAAGAGGAAGAGGTGAGTATTTGAAGCCTTTTGCTCCAAGTTTTGTGAATTTTGGTTGAGTATTGCGAATTTCGAATTTTGCCCTGATTTTGTGTGATTTTTGAAATGCATGAATGGCCTTGTGTTTGAGTGGCAATTGGTGTCTTGATGTGTTATAGAGCCATTCGAATTGGTATGAGAACTTGGAATGAAAAGAGTGGCAATGTGTGTTTGTGTTAGGGTATTGTGTGACATGTTGCACTTATTGTTAAAACATGTCAAAGTAATGTGAATTTGGTTGATTTGGTATTTCCAATAGATTCCTTGTGCAAATTTATGTGGAAATGGTATTTGGTGTAAATTTGGGAACCATTGGAATCATTGGTGCAAAACTGAAAATCTGTCCCTTGAAGTTCTGTTCTGGACAGTCTTGTTGTGTGGACGTTTTGACTGGGCAAATGATGTCCGAAAATTATGAAACTTTCCAGTCTTAAAGTTCACATCTTAAGCTTCAAAATGGACATATAATTTGTGCCATTTCGTTTTTGGAACTGGGAGTTATAGCTGTCCAAACTTTGAGGTCGAAAATGGAACCTGTTTTGGGACAGTCTTGAGTTTTGGGGAATTCTGTATTTGTGTGGTGATTTCTTGTAAAGACCAATATTTTTCCTGTGTAGAGGACTTGAATAGCTTTCATTTGGCTTTGGGATCACCTCATTTCGATTTTTTTGGAATTAGTTATGATTTTTGGAAGTTCAGCCAAGAAACTGGGTTTTCTGGGCCGCGGCCCGTGGATTCTGGGCCGCAGCCCAAATGTTTCTGGGCAGTTTTGGGCTACAGCCCATGGATTTTGGGCCGCGGCCCACCCCCAAAAATCAGTATTTTACACTTTTAAAGGTGGTTCTTGGTATAGCCTTTCCCAAGCCTTTAGGCATGTGTTTGGGCTTTGATTAGCCACCTAAAGGTCATGAATGGTAACCAACTTTAAGTGATATGGAAGTAAGGTTTTGGAATAGAGAATAACCCTATGTCCTTGCTTTGGTTATAGGGTTGATGTTAGCCCTGGACGTGGTTTGGTATTCGTTCTGATCGTGAGTAAGCGGAGCTGGAGCTTACGTGGAAAGAGGGTAGGGAACATATCTCTTATGCTTGTATTTGATATATGTGTTAGTGTGTTGGTGCATGTCTTAGCTTTGCATAATTGTGAGTAATTTGAAGCTATGTTTCAATTTATGCTATGGCCATAGGTATATTGTTCGAAGCATTGAGCTTGCAAATTGTCATTGTGTTATCATGAGTTGTGTGATGCAAGCATGTCATGTATTAAACATCTATCATACATGCATATTGATATTGTTTTCCTACTGAGATTCTCTAGAATCTCACCCTCCCCTACTAACCTTTCAGACAGGGTAGTAGATCGATGATGGAGTAAACAGCCAAGGGCAAAGAGTTGTTGTTCTGGTAGTTGGTTATCATCCTAGATGGGATATTTGGATTTGGATGTGTACATATGGATGAGTATATTTGGTTATGTATTTGAAATGAGTTGTTGGATATTTGTATATGTATGAGAAAGATTTGTGTAATCCCCATATGAGGGCTTGTATGGGCGAATGTGCCCTATAAAGCTTGAGTTAATATATGGAAACCGGGATTATTTTTGTGTACTCTGATTTATTATGAATGTGATATTCCGCGTAGTAATTGTATTCGAAAAGTGATTATGAGACCAAGTTTATAAATGATTTCGAAAGGTATTTAGGAAAACCCCGTCTGGTAGATGGGTTTGTAAAATGTAGTTTTGTTTCTTATTGGTCTCTATTTCACTTTAATTGCGTATTTCGGATATAATTACGGCAGGGGGTTACATGAAGACTGTATATGATTCGACTGAATATATGGTTATGAATTTGAGATGAGATTGTGTAATCCCAATTTGAAGAATTGTAATGGGCAATTGTGCACTATGTATCTTTAGCGAAGGTATGTACCCGGGATTGCCGGGATGATTATATTGTGCACTCTGATATTTATATGAATGTGATTTATCTTCGCGTAGTAATTGTATTAGAAATGTGAATATGAGACCAAGTTAATTAGATTTTAAAAGGTATTTTTGAAAACCCTATCTCAAGGATGGGATTTTAAATGAGTTTTGATTATTATTGGTCTCTATTTCATTTTAATCGCGTATTTTGGATATAATTACGGAGGGGGTTACAATGAACCTATAAAAATTGTAGATTCCCATAAAATTCCTAAGACGCAGCGGAATATGATGAGAATGATAAGAAACTCATCACTCTCAACAGCAAGGCAATTCTGATAATCCAAACTGCTTTGAGTCAAAATGAGTACTTCAGAATCTACACACTTCCAATGGCTAAGGAAATATGGGAAGCTTTGGAAATAGCTCATGAAGGAACTTCAAGAATTAAAGAAAATCATATCAACACTTTGGTTACTGAATTCCATTTACTTCGAATGAAATCAGGTGAGTCAATAGCTGAATTTGAACTTAGGTATACTCATCTTGTTAATCAACTTCCAGCACTTGGAAAAGTCTATGATCAGCATACCCCAGTGAGAAAGATTCTTAATATACTCTCTAAAGAGTGGGAGGCCAAAGTCACTGCAATAGAAGAAGCAAAAGGTCAATCAATGCGATTGGTTGCTTCTCTATTCGGAAGTCTTTCTAAATATGAAAGTAAATTAAATTTAAAAAGAGAACTTGCTGATATTGGTGACAAGAAGAAGAGAGGTCTATCACTGAAAGCAAAAGAAGAAGATCAAGATGAAGAAGAAGAGCTAAATGAAGACGAAATGGGCCTAATAATAAAATGATTCAGAAAGTTTTACAAGAAAGATCAAGGATTCAAGAATTTTCAGAAAGGATCAACAAGTAGTAAAGAACACATCATCTGCTATGAATGCGAAAAGCTAGGACATATCAAATCAGAATGTCAAGAACTTGTTCGGAAGAATAAAGAAAAGAGAAAAGGCAAGTCTTCAATAAGAAAAAAGCCTTTGTATCTGCCATATGCGGAGATAGTTCTTCTGACAAAGATAGAGATGAAGATGAAGTAGCCAATATATGTCTAGTTGCTCAAGAAGAAACAGAAAAAGAGGTAACTGATTATGATCCTACCTATGATGAATTACTTTCCGAATATAATGCTTTACATTCTGAATTCATCAAAGTAGTTAAAGAACAACGTGCCCAGGGTGAGCTTCTGAGATCAATTATAACTAAACTTGATGCTCTGGCATTTGGCTCCCTGATTCCTGGTCCTTCTGTTACTCCTAAGCCAGTACCAGTCTCTGAACCTGAACCTTTCAAGCCTAATCCTCCTAATCCCATACCTACTAAGCATAGACCCTCTGAGCTTGGACCCGTAATCTTCTATTCTCTATGCCTAACCCAGAGACTTCCGAGCCAATCCACATTACAACTAAAGATCCAGCTTAGTTAGTTCAGCCTGAGTCAATTCCTACTCCCATAGCCTCGCTTGCATGCACTGAGGAGGTGCTTGTGTATTCACATGTTGCTACAGAGGAAGTAGAAATTACTTCTTTGATTCCTTACCTATCACCTCCAGTTAATCCTCCAGAGGATCTTCAAGCACCTCCTGTGAACCTTCCTGAACCTGAACCATCATCCTTAGATCCTTCCAGTTTAGATGATTCACATGAATCTTTGGCATTTCCTGTCACTCCTATCTCAGCAGCTAAGCCATCTACTCCTCCTCATGATAGATACCACCCTTGTGATGAAGACAAAAAGGGGGAGAAGAGCCTGAGTGATTTTGTGATCAATGGCTAAGTTAATGTTCTGGGGATACGGGTGTACAGGGCTTTAGGGAGATTTTAACTTTGAATTCTAAGTTTGATTATGTATGAATTCTCCTTTATGTAATTTTCTTCCTTACACCATTAAGGTTAAATTTCATTCAAGTTATATTGCATTGTGGGACTAATGAGTTTTCAATTGTGTATGCAAGGTGAAAAAGTAAATAAGAAACTTATGTTTGAAAACTTAATTTCAAAAACTTTCACCTACTATATGAGATTGTTCACTCGTATAAGACCCACTCCTTTTTTGGTCAACAAACAACCATTTTTCTTCGCGACAAATCGGAGATGGTGGAGAAAGAAGAACAGAAGGATCGATTGAGATGCTTCTTCCAATCTCTTTCGTTTGGCCTCCAACAAGTCTATTTTAGCTTTGGCATAACCCCCACAATACATTGTATAAGGGCAATCATTCTTTCTATCACTTACTTGTGCTTTTTGGCTTTTTGCCAGCGAATAAGAAATTAAAAAAAAAGTTACAATCAATTAAGACAACTGATAAGTAAATAAAATAAACAATAAGTCAACTCACTAAAGCTTTTGGAGAGTCCAAAGCTTAAAAAATTGTTGCCAAGTCGCTTCATCAATATATGAATACTTGCTGCATAGAGTAGGACGAGGCTCACCATCTTTCACCTTGATATAAATGTAATTATTGGCCAAATTTGTCTTAAACTTCCTTTAGAGATCACAACAATATGTCATTGTCTTATTGTAAAGGATGTCACTCTGAGGAAAGTCATAAGTGAGCTGTAATGCATGCATTGAAGGAGTCGGTGACAAATTGGTGACAAATTTGATAATCATTACATGCAAAAGGGAACTTTATACTTGGATTATTTCTTCACACATTCATCAACATTTCTCCACTCCTCTATCAAGAAGCTAGGCTTGTTGCATGCAAGGAGGCTAAAAAAACTCCTATATAGGCTTGTATTAGGCTCGATTAGTTTCCAATATCTATTAAAGTCAATCAGCATCTTTTGCCTGGCACTTTGACTGAGGAAAATGTCTCTCAACCTGTCTACTCCTTTGTACAGACTATTTACTGGGCTCACTTTGATTTTGGCTCTGAGCATTGCTAGTCTCGCTCTGATTAACACTAGCTGGCTCTGAAGCCTCTATACAAGGACGCTCGGATCCTTCATTTTCTTGTTAAGACAAAAAAAAAGATAAATCCTTAAGTTATAACATGAAAAGACTATATCTATAAAATAACTATATACATAATTCGGATATAATTCATAATGATAATTACTTTAGCTAGCTAACTTTCAAAGTAGTTTTATAAAGGGATATTATCCCTTCCTGATGATCATTTCTTGTGCCTGTTCATTATCTACTTCATATTCTTCGTTCAATTCTGGTAGACCCCTGGAAAACTAAGGAGTCTCAAGAAGATCATAATTTGAATGGTTCTCCCCATCAATATCAATTACCCTTTTTCCTTGGAGAGGTATAGACCATATTTGATTTGACTTATTGGTAATATAAAACACTTGTTTCGCTGATCTACCATAATAAAAGGTTTATCTCCAAAGCTTCTTCTATTCAGATCTACTCATGTAAATCCTAAATGATCGATCTTCATACCATTATTGACATCAACCCACTTGCATTTGAAAATGGGAAATTTAATTTTAACATAGTAAACCAGCCAAATCTCTTCAATAAAGCCATACTAAGGTATAGCTGCCAATTTAGGGTTCTTATCTTTAGAACTAGAGAAGTGCATAGATTCAGCCACTAACATAACACCACTGTTCTAGACGGTGCTCCTATCATCTAAGGACTAAGGTATAACCATTGATCACAAATGAAGTCCAATTTATGACATTAACCTCATGAAAATGTGCTAACCATTTAATTGTATCAGAAATACATTCTTCTATGTCAAGCTTTTGTTTGAACCAATGTGCAAAAGTTCTATTATGCTCCATAATTAATCTTTGTTCAGTCATTCGACTATTTTCTTTACGTATAATTTCTTTATAAGCATTCATGTAATCTTGAACTTCATCTACATTATTCAAGATATACAAGTGGACTTCATCCACACTTTTTGCTATAGCCCCGCATCTACCCCCATCTTCATCATGACATTTAGGAAGCCCAATATGTCCTACATTTGACAAATAATATTAACAAAATTCCATGGCTTCTTCATAAACATATTTTTGAACAATAGATGCTTCAAGTCGGTTAGAGTTCTTCACATACCTTTTTAAGATTTTCATAGTTCTTTCAATTGGATACATCCACCAGAAATAGATAGAGCCACACAACCTTATCTACCTCACTAGATGAACAATTAGATGAACCATAATGTCCAAAAAAGAAGGAAGAAAAAGCTTCTCAAGTAGGCATAAGATCAGATATCCTTCATTTTCTAATTTATCTAATGTTTCTGTCACAATGACTTTACTACAAATAGCATAGAAGAAGAAACAAAGTCTAGTCAATATATGTTGAAGATCATATTTAACAATTCCTCGAATAGCGATTGGGAATGGTTGTTGCATTAAGACATGACAATCATGAGACTTTAGCCCTACTAACTTCAAGTCTTTCATTAACACAAGCTTCTTAAAATTTGAAGAATACCCTAAGGGAACTTTGATGTCATGTAAACACTCACAAAAACCCTTTTTCTCATCCTTAGACAAATTATGAGAAGCTGGAGGACAAAAAGTTCTCTTACCATATGACCTTAGATGTAAGTCTTCTCGTATTCCCATTTCTTGCAAATCTAATCTTGCCTTCACGCTATCCTTAGAACTACCTTGTATGTTAAGCAGTGTCCCAACAATACTATTACATATATTTTTCTCCACATGCATGAAATCAATATAGTGTCTCACATCAAGATTACACTAATATGAAAGATCAAAGAAGACAAACCTCTTTTTCCATATATTTTTCTCATTTCTACTCATTGTAGTCTTACTAAAGATAACATTGATATTTTTTACCTTTTTATAAACTTTCTCCCTAGTCAATGCCTCTGGAGCATCTTCAAACTCTTGGCCACCAAAAGAAACTTTCTTTAATCTATGATATGGGTGGCCCCATCTAAGAAATCTCCTATGGCCAAGATAAACGGTCTTTCTTCAATATTGAAGTTGATGGTAGCATGTGCCTTCTTCACAAATCAGACATGCTTTGTGGCCTTTAACGCTATATCTTGACAAGTTCCATATACAGGGTAGTCATTTATAGTACAAAAGATCATGGCTCGCATTATAAAAATCTCTTTCTTGTTCGCATCAAAAACATCGACACCTACATCACACAACTCTTTCAAGCCTTTGATCAAGGGTTCTAGGTAAACATATATATCATTTCCGGGCTGTTTTGGTCCTGAAATCAACATAGATAACATAATGTACTTTTGTTTCATGCATAACAAAGGAGATAAGTTGTAAATTACCAACAGAATAGGCCATGAACTATGTATACTGCTTAGACTACTACAAGGACTCATGCCTTCCATGCTAAGCCCAAGCCAAAGGTCCTGAGGTTCTCTACCGAAGCTAGGAAATAATTTATCAATTTTCTTCTATTGACAAGAATCAACTGGATGTTGAAGCTTTCTATCAAAAATCCTCTCATCTGCTTACCATCTCAAATTTTTTGCATCAATTTCATTAGCAAACAATTGCTTGAACCTCAGTATGATTGGAAGATACCACAATACTTTTGCAGGGCCTTTATTTGATTTGTACCTTGGAGTTTCACATATCGGACATTGCTACTTCTCTTCATGCTCTTTTCTATACAATATGCAATCATTAAAGCATGCATGGATCTTTTTATAGTTCATCCCTAGTGGACACACTACTTTCTTAGCATCATAGTATCGACAAGGCAATACATTATCATCTAGAAGCATGTCCTTAAATGCCTCAAGCATTTCTGAAAAACTCTTGTCACTTTATCCTTGCCATGCTTTCAAGCTTACTAATTTCAATACTGCTTCAACAATTGGCTTTTGTTACACCAGAGTACAGTGGCTTCTCAGCATCACTGCACATATTGCCATATGTATGTGATTGCTCAAAAGCCTCTTCCCCTACATCATGAATAATATCCTTTATCCGATCATCTAGATCAAGTCATTATCATCAAAGGCCACTCCCCCTGTTGAGATGCACTTGGCATTTCTAATTCTTCACCATACTATACCCATATAGTATAACTGTTACAAAATCCTTCACAAATTAAATGTGTATATATATCTACTGCACTTGGTTGCTTCTCATTCAAACATTCTACACAAGGGCAAAATAACATCCCACTATCATCATCGGTATTTCTTCCAGCGAAGTCTAAAAAACCCCTTACCCCATTATCATATTCAACACTCATCCGTTTAGCGTTTATCCAACCACGATCTATATATTTCAACACCTTTTTTTCTCTCTTTTCTATTTTTTACCCTGAAAAAGGTAGGTGTATGATGAGAGACGAAATCATTACACTCATCAAGTACCTAGTTTAACTACTATATAATGAATAAGTGTATAGCAAATTTTATATTATATTGCATTTGTATAGCAAAGATCATTCACTTCAATTAATTAATGGCAAAAACTAATTAAATTACCTATCAATCACTAGAAGAACAGCTTTCAAGACTGAAAACTACATAGTAAAGATTATTTTGGTATAATAGGGAGGATTGCACACAGGAACAAAGGCTTTGAAGACCAAAAACTACATAACAATAACCAAATGCAAAATAAGCCTTAGGAGCAATAATAGAAAAGTTGAACTTTATCATGCATAACAAAGTGTTAATACATTGTTTTGTAAAGGAATTCATGTTTTGAAGATATAAACATAAGCCTATTCAATTATCAAATGCATTTCACAAGTTAAGAGAAAGTTGCTATGAAAAATTACTAGTGCACTCGAGTGAGGAAACTGCACTAGAGTTTTGGAAGCCTGAACACTCGAGTTTGGCTTCACATTGTTGTAGGTGTTAGGCAGAAGATGGTTCAGAAAGTGAAATTCGATTGCTCCACTAGAGTGAGGATGAAGCACTCGAGTTCTGTAAGTTACAACACTCGAGTATGGTTTTTCACACTTACAGGTATGATGTAGAAGTTGAGAAAGAACATGATAATTTACTGTTACACTCAAGTTTCAGAAGCGCACTAAGATTTGGATGCCGCAACACTCGAGTCTAGGAAGTGTATCCATACAAGTGTTTCACAAAGAGTCAAGTAGAAGCAGAGACTACCAAGTGTACTTGAGTTCTGAATCAACACTTGAGTATTGATTAAAAGCACACTTCAGTTCTACAAGTGAAGCCTTATAAGTGTCTTCCAGAGAGGAAACAAGATCTTGAAGCCATGAAGTGCACTCGAGTTCGTGAATATGCACTCGAGTGAGGGACTAACACTCGAGTCATAAAGCAACGCTTTCAAGTAAACTTCATCAACCTTTGATACTGAAGGAGGACCAGACAATTTCATTAAGCTAACATGTGATGGTACACTTGAGTGAGGGGCAAGACACTAGAGTGTTGACTTGCACTTCCAGTGTAAACTTTACACTTTCTGCAGGAACCAAGTGAAGATATGCTAAATAGCTTGAGCACTCAAGTATTAAGATAGTGCACTCGAGTATGGCATGAACACTCTCACAAGTGCTTGGCAAAGACTACCTAAAATAATGATATCAACTAAAAGCACTCGAGTGAGGATTGAGAACTCAAGTGTGAGCACTAACACTTGAAAGTTTTCTCATGCACTTGAAAGTATGATCTAGTTGACTTTGTATATGCATGCAAATTTCAAAGAGAAATCAAGTGTGAATGGTGACACTCAAGTGTGAGCTCTATGTACACTCAAGTGAGAATGCAGAGCTCAAGTTCATCTATCTCAAAAGTAGAATGCAATACAAAGTCACAGCAAACAATCCGAATATTGTTAAATGATATTTACTCATTATATTTTCAGACTTCCTATATTACATTGCACATTCTATCTTTATACTCAGACAGTAAAAAGCAACTATTGGTGCTTTTTAGTAAAACTAATTAGGCTAACCAAATTCAGTAAGTGAGCACCTCTTCTACATAGAAATAGAAATGTTCCCACCATTCATTATTGCTAAAGGTGTGTGCTCTCTAACAACTTTCCTATCTCTAAGAGAGGGCAACATCACCTCTACTTCTAATTATTCACAATCTTAAAGCAACAACACAAAGAAAGCATAAGGTTGAGCTCAATAAAATAAATAAATAAGAGAATAGCATATTAACATAAATATTAAGTTCCATATTCTCATAAAAACTAGGTTGATATATCCTAGTCCTATTACTTACTAATACTATGGGAAAAGCAATGGAAAAACAAAAGAGAGAGGATTTCTGATGCTGTAATGAAATATTGGAATCACAACGCCCCCACATTTTCAATCTCCCAAATCATAGCTACAACCTTCTTCATCAGCCATAGCAAACAAATAGCAAAAAGAAAAACAATAGACAAATAAAAGAAATACTTGCAAGAGAATTAAGGCTTTAACAAGTAGCATAACTAAATTTCACTGATCGTCGATGCATAAAAAAGAAAAAAGAGTGTGTTAAGCACCATCACAAACCTTGACACTCGATGAAAAGAGAGAGGAATAGTGGAAATATTTGAGAATGGAAATAAGGCATGGGCTCGGGCCACCAAAGCATAAATATGGGAGATTTTTAAGACCGGTTATTTGAATAACCGACTTAAAATAGTTTTTTAGACCGGTTATTGAAATGACTTATCTTAAAAATATTTAGTTTAGACCGGTTGAAATAACTAGTCTACAATAAATATTTTTAAGACTGGTTATTGAAATAACGGGTCGTAAAATCAATGATTTTTTACTTTTTTTTCCATTGAACTTTTTAGACTGGTTCCTAATCAAAACCAGTTTAAAAGGTGTAATATTTTAGACCGGTTGTCAAAAAAGTAATAAACATATTATTTTTTAATTGTCTTTGTTTTCAGAAAAAATATTAGACCTTTTATAGGTACAAACGGTCTAAAAAATATATTACATATATATATATATATATTTATTTGCTTTATCTTTTTAGACCAGTTCGTTAAAAAGCTTGTCTCAATAATGGTTTTTAGACCTTATTTTACTTGAACCGGTCTCAAAAGTTGTTCATAATTACAAAAATGCCGCTAGTCATTTCTTTTAGACCTTATTCACTATAACTGGTTTAAATGTGCCTGTCTAAAACACCTTTTTTGTACTAGTGTGCCATGATCAAGGGCAAAAGAGACAATTGCCACTTGAACTTAAGGTTAAAATGGAAGAAAAAAATGAAGAGTCAAGATATGATCTTCAAAAGCAGGAGTAATCATAAGTTCAAAAAGAAAATTAACCCTCCTTTAGAATGGGTTAAATTCAGCCAAAGAGGGACAAGAAAGAAGGAAGAGGTTAGGTCGAGAAATAAAACCACTTGGAAGATCAAAGTCAACACTTGAACCTAGGTGTATAAGATCAATTGGTCAACATATTTCTTCTTCCATTAGACTCTTAAATTTGGGTCAAAACCAAGAAAAGAGAAAGAGAATGTGCAATTGAAGCAATCCTAAATTCATTAACCAAGTCAAAAGAAAAGAAAGAAGAGAAGAAAGAAAAGTCAAAGGGTCTTCACATTTCAATAACTTGGAAAGTTTGACCCAAAAAGCAAGATATTAAGAGCAAAATGGTCAACATTTCTCCTTCCCCTTTTGAATGTAATTGGTATCCAAGTAGAGAGAGGAAGGGAAAGAAAGAGCTTCACAAATAACAAAACCCATGTTGAGTTAATTAACCAAACACTTTTCCAAGAAGCCACCAAGTTGTGACACATTTACTCTTCTTCCTTTCTTAGCCTAAATTGTGGCCAATTATTTCAAGAAGGCAAGATGGATATTTAAACATTGCATTCTCTCTCTCTCAAACACCTAAAAGTCATACAAAGTGAGAAAATATAGAGAAAAAGAGAAGAAAAAAGAAAAAGGAAAGAGAAAGTGCATTTTTGAAATTCAAGAACAAAGGTGAGACTTCTACCTTGATTTTCACCATGATAATCACCTTTCTAGCTCAAATTCTATATTTAACATTGTTCTCCTCTTTAAGAGCTTCAATTATATGGTTTTTTTTCAAGAGAATGTGTTTTGAGTTGTTAAAGAAGAGCTAAAGTTGGAGAACCAAAGAACTAACTTGGGAAAGTAATAGAGGTGAGTTAGAGCTTCAATTTGGGCTATATATTGTGTTGATTGGTTGATAATTTAGAACATGTATTGCTGTCCTAATTTTAGTAATCTTAGGGTTTTGGGTTCCATGTTGTTTTGATCACATACATGATGTCTTGTGATGTTTAAAGAGCATACGAGACTTGTTTGATGATTAAATTGAAAACTTGGTAATTGTTGTGTTGCCATTTATGGTCAAAATAAGGCATGTAGAAGGAGTAGGAATTTGGTAATTTTGATGTCACCAATGGATTTTACATGAAAAACTATATAAGAATGCCTCTGGCTATAAACTTTGGATCACTGGAATAAAACACTGAAAACTAAAATTGAACACTATGCTGCCAGTGTAGGTTTCCTGCAAGGTAGTGAGAATGTGATATGTTATTAGATAACCAAATGATGTATAATAAATGTGATATTTTTTAGAACAAATGTAGATATTCAAGCTTTAATTTGTTATCCCTTTTGTTCTATTTGGATTTGTACATTAGGAGTTATGAATTTTTGAAGTTAGACATTTAAAACTAGAATGATTCTATGGTAGTAATGGATAATTGGGAATTCTGGAACAATGAGCATACAACTGGTAGTGGGAGGCATTTGTTTCCTTAAAATAGACTCAAAGTGGGTCACATAGGACTAAGAACCAACCCAATTGAAGATTCCTAGATAAAGTTATGAATATTCAAAGTTGGTCAAAGAAAGCTGGCAGATTAGGGTTGACCAATGAATTTGTAGCTTTTGAAAGCAATTGTGAGAATTAAAGACATGGCTCTAACAAGTTATGTGGTTATATATCTAGGGCCATGAGGTGACAAAGAAGAGGCAATGGAAGCAACTCTAATGGTTGGAAGAAAAGGGAATGAAAGAAAGACTTTAAGACAAAAGGTAGTTAAGCTTTCCTGACTTGTATGTATTTGATATGTGTATCTTATTTCTTTGATGAATTGTCTGGAATATACATGAATGATTGAAGCTCTGTTTTTACTTATATAGTGGCCATAGGCATAATGTGTAAAACATTGAGCATCATATGTCATTATGTTGGCAGAAATATATGTAAGCAAGCATGCCATACACTAAGCATTATCTTGCATGCATAGTTAGCATTGTTTACAACTGAGATTCGCTCAAATCTCACTTCTCCCTCACCAACCATATAGGTATATTAACCATAGAAGTAGAATGTACTAGAGTCACGCAGCAGGAGCTATGATAGAAAACTAAAGAATGTTATTTGATGGCTTGTTATGTATTAATTATCATGCTTTGAGAATGATTGTATAATCATATATATGCATCTAAATGGATAATCGCCTTAGCACAATAATGAAATAAGAATGTGCAGAGCAATAATTTGGCTAACTAAATGAGCAGCTAAGCATTCTGATTGATTTAAATAAAGATAAGAATCGATGAGTAATAATGAAGTTGCGAACCACTGAAGGACCCTTTCAAAAGATTTTAGAATTTTCAGAAAATTCTACTCAACCACATGTTCAAATCCTGTCTTGGGGTTAGAAATTGAAAGAGTTTTGCAAAGGAATATCCACCCACTAATCCATCCAGAATTTAGTTCTTTTACCATCTCATAAATCCTACTGTATACTATCTATCAGATTTGGCCATAATCTGCCAACATTTTCCATATTTCTAAATTTAAATCCTTAACAGTACACTCTCTACTATCTTCCAATCCTCTCCTATATTTTCCTTTCAAAACCTGGGAACATAGGCTTTTTGGTGTTGCAAGCAAATTCCATCCAACCCTTCCCAATAGTACATCATTCATCACTCCCAACTCTTAAATCTGCAGCCCCTTTCTCTTTTGGTGAGCATAGAGAGGTATATTTATTTATTGCTAATAATCTTTATTATCATCCATGCATAATCAATGAAACCTTTAAGATGAAGTGGCTAATTATCGCTTCACCTAAGTATGTATCTAGCATCACTCCACATAAAGATACATCACAAGGATGGCGTATGCATTTGATAGCCAACCCAATGTCTATGAACCTAAAAGACCATGAGCTCTTCACATCCGTCATGTTAGAAAATATCTCAACAAGAGATAACTCTTTTGGGGCTCACGTTGCATTATTACATCATGTACAGATAATTACCTTTATTTGATATAGGCCTTGGACATAATAATTATGTTTCTGTAAAAACCCTTAACTAAGTGATGGCGTAAGCCATTTACAGGTTAATGGGCATTTTATCCTCCCTATGAGGTAGTAGATCTCATGAAGAGGTCAAGTTCTATTTCCTAATGTTCATCACCCATATCAAAACTTGAAGTACATGTTGTCACTCATTTAGGTCTCATGAGGCCCTTTCATCATTCATTGGCATTTAACTTCATTTGATATGGGCCTTAAACATAATATTCATTATTAAAACCCTTAGCTGTATGATGGTCTGGGCTGTTCACAAGTTAATGGGCACTTCATCCTCCCTATGAGGTAGTAGATCTCATGAGGAGGTCAAGTTCTTTTCCTTAATGTCCATTACCCATATGAAAACCTGAAGTATATGTCATCACTCTTTAAGTCCTATGAGACTTTTTAATCATTCAATGGTATTTAACTTTATTTGATATAGGTCTTAGATGTAATAATCTTTTTCAAAACCTTTAGCTGTGAAATAGCCTGGGCCGTTTGTAGGTTAATAGGCACTTCATTCTCCTTATGAGATAATGGATCTCTTGAAGAGGTGAAGTTCTTTTTCTATATTCAACTCAAAACCTGAAGTCTATTTATCACCCACATGACATGCATGTCACAACTCTTTTTGAGCACATGAGGCCTTATTACATTATTGATAAATATTCTTGACATTATTAGCAATGTATGGATTTAAACCCATCATAGGTTAATTGTCATAATAAGTGTTTTAGTAGAGATGATTGAATTTTCCTCCAGTTATTCTTAAACTTAAACGCACTCCTCAAAAGATAACTGGTGTGCTACCTTAACAATTCATACAACTAGATCCCTTGGCATTAACCATATAGGGATTTTGATCCCTCACAAATTAAATGTCAATTCTATTTCTCTATGATATAATGGGCATCTAAAGGAGATGAAGTCTTTCATCTTTCATTAAGAAAATGAATAGTTTAAGGGAATTCTAGTTTGTTGAATAGGAATTCTCATTATAACATGTCAATCTAAGCATCACTGAACAACAATGTCCAAAATACATACTAAGGATGCAAAAATAAGGGAAAAGACAAATATGCACGAGAACAAAAAAATAATAAAAGGAAAAAAACAAACATATCTTTAGTTGATAGTGCTTGCATAGATTATCTTTTATTCAAAATGACTTCATTTATCCTCATCCATGTCATCCCTCCTTCACATATCTCCTATAAATGGTGGTTCCTTGTTCCTGATGTAAGGCTAATTTTTTTGTCTCCAAAAAACTTGTTTTATACAAGTTGCATGTATAGAGGTGATACAATACTATGGGGATGCTTCATTTTGAAAATGACTTGATCCCACCTTGATAAAGCTAGTTAAATGGTAAACTATTTTAACTTGGATACAATATGATGTGATCAAATTTCATGTTCATTTATTTGATATAGAGAGGACTAATGCATTCTTTTGTCATACTTAATAATAACAGCCAAAAACGCCACCCTTACATGATTGTCATTTGAGCCCATGTGACATTTCTTTCCCATCCCTTAGTATGTAGAAACCTCAAATATATTTCTTACCTTTTATTTAGGGTACCTTTTGCTTTTCAAGAGCACTCACTCTTCTTAATTAGGGGGGAGCACGTGTACACTCTGACAACTTTTAAAGTCTTCCAGGTTAATCTTGTTGTAAGGTTGCTCTTCTGTTAATGGTTCAAAGTTTGAGCAGTAAAAGAAAGAAAAAAGAAGAAAACAAAAGAAAGAAAAATGAAAATAAAGAAACTTTCTAAGTTGAAAAGCTGAAAGGGCAGCTTAGGCAAAAGTTAGAGCAAAGAAGAAGAAGAAGAAGAAAAATGAGTAGCGAAAGGAAATAGAAAGGAAAAAGAATAGAAAAGAGCTCTCTGAGTTGAAAATCTGTAAGGATGGCTTGGGCAAAAGTTAGAATAAAAAAGAAGAAGAAATAAATAACAATAGAAAAAAATCAAAAGAAAGGTGGGCAAATACTAAGGAACACATGGAAAGAGTTTCCTTTGATTCTTCCTTTGTTTTAAGGCCTTTTGAGTGTACACTTGCTTGACTCTATGTTTGGTTCTTATTACTCTTAGTCATCATGAATATCTACTTTGGTTCTTAGATATCCTTCATCTACTACTTACCTTTTATTCAAGAGTACTCAATCTTCTTGTTTAAGGGAGTATGCATACATTCCTACAATTTTGGAGGCTCTCAAGGTAATTTGGTTATAAGGTTGCATTCTTTTGAATATTTCAAAATATGAAATGTAGGCAAGAAAGAAATAAAAGCCAAGAAACATTTGGAAAAGGCCGAAAAAAGAGAGAAACCAAAGAAATAAAAAAAATAAAAAATAGAAAATGCTCACTAAGTTGAAAACCTGAAAGGGTTGCTTAGTCAAAAGTTAGGAAAAAAAGAAGAAATGAAAAAAAAAACAATCAAAAGAGAGATGAACAAATAAATAAAACATTACAATAGGAATTGGATATTCTTCATCTTCTCTTTACCTTTTGTTTGTACCACATGCCCACATCACAACTAAATAAAATGTCCTTGTGATCTGTCTTAACATATGGCTCTTTAGTGATTGAGAGCTTAGATTATTGCCAAACTTATGGAATTGGAATTGGATAATTTGGATATAGAGAGTAGGCACTAACCATTAAACACTGAGTGGTGAGACTAAACACTATACCTGGTAAGGAAATCATTAGGGCATTGCATTCTTGTTATGCCCTTTTACCTTGATACTAGCTAATTTGAGGTTGGTGACATGATTTAGATAGCAATGCATTGATATATCTATTGATCCTCTATTCTTGTGATTTATACATTGTCATCTATGTTTCAATTCCCAAGACTTCATGACCGAATGTTAACACCTTGCTAGGCTTCTTGAGTTTTGCTAGGAGGTCTTTCCTTAAACATTTAGATCTAAGAAATTCCTCTATTTCAATCTTTTTCCAAGTCCTAATATGGTATGTGAGCCTTTCCCAGTCCTATCACTTCATATCTGGGCTATTACCTCATTCTTTTCCTTTCAGTAAAGGGAACCAAGTTGGAATTTGGGGCTTCTCCTCAATTATATTGCCACGCATCCATTTCTAAGGACCATATTGACATTGTTAATTGAAGTTTGAAAAAATAATGTTTGACTACGCAAGTATTAAAGACGAAGATAAACAAACAAAAAATATTTTTGTACTACATAAATTAAGATAAGCTAAGGAAAGAAAATTGAATATTCAAAATTTAGTTCAAAAACCCTTTCTTTTATCAAGAGCGTAGCACTAAGTTATGCCCAGAGAAAAATTGTATTATGTTGTCAAATTGGGCAAACTTTACTTGTATTGAGATTAGCGTCAATCATACCTCCATATTACTTAATTTGTATTGCAAGCCATTTCACAAATTTGGAATTAAGTTTTCAACCAAATTAAAAGAAGATTCTATTGAGATTATGTCATGCATTGCCTCAGAATGTGCTTTTACTAAGACTGCGACAAATCTGAAAGCTTCTCAACAAGAGTTATAATGGCCTAAAATGATATCATACATGAGCTAGTAAGTGAAGGGGTTCTTAAATAGGACTGAGGCTAAAGCAGGGGCAACATCATTTGTCATCAAGTTGCTCATTACCACTATCATCGCCATTATCATTTCATAATTTCTCTTATCATCTTCATCATTATCTTCATCTCCTTACGATCATTATCGTCCTCATTCTCATAACATTTCATCATATCCATAGTATCTCCTTATGATTACCGTAATCCTCATCTTTATCCTCATTAGCATTTCACTATCTCATCATTGTCATCATTCTTATTTTTAAAAAACTATCATCACCATTATTATACTACATATCCGGGGCACCGCAGGCTTAGTGTCACAACACCATCACCATTATTGTTCATCATCCTCTTTAGGATTTCATCACCATTACCATCATTATTATTAGTATCATCACCTTCATCATGATCATATTCACCATTATCATCATCTCATTATCATGGCCATCATCATCTTCTTCATTACTATTGTTGTCATTTTTATCAGGATTTTATCATCACTACCATCATCAGTGTCATTATTGTATTGCATGTTTGAGTCATCATGTGCTTAGCATCATAGCATCACCCATGAATTCCACATTAAGCTTTATCATCATTGTTGTCATCTATATCTAGGTTTCGTTATCACCACAATCATCAGTGTCATTATCATATTGCATGCTTGGTTCACCGTGTGCTTACTGTCACACCATCACCACCATCATTTATTTCTTCCTCATTAGGAGTTCATCTTCATCAATATTTTCATCATCGTCATATACCTCATTATGTAGGGCATGGCATGCTTAATGCTATACACGACCATCATCATCATAATCATCAATGTCAACATCCTTATTGGCATTACATATCATTATCATAAGCACTACTCCAAGAGCATGACATATTCATTGTTATGGCACCCCTTTAAAGCCTTATATCAGTAGGCACCCTCAAGGATGTTGACAAGTAAAGGATTTGCTAGGATAATGGCAGTAGTTGCTGCCTTAAGTCATAGAGAATGACTTTGTTTGTTGTGGTATACATATTAAGGTCCCTGCTGGTTGTGGATATATGTGATTTGTGGACTGTGTATACATTATTTGATTATCGAGGAGTGGTGAATCATTGTGGAATTGAAAGATATAATGGTTTGCCTGAGAAATAGATGCGTAGATTCAGAGGTGGAGGTAATCAGACCCATCATCTGATTTGGGAATGGATGAAATGATTTCCTAGATGTGTGATATTGAGATTCTAGGTATCGTGACTAACCTAGATATTGGGTGAGAAACCCTAGGTGGTATGATGTTACATGTAGTGATGTCATACTGAGCTTGTGTGTTTAAAGTCCTTAAGACCTAGGGGCTGATATGCCTTAGGCTGGCAGGGATTTTTGAGTTTATGCTGGAGTGGATGATACTCCGTGGATTTGAGGGAAGTGATTTCCCAGTTCAACTGACGTTGAGGTTTACGAGATGAACTGTTATCCAAGGATCAGACTCAATAGTCAAGCTGGTTCTTAGGAAGTTGATATGACTTATATGGTCTGTGGTGCCAGAGCATGGTACTAGAATTGAATTGAAATGTGTATCAGGTATCCTGAGGTTGCTAGTGTTCATCTAGCATAGGAAAAAGTGATTATGTGGAGAATTTGAATTTGAAAGACTTACCTACGAGGATTCGGAGTGGAGAAGGCAACCTACGGGGAGTTCTGATCGGAGAGGGCTACCTACGGTGACACCTGATCGGTTAGGCTATATGTGAGTCCTGGGTGAAATGTGAGTAACCCAGCTGCCCGCCAGGCTCAGTGTAAGGGCCGGCCAGCGGAGCCCTGGTATGTAGTTGACCAGGGGGGTGGGCACTCTAAAGGGGTGTGACAATTAAGAAAAATTGTGACAGCCGCCGTGACGACAAACCCTAGTGTGTAGCTACCGTGACGACGAACCTTAGTATGCACTCGCCATGACGTTGAATTGTAGAATAGAGCTCTGGGAACGTTGGGAGTATGGGATCTCAACGAAGTGCTTGTTGTGGCTTTGAATGATTCAAGTGGAATCGGGCCAAGGTCTGGCACAAATGAATATAGGTTGTGAATGTTGTCAGTTGTGGTGGGAGATTCCTATGGGACTTCTGTTAAATCAACTTGACATTGTGAAAGCAAAAATGAGGAGAAAGACCTCAGAGTGTGCAGCGGAAGCGTGTGAATGTGATGCGTTTGGAAGCTGCCCTGGGCAGAAGTTCGAATTTATAGTAAGTGTGATTTATGATGTAGACAAGTATTGGTGATGGATATACTTGGTTCCAGCTTGATGAGATTGTGCATTGTGAGTCCGCCTGTTCTCCTTTGCGAGGGAGTTATGGTGCCGTTGGTCGGATTGCCGGTTGAGGCTGCCGACGGAGCCGTCTGGTAGGGTTGCCGATCGAGGCTACCGGCGGGGTGGGTGTGATATTTGTGAACAAGCTGGGATTGAGGTGTGTCGTAGCAGAGCAGAGCTAGTTTAGCTGATGGCGAATTCGACTACATGATCGGGGATTCTTGTTTGTGAGGGCAATTACCCCGACATGGCCAGCCTGGCTAGCCACCATGTTGGTTGCGCTGGTGTTGACCTGAGGCCAAAAGGCGGTGTGTAAAATTAGATTATGCAATGTACGTTTGGAAGTGGATTTTCTTGTGAGTCTTGGGTGAAAGGTGAGTAACCCAGCTGCCTGCCAGTCCCGGTCAGGGGACGGCCATCGCAGCCCTGGTACGTAGTTGACCAGGGGGGTGGGCACTCTGAAGGGGTGTGACAATAATATTGCGTTGATACCCAAAAGTCCCGGTTACCACTAGCGGAGTCACTGGTGGGTGTACGGGTGAGGGCGACACCGTGAAAGTTGATACGGTGAAGTAATATTGTGTTGTGAGACCCAAAAGTCCCGGTTACCACTAGCGGAGTCACTGGTGGGTGTACGGGTGAGGGAAAGGTTGTGGATGTGAATACAACGGAAGAGTTTGTGTATACAGCTAAGGCCGTCGTTTGATGTATTGAGGTTGTGGTGTTTTGGGGTTACTCCTAGAAGGGGTAACTAGTTTGAGTTAAGCAGAATGGTGGCCTATGACGCCCAACTGCCAAGATCTTATGATATGGCTCATGAGTTAGAGCCTCCAGATATTGAGATGCATTAGCCACTCATGAATTGGGGAGCTTGCGACGATTTTGGTTATGTTATGATGGTTTTGTGGCAACCGTATGTGGAAGCGATTGCATCAGTTTGGAAAAATGTATGGTGATTGGGTTTGTGTGGCAATCGTGAAATGGGCCGATTGCGGTTTTATGGCAACGATGTTGCATTTGTCTTCGTGCCGAAGATATGGCGCTATTACTAGTAAGGGGTGATAGCAAGATTGTATGGTGGTTATGAGAATCCCGAGTATTTGTATGAGCAACCGTGCATGACACATTAGTTAGTTTAAGATTCTTCTAAGAATCAGATTTGTGGTGCACTGGTTGTCTGTGTGGTCTAGAAGGGACCATCCAATGTGAAGTGAATTGTGAAACGGAAGCTGTCATGAAGAAGCATCTGTAGTTTGTGGATTAAGTGGTGTGACAAATTTCGAGGACGAAATTTATTGAACGGGGGGAGAAATGTAATACCCCGAATTTTGAGACTCGAGGCTAGAGAATAAGCCTGAGATTAGTGGATTGCTAAGCCCCGGTTTAGCAAGATCCCAAATTGGGATTAGGAGTTAATGGCTACAAAAGTGGACGTGGTTAGTGATTAATGAACCTTTTTAGAGAAAATAAAGTGGATTGTAGTCGCTTGTGTTATGAGCAACGCTAAAACCCTATATTTGAGTTCAATTGTGGATTAACATCCAAATTGACTTAGAATAGAGGGAAGAATTGAATGGGGTATTGTGATGGAAATGGTGTCTTGTTGTGGTATTTAATCATTGGAATTGATTTAAATTGGATTGGACACATTGGTTGCAAAACTAGAAATGTTGTCCAGTGTGAATTCTGTCTGGGCAGTATTCTCGTGTGGACGTTTTTAATAGGCAAATGATGTCAGAAAATTATGAAACTTTCCAGTATTAACGTTCACATCCAAAGCTTCAAAATGGACATATAATTTGTGCCATTTCATGTTGGGAACTAGGAGATATGACTGTCCAAAGTTTGAGGTCGAAAATGGACTCTGTTTTGGGGCAGTGATGACATTTGTGTAATTCTGGATTTTTGTGGTGATTTCTAGTATTGGTAAATATTTTTCCTATATATAGGACTTAAATAGCTTTCATTTGGCCTTGGAATCACCTCATTTCTATTTTTATAGAATTAGTTATGATTTTTCAAAGATTGGGCAGAAAATCTGCCAGAAAATCCGAAAATGCCAATTTTGGGAATTATGACATCATCAAAAGGCAAGATGACATAAGCATGGAATTAAAACATCTTCTCATCATCTTCAGCTGCTCATTCACGCACAGCACCTGAACATAGTGTGAGAAAGTTGAGAGAGTTTAGAGAGAGAAAGAGAAGAAAAATCACAAGGTAAGCCGATTTCTCCGACGATTTCGCTCCTAGCGCGTATAACTCCGACTCTAAACTACTCCTCTTTATTCTTTAAGGTTTGGAAAGCTCAATTTTGGTGTTTTGAAAGTTAGGGTTTTCAGCCATCTTTGAGAAAAGCTAGAAGGAGGTTGAGGTAACTTCCAAACTCTTGTATATTGACTATTCTAGCTGCTGTGGGCAATTTAATCGGTGAAATTTTGCCGGATTGCCTTTGGTTTTAATTTAGGGAAATGGGTTGTAGGGGCTGTTATGCTGCCCAAATTGATACTAAATGGTAGTTGTAACCTAATGGAATAGTCAATAAAGTGGTTAGGAGTGGAAAGAAACGTGTTTATGGAGCCGAAACCGAAAAACCCTGATTTTCCCTAGAAAACCCATATATTTCGGTCTGGGCTATAAATGGGTCTTAGAGTTGGATTTTCAATGATTTGATGATTCCATTGAGTTCAGGAGGGAAAATTAGGTGGGGTTACAGTTGGGCACTTTTTCGGAAAAGGCCGAGAAAGCATAATTACGGAAACGCCCCTAAAACCCTAAAAGTAGGGCTGCCAAGGGCAATTTCATAATTTGACATTGAATTTGATAATTGCGAGTCCGGAAATGGATTCCTTGGGCGAAAATATGTCAGAATAGCCCATGTCAAAATTTCGGGAAAAGTACAGCCAGACTGGGTACGGTGGGGCCGGACCGGGTCCCCGGGGGCATTTTAGCAAATTTTCAATATAGCTTCATATGACCCTCAGAAACACTATGGAAGTTCTAAATAGTACATTTGACATTGTAGGATCGAATGTGAAGCCCCGAGTTACTGGCACGCAAATCGAGGAGAAAAGACTGGAGGTAGGGAACTTATCTCTCCTGCATGCTCTGATAACTGGATTAATGTGTTGATGCATGTTATTGCTTTGCTTGATTATGTGGAACATGCATGAATGATTTGAAGCTATGTTTCAATATATGCTATGGCCATATGTGTATCGTTCGAAGCATTGAGCTTATAGATTTGTCATTATATGTGTGCATGAGTTATGTGATGCAAGCATGTCATGCATTAAACACTTATCTTGCCTGCATATTGATAATGTTTCCCTACTGAGATTCTCTCGAATCTCACCCTCCCTTACCAACAATTTAGACAGGGCAAGTGGCTCGTGGAGGGAGCGGCAGGTCTCATTCGAGATGAGATTGTGTAATCCCCATTTGAAGAATTGTAATGGGCAATTGTGCCCTGTATATCTTTAGCGAAGGTATGTACCCGAGATTGCCGGGATGATTATGTTGTGCACTCTGATATTTATATGAATGTGATTTATCTTCGTGTAGTAATTGTATTCGAAATGTGAATATGAGACCAAGTTTATAAATGATTTCGAAAGGTATTTTTGAAAACCCCGTCTGGTAGATGGGTTTGTAAAAGGTAGTTTTGTCTCTTATTGGTCTCTATTTCACTTTAAATCGTGTATTTCAGATATAATTACGGCAGGGGGTTACAGTTGAGGTTAAGGATTGTTAAGAAAATTAGGATGTTGAGAATAATAGTTATAGAAGAAATTGAGTTTTTAGGAGTTGAATTGTATAACTTATTTATTTTATTGTTGCTTATGTTTGATGGGTATCTACATTGATAATGTAGAGCTTTCTTATGATTGATGATTGCTTGTGCTTTGCTTCTCAAGTTAAGGTTAAGCTTTGAGTTGAAGTAACTGAGGTTAATTTATTCTATATGAATGTTTTGGGCTATAAGGTATTTTTCTAAACGTTACTTTTATATATATTACTTGTATGTGTTTTAGAAAGATCATGTATATGTTTGAATATGAACTTAGTTTAGCAAAGCAGTGTATTTTCCAACTTTACGTATGGTTTGAGATTATGATTGATAATTGTTTTTTATTGTGATGGTTATTATTGTTGTGATGAATGATGTATATGAAATGGTAGTTGTAACCCCTTCCGTAGATATATCCAAAATATGCGATTAAAATGAGTTAGAGACCAACAATTAGCAAAACTCATTTTCAAACCCATCTACATGATAGGGTTTTCACAAATACTTTTTGAAATCCAAACAACCTGGTCTTATATTCACATTTCGAATATAATTACACACAGCACAGCCAATCACATTTATATATCAGAGCACACAATATAATTCCTGGCCAACCCTGGGTTCATACCTTTACTAAGAATTTATAAATGCCCATTAACGGGATTACGCAATATCATTTCAAATACACATCGAAATATACATCCCAAATACATATCCAAAATATATACAATAATCCTAATTAACATTGATAACCAACTATCAAATCAAATATCCATAAGGGGTCTTTGCCACCCCTGGTTACTTGTCCCCTCCTTGAGCCTCTTGCCCTGTCTAAGTTATTAGTAGGGGAGGGTGAGATTCAAGAGAATCTCAATAGGGAAACAATACTAATATGCATGCAAGATAAGTGTTTAATGTAATATCCTGAATTGTAATCAAGGATTAGTAACTTCAAATGATGTAATTAATGTTAATTAAGCATATTTGAAGTATATATATATATGGTGCAATGTGATATAAAGATGATTAGTGAGGATTTAGTGAGTATTGTGATAATCAGGGGCGAAACGGTAAATTTACAGATCGATTGGTCAGATATTGGAGAGGAAACTCTTTAGTAATCATGATCAATGGTTGAGATTGAAAGAACATGAGGTGGAATTTGATGCATGCAAGCTTATGTGAAATCATAGTGGGAGGAATGAGATGATGACAAGTGGCTAAATAAGGACCCTTGGATGGAAGTCAAACTTTCAAACCATTTTCTCTTCCCTCTCTCCCTCCCTAGTCGGTTTGTGTGTGTGTGGAACCCAAGAGAAGTGATCATCACTTTCACCAAATCATTTTCTCTCTCCATTTTCTCCATTTCCGGCGAGCAAGCAAGAAAGAGAAAGGAAGGGTTTAAAATTTATGAAGGTAAATGACTTCACAAGCCTAGACACTTTTCATTGATGTTGTGCTAGTGGTCAAGAGCTTTCTTTCCATGTTTTCAGACTTGTGATTGGTGGTGTGTGGCAAATTGAGGGAATTTGGAAGTTGAGGAATCAAAGTTCTAAATTCAGCAAGTGAAAGAGGTGAGTTTTTGATGAAGTTTGATGTAAATGTTATGACCATTGGTTTAGTTTTGTGAATTCTGGATTTATGCCCTGATTTCTTGAGATTTGAGAAGATATGAATTGAGTAGTATTTGGTGGTATAGTAGATGTCAAATGGTACATAGATGTCATTGGTTTGGGTTTGGATTTGTGGAGAGGAAGTTGGCCATATGTGTCTTGGAGTGGTTGGTGAATGAGAGATGAGAATTTTGTTGTTTGAGTGGAAATTTGGGTGTTTTGTGATTACCAATAGGTTCTTTGCATTAAAACAAGTGAGAATGAGTTATGGTATGAGTTTTAGGACCATTGGTAGTCAATTGGTAAATTCTGGAAACTCTTATCAGTTGCTGCGTTTTTGGGCATCTGATAGGCATTACTCGAGTGAGAGAGGAACTCACTCGAGCATGATGCAAGTTTCTGGGTATTTTGTGAAGGTCTTCGGGCAGAAAGCACGAGCATGCTCGAGTGAGCATGGTCATGCTCGAGTGAAACATGAACATGCTCGAGTGAACATGGGCATGCTCGAGTGAGCATGCATTTTGGTGCTGCGGGTGAGCGTCTCAGGTGATCACTCGTGGGTGGATTGTCAAGAGTGAGCGTGGCACTCGCGAGTATTGAGGGATCACTCGAGCACTAGGGTTGTGCTCGAGTGTGTTTGAGGTTTGGAGGGAAGGGTCACTCTCGGGTTGTCACTCGCTGAGTCTCACTTCCTGGTGCTCGGGTGCACCTAGAGGCTCTGCTCGAGCACAGCCTCTTGTGCTCGAGTGAGAGTATAGGATTGTCGCGGGGGTTGCTCTCGGGCAAGCACCTCCTGTGTCTCACTCGCAAGTGCTCGAGTGAAATCGGGGGGTCATGCTCGAGCACGGTCTTCTGTGCTCGAGTGAAGGGACCAAAAATCAGTGTTTAGCTTTCTAAAGAAGGATCTTTGGGGATAGTTATCCCAACCCTTTAGGCATATGTTTAGGCATTTAATGGCCATCCAAAGAGTCCAAATGAATACCAATTTAGAGTGTTATTGAAGTAAGAACTTGGAAAAGGAAATTAACCAAATGTCCCTATTTTGATTATAGGATTTGACATCTGCTATCCTCGTGAGCCCATTGTGCCAGCGACCATCAAGAAAGGATCAGGTAGTGACTTTTCTTTCGTACCATATGTGATGCATTGTATGTGTGTAATATCATTGATGTGTGATAAGTTCATATGTTGCGACTTATGTGGATATGTGCAAGCACCGTCAGTCCAATAGTCCCTGAGTAGCTAACAACAGATCGGGTAAGGGTTGTGAGCCTTCCCGGCGGAGAAAGGGGATGAGGATGAGGTGTGACTATGTGACATGAGGGCCGAAAGGCTGATTATGAGCCGAAGGGCTATTTGTGAGGCCGACGGGCCATTTGTGGAAGCCGGATAGCTATGTGAGCTATAAGGCTATGTTTATACACTGCCACACCAATAGCCCTTAGTAGCTAACAACGGTTTGGGTTAGGACGGTGTGCCTTCCCGGCAGAGAAAGGGGATGAGGGTGGAGTGTGAGTGTGCTGCTGTATAATGATTTACTTACATGCTGTGTGCTTATATGTGGTATAAATGTTTAGTTACTACTGGGATTCTTTTGAATTTCATTCTTTCCTTTGAACTAACCTTTCAGACAGGGCAAGTGGCTCTAAGGAGAAGTGAACGACCCGGAGCGGTTAGAGCTTCCTAGGGACATTAGTATGGTTTTTGTTGGTTATTCATTTTGGATAGGGATTACTGTATAACACTTTGAGATGTAAATAGCTTGAAACTTGGTTTTGTAATCCCCTACTCAGGATTTGAAACTCTATGTATATATAGATGAACCCGGGGGTTGCTGGGGTTTAAATTACGAACTCTGATATATATGAATGTAAGTTAACTGCACAGGTGATTATATTCGGTAATTGAAAACGAGACCGGGATAGGAAAGGAGTTTTGAAAATTTTGTAAGTTCCTACTGTTTGGTAGGTGATTTAATAAGTTTTAAACTATCTGACGGTCTCAAACCCCTTTTTACTATGCGTTATCGAATCTTAATTACGTTAATTAAGGCAGGGGGTTACATTTAATGTATCACATGCTTGCATTACATAACTCATGCTCACACAATGACATATATGCAAGCACAATGTTTCAAACAACATACTTATGGCCATAGCATAAATAGAAACAGAGATTCAATCATTCATATATGTTTCACATAATCAAGCAAAGCAATAACATGCATCAATACACCAACGCAAATATCAAGTACATGCAGGAGAGGTAAGTTCCATACCTTAACCCTTTTACTCCTCGAAACGTGTGCCTCGTAAAGCGTGCCAACGACTGGGCTCACAACTTGGTCCTACAATTCCAAATATGCAATTTAGACACTTCCATAGAGTTTCTAACAGATATAGGAGCCTATTATGAAAATTTACTAAAATGCTCCCGGGGACCCGACCCCGCCTCACCATACCCAGTCCGATTGTACTTTTCGTAAAATTTTGACATGGGCTATTCTGACATATTTTTGCCCAAGGAATCCATTTTTGAACTCAAAATTATCAAATTTAATGTCAAATTACAAAATTACCCTTGACAACCCCACTTTAAGGGTTTTAGGGGTGTTTTCGTAATTATGCTTTTTCGGCCTTTTCCAAAAAAGTGCCCAACTACAACCCCCACCTATGTTTCCCTCCTGAACTCAATGAAACCATCAAATCATTGAAAATACAACTCTAAGGCCCATTTCTAGAGCCATCCGAAACTTATAGGAACTCCAAGAAAATTGAGGTTTTTGAAATCCGACTCCGCAGATGTGTTCCTTTATACTCCTTTATTAACTATTCCATTAGGTTACAACTACCATTTAGTACCAATTTAGGTAGAAAAACCCCTAAGGAAAACCATTTTCAAAAATTACAAACAAAGACAATCCGACAAAATTTCACCAAATAAATTATCCACAACAGCCAGAATAGTCAATATACAAGAGTTTGGAAGTTACCTCAAACTCCCTTTAGCTCTTCCCTTCTTATGGCTGAACCCTAGCCTTTGTAACATCAAAATTCTAGCTTCCAGCCTCTTAAATCACATAAAAGAGGAGCTTAGGAGAAGAGTTATACACGTTAGGAACAAATTCACCGAAGAAATCGACCTACCTTATGAGTTTCACTGGTAGAAAAAGGGCTTTTTAGACTGGTTAAATTTGACATTTTAGACTGCTTTGGATCCAGTCTTGATACAGCCGGTCTTAAAAGTATGTCACTTTTGAGACCGGTTTTGTAACCGGTCTTAAAAGTCTCACTTTTAAGATCGGTTGTATTAATAACTGGTCTAAAAGTAACAATTTTAAGACCAGTTTTCATTAGCACCGGTCTTAAAAGAACTATTTTGTAAAGCGATTTATATAACATTTTTAAAACCTGTTATAATTAGAACCAGTCTTAAAAGTTATTTTAAGACGGGTTTCATATATAACTGGTCTTAAAAAGTTTAATTTCAAGACCTGTTGTACATAAAACCGGTCTTAAAAATTTAATGTTAAGACCGGTTATAATTATAACGGGTCTTAAAAGTGTTATATTTTTTTTAATTGTTTGTGAATAGGTTAGTTACCAGAACGCATCCTTGGATTGCTACCTCCAATGCCATACTTATTAAGTGTCATATGGTGTTCAGTTTGCTTCCACTTACCATGTCATTTTGCTTTAACCTTCCACTTACCATTTTCTTTTGCTTTAACCTTCTCATTAAATTGGGAACTTGTAACATGTCATATATCCTCATGTATAATGTTTTGTTTAAAACCATCATATATATATATATTCATAAATGAATTCAACCATGTCATATCATGCAACCAACAAGTCAATTCATCAAAATATACAAAAACCATATTAAAACCAACAAACATGTCAAATCATGAAACCAACAATATTTGCAACCAACCAACATGTCAATTCATCAATACATACAAAAAAATTCCTCAATTTTACAAGAACTCACTGTTGTAAAATTTTATAAATGAATTCAGCACAACAATTATGAATGTGCTCAATATCTTTTTCTGGAAAGAGGTCAGCAAGTTTAAACATCTGAAACACCAAAGCCAGGAGAAATATTAACTTCACTTAAAAAAAATAAAAGTAATACAAAATTTTTGAAATATATATACGTTTACCTCTTCAGTAAGTTCTATCGTGCCTAGGGTAATAATATTATACATTTACCATTGGTTCTTCTAGTTCTCTTTATTACTTCTTTCTAGACACCATTTCCCTTTTCCTTTGGATCTAAGTTACATTTTATGTCATTTCGACTCAACCTAAAGGAATTGAGTACTTTCTTTCAACTAATTCGCACCGAAATTAATATTCTATTTTGAGTACGGTTTCTAAAAGTCATTTTGTTTCTTAAGAATTCTTGGAAGTCTTACTAAATTAGACATAGTAGTCTACTTTATTCAGGCTTATTCTCAAGCCTCTAGTCCCAAAATTTGGGGTATTACAGCGAGGGGAATAAATATTAAAAAGGCTACTCAACGACTCGTGAAACTAGGTCGAGTTGACTCTGGGTCACCTTTAAACTGGATTTGCATGTTAAACAGACTGGTTAACGGCCGCTCGCCGATTTCCTATCCGAATCAGCTGGTTTGGTCCAGGTTTCATAATCTTGCATATAGCAAAGATAACAAATGTGGTATAATGGAGAGGGTGTCCTAGCTCCAAGACTAAGAGTGTGTTGGGTAACAGTAAAATAACACTTTTTGAACCTTAAACCATGATTTTGCTAAAAGGCACCCAAACAACCTAAATTTTTATAGAAGCAATTCTCCACATGAAACCATGGTTTTTGGGAAGCCAAATTCTTTCCCTTTCCAGAAGCTATCTTCTAAAATATATTCTCCAAAATCATTTTTTCACTTTTTCTACAAAAGCTAACCTAAACACATTCTTAGGGTGTGTTTGGATTAGCTTTTAGAGAATAGTTTATAGAGGAAAAATGATAAAAGTGACTTTCTAGAATAGATTTTGGGGAATAGCTTAACCCAAACCATAGTTTTAAGGTTTTAAAGCTATTTTGGATTTCCTATGAGTGTTTGGCTACTTAACTTTTACAACCATGGTTTGAATGAAAACCATGGTTTTAAAAGTGATTCCAAACACACTAAAGGTAGCACTCATTTCAATATAATGATCCATCAATTTTCAAACCACATGAGTGAAAAGTCATGGCTTCTTGAATGTACTCCCTCCTGTACTTATTATAATAAGAAGACATGTTCTAGATGGTATTTTTAACCCTTTTTATAAGAAACTTTGATAGTTTAAATTAAGGTTTTGAAAGCCAAATTAGAATGAATGGTCTAGCAAATTCCGCCATTGGCGGTTTAGTGTAACAGCTAGGTTGTGCACTTAATTGAACCATTTGATAGTTGATCTAGATTAGGTAGCTCAGAATTGGATGTTAAGCCAGAATCTGGCGTTAAGATGAAACCTAAAGTCTACATGAACTGAACGAGTAAAAATTACTGCTGTATTTTGTTGTCGAAACATGTAGATAAGAAGTTGTTGAAAAATGTTACCAAAAGAAAAAAAGAAGTTGGGGAAAAAAGGGGGTAGAGAAAAAGAAGATGAAAATGGAAGAGGAACGAAGAAGAAAGGAAGAGGAGAATGGCTTTACCAATTTGGTGATTTATGTCTTCCATTGTTGAATATCACCATCCTTCACCTAGAAAATCTTCTCCTCCCCATTATTCCTGATTTCAAATATGAAAAGAAGGTAGAGATGGGCAAAGAAAAATGAAAAGTCATGATTGAGAATAGAGCCAGTAAATTGGGCTGAGCCCATCTGATTAGCTTGTTTAAGCCTAAGCCTGTCAATGACTTAGCTTATGATTTAGAAGCTCCATAAGGAGTTGGTGTAATATCCCAAATTTGGGGATTAGTGGTTTGAGAATAAGCCTGAATCAAGTAGACTACTAAGCCCTAGTTTAGCAAGAGTCCTAGGAATGTAAACTTTGCTACCAATGTATTTTTCCTGCATGACAGTCTAGTTGTGTGATATTTTTAAATAGGAAAATGATGTCTAATGCCATGGTATTTTTTAGAATGAAAGTAGATTTATAAAGCTTTAATTTAATAGGTTATATAAGTCATTTGGAGTTATACATAAATAGTTATATATTTTTGAATTTAGCCCAATAGAACTAGAGAGTTTTTGTGGCAACGTCCAAAAACTAAAATTCTGGGAATCTTGAGTTTCCAGTTGGCTAAGAGCTATTTTTTTTCTTAAAAGCAGACTTAATAAAGGTCACATAACCTTTAGAACCACACCAATTGGATCTCTATAAATATGATATGAATTTTCAAAGTTTGATGAAAATTTTGTCAGCATGTACGAAAATCACAAAAATGTATGGGCAAAATAGTCATTTTGCTAGGTTTAATCCAAAGCCCATAATTTTCCCTTTCTCATGTGTTCATAAACGTCCAAAAGGCAATGGACAAATGGGAAAATTAATACTTAGCTCTAGTTTAATCAAAAGGGAGCAATTGTGACCATACAAAGTATGGTTGAAAAGTTAAAAAGTAAAGTAAGTATTAAAGAGCCATTTCACATTAGTTTCAAAAAGATGGATGAAGATAAATTATGACGCACATTTGGCTCCTTCAACAGCCACCTTTTATATCCAACAAGAGAGAGAAAAGAGGAAATAAATGTTTACACATAAATGATGACTTTTGGAAGTCATAAAAGCCATATGGAAAAAGGAAACAGGAAAGGCAAGTGACATGTGATAAATAGCAATTGAATATTATTATTTGAGGAGGCAAAGTTGTGATATTTAAATGGATCATTGTCATCCCCCAAAAGGCTATGATTTTTGTCTAACATGAGGCAAGAAAGAGAACATGAACATTGAACATAAATGGTGCCTTTTGGAAGCATTTTGAGCCAAGTAAAAATGATGAAAAAAAGTCAACAATTGTGGCTAAGACTTAAAGGAAGCAAGAAGAGAGAACTGATCAAGATAAATCCCTCCTTTTTTTAATGTCATTTTTTATCAAGAGAGGAGGAGATAAGGAAGGAATGAATCTCTAATTAACTAACCCATCCATAGTCAATTAACCAAGCCACCTTTTTAATGAGACAATGGAAAGTGGACACATCACCTTTTCTTATCTCTTTAGGTGTATTTTCGGCCAAGTATCCCAAATAGATGAAGACCAATATTAAAACACAATATCATACACACACTCTCTCTCTCTCTCTCATATTTCATCCAAGCAAGCTATAGGAAAGAGAGAAGAAGTGTTGAAGAAGAAAAGTTTAAGCTGAGAGCTTCTAGCTTGATTTTGACCTTGTAAACTACTTCTATGGCTCAACTACTCTTCATAAACATTGTTCCCCTTGATGAGAGTTTCATTTCTATGGTTTTAGAATTTTAAGAGTAGGTGTTTTAAGTCTTCTAGCAAGAGCCAAAGGTGGAGAATTAAAGGAAGAGCTGAAGAAATAGCAAGAGGTAAGCAAGAGGTTCTTTTTGACCTATGTATTGTGTCGCTTGGTGGAATTTTTGGGGCTTTTTTGAGCTGCCCTAATTTCAGCCAAATAGTGAATTTAAGGTTTCATGATGCTTTGCTTATATACTTATGGTTATATGATGTTTCGGAAGCATATGAACCTAGTATATTAAATAAATTGTAAATTTGTGAATTATTGTTGTGAAACCCTAACTTTCGATCAGAATAGGGCATATAGAAGGAATAAGATTTTTCCAAATTTGAGGTTTCCAATGGATTTCTTGGGAAAAAATTGTGTGGGAATATGGGTGTTCATGATTTTTGGAAATTTGTATCAAAATATGGAATTTATTGAAGTTCAAAGTAAATGTTGTTTGATTGTTTCACTGGAGGCAGTATTAGTGTGCAATGAAATTCATTGGTTAAACCAAGTCCAAATATTATAAAATTTGTCAAGATTAAAGTAGACATGTAGAGCTTTAATTTGGTGGGTTGAACATGATTTTTGGATGAGTAGATTAGAGATATATTTTGCCAAGTTGTTCCCTGTTGCAATCTGTAACAAGGAAAGTTTGGAGAATTTTTGGGAAAAATGTCATAATATTGACCAGCCTTGGGTATTTTTTTTTTATGAAAATACACTTTAAGAGCTTCACTTAGGCTTTGGAACCAGCCAATTGGTGGGTAGACATGTAAATTGGTGAAACCAAGTCCATTATGAAATTTGTCAAGATTAAAGTAGACATGTAGAGCTTTAATTTGGTGGGTAGAACATGATTTTTTGATGAGTAGATTAAGAGTTATGATTTTGCAAAGTTGTGCCCTGTTTCTAGAATGCAATCTGTAACAGGGAAAGTTTGGAGAATTTTTGGGAAAAATGTGATAATAGCGACCAGCCTTGGATATTTTTTCATGAAAATACACTTTAAGAGCTTCACTTAGGATTTAGAACTAGCCAATTTGGAGTTTTCTAGAATTAATAATGATTTTCCAAAATCGACTGAAAATCTGGTAGTTTTCTAGAGCACTGTAAAACTGCACTGTGCAGAGTTGTACTATGTAAAAATTGCTGAAACTATGCTAGATAACTAACAAATTGTGATTAAAGGCAATAATAGTTCATGTAATAACCAGTTAATTATAACTTAATTTATAGGAATTTGCAATAGCCTGAGCCGGAACCAAGATTTTGAACAGACAAGTAGAATAGGAAAGGGCAATTACTGGTAGTAACTCTGTCTTTCATACACTATGTGAATATTTATATGCTTTATGTATGTCATCTTCTATAATATGATCATTGTATTGCCAAGTAGGGCATTGTGCGAGTAGACACATTCATAGAAGTTTATGGATAGTGGGGAAGTAGCCCCAACTCATATACACATGTCGTGTTGTTTGTGTTATTGGTATGTTGCATTACATGGTGTATGACATTTATTGTCACATTTTATATGACTGATTGCAAGTTACTACTGAGATTCTTTCGAATCTCACCCTTTCTATGAATATATAAAGTTTTCAGCAATAGGCAAGGGCTCAATGGGCAAAGGTGTACTTACCGACAACTGATGATTCCTGTGCGGATCAATCAAAACTGTTGGTTATCTGAAGACCTTTTATTTATTTTAAGGTTTGTAAGTATTATGTATCAGACGCTGCGGGGGAAACCTATAATGTAATCAAGTACTCTATATAAATATATCAGTATATCTACACTATTCATGTGTTACTCACCTAACTGTGCTCAAGTACTCTGAAAAATGTGGAAATAAGTTGAGGGCCTTACAATTGGGCCTAAAACGGCTAGCCCTATAGGGCCACGGGCTTAAATGGGTCGGCCCGTTTAAGGCCGCCAATTTTTTTAAACATATTGTATTAAATGATTATAAGTTGACTTTTGCTTTGGAAAAAATGATTTTTTACAATTGGAAATGTTTTTTAAATCATATAGTGTTGCCATTTCAGTGTTTTAAATGAAAAAAAAAATTGATTATATTTTTATTAAAAACCAAGAGAGTTTGTTGATGACATTATAGTTAGTTAAAAGTCTTCTAATTGATTTTTTTAAAAACAATTACTCAAATTTTAAGAATCTTTCATTTAGTTCTTAATATTTCCCTAAAGAAATATTTCCCTAAAGCAAAACGGAGGCATCTTCCCGTCTTCGTTCCACCACTGCATTCCTCCCATGTAGTTCTCTTCTTTGCTTTCAACACTTCCTACTTTCACCTATCTAAGTTATTGGTAGGGGAAGGTGAGATTCAAGAGAATCTCAGTAGGAAATAGATACCATAATGCATGCATAATATATGCTATGTGTGTGACATGTTAGCTTTAACTAGATGCATGCCCTATAAAGACATTTCTGCATGCTCAATGTTTCATATAACATAACTATGGCCACAGCAAAATAACAGAAACAGAGCTTCATTTATTAAATTTGCTCTACACAATCAAGTAAAGCAATCGCATACATCACTACACAAGCAAGTATTTCAAATACATGCAAATAAGGTAAGTTCCCTACTAGATTACCCTTCCCTTGACGGATTGTCGGTCCGATATTCTGTATCCGGCTTGGGCTACTGTCCGATTCTAAAATCCCAAATGTACAAGAATAAGGTTAAACCCCATTCATGTACCATTTTAGACACTTCCATAATATTTTTGGTGGTTATATTAGTCTATATTGAAAGATTACTACAATGCCCCTGGGACTGGCCCCACATTACCAGGTCGACCGTACTTTTCCCAAAATTTTGACTTGGGCTATTCTGATATATTTTTTACCAAGGAATCCATTTCTTGCCTCAAAACAATCAAATTCACTACCAAAAGACAAAAAGCCCTTGGCATCCCCTAATTTAGGGTTTCAAGAGCGTTTTGATCATTTTGCTTCTTAGGGCTTTTTCTAAAAAAGTAGTTGACTATAACCCCACTTAATTTTTCCTTCTAAACACAATGGAATAATCAATTTCATGAAAATCTAGCTCCTCACCCTTTAATTAATCTTGGCCAAAACTTAGGATTCTCCAGAGAAAGTTAGGGTTTTTTCAATTCTGACTCCACAGACATGCTCCTTTCTGCTCCTAATTATTTTATTAACAATGTAATTACATCCTAACCATGATTTTGACTAGATTTGGGTAGCATAACGGCTAGGGTCCATCATTCTCCCAAATTTACAAATCAAAAAAATCAACCACATATTCATCGATTAAACCAACCACATCTACAACAATAATAATAATTTGAAGTTAAGGAAGTTACCTTTGCTTTCTTCTAGCTCTTCCCTTCTTGGCTGAACCCTAACTCCCAAAAACCCCAAAGATTTGCTTCAAGAACACCTTAAAGCATGTAGAGAGGAAGCTTAGGAGAAGAATTACTCAAGTTAGAAGCTAAATCACCAAAGAAATCAACTTACCTTGCAACTTTTGCTCTTCCTTCTTTCAAGAAATCAAAACTCTCTCTCTCTCTCTCTCTCTTGCTCACAATGGCTGTTGGTTTAGAGGAAAGAGATGAGGGGAAATAGCTTTATAAAATATCCCATTTGTACACTAATTAATTAATTACACAATAATCCAAAATGTTGACTTTTGTGAACACTTTTAACTAAATCTTATCTACATGAAATGTGGTCATAAAGCCCAATTGGTGTGTAACTAATTCTTTCCTTCTCTTGTCAGCCATAATCACGTCCAAGCCCATAAAAGAAGGAAAAATAAGCTGATATGAATTTATCTCATAATTACAACACTTGCCATCGCATTTTATTTCATTTTTGGATTTAATGACAATTCTGGCAGATTTTTTGCCCAAACTTTGAAAAATCATATCTTTATTTGTAGACATCAAATTAGAGTGATTCTAAAGGGAATAGAACCTTAATAAGTCCAGTTTTAAAGAAAAATATAGCTTTTAGCTAACTGAAAGCTCACAATTCCCAAATATTCCATTTTTGGACACTACCACCAAAACTCTCCAGTTTTTCTGAGCTAACTTCAAAAATTTATAACTCTTTATGTACAATTCCAAAAATTACCCATCACCTTTCAGATTGAAGCTCAGTATGTCTATATTTATCCTGTAAAATTTCATAATTTTTAGTTATCATATGGTTATTTAAAACCACATGACAAACTCACAGCCTCACAGGAAGTTTTCACTAGTAGCATAATTGTATCCTCTAAAATTCACCATTTTATTTCATTGACTAGTTCCAATAATTACAGTACATTTTGGTGAATAAAATTTAGGGTGTTACATAATATGGCCCACACTCCTTCTCTCTGATTTGAAGTTGCCGCCATTGTCCCCACTATTCCCTCCTCTCTTATTGCAACAAATAGAAGCTTCCTTGGTCCCCCCACTTCCGTTGCAATACAAAGTTTGGTCTCACATGTGTTTCTTTCGCTTCTCTTCTCGATCTCATACAGAAGATCCCTAGCTTGTAAGTCTTTTTTTTTATATAGAAGCTTAAGTTCGTACTTTTTCTTCTTCTTTTTTTCAGTTAAAATCCATTATGAATTTTATATATGTGTTTATTCACTTCAAATTAGTTATACACTACAATTGCTGTAATTAAATACATTTAGTAGTGATTTTATGAATTAGTTGTTTACTTCACTACTACAGATTAATGATATTACTACCCCAAGGGAAATCCCTATTTAGAAAAGGGTAGTTAAAAAGAAAGGCGATGTCATTTTCGTAAATATGTGTATACATGGAAAACTCTATGAGTCTCAAATTTGAGTTGGGACGCCCAAACTTGAGATTAGGTGTCCCAAATTTGATTTAGGACATCTAAAGTTCTTCCTGGCTCGAAATCCAAATTTTTCAAATTTTTTTAAGTGCCAGAAGCTGGGTTTAGATGTCTCAAAATTGGTTTAGGACGCCTGAACTAGGGCTTTAGACGTCCCAAATTCTTTTGGGGCGTCTAAAGCCCTGGTTTAGGCATCCCAAACAAGTTTTGAGTCATCTAAACCTTCATTTTGGCACCTGTGACTTTGTGTTTTGTACCCGTGACTACTCCTTTTTTTTGTTCCCCATTCCCATCGTCCCTCTCTCTTTTTCCCTCGCCGTCCTCCTCTCCTCCCTCTCACTACCATCTTGGACCCGTGACTACTCCTTTTTTTCATTCCCCATTCCCATCATCCCTTTCTATGTTTCCCTCTCCGTCCACTTCTCCTCCCTCTCACCACCATCGTCCCTCACCGTCGCCCCTCTCTCTTTTTCCCTCACTGTCACTCTCTCTTATTGATCCTCTACTGTCCTCCTCTCCGTCTCACCACCATCGTCCCATCATCATCCCTCTCTCTTTTTTGCTCACCGTCGCTCTCTCACTAACCTCTGTCGTCATCCTCTCCCTCTCACCACCATCATCCCTAGCTCCCTCACCGTCATCCCTCTCTCTCTTTCCCTTACCATCGCTCTCTCACTAACCTCTATCGTCCTCTTCCCCCTCTCACCACCAGTGTCCCTAGCTCCCTTACCATCATCACTCTCTCTTTTGAGGTCAACGTTGCTCTCTCACTGATCCTCTACAGTCCTCCTCTCCCTCTCACCGCCATCATCCACCATGCTTGTCTCTCCCTCTCCATGGTTGCTGTCGCGGCATCCTCCCTCCCTTTCCCTCTATCTCATGCTAGTTATCGTCAGCCTACTACTCTCTGTCACGGTATTTTTATATTTTTTTAAATATTCATTCGGACTATTTGATGTTATATTCTGGTTCAAAAAATTACCTATATATATGATTTTTTTTCTTTGCTACGTGGGAGCACTATAATTAGTTCATTAATTACAAAATAATATAGTGCTGGTTGTCCCATACATATTGTACATGGAATTAGGTAGTAAGAGTTGTTGTTGTACATAGTATTGTTAGGTTGTTGGAGTTAACAATTTAGTTAGACAGTGCTGGCTAATTCTTTACCATGTAAGGGACATTGTGGTTTATGAATAATTTTGTGATCCTGTTTCTGCAGTTTTAATTTTGCTGGGCAATGAAGAATATAAATGATCATTTAAAAAAAAATTAACGTCTATAAAGAAAAACGGATGTCTAAAGTAGACATTGACACTTTAGGCGTCCCAATTTTAAAATTGGGATGTCTAAAGTCTATGCTTTATGCGTCCCAATTATTTACGGATGTAATTTTTATTCTTAACTACGTCGCTCACATAGATATCTCTATCTTTTCAGACCTTAAAAGGCCTAAAAAAGAGATATTAAAAATGTTTTCTGTAGTAGTATTCGTGTTACTTAATTTGGATTTGGTTTGACTATGGCCTAGTTTTGTTCATTCTACTGTGGATTTTGATGGTAAATATAGAGGGTTTCACTAACAATTACATAAAATTATTTTTTTATAAAAAAGGCTTCCTATAGCACTTCTCCGGGGAAATGCCATCGGAGACGCTTCCCCAGAGAAGTGCCATAGAAATCTATTTAAAAAAGAAAAAAGAAAAGAAACAAGCTATGGCCTTCCATAGATTGAAAAAGCGCCATAGCTTGTTTTTCTCTGTGCTGGAAGCTGACACTTTCCAAGCGCTATATTATTCTCAAAAATAAGCGCAACTTAATGTCTTTTTTTGTAGTAGTGTTAGGTATTGAATTTCAAGTCAAAATTATACGAACTCAAGTTGTACGGAACTAAATTTTGATGAGTTATTTACAATGGAGTAAAAAAATATAGAGAATAGATATTAATTTTTTAAAAATAATTCAAGATTATGGCTATTTGAGTTGTCTAAAATTATGTCCGAGTAGTCTTCGAATGAGACATTCGATTCCGATTTTGATCTTGTTAGTTTGTCATATATATATATATATATATGTGTTCCTTTTTTTTTGGCTTTAGCTTATCGTTCCCTAATATTTCCCAATTATCGATCCCTAGTATTTCCAAAAAAGATTATTGACGGTAGATATGGTTTCAGAATTTTTAAACATATCTTTAAAAAAAATTAGGGAAAGTCCCACATTAAAAATTTTTTTGGTGAGAAAGACCTTATAAATTTTTTTGTGCATAGAAAATAGCACCTGCAAATTTTGTAATTTGTACGTATAATATGCATCTGATTTATAAAGAGTCCTCTGAGAATAAAATATGTTAAAACATCCTGAAGAATAATCTTCATTTCTTTTCTTACGAATACTTTATTTTTATTTTTTACGAAAATAAAAAATTGTAAGTTATTCTAAATTAAGAAAATTGAGAATCTCTATTATTATTTTTTGTCAAACATATTTTATATTTTTTATATCATCCAGATAATAAATATCAGGGTATTTTGGTTACAATAGCTATAATTTTAGCTCATCTGTGTCATAAGAGGTCAACGCAGTTCATCCCCTTACTTTAAGAAAGAGTCCTATAAATTTTTAAAGTAAATGAGAAGGCATGAGATTTCCATTGATGAAATTGATCATTTTATCAAAAACCAAAAACGATGGCATGAAATTTAGACACGTTTTAAGAAGGGAGTTTCATTTATTGTCCTTTTTTTATTTTTGTACCAACCAAACTGTTGGACTTTGGGTCCAAGTCCGCCCTTGATGGGCCGGACTATTTGATTAGGAAATAAGTAGCCTAATCAAATAAGAATAAAATCAGAATAAAATGCAGATTTGGGAATATTTCAGCAATAATTGTGGATTTGTTAAAAGAGGAACAAATCACCATAATTAGGGAATTAATTGAGAGAAAATTAATTGTTGTCTTGGAGGGCAAGAAGGAGTGCACACGTTTCCTAATTAGTGGCCTCCATAAACCACTATAAATAGGGTGTGCCTCCTCAATTGCAACTCGCCCCACCATTGAGTTTTCTGGCAATTCCCTTCTCTCCTACTATCTTTCTGGTTCTGGTGATCTGCTCTGCAAATCACAATTAGGCTCTAGTAGTCTAATAATTGTGTGGGCACAAGTATGGAGTATTGGAGCTTTGAGCCGGATCCGAACATGGATTCGTCCAGGTACGCCTAATCTCCTTTTAGTTCATATTTTTCCTACATTGGCATCAGAGCCATTTGATCCTTGAGGCTGTGATTATTCTATGTGACTAATAATGTGATATAATTCGTTTATATCTCTCCATCATATTTTCCGCTATGCTACTGTATTTTTTCAAGCTTTATATTGTAGCCTCTATTGCTTGAAATTTTCGTTGTGCATGTTCTCTGGTTCATATGTGAATTCTTTTGGGAATCTGGGTGTATGTTTTCCAAAATGTGAACATGTATATATATATGTATATATTTTGTTTTTGCCTTTGCTATGTTATATGCATGTTTGTGTGTCTTCCCAGATTTGTTATTCGACTTGAGCTCAATGTGCACACATATATGCTAGTTTATTGATTGTTTCCTCCTCTGGTTGTTTTATATATATACATATAATAAGTGTGTGTATATATCTCATGGCACAATTCCTTCATCCTCTTCCTCAAATCTTTGATTTCTTAAAGTTGTGTTTTTGGAACCTATGTGGAACTAAAAATGAAAAAGACTTAACCCCTTAAAGGTTTGAAGAGCCTTTGAAACATAGAGACACACATCTGGTCGAATTACGTCGCGCCGACAACGTTGAGAAAAATTGGGTGTTTGAAACTCGGTGTTTTTGCCCAAAGTAAGGACATGGATGTGTAGATCTCGAAGAGACGATTCAAACGATGCTTAGAACGCGTCAAACGGAGTACGGATGAGGGAGAAACAAAGGAAAGAAGTTTGCGGGTTGTTAGTCACCGCCGCAACTTCACTCATGATTTGATCAATGAAACAGAGGTTTTAAGATCAAATAAATGCCATGGATTTGTAGTTCATTGAACTATGATTCCAACGACACTAAGAACGTGAAAAATGGAGCTAAAACGAAGGAGATATGGCCTCCCGAAGTTGGCGGGTCGCAATGACCCGTCGGAGCTCCAACCGGGTCGGGTTGACCCGGTTGAAGGTTGAAGACGATAACGTGGCAGTCAACACCATATCATCAGTCAACCATTGACACGTGGCACCAACGAGAGGTTGCCACGTCAGCGTCAAACGCCACGTCAGCATCGGTCAACGAGGCCACGTCATCCGTTGGCTGCCACGTTGACCGAGACACGTCAGCGCCACGTCACTGACACGTCATCGGTGAGGGGTCACGGTTGACCAGTCAACGTTGACAGGCCAACGGTCAACGTTGACCGGTCAACGGTCAAACAGTCATCCGTTGACTGTTGACCAAAAAAAGAGGACACATGGCTCGTGGGGCCCACTGGGGTCTGCGTTTAACACGTGGCAAGCACCGTCGGAGAGATGACGGCACGTGGAGTCTTGGGAGCTGGCGCGTGTCACCGACAGATGGCCGCAAGGCGGCGTGTGTGTGTCATGCGCCACCGCCGAGAGTGGTCAACGCTGGAATTTTCGAATTTTTCAGAATTTTTCCATCCAGACACCTTCTAGGGGCGCATGAGAGAGCGTGAGAAGTTCGATTGAGATGTGGTTGGTTCATAAAAATCCCTAAATTCGAGAGCTTCAATTTGATATATAATTTGCATATATTTGAAGCAAATTTGGATATGATTTGAGTCAAAAAGGTGCTTATGTGCACTTAGAAGATCCCAAAAATGTTGGAATTGAATCAATGTTGGTTCTATTATTTTTTGGGATACGTTGGCTTATTTTTTTTAAGAGTTTTTTTTTTGTTGCAACATAAGGTTAAATGCTGCAAGATTCTTTAAAAGCAAGGGATTATTCAAATGAGTTTTTGAATACAAAATCCTATCCAACCTTGACTCAAACTCTTAGAGATAAAAACCTGAAAAATTGCAGCAACTTGAAATTATCCAATAATTATTGAATAATGATAAGTCTTCCCATGCTTCTAACCACAATGATTCAATTGGGTTTGAAGCAATGACTTCCAAGAGTTAACCTTTTTAACACATATGTTGTGACAAAGGACAAGACAGATAGAGATGTTAGAATCATCTCATTAAGTGGGAGGTATGCTGCAAATACATCCAAATAAGTGGATATAAACATGGCAAAGAGGAGCTTGACATTATACCTAGATGCTACATGAGTTAATATGGTCAGAAGGGCCTATGAGAAGGAGAACCTAGTTAAGAGATAACAATATGAGGCTTAAATTTTTGAATGTTCTTGTTTTTCCATTGAATTTAAGATTAAATTCTCTGTTAGCTTTTAGAATTGAATTCAGTATATTCTCTTCTTGTTTTCTTGAACATTCATGTTAGTTAGATGATATTGTGTTATTATCTTGTTAATATAACTGCTCTTTGATTGAGTAGGAGTTTTCTGGAATACGTCTAGAAATCCAAAGGGGAAAGTATTCAAATAAAGACTGTGGTTAAAAGGGTAATGAGCTAACTAGTATGATTGGGATGGGAGTCAACATAGTTGTCTCCTGAACATGAAACTAGTGAACTTATTATCTAATTATCCTTTGTCTTATTTGAACAAATAAGATTTGTATACCATAATCGTCTAAGTGACCAATTATGACCAAGTCTACTTGACTGAGCTCATGAAGACAAGCTCAATAGAGATATCTGTAGAGTTAAAAACTCTCAAATCTCTTTCATTCAAGAAGAATGAGATGTCAGGGACATCATACCAGCTAGTCTTCAGCATTTAAAGGTTGAAGCAACTGAAGGATACAAAAGGTTTATGCTATCAAGTATAGAAAGAACAACATTGCTTAAACTTATGTTGGTTTGAGCAATGTAACCTTATCCAAGCCGTATGGATAGTGTTGGAAGATAGTGGAATAGGTGATCTTCTTCCATAAAGTTAAAACTAAGTTAAGTTTTAACATAGTGTACTAAGTCCTAACATGTTGTTTAGGCAATACTTGAGGCAGATGTCAAACTAAGAAGTTGAGACAAAACTAAATGCCAAGTTCTTTCTAACAAACAACAAGTGTATGTTGTGATAAGACATCTCCCAGTGAGTGGGAGGAAGCTATGTCTCCCAATGAGTGGGAATGAGCCATGTCTTCCATTGAGTGGGCGTATACGAAAGTAAAGATTGCCTCTGATATGCATATTGTAACCTTCAGCAATGTGATTTACCACATTGAACTTGAATGTGAAAGACTGAAGGATTCAAGATCCATCAGTCAGACGAACTTAGCTAAAGAGTGGGAGGATTCATCCTCTAAGCCCAAGGGCAAGAAACCTATGAGGTAAACTTGATCTAGAAGAGGTCAATGGTTTCTACAAAGATGAAAAGCTACGTTGATAATCCTTAAGGGTTGTAAAAGTAGCAATCCATATGAGTTGTGGATGTTTCAAATGAAGCATATGGCTTTATGTCAAATGCAAAGCAATGAAGAGAGAGAATCAAGGGATTGGAACTTGCACGTTAACTCTGCATAGATAAACCACCCTGATTCATTCCATGCAATTGCAACTAACAGAATCACATCTTTGCTATCTCTTTAGTTAAGGATCGATGGGACTATGATTCTCAAATCCTTTGTTGGATTTTAATGTTTCTTTTCTAGGGATAAAAGATTCCATTTCTTGCCACATGTACACCTTGAGCAAAGGGAATGATCAAACTAGCAAAATAGTATTTGCTAAATAATGTGTGCTAAAGGGTTAATACCCTTATGAATAAGTTGAAAACTTATTCTACTTGGCAAGAAAGACAAAGAAACATTTTTTTTGAGAATATCCACTGCAATTGGCAAATTATGACATTAGTAAACCAATGAACGTGAGGGCAAAACACAAACAGCTTGGTGTTTCATTGACGTTGTGGACGTTTAATCGAAATATAGTAATATTTACTTGATTTTTGGCAAGTGTGAAGCTATTAGATAATGGCTGATCTAGTCAGGAATTAGTGAAACTGAAAGGATAAGACCTTTTGAACTAACAAGGGTTAAAGACACCCGTGTACTTAGTTCAAGCTGTTTTGTGTACAAGAAAGGCATTGTTAGGTAATTATCAATACCTAGAACCCTTCAACATAATAGAGTTGTTGAAATAGAGAGACAGACCTCTCCTTTATTTTGATTATGAATATAATGGCATCAATTAGGCTACCAGCCATATGTTGGTAGGTGGACTCATAGCTATTATATTCACACTTAACCAAATGCCTTCTATGTCAGTCACGACCTTACCCTATGAATCGTGGATAGGCCTTAGACCAGGGCCAAGTTCGTTAAGACCATAAGGGTCATCAACTTTATATTCACACTTCTTCCTATGAGTAAGGAAGATTAAGGCCAAGGTATACAAGGTATCTCTTTGTGAGATGACATGAGAATTTGACATGACATGTCTTCATTAGTAAAAATGATGGCGGTTCAGTGACTGAGAGAAAACCGTGGGACACAACGTTCATAAAACCAAGATTTCCTAGCAGGAAATGAGCATTAATCACAATAAATCTCTTTAAGAGGCTCACAAGTGACAAGGAATAACCAAGTGTTCCTAAGTTCACTGATCCGAGTGGGAGGATCGAGACCATTTTCACAATGAAAGAGATAAGAGGTAAGTTACGAGAGAATTACCTCACTCATACATAGGAAAAGAATCCTATGAAATCCACCTCGGAGCAAATTGTCATCTAGCGAATGACTATAAGGGATAGAGTCCCTAATGGATTGAGTACTCTCTTCATCATTTAGAAGGTGATGATAACTACCTATAAGTGTCTGAAAGACACTAGAAGGACCTGCTAAGATGAATTGCAAAGTGTCATGCAGGAGGATTTGGTAAGCCAAATACGTGTTTGGGTAATTTGTCACCTAGCCAAGAGGCGATTGGGAACAAGTAGATTCTCAAATCTGTTGGGGGCATGTAGAACCTAAAACACTTAGTGGCTAAGGGGTAATATAATGGAAGGTTGTCCATTGTGCGTTTTAACTCTGAACTTTGGCTATGACAACAAGCTTAGTCTTGAAAATTGCATCAAGATGATGTAAAGACCACCTTCCAATTTGGAATTTTGGAAATTGGATGATGAACTCTACACTGAAGCAGCTTAAGGGCTTCGTAGAAACAATCACCTAAATAGTAGTATATGAGGTTTTCACAAGGTGAAAGCCTCACCAACTTCGAAATAATAGAAGAACACTACATAAGTTCCAAATGGTCTAGTGATGATTCTTTGTGAAGTCACCCTTTGTCAAGTGACAAATGAAACAAGTGTTAAGGGAGTCAAAGGAATAAAGGATAAGAGAATCCTTAAATTCTGAGTTAAGAAAGTCATGGGTTGAACAAATATCTTGAATGACAAGATAAACGGGGATTGCACTAGAAAGATACAGTCTTTTCCACCTAAGACATGTACAAGTGTAATCCTTAGACATCTTAGGATGTCAAACTGCAAACCCATAGACACCCCTGAAGTCAAGGGCATAAACCTAAAGAGGTTACATGTCCTATGAGGAATCCAACATAAGAAAGGTGGATAGAGTCCCATGTGAGACTATAGTTGGTAATATGAATGTGCACATTAGTGTACATAAGACCAAATGTTTTTGGGTCAGACTTGGAAGTTGCTTTTTGGTCCTACTGTGAAATGGGTTATGAGAATAACCATGGATTAAGTTGTCAAGACAACAACTTTCCTTTTTGAAAGGATACTCCAATACAAGACCTAGGCAAATGGTGATGGAGTAAGGAAATATACATAGTATTTCTTCCTGTTATCCATGGAAATTGAACGCAGGGCGTGTTCGCCATTATTCAAAGTGCCATATGGCTAAAGTAATTCCTATGAGAGATTGGGAATGAATGGTGGATAGAAGGATCCAAACGATAACATCTTATGATGAGGATCCTAAGTATCATAGGAAGGCGAAACATACTTTTTGATATATCTCTATGAGAGATATGCTTTCAAAGAGGGAAAGCGACAGTTCAATGACCTTCTACTGACAGAATGTTGGTAGATCCCCTTAATGAGCCCATAGCTTGTTTTTTATTAAGTTAGTGAAAATCTAGGGGCACAAATAAAATATAAGGTTGTGAACTTCTTTTATATAAAGATAAAAGAAATGGTATGTATGTTATGAGTAAATACATAAAGGTATACAGTTTTGTATGTCGTACAGGTCAAAAGAGGTTGGTTCACTCACACAAACAACCGTCTTCCCATGTTTTGCAGGGGCATGGGAAGTAAGACGAGCAAATGATCACCATGAGATGGTTGAGAAGAATCTTTGCGTTTGAGTCGCCTCAGTTAGACTGAGATAAGATCTACATGTGTGCATATACACAGAAAATGGATCGAAGCATGACTATAGACCTGTAGCCAGGCAAAGAACCCTTTTTCACAAATGAGATTGTAAAAGAGATATTGTGAAAAAGGAAGTTCTGGTTCGAATGTTGAGTACATTTTGGAACTTATGTCTGTACAGTGAAAGATAAAGAAATCAACGTACACCTCAAACCATTCACCGTAGCATTCAATTCATACTGCATGTGCTTGAGAGTTAAACTGCAACACGGGATGTGGGTGAAAGATCCCTAGTTTACCACAGTGTGAGTCCAAGGAAGGAAGAATCCTTCCACGATGCCTTTAAGACTTAGGCGACATCATGAAAGCTTGGTTTGGTGACAGCTACTTTAGTTGAAGCTCCATGATCACACTCGATTCGGTCAAACGAGTGAAAACTAGGAAAGAGACCAAGTTAAGATGGACTGATATTTAGTCAAAAAGGAAGATTTACTCCTAGATACATAAGATGTACTAGTATCTGTGGTCGACCCCTTACTAGCTCTGTGTGTAGCTAGTAAGTGCGGATACTATGTGCGTAGAAGGCAATATGAGTTAATCATCATATTAACTCGAGAGGGATTAAATATGCCATGAGTAATATTTATGGGAGAATCTGGGGCATATGAGGCAATGAACATATAGCTTACGGTTATATATAAAGGGTGTCCTTGGATGCTGGTCCGATATAAAGGATTTCTAGTATCACAAGCACCAAATCTGAAAGACGTTTTTGCCCACGCAGTCACGGCAGACGCCAAGTATGAAACAAGAAAGAGTAATGCAAGCAAGATGGGAGGCCCATCAAGTGCGAGTGGGAGATGTTGGACTTTGGGTCCAAGTCCGTCCTTGATGGGCCAGACTATTTGATTAGGAAATAAGTAGCCTAATCAAATAAGAATAAAATCAGCATAAAATACAGATTTGGGAATATTTCAGCAATAATTGTGGATTTGTTAAAAGAGGAACAAATCACCATAATTAGGGAATTAATTGAGAGACAATTAATTACTGTCTTGGAGGGCAAGAAGGAGTGCACACGTTTCCTAATTAGTGGCCTCCATAAACCACTTAAATAGGATGTGCCTCCTCAATTGCAACTCGCCCCGCCATTGAGTTTTCTGGCAATTCCCTTCTCTCCTACCATCTTTCTGGTTCTGGTGATCTGTTATGCAAATCACAATTAGGCTCTAGTAGTCTAATAATTGTGTGGGCACAAGTAGGGAGTATTGGAGCTTTGACCCAGATCCGAACATGGATTCGTCCAAGGTACGCCTAATCTCCTTTTAGTTCATATTTTTTCCTACACAAACTTTTCAAGTCCCTTGTCTTCTCTTAAGAGTTAACGATGTTTTAATTTTTTTTCATGACTTGACATAATTAATCTTGTTTTAAAATTTGGGATGGTTCGGACATATACAAAAAAAGGGTATTGGAGGGGCTAGTATATTGAATTCTTTTATACAGAATAGAGGAAGCCTGAAGATAATGCTTACATTTGAACAAGACTATTTGGTTAGAAATTTATTCAAACATTTGGCTCTTTTTTTTATATAAATATAGTAATTCTACAATATTGGAGATAACATTCTTTTCGACACGGTCGCGTACTAAATGTGAGTATATCTTCTCATAGAGATTTGAACATTGATTCGTCATATTATAAAAGGTTAGCCCCATTTGCTAAACTCAACTACCATTGGCAAAATTTGATTGTAAATAAAAAACAATGGCATCGTACAATCTATATAACTATACCCATTTGGTGGGAAAAAGCCTGTTATATATTTTTATTGTTAGAACAACTAATGTTTTTGTTTTTCAATTTTGAAACATGTAGATCTACATAATATGGGTTTGCCATATCGATGTGTCATTTAAATATTTCTTTAAAGTTAAAATTTCATGACCACTACTGGCTTAATACCATTGCAGAACTGATTGTATTTGATGAACACCTTAAATAAAAAGATAATGCCAAGTACCAAAGAAAAGCATATTGAAATCACGACCTTTTATTTATAATTCATATCTAACTTAAGGCAGCTAAGAGACATCACTTTGCTAATTACTAATTCAAGTAATATATTCTATAATTACAGAATATACATATTACTATCCTAAAGGACGTCTATTTTTTAAAAAGGGACGCCAAAAATATAACTGGTGGCATATTCGTAATTATAAATGAGAATTGCATAGCTTTAAGCATCCCCAGTTTGACTGAGGACGCCTAAACCTCATTTAAGGCGTTCCCAAATCCACTGGGGACGCCTAATGTAAGCTTGCATAAAATCAAAAACAAAAAAAAATTTACTTTAGAAGTTTCCAATCTAAATAAGGACGTCTAAAGTCATACTTTAGGCATCCCCACTTGTAGTGAGGACGTCTAAAGTTATTTTTTTTTTAAATTAGGGACACCTTTTAGCATCCTTAATATATATTAGGGATGCCAAAGGGCGTCCCTGTATCATCAGGGACGCCATTTTGACGTCCCTAATATTATTAGGGACGCCAAAATGGTGTCTTTGATGTAAATTTAAAAATTAGGGACACCATTTGGGTCCCTAATATATATTTGGGACGTCAAAGGGCGTCCTTGTATCATCAAATGGTGTCCCTAATTTAAAAAAAAAATTAAAAATTTTAGACGTCCCCGATCTATATAGGGATGTCTAAAGTCACTGACTTTAGACGTCCCTATTTAGATTAGGGACGTGTAAAATAAAAAATAAAATAACCGGACAACTTTAGGTGTCCCTAAATCAAATTAGGGACGTCAAAAAAAATTCAAATTTATACTGACAGTCTTTATTTATCAGTTTTACTGTCAGTTTTATACTACTCTTACTCTTTTCTTTCTCTTCCCATCATTGCAAACACAAGGAGAGCTATTGCAGCCATACCTTTTAACTCTTGCTTCTTCTTCTTTACATGCTCTTTTTACTCTTACTTCTTCTTCTTTATATGCTCTTTTTACTCTTACTTCTTCCTTTCTCTCTCTTTTTTTCACCTCGATCCAGATCTGTTATGTTATCTTACAGTTTTTTATTATTTTATCTTCTTTCTCTTTTTTCTTTGGGTTTCCCTTGCCACTACCTTGTTAATTTCGCACTGTGCCTAAAAGATGACAGATTTTTCATCAAATTTTAAAAATTCATATCTTTATTTATAGGTGATCAATTGTAGTGTTTCTAAAGGCTATGTGACCCTTATTAATATTAGGATTGGCAGGCACAGAGGAATAATTTTAAAAATTTTGCTAATCCCAATCGATGATCTATCAATAGCGATTAAACAAAGTTAAGGAAAATTGTACCTTTTTGAATTTAGGGTTTTTGATCTCTGGGAACCAACACCTCCGATCAGCTCCCTCCACCGGTATCCCATGAATGTTACTCCAACATGAGTTTTTTTGTGTGCTAGTGCGTCCAATGTCTGCTAGGGTTTTCTTGCGACTCTAAATTCTCCTCTGTGTATGATTTTTTCTTTTCTAAATCATTCTTTATAACTCATGAGGGCTATATTCAAATTTCAAATTAATTTTGATTAATTTTAAAATTAATTAACCTTTTAATTATCTTGATAAGCTAATTAAATAAATTTGGTTTAACTAAATATGTCATACAACTTTAATTTATTCTATTTATTTAATCCGAATAAAGAGCCAATAGATTTAATTTGTCCTTATAAATTAAATCTGAGATATTATATCTCTATCATATTAGCTATTAAATTTAATTTATCTAATAAAATTAAATTTAAAACTAACATAATATATAATAATATTATCATATATATACATATGTATTTAAAAAATACATATATATATATATATATATAATATTATTAATTTTCTTTTTCCATGAATTTTATATTATATATAAATATAAAATTCGTCCACCCTAGATTAAACATTGTCTCATATTGGGTCATTCTTGTGTGCAACCCTGTAGGCCTATACGAAGTTGGAAGTGGGCCAATAACTGTACTAACCTACAAGTCACAAGCAGCCTCTAGCAAGACATTACGACTACCTAATTCATATGAGGATTATTAATATGATGCAACCTGTCATACAACCATGTCAAATTCCTTTTGTCACATGATATTTCGGTCAAGGATGAGGCATGGATGATGTCATCCTACCGTTCTTGACCATTACTTTCTTGATTCTTGAGTAGACTGACAATAAAAATAGAAACTCATTTTCATTGTAGTATGGCCATACAATTCTTAGACTCACTCATCGAGGGGCTTAGTACTATCTCTCTACTAATGCAAGGGACAAATTCTATCTTGACCATTCATATTCCTCTGCATGAAAAACCACTAAGCCCGATCGTAGCCTTTATCATCACCCGGTCAAAGGTGACTTTTCACTAGTTCAAAGCTTACCAACTCTCATACAGGAATCTATGATGACCTCAGGTTGAAGGGCATTGTGACTTGGTTATCCATTAGATAAGGTTATAATTTGATACATGTAGCTTTCTCATAGCAGGTTGGTCCAGCACCTTGTACTTTTACAAGTGCCTAAGACTTTAATTCATATCTCCATATCTTATCAAAGTCATACTAATCTTATTTCATCTCTGCTCCCTTATAGATGACCAACCAGAGACATTTAGGACAATCTTTACGATGTATCCAATGATACTGTCATCATAGTAAACATGCAAATAATATGATAACATAATGGAGAAAATTCGTTAAATTCATAATATTCAAAGTACAATGATTGACCCCTAGGGCACAATTTCCAACAATTAAGTGTCATACCATTATTTTATTTTCCATATTTTCTGAGTGCTTGCATGCAATTCATTGAGCAACACATGAATAGCAAAAATATATTGATATATTACTACAAGGTACTTGATTACAATATAGGTTTATCCCGCATGGTTTGATAATATTTACAAATATTCCCAAAATATTAAAAAATAGCTACTTAAAACTACTTATCCTTGCCTCAGGAATCGTGCTCATCAGTTCCCCCTACTACAACCTTTCCTTTTAAGTCGCTGGCACCCGCTGAGATATTTTTGTTTAGAAAAAGGGGTAAGATTTAAAAGAATCCCAGTAGAAACATACTATCATTTATATAAACTGTGAAAAGTAAATATGATAAGCACCATGTATGCAGCAACTAATGATCAATATAACACATCATCGTCATGCATACATGAGTAGGGCGCCTGCCCCACTAATCATACACCGGTTGGATTCTCACCAAACTCCTAGGTGTAAGTGCATCTCGGCACTAACTACCACGTCTAGGCAAACCATGATGATTAAAAGCACAAATGATGGAATCCTAAAAATCATATGAACTATGGCTTGATTTATAAAGATAGTGTTCCTACATTAGCCCTTTTCTGGCCTCGAATTGTTCGCCTCGTATAGCGTGCCAACCTCAGGCTCCCAATTTGGTCCTAAAATACCAAATGTACAAGAATTAGGTTAAAACCGATTCATGTACCATTTAGGCACTTCTATAGTCTTTATTGTGGTTATATTAGCCTATTGTGAAAATTTACCAAAATGCCTCGAGGGCTTGGCCCTGCCCCAACGTACCTGGTCCGGCCGTACTTTTCCTGAAATTTTGACCTAGGCTAGTGTGACATATTTTTGCCCAAGGAATTTAATTCCAAACTTAGAATTACCAAATTCACTGCTAAAAGATAGATATGCCCTTCACAACCACTATTTCAGGGTCTTAAAGGCGTTTTCGCAATTATGCTTTTTCGGGCTTTTCGAAAAAGTGACAGACTGTAACCCTACCTAATTTTCCCCCTGAACTAAATGGAATCATCAAATCACCAAAAATCAAACTCTAATCCCTCCATCTAGCTTTGGCTGAAATCCCAAGATTCTCGGGCAAAATTGGGGTTTTCAAAATTTGACTCCACAGACTTGCTCCATTCTCTCCTAACCACTTTATTAACTATTTAATTACGTTATAACTACCATTTAGGTCCAACTTTGATAGCATAACGCCTAGGCTACTTCTTCTCTAGAATTTAAAACCAAAGACAATTTGGTGAAATTTCACCGATTATATTATCCACAGCATCTAAAACAATCAAAGATTGAAGTTTTGGAAGTTACCTCTGTTAGTTCAAGCATTTAGCCTAAGAGAGGGTGAATTGGGTGATCACAAATATTTCAAACCGTATATAAAAATTCACAAGAAATTTAAAGCGGTTAATAGCTAGGAGAAATATCACTGAAGTGTACACTAGGAGTTATACTGGTTCGACCACAACCACCTTGACCTATATCTAGTCCTCAGAGCTTCTATAAGAGTTTCACTATATCTTCCAAGATTCAGTGGGTTCTTGGCACCTCAGTACACAGCAAGTTCCTTTACTCGGATACTTACTCGCCCTTACACTATGTAAACCAATCCCCAACTCAAGGTTCCATAACCTTAAGCAATCTCAAATAACAGATATTGAGTTTGTAATGAAAATTTCTCTCACAACGTAAAAATAGAATAACTAAAGGACAAAAAATGTAAAGGGTGAAGAACAGAGCAAGAAAGTATTCTTCATAAGATGATTGTTTATTGTCGTTTGATATTCTTCTCACTTGAATGATTCAGTATTATATAGAGACTATTTGATAGCCATTGAGATCATTCAAATATTTGCCATTTGTAGAATAATCATTGTGTTGATAAATGCTTCGACCGTTATGTACTGTTGCACTTCTGAGTCTTTGAATTCTGATTACCAGTTGTAAAATAGTCAAATACTCCCTCTATCATTATTGACTATTGCACTACGAAAGTCTTTGAATTCTGATCATTGTGTATTCCCTATAACACACTTAGAAAAAAGATTAATACTATAATTAATTTATTGATACTGATTTTTAAACTTCATCGTAAGTGATCTGGAAAACTGTTTTCATATGTCTATCAACATCACTCGAGTTCACTACTAATTCACTTGAAGTGATTTGATGTTTTGGTTATCACTTCAAGTGATTCTGATTTACTGGAAGTGATTCATCATCACTTCAAGTGATACTGACAATCACTGGAAGTGTTCTAACATCACTTAAAGTGTTTCTAGTATTTACTGGTTATTACTTCAAGTGATTTTGGACTTCACTCGAGTAGAAGGCATATTTACTAGAAGTGATATGATATCACTTCAAGTAAATATGATGTTCACTTTAGTTGAATATTTATTCACTGAAGTGATCTGACTTTTTTTGGCAATTACTTCAAGTGATTCTGGTCTTGACTCAAGTGCATTAGTAATTCACTTCAAGTGATCTGATATCATTTGAACTGATTTGTCAACTTTCAGAATATCACTGGAGTTCATTGATAATTCATTAGAAGTGCTCTGTAGAATTTTAATATTCACTTGAGTGATATTGGAGTGATGTCTAATATCACTCGAGTGATTTGTAAATTATGGTAATCACTTCAAGTGATCCCAAAACACTCCAAGTGATTTGTTCACAGATTAACTTCTTACCTTTACAATGTATAATTAATTAAGATTTCATACAAAATATTACTAACAATATTTGTTATCATCAAAACACTGAATATAACATTCTCCCCATTTTTGATGATGAAAAAACTTGTGAGTTTGATTATTAAATATTGATAAAAACATTTTTAGCCAAATCTTTGACTTAGTATATCAATGAAAAGATTGAACATGAAACATAGATTTCAAATAACCAAAATCCTATCAAAGTACATTCCAAAAAAAACATATATGTCCCAAATCATATTTGATTAGATACAAGCTAATAATCACATTCAATTGGATACAAGCCAAATGAAAAAAAATTAGCTAGCAGCTATTTTAGTTGGATACAAGTCAAATAAAAAATAGTTAGATCTAAATCAGTTCAATACAAGCTATATCAAGCTATATCAGTTCAATACAAAATGTGCCAAATCATCCAGAAATCTTCTCCCCCTTTTTGTCATCATCTGGGATAGTAGTAGGAAAAGTAATATCAGAGGGAGGTGGTGTGTAAAGAACCATAGCTATCATTGGGTCAAAATGATTTGAAGTATGATCAGGTGAAGATGAATGTGTGGGGGAATGTGGAGTGAAAATATGAGAGGAAGGTAACATGTGTGCAGACTCAGTAAGAGGTCGAATATTAGTAGGGACAAAGTCTATGATCATAGTCTCTTCTGTATGAGAGCTAGAATCTGAGTGATGAGTGTAAGATGAATGGGAAGGAGATGAAGGAGATTGAAGAACAGGATCTTCCATAGGAAGATCACTACTTGGAATGGTGTTTGATAAGGGTATGGTGGTGTCATGGGGAATGGTTTCAATGGCTGCAACTGAAGCATTTGTGGTAGGGAAAACAAATGGTATGGCAGAGAGATTAGGGAGGTTGGTAAGCTGAGGGGAGGTTGAGGGGACAGATGTAGAAGTAGCAGTAAGATCAGAAAAAGGAATGCCAAGGTGAGTTATCCACATCTCTTCCATTCTCTAAATCCGGTTAGCTTAAGCATTATAAAGATCAAATAGGTGCTGGAAATTGTGATTAACTCCTTCAACCAACAACTTGACTTGATAGTCAATTTTTCCAGCTAGACAGACATCAGATTTCTTTAGTTCTCAAACTATTTCTTGAAAAGCATTTGGATATATGACAAAGAGTAGCCCCAATAAACGATGGTCCTGAATTGCTGCTCTAGAGGATTGAGCCTCATCTACCTTAGAAGGAGAAGGTTTTGTTGCTTGACTCTTCTTCTTCCTTTATTTGACTTGAGGTGACGAGTGGCTGCTTTAAGTCTTAGAAACTCCAAGTAGCACTGGGATTCACATTCTGTTTAAGTGAGTTTTCCCAAACTTAGGAATCCTAACTATATCTCCTCCAGGGATGAAGTGCCAAATATTTTGCATCGAATGAATAAAGGAGACTAGTTGGGGATATGGAATGGTAGTAGTTTTTGTGTAGTGAAACCTGACTCTTTTTATTTCCTAAAAGATTAGGTTTCCCACATTCCTCTTTTCTTTTGTCACTAAGGATGCCATCATTTGCAAATCTTTTGCAGTGATGTGAGTGAAATTCCTTACTTTGTTGACCATACTGCATGGGTAAATGTAAAAGATAGCTCTCTGAACATCAGTCAATGCAGTAGGTGTCTGGTTAAAGGCTCACTAGGGTCTTTTGGTCTAAAGATGTTCATCAGCTCATAGTTATGAAATACTTTAGGAGAGCTCTTAGGCACATCTTCTAAACCTAGATAGGTATTAACCAAATCCCCTGAAATCAAGATTTTTTGACTCCTTACACTAGTCTTAAACCTTTCTGCAATGATTTGTCCTTGGTTATCATAGACATCTGCTATCTTCATATTGTAGTAAAAATGCTTAACAGCTATTGGATTATAGGAAATCCTCAAACCTAGCCAACATTGATATTGTTCAAAGTACAGGTATAAATCCAAATGATATTCCCTCTTAAGTTCAGTAAGATCAACATAAACTACTGGGAAAAATTGCCTTCTTGTAAACTTAGATTCATAAACTATTATTTATCTTGAGCTCACCAATATTGAAACCAAGAGGAGGAGTAGAAGTTCAGGTACATTATTGGGTTGAGACTGTGCGGCTGAGGGAGTAGGAGTTTCACTTCCAGTAGCTAGATTTCAAACTTAATTATATATGAATCTTTTGGGAACAGAGTATTCTTTGAGAATGTTATGAGACCTTGTTAACTTGGCTCTCAGTATGGAGTCCTAAATGTCTACTTCCCTCTCATAATGAGTTTTTCCCTCTCCTTTTCCTTTTGGTGCAGCCATAGTCTTAGAACGAGTTCTTGCTTCTGTAGTTCCTAAATAACTTGCCTCTTGTTTTTGGAAGGGATGCCGAAGGTTCATTATCCCTCACTTTTGGCCTGTATTTGGAACCTTTGGATGACTTGAGTTTCTTAGAAGGAGGTGTGGGAGGCGGAGAATCTTGAGAGACATTGGGCATTTTTGTTCTTGCCATTTTAAGGTTTCGGTAACGGTTGATAGAGCTGTGAGGAAGGATCTTATTGATATAGAGAAAAACTTGTTTCAAATTAGGGATTTAGCTTGGCCGAGATTGAATCAAAATGGTTGTTCAGTAATGATAATGGAGCTATGTAGAAGATGAAAAGATTACTTTGGTGAGGGTTTGTAGACAAGAGGAAGACGAAGAAGAGTATGAGAAATGAAGAGTCACAGTTGGCAGAGAACTGATATACGCACTGATTTAATAATCACTCAAGTGATTTTACATTTCACTTGAGTGATTCGGGTATGATTGGAGTGGACCATTGAAATCACTCGAGGTGACCTATTTTTGAACTAATTCACTTGAGTTATTTTATTTATCGCTCGAGTGATCTTTGAAATCTTACCTGACTCGAGTTACATTTTGAAATCACTCAAGTTTCTCTTTTAAAAATCATATTCACTCGAGTTATTTGTTCCATTCACTCTAGTGACTTCCAATGAATAACATACTAACTGTAGATCACTCGAGGGAATAGTAATTATCACTCGAGTCCTTCCCTTGAACTTCCTGATCACTTGAGTGATGTAAAATTCACTTCAAGTGATTACCTTGTTACTTTCCTCTTTTATTCAACTAGAAAACAAAGTATCCTACAAAACACATTTTTAGATACTCTGATACTTAAGTCAGTAATTAAATCATCAAAACATAATGCAAAAATACATAAATTTGCTCACAATTCATTGGGTTTTACCATTCCCAATTCTCTTCTTATAAATAAAAATTGATCTTTTGCTAGACGATTTGTGAAAATATCTATTGTTTGAAGATGAGTTGGAATGAATATCACTTTGACATCTTTCTTTTAGACATGATCTCTAATGAAATGATGTCTAACATAAATATGCTTGGTTCTGGAGTGTTGAACTGGATTCTTTGCTAAGCTTATCATGCTAGTGTTGTCCCAGTATATTGGTATTTCCTTTAGATAATCTTGTAATTGTTGCTTTAGCCATAACACTTGTGGACAACAACTTGATGCTACAACATACTTAGCTTTCGTTGAAGAAAGAGACACTGTATTTTGTTTCTTGCTAAACCATAACACGAGTGAACCTCCAAGAAACTGGCATTATCTACTGGTACTCTTTCTGTCTGTCTTGTATCCTCTATAATCATAATCTGAGTATGCAACTAGATATTCATTTCTTCCTTTAGGGTACTAGAGACCCAATTCTAATGTGTCGGTGAGGTATCTAAAGATTTGGTTTCAGTTTCAGCATGTGATTCATTTGGTGCTGATTGCTATCTTGTACACATACCAACACTAAATTGGATGTCAGGTCTACATGCAGTAAGATAGAGTAATGATCTAATCATTCCGCTATATCTCGTGATATTGTAATCTTTCCCCTTGACATTAGCAGCAAGCATGTAGTTGAACTCATAAGCGTGTTCATACCATTAGCTTCATCCATTCAATACTTCTTTAATAGCTCCTTTAAATATTTTGTTTGAGATATGAAAATTCCATTCTTTCTTTGTTTGATTTGCAAACCAAGAAAGAAATTTAATTTACCCATCATTGACATCTCAAACTCCCCCGACATTATCTCAAAAAATTCCTTGCACAAGCTATCGTTAGTAGCACCAAAAATAATATCATCAACATATATTTGGACTAACAAAATATCATTTCTTTTTTATTTTATAAAGAGTGTTGTATCAACCTTTCCTCGTACAAAATCTTGATCGATGAGAAATTTACTAAGTCTTTCATACCAAGCTCTAGGAGCTTGTTTTAAACCATATAAAGCTTTTCATAGTTTAAAAACATGACTAGGCTTAGTAACATCTTCAAAACCTAAAGGTTGTTCTACATAGATCTTCTTCATGATATATCCATTTAGAAATGCACTCTTTACATCTATTTGATAAAGTTTGAATCCCTTGATGCATGCAAAGGCTAAGAGTACTCGTATAGCTTCCAATCTTTCTACTGGAGCATATGTTTCCTCATAATCAATGCCTTCTTCTTGATTATAGCCTTTGGCCACCAATCTTGCCTTGTTTCTGATAATGATTGTGGATTCATCACGTTTGTTCTTAAATACCCATTTAGTACCAATGATCAAATGATCTTTAGGTCGGGGTACCAAATCCCAAACTTGATTTCTTTCAAATTGATTGATTTTTTCCTGCATTGCTATAACCCAATCATTGTTTGATAAAGCTTCATCAATATTGGAAGGTTCTATTTTAGAAATAAATGCAGAAAAATTGACTTCTTTAAAATTTTTTTTTCTAGTTTTAATACCCTAATTTACATCTCCTATAACCTATTCTAAAGGATGACTTTTGTTATATTTCTAGGCTTTAGGTTGTCCTAATAGTTGTTTTTCTTCTTTGGTTTGGTCATTTTCAGGATGGTAAGACCTAGAATTAGGTTGATCATTTTCTTGATTTAACATTATTTCTTGCTCATCATCAATAATTTTGTCAGAGGATTCAAATTCATAGAATATAACATGAATTAATTCTTCAACAACATAAGTTTGTTTATTGAAAACTTTGTATGCTTTACTTCAGTTAGAATATCTTAGGAATACTCCTTCATCAATTTTAGAATCAAACTTTCCTAGGTTATCTTTACCATTATTATGAACGAAACACTTACAATCGAAGATGTGCAGATAAGATAGGTTTGGCTTCCTTCCTTTATATAGTTCATACGGTATCTTTCCAAGTTTTGTTCAGATGTAGGCTCTATTTGAAATGTAGCATACAATGCTTATTACATCTGCCCAAAAGACTTAAGGCACATTCTTTTTAGTCAACACTACTCTAGAAATTTTAGTGAGTACTCTTTTCTTTCGTTCTATGACTCTGTTTTGTTGGGGCGTTGTTGGAGCAGAGAAGTTGTGGTCAATACCATTAGCGTCATAGTAGTTTCCAAAGGCTTGATTTTCAAATTCTACAGCATGATCTATCCTGATACCTGTAATTGACATACCTTTCTCATTTTACACTTTCTTGGTAAAAACAATAAATTCACTAAAAATTTCATCCTTTGATGATAGAAAAATAGTCTATGTAAATCCAGAGAAATCATTGACAATGACCAATGATTATAGATTGGCACCAAGACTTTAAACTCTTGCTGGTCTAACCAAATCCATATGAAGTAATTGAAGTAGATTGTTAGTTGAGATCTCATTTTTTGATTTAAAAGATGATTTAGTTTGTTTACCCTTTTAACATGCATCATAAACTAAATCGTTTTTGAAATTTACTTTTGGTAATCCAATTACTAAATCATTTTTAAGTAACTTGCCTAGTTAGTGCATATTGACAAAAGCTAGTCTCTTATGCCATAACTAACTTTCATTAGTATTACTTAGAAAACAATTTTCAGAAGTATTTCTACTGATATCAAGAGTATAGCAATTACCTGTCCTTTTTCCCTGAGTTTTACTTTGATATTCTTCTATCTAATGCAAATTTTTCTTATTTATAATTAGACATTCCTCTGAGTCAAATATTACCCAGTTGTCTTTATCTGTACTTTGACTCATACTCAGCAAATATATGTTTTTGACTTGTATTCCTTTATCATTTTTTATTTCACTAATTTCTGCTATCTTTCGGATTGATTTCCTCCAAATTTTACCTTTTCACCTTCCTTAAGTTGTAACTTGGTAAAATTTTTGGAATCAACGGTCACATGTCTAAAGCATCCACTGTCTATATACCATTTGTTGCATTTAGATGCTCTCAGACATATCTACAATCAAATATAATTAAGTCTTAGGTACCCATATCTTTTTGCATCCTTTTGGGTTAGTACATATCATTTTCTGAACATATGAACCTTTAGGCATCCATTTGTAGGTTCATATTTTGCCTTTCTTTTTATGGATGCATGACGAAGTATAGTGACCCTTTCTATTATAATAATTGCAAAATACAAAAGGATTTGACATATGTACAGAATGTTGAAAATGATGTCTTACCTCCAGTTTTCTTTCTTCCTTTCTTTCTGTCTGTTTTTGGATCATATCCAATACCAGACCGGTCATTTACAAATTGTTGGTCTTTTAAAGTCACACTTAACATCTCACTATCTTTGGTGAATTTTTCAAGAGTTCTAGTGAGATCAACGTTTTTCCTTTTCAAGGAAAGACAATTTTCAAAATCCTTTTCTAAAACATGTTTGAGTTTTTCTTCAATATTTTTGTTATTCTTTTTAAAACAACTAATTCTTTAAGTATTTTGATGAATTCAATGTAAAGCATTATATTTGGAAAGTAATTCATCATAGGTAGGATCAGAATTAATTACCTCTTCTTTTTCTGTCTCTTCTTGAACAACCAGACAGATAGTGGCTATTTCTTCTTCATTGCTATCTTCATCAAATGAACTCTTACCCCATATAGCGGATACAAAATCTTTCTTCTTATTGAAGAACTTGTCTTTTCTCTTCACTTTGTCCTTCTGAATCAGCTCTAGACATTTTGATTTGATATGTCTTGGCTTTCTACATTTAGTTCTTTACTGCTTGTTCCTCTTTTCTAAAAATTTTTGAATCCCTAGCCTTTCTTGTAAAATTTCCTGAATCGTTTTGTTATTAGACCCATTTCGTCATCGTTGAATTTTTCATCATCTGCTTTGGTTTCCTCTTTTGTATTTAGTGCAAGATTTTTCTTTTTCTTATCACCAATCTCTTCAAGTTCTCGTTTGAACTTTAATTTGCTTTCATATTCAGAAAGACTTCCAAATAGAGAAGCGACTGATCACATTGATTCACCTTTCGCTTCCTCTATCGCAGTGACTTTGGCCTCCCACTCTTTAGAGAATATATTTAGAATCTTACTTGGGTATGCTAATCATAAACTTTCCCAAGTACTGTAAGTTGATTAACAAGATGAGTATATCTAAGTTCAAATTCAGCTACTGACTCACCTGATTTTATTCGAAGTAAATCGAATTCAGTAACCAGAGTGTTGATCTGATTTTCTTTAATTCCCAAAGTTGCTTCATGAGCTATTTCCAAAGCTCCCATATTTCCTGAGCCGTTGGAAGTGCACAAATCCTTAAGTACTCGTTTTGACTCAAAGCACTTTGAATCATTAGAATTGCCTTGCTGTTGAGGGTGATGTGTTTCTTATCATTCTCATCATATTCTGCTGGAGTCTTAGGAACCTTCTATGAATCTATGATTTTTATAGGTTGATATTTCCCATTCTCAAACATGTCCTATGGTCCGTATTCTATAGCCATTACAAATACTCTAAACTTCACTTTCCAGAAGAGAAGTGTTCGTCATTGAAGCCTGGTGGTTTGGTGATTGAGGCTCCATTGAGAAATATTCCTTTACCTATACTTGCCATTGAATCCTTCTTTGGTTGTTATACTTGGAAAAGAACACCTACGCTCAAATACCAAATGTTAGTTCTAGTGTTTCACCCAAGAGGGGGAGTGAATTGGGTGATCAATAAAATTTCAAACCCTTTATAAATATTGACAGGAAATTTAAAGCATTTAAGAGCTAGAAGAGATACCACCAAAGTGTACACCAAGAGTTATACTGGTTCGGCCACAACCACCTTTACCTACATCTAATCTTCAAAGCTTCTTTGAGAGTTTAACAATATCTTCCAAGATTCAGTGGTTTCTTGGCACCTCAGTACACAACAAGTTCCTTTACTCGGACACGTGCTCCCCCTTACACAATGTAAACCAATCCCCAACTCAAGGTTCCACAACCTTAAGTAATCTCAAATAACAGATATTGAGTTTCTAATGAAAATCTCTCTTAGAGTAAATATAGATTCACTGAAGTACATAAAATGTAAAGAGTAAAGAAAATATCAAAAAAGTATTCTTCGTAAGATGATTGTTTGTTGTCGTTTGATATTCTTCTCACTTGAATGCTTCAGTATTTTATAGAGGTTGTTTGATAGCTGTTTAGATCATTCAAATATTTGCTAGTTGTTTGAATAATCATTGTGTTGACAAATGCTCCCGCCGTTATTTACTATTGGGCTTTTGAGTCTTTGAATTCTAATTACCTATTGTAAAAAAGTCAAATGCTCCCTCCATTATTATTGACTGTTGCGCTACAAAAGTCTTTGAATTCTGATCGTTATGTATTACCTGTATCACTTCAAGTTAATTTGATGTTCACTCTAGTTGAATATTTATTCACTAGAAGTGATTTGAATTTTTTTGGAAATCACTTTAAGTGATTCTGGTCTTGACTCGAGTGTATTGGTAATTCACTTCAAGTGATCTGATATCACTTGAACTGATTTGTCAACTTTCAGAATATCACTTGAGTTCATTGATAATTCACTAGAAGTGCTCTGTAGAATTTTAATATTCACTCGAGTAATGTCCAATATAATTCGAGTGACCTGTAGATTATGGTAATCGCTTCAAGTGATCTTGAAACACTCCAAGTGATTTGTTCACAGTTCAACTTCTTACCTTTGCAATGTATAATTAATTAAGATGTCATACAAAACATTACTAACAAGATTTGTTATCATTAAAACATTAAATCTAACAACCTCAAGCTCCCTATGGATTTTCCCTTTGATGAGTGAAACTCTAGCCTCCCTTAAATTGACATCTAGCTTCTCAAATACCTTAAATCAAGCACTAGAGTAGCTTAGAGGAAGGACTATATGAATTGGGAGTTAATTCACTGAAGAAATCAAGCCTACCTGGTGAAATTTCTCCTCCTTCTTTGTACAAGTTCTCAAACTCACTCCCTCTATATTCTTTCTCAAATACTGTCGAGAATGGTTGAAGAAGAAGAGTGAAATATTGTTTTATAATATCATGCTTATGTCATTCAATTGCTAGCTTATATCATAATTCCCATTTTCGGATTGTTTTGGTAGATTTTCTATCCAATCTTTGAAAAATCATAACTAATTTTGTAGATATTATATCGGAGTAATTCTAAAGGCTATAGAACCCTAATTGAGTCTAGTTTCAAGAAAAAATATAGACATTAGCAATTTGAAGCACAAAATTCCAGTAATTATATTCTTTAGATGCTATTCTAGAAACTTTTCAGTTTTTCTGGGCTAACTTCAAAAGTCCATATCTTTTTGTATATAGCTTCAAATGATTCATATGACTATCAAATTAAAGTTTAGAATATCTACTTTCACAGTATAAAATTTCATTATTTTTGTTCATCATTTGGTCATCAAAAACCTCATGACAAACTCACTGCTTCATAGGGAATTTCACTTGAAGCATGATCATTTTCCCCAAAATTCACCATTTTATTTTCTTTAATACCCCAAAGATATAAGACATGTTAAGGAATGGGTTTGAGGCACCTGCTAAACTAGGGCTTAGCAGTCCATTTAATTTAGGCTTATTCCCAAGCCTCCAATCCCAAAATTCAGGATATTACAATAAGTCTATTTTTAAGGAAAAATATTGTATTTAGCCAACTGGACACACAGCATTCTATAATTACCATTTATTGGACACTACCCTATAAACTTGCCAGTTTTACTTGGTTAACTTCAAAAATATATAACACTACTACAAAATATACATATTATGACCCTAAAGGACGTCCCTTTTTTAAAAAGAGACGCCAAAAATATAACCGGTGGCATATTCTTAATTATAAGTGAGAATTGCATAGCTTAAGGCGTTCCTAGTTTGACTTGGGACGACTAAAGCTCGCATAAGGCGTCCCCAATTTGACTGGGGATGCCTAAACCTCACTTAAGGCGTCCCTAAATCCACTGGGGACGCTTAAAGTGAGCCTGCATAAAATAAAAAACAAAAAAAACTACTTTAGATGTCCCTAATCTAAATAGGGACGTCTAAATTCATACTTTAGACGTCCCCACTTATAGTGTGGACGTCTAAAGTTAAAATTTCTTTTTTAAAATTAGGGACACCCTTTGGCGTCCCTAATATATATTGGGGATGCCAAAGGGCATCCCTATATCATCAGGGATGCCATTTTGACGTCCCTAATATTATTTTGGACACCAAAAAGGGGTCCTTGATGTAGGTATCAAATGGCGTCCCTAATATATATTAGGGACACCAAATGGTGTCTATAATTTAAAAAAACATTTTTTTTTAAATTAGGGACCCCATTTGGCGTCCTAATATATATTAGGGACGCCAAATAGTGTCCCTAATTTTAAAAGAAAAAAATTTAAAAACTTTAGACGTCCCCAATATATATAAGGACATCTAAAGTGTGACTTTAGACATCCCTATTTAGATTGGGAACATCTAAAATAAAAAATAAAATAACTGGACAACTTTAGGCGTCCCTAAATCAAATTGGGAACGTCAAAAATAATTCAAATTTATACTGACAGTCTTTATTTGTCAGTTTTACTGTCAGTTTTATATTACTCTCATCTTTCTCTTCCCATCGCTACAAACACAAGGAGAGTTACTGCCGCCACGTCTTTTAACTCTTGCTTCTTCTTCTTTATATGCTATTTTTACTATTACTTCTTCCTTTCTCTCTCTTTTTTTCACCTCGATCTAGATCTGTTCTATTTTCTTACATTTTTTTATTATTTTATCTTCTATCTCTTTTTTCTTTGGGTTTCCCTTCTATTTTATCTTGTAACTCGTATTGTTATGGTTTGTAGATCGAGACCCTGAAATATGCTTCATGGCAACGTTCCCACCAAGAAAATGAGGTTCGTCTCTCCCTGTCGCTCTTCTCTATTCATTATTACGTGAAAATGAATTTCAATAATAGAAGGAGGTAAGTTTTTTGCAATTAATTCCTCTTATTGTTTTCATGTTTTGCCTATGAGATTTTAGCTTTGGAGTTATTTTTGTGTAGATTTTGGATTTGGAGTTCATATACTAGATCTGTAATTTTATTGATGATGATCTATAATTTCTGGTTTTAAACACTGTTTAGTCCAAATCTGTAATATAAATGATTTTTTTTAAAAAAACACTTTAGATGTCCCCAGTTTGAAGCAGGGACGTTTAACAAACTGGGGACGTCTAAAGTGTCCCTAAAACTTTAGATCTCCCTAATTTTAAGTGGAGACGTCTAAAGTCCAGACTATGGATGTCCCTTATTTTACAGACGTTATTAACAATTTTTTCTACGTCGCTCAGATATATGTCCCCATATTTTCAGACGTTAAAAGGCCCAAAAATGGGATGTTAAAAGTGTTTTTTGTAGTAGTGTAACTCTTTGTGTACAGGTCCAAATGACTTATAAGACCTATCATATTAAAGCTTGATATGTCTACTTTTATTCAGGAAAATTTCACATTTATTGGACATCATTTAGTAATCCAAAAACACATGACAATCTCCCTGCCACGTAGGAAAACACGCTGGCAGGAAATCCCAATTCTTACAATTTGTGTTCCAAACTTAGTCATATTGTGTACAGCCTCTAATTGCAATGTTTTTGTCATTTTATGTGCAACATAATTCACCATTTTATTCCATTAAAAATCACAAAGTCATAATTCACCATTTTATTACATTAAAAATCACAAAGTTACAGGGAAGATTGGTGAATAATAATTGGGATGTTACATTCGTGATCACATTTGTCGTTAGTGCTCAAATTAATAACTAGATGATGCAACGTAGAGGCACAACCTAGGTTATATTCCCTTGCACAGAGTCAATGATATTTAATTCTTAAACTAATTAAATATGCAAGACTCAACACAAAAGGGAAAAATGACTTTAATAAAATAAAAATGAAAATATAAAAGAAACTAAAGAAAATGAATAATGAAGTCCCTGAGAATAGATCGATGGCCATCATAGTTCTACCAGATATGGAGTTATTAATTTATTAAGTCCTACGGATGAAAAACTCTAGACGAACACCATAGATCTCAATTATATAATCAATAGTTATACCTAGAAACCTAGCTCATATAATTGCCTCTTAAATAACCATTAAATACCACTTAGCACGTGAATTAAATTCTCAATTATAATTGGTTCCTCTAATTAGAATAATCAAACGATATATCCTAATAGAATAAAGGACCGCTATATTCAAGAAAATATAATCAACCTTGAAATTCAATTAGTAATATAAAAGAATAACAAAATTAATCATATGAGGAAACTAAGATTATAGATTAATAACTGCAAATCATAAATGTTCGTAAAATTCAAAAAATGTAATCACAGATTTTCTAAACGGAAATCAAAGTCTTGAAAATATAAATTAAATCCTAGAACTAGGAATTCATAAAATACAAGAAACGATTAAACTAGATGACAACTCCCAATTAAAGAACAGAGAATTCAAGTTAGAAGATCCATCCTTAAGGGTGTGTTTGGTTTGAGGGGAGGGTAGGGGAGGGAGGGGAGGAGAGGGGGGTTAAATTACCTTTTTGGGTTGAAAGTATTTAAATTTTGGGCGGGAACCCAAAATTTAAAAGGAATGAGAAGGTAAAATTTGGGCGGGAAACCAAAATTTAAAAAAATAAGAGGGTAAATTTTGAATTTTTTGTCCAATATTGTAATTTTACCTTCCTCCCCTCCCCTCCCTCCCCTACCCTCCCCTCAAACCAAACACACCCTAAGGGGAGGACTAATTAACCACATATGATGTTGGAAGAAGAAAATAATTGTGTGTGTGATCCCCCTGGAATGAAGCCTTGGGGTCCCTTTTATAAGCATCAATAGCTTGTTTGAAGAAGAAAAAGATAATCAAGATAATATAATTTAAATGATTGCCCTTTATCTTGATGAATATTTATCTTTTTCATGCGTTTTAATTTGGGCTTTGGATAAAGGATGATGAGATAACATGATATCTTGGCAAAAGATATTGGTGAGAGAATGATTTTGTACTTGATATTTGGAGAGATAATGGCACCTGCATTTTTGCTCTGAATATATTGAGGAATAGAATTGAACTTAATGCTCAAGGGATAAAAAATTATAATATTTTGAATTTAGTCTCTTTTTGAAATATAATTAATTCTATCCTTTAAGATTATGAGGATATGTGACATCATGAGAATTGAGATTTGATAATATGTTTTGGACTTTCTAATGAATTATCTGTAATCAATTCTCATGATGACATATGGCAACTTTTGGTGCAAGGCTTAGTTGACTTGACCTTCATCCTCCTTAGGTGGCGCCATATAATAGCTTGTAAGAGAAGAAACTATCAAAATGACCCAATTGGCTATAGTTTTGCTCTTCATGGGTTATGGAAGACATGCATTTGGGCTTAAGTGGTGGTTATTGGGCCCATTTAAGGAGCAAACATCATAAGTTAACACATATGGGCCCTAACCATGTTGTAATTTAGCCAAAGGTAGTCTTACAACCCTATTTTCCATGGATCCTTTTGCCAATGTGAATTTACACCGCCTTTTCCATGGTTGATAATCATTTTAACTTTAATTTCACAATTTTCCTATAGTGAACACAACTAAAACACCTTCATGCAAATCAGTTTAATCAAGGGAAATAAAAATATGACAATTTCACCATTTTTAGCATTTCATTTTTGGTGCAAACCCACAAGGGAAGATCCCACGAACCCATAACTAATCCAAAATACACACCCCAAGAAAGCTAAATGTAATACCCTGAATTTTGAGTTTTTAGGCAAGAGAATAAGCCTAAAATAAGTGGACTGCTAAGCCCCAGTTTAGCAGGATCCCAAATGCCAATTAAGGGTTTAATGACTCCAAAAGTGGATATGATTAGTGACAAATAACCCTTTTAGAGATTATGATGTGATTTGAGATTTGAATGTGTTGTGAGTAGCGTCGAAACCCTATATTTAAGCTCAATTAGGGATTAACATCTAAATTGACTTAAAATATGGGGAGGGCGCATAATATGGAGAAATGGAATGATAATAATGTGTTTGGTAGTGATTCAGTGTGAGTTGCCATAATCAGGGGCAAAACGGTAAACTTGCTAACCAATTAGTTAGTTACTGAAGAGGAAACTCATTGGTAACTTAAAGATCAATGGTTAGGATTGATTGTTGTGAGATCAAAAGGGTGGAATCCCATGCATATGTGTGTATGTGAACTTATGGGAGATGTGGTGAGATTGTGACAAGTGGCAAAATGTGGACCTTTGGATTGGGTCAAGATTTCAAACTCTTTCCTCTCTCCTCTCTTCTCTTCTAGGTCGGTCAAGGGCCCTTCTTTGGCCAAAAATATGTGTCCTCATCATCATCTCATTTTCTCTCTTTATCCCCCATTTTTGTTGAGCTTGAAGGTAGAAAGAGAAATGGAAAGGTGAGTTTTTCACTTGGTAGATGACCTCTTTAGCTCTAACAATCTTCTATAATCTTGTTCATAGTGATGAGAGATTCATCTCTATGGTTTTATATTTGTGAAAGATGAGGTTTTAAAGTTTAAGGAAAATTGGAAAGATGAAGAATCAAGAAACTAGCTTGGGAAAGAGGAAGAGGTGAGTAAGAGCTCCCTGTTGATATATTACTTGTGTTTTTTGGTTGAGTTTTGTAGATTGTGGAAATTGCCCTGATTTTGGTATATTTTTGAAATGGCTAAATTGGTTAGTGTGTTGTGGTAAAAATGGTGTCATATTGTGTTTTGATGCCACTTGGATTGGTTTGAAACATTGGAAGTAAAAGTGGTAAAATTGGGTAATGTGTGTAATAAGTATGCCAATGGGGAAAATGTCATTGTAATGTGATTTTGGACATTTTGAGGTTTCTAATGTGTTCCTTGTGAAAAATTGGGTGGGAATAGTCTTGGATAAGAATTTTAGGACATTGGAAACATATAGGTTGAGTTGGGAAAATTCTGTCATCTGTTGCGTTTTGGCTTCTGATAAGCCATCACTCTAGTGAACAGGGGTATCACTTGAGTGCAGCATCATATTTTTCCTTTTATCTTCGGTTTCAGTTGCATTTGCATGTGAAAGAAGCAAGAGTTCAGTTCCTCACCTGCGAGTGAAGTGGGTTCACACTCGAGTGCATTATGGCTTACTCTAGTGAATGTGTGTTTTGTGCTATGAGCCCGCTTCTCGGGATAACACTCACAATCAGTTTGTCAAGAGTATGATTTAGCAGTTGCGAGTTTTATGCCCTCACTCAAGTTCCCAAGCTAGTACTCGAGTGCACTTCTAGCTCTTGGTTTTCTGTGCTCTCGGGTGAGCACTTCTTGTGTCTCATTTGATGGGACTCGGGTGAGTATGGGGGCATCATTTGAGTGTTGATCTTGATGCTCGAGTGAAACGAGCATTTCTTGTCTCTGCCTGTGCTTTTAGTCTTTGGTCAAGTTTCTCCCAACCCTTTAGGCGTATGTTTGGGCTTTGAGTAGCTACCTAAAGGTCATAAATGATAACCAACTTAAGTGTTTGAAAGTTAAAGAATTAGAAAAGAGAATAACCCTATGTGTAACCCCCTTCCGTCATTATATCCGAAATACACGATTTAAAGTGAAATAGAGACCAATAAGAAACAAAACTATTTCAAAATCTTATCTTTACGATAGGGTTTTCACAAATACCTTTCAAATTATAATTAACCTGGTCTCATATTCAAATTTCGAATACAATTACTATGCGAAGATAAATCACATTTATACCAATATCAGAGTGCACAATATAAATTTCCGGTAATCCTAGATTCCTTACTTAATCCAAGCTTTACAGGGCACATTCGCCCTTCACAATTTTCCAAATAGGGGATTACATAAATTCTCATACCAAATACATACTCGAATATACATTCCAACCTATACAATCATAAATCCAAATATACTTAATCCTAAACATGCATTGATAACCAACTATCACAAGATTACAACCTGAAGGAGTCATCGTTGCCCATGGTTGCTTCCTCCATCCTCGATTCCACCTACCCTGTCTAAAATGTTGGTAGGGAGGGTGAGATTCAAGAGAATCTCAGTAGGAAACAAATACCAGTATGCATGCAAGATAAGTGTTTAATGCATGACATGCTTGCAATACATAACTCATGCTCACACAATGACATATCTACGTGCTCAATGTTTCAACAACATACTCATGGCCATAGCATAAATAGAAACAGAGCTACAATCATTCATATATGTTTCACATAATCAAGCAAAGCAATACATGCATCAATACACCAACACAATTATCAAATACATGCATAAGAGGTAAGTTCCCTACACTTATTCTTTCCACGTATGCTTCAGCACCGGCTACTTACGATCAGGATGAATATTGAACCCTATAAACCAAATCAAGGATATAGGGTCAATCTCAATTCCAAATCCTTACTTTCATATCACTTAAGGTTGGTTACCATTCACACCCTTTAGGTGGCTATAATAAGCTTAATGAAAGCCTAAAGGATTGAGAAGTACTAGGTTGGAAATCACCTTTCAAAATAAAAAAAATGCTGAAAATAGGGGTTGGCTACTGCTAGGAATCCTCTGGCTATAGCCAAAACATGCACAAAAGGTTTTTGGCTGCAGCCAAGAACTTTCTGGATGCGGCCAAAACGCATACAGAAAGTTTTGCACTGCAGCCAAGGAAACTTCAGAAATTCATAACTAATTCCAAAAAAATCAAAACATAGTGATTCTAAAGCCAAATGAAAGCTATTAAAATCCTCTACACAGGAAAAATATGTGCCATTACTGGAAATCACCACACAAATACAGAATTCCCCAAAACTCAAGACTGTCCCAAAATAGTGTTCATTTTCGACCTAAAACTTTGGACAGTCATTTCTCCCAGTTCCTAAAACGAAATGGCACAAATTATATGTCCATTTTAAATCTTGGGATGTGAAATTTAAGTCTAGAAAGTTTCATAATTTTTAGAGACAATTTGCTCATTCAAAACGCCACACAAGCAGACTGTCCAGAACATAATTTCGAAAGATAGAATTCCAGATTTTGCACACTTGCTTCCAATGGTCCAATTTTCATATCAAACATCATTCTCACACAAAATTTCATAAGGAATCCATTGGAAACACCAAATCAACCAAATTCACATTCCATTGACATGTTTCACTAATTATCACAACATGTCAACACAAGTCACAATTCAAACTCACATTGCAATTGTTTACTTTCCAAAGTTCTAAACCAATTCCAATGAACATATAACATAATAAAACACCAATTGCACCCCAAAACACATAACAATTCATGCATTTCAAAATTATCATAAAATCAGGGCAAAATTCACAGTTCACAAAACTTATCCACAAATCACAAAACTTATATCAAAAGGCTTCAAATACTCACCTTTTCCTCTTTCCCAAACCAATTCCTTGATTCTTCATCTTTCCACTTTTCATCAAGCTAACAAACACCTCCAATCAAGAATCTAAAAGCATAGAGATGAATCTCTCATCACTATGAACAACATTATAGAAGGGTATTTGAGCATTAGAGGACATTTACCAAACCAAAACTCACCTTGTTTCTTTCTCTTTCCTTCCTTCACATGGACGACAATGGAGTCTTGAGAGAGAGAGAGAGAGAGTGAAGATGAGCATAAGATCATTTTTTGGAATGCCCATAGGCCTTTTGTCGACTTAGAAAAAGAAGGGAAAGAGGAATGAGTTGAATCTTTGACCCAAGATCCATGGCTCACACCTTGCCATTTGTCAACATCTTAATCCATCATCCATGAGCTCACATACACACACACACGCTTGATTCCACCCCTTGATCTCTTGCAAAAATCAATCATAACCATTGATATTGAAGTTACCAATGAGTTTCCTCTTCGGTAACTGACCAATTGGCCTGTAACTTCACCGTTTTGCCCCTGATTATGGCAATTCCTCTTGTATCACTACACTAACACACCATATCATTCCTTTTCTTCCACAATGCACCCTCCCCTCTATTTTAAGTTAATTTAGATGTTAATCCATAATTGAACTTAAGTACAGGGTTTTGGCACTACTTACAACACATTCTGATTCCAAATCACATCATAGTCTCTAAAAGGGTCTATTTATCACTAATGACATCTACTTTTGGAGTCATTAACCCTTAATTACAATTTGGGATCTTGCTGAACCGGGGCTTAGCAATCCACTAATCTCATGCTTATTCTCTAGCCTCAAATATCAAAATTCAGGGTATTGCACTATGTCCTTGATTTTGGTTATAGGGTTGGATATTCGCCCTGGTCATGAGTTGCTAGTGCGGGAGCATACATGGAAGAATAAGTGTAGGAAACTTATCTCTCTTGCATGTATATGATATTTGTTTTAGTGTGCAGATTCATGTAAGAATAAGTGTAGGGTTGTTTTATTGATTTGCTTGATTATGTGAAACATGTATGAATGATTTGAAGTTATGTTTCAATATATGCTATGGCCATAAGTATGTTGTTGAAGCATTTAACTGGCAGATTTTTCATTATGTGTGAGCATGAGTTATGCAAGCATATCATGCATTAAACATTTATCTTGCATGCATATTGGTAATTGTTACCTATTGAGATTCTCTCGAATCTCACCCTCCCCTACCAACATTTTAGACAGGGTAGCTGGATCGAGGATAGAGCAAGCAACCAAGGGCGGCAAGGACTTCCTCAAGTTGTAATTTTGGTAGTTGGTTATTATTTCTAGTTGGGATAATTGTATATATGCGGATGATTATTTGATCATGTATTAAGACGGATTTGTGTAATCCTCGTATGAGAACTTGTAAAGGGCATATGTGCCCTATGAATCCTTTATAAAAGTATGAACCCGGGGTTTTTCAAGATTATTATACTGAGCACTTTGATGTTTATAATGAATGTGATTTATCTTCGTGTGGTAATTGTATCCGAAATGTGAATTTGAGACCAGGTTATTGTATTTCGAAATGTATTTGTGAAAACCCCACCTGGTAGATGGGTTTGAAAATGAGTTTTGTTATTTATTGGTCTCTATTTCACTTTAATCGCGTATTTGGGATATAATTATGGAAGGGGGTTACACTAAACACAGATCGACGATCTACTTGAACCCTTAAACACAATAGAATAAGGACCCAAAGTGTTAGAAGACACCACAAGGTTGATCAAGCCTTGATAAGTCTGTTAGTTCTAAGAAGAATCCTAGAGAGAATCCACACTCAAGAAATAAAGTGTAGAAGTGAAGCTTTCTTTATCATTCAAATCTGAAGTGTGTCTTACAAATGAAGAAGCACCAAGTTTTCTAGGGAAATATGACCTAATTGCAATAATTGCAACTTTAAACATAGCAAATACAAAGTCTAATACCATGTACTAGGAAACCTAAAAGTCTAATACAATGACCCAAAATGCTAATAAAATGAACCCAAAAGTCTAATACAATCTTTTAGAAAATGCATAAGTTTAATTCAGCATGCTAGAGAACCCAAAATTCAAATATGCCAACTACCTAATGATTTTCCCACAAATAAATTCAAGAAAAAGTAGTAAGTAATTAAGGCTCAAAATGTGCTTATTTAGGCCCAAATGAGTCCTCCCATGTGTGGTGCTAGGTCCAAGCTCTCTAGTTTCAAGTCTGCAAGCCCAAAACTTGATCAATATCTCTATTTGCAGCCCATATGAAGTTAGTGACATTTTCAGCATTTTTGTCCAACTTTGATCCAATTGATACTTGCTTTGTCTAAGTATCTTGCACTAGCCCATTGAATGCTTCCTTAATTTGCTTGGCTCTTGCTCTTGTGATTGGTCCACTTGGAATTTGCAAAGGATCACTTGAATTTGAAGGCATAACTTGCTACATCGCATCAATTTTTGCAACACCTTCTAATACAAAATAATTATAATAATTACATTTAAGCACAAAAAAGATGATAAAATCCCATAAATAGATATTAAAATATATAATAAAATAAGGACATATCAATTTTTTTAAGGGATATTTGAGAATCTTTCTTTACTTGGAAAGTAAAAACTTTAACTATATATATAGCTAAGTTGTTTGAGCTAATGAAAGCCTCAAGTCATGTTAGGATGATTAAGTGTGGCTTAGAGTAGAAAGTGGAAACTCTAAAGGGGACCAAGTCCCTGAGTTGTCATTTTACTACCTAATTAGTTGATAAACTAAAGTGTGGAGATTTTGAATTGTGTAGATTGATTTATAATTTTTGATCTCTAGGCTTTAATTGTGGCAATATTTCCTTGATTGGCAAGAGGTAACCACTTTCTGCATGTCATTGATGCTAATGTCTTACTTTTGAGAGATTTTGATATTATGAGATGATCAAATGTGATATGGACTTTCTATTTGTATGGTATATATACTTTATTTGAGAAAATTGTCTTGTGGGACTTGTCAATTTGAAATCAAAATGTAAAGTATTGAAATGAGGTTTTGCCTTGATTATTGTTTCTATAAGAGCATGATCATGTGTAATCATGAGATAATCATATTGCATGAGTTGTTCTTATGGTGTTGATTGATTGTGATTGATAGAGAGTAGTTGAAGCAAGTTACTATCATGTGATAAGAGCTCCCATTGTTTCACATTGGGTTGGTTGTTCATCCTTTTTGAGATAGGCTTATATGGTTCATTCGTCATAAAGGGAATGACAGGCTCATGACTATTTTTGTTCTTAAGAGAAACGAATAAGCCTTTATGGCTTGTATATGAGAATATAGTTTTATTATTTATGCCTATTTAATGATGATGAAAATCTGTGTCGGTGCGATATGGAAGATAGTTTTATTATTTAGGCTTATGGTTGAATGTTATATTCTAGGCTTCGAAAAGCTCAAGGCCCAAATTTGTTAATTAATTACTATGTGGTTTGTGAAATGATGAGAAATTTTTATTATCCATAATAGTTTTTAAATGTTAAACCTATCTCTTTTCTATCATGGATCAATTCATTAAGTAGTTTAAATCCTTTTAACTATGATAGGTGTTTTCAAATAAGTTAGTTCAACTCTTTTCTGTAGTGGTTAACTTGAATTGGAAAGAGAATCTTTGGATTATAGTATTTGATGTTTCAAAAATAAAGATGAGAATTTTCTACAATGGTAGACATTTGGGTTTAATGTCTGTTCACCATAGTATTGTTGATTATTTTGAGATTTTTGATTAAGTGTCCTGGATAACCAGGTTTTAAGAAAATGATTTTACATTATGGTATCAAATTTTGCGATGTGTGATGTATTGCATATAGTTACAATATATTCTTTCACACATAGCATCCCCTTGTTTTTGAGTTGTGTTGTTGAGTTTTATACTCTGTTCTTATGGGTTGCATCCTTAAGTGGGCATAATGGTACAATCAAGAAAGACCTACCTCGGTGATAATTAACCTCCACCTAAACTTGAGAAGCCTAAACTATTATATAGTGAGACTCTCTTGAGGCATACAGAAAGGACATTTATTGTTGCAATGGATGAATCAATAAGCAAGTTGTATGAGATAAACTGAGGAAGAAGAAGAAGCAAACTGCAATGATGAATGGTCCAATAGAGCTTGTAAAAGGCTATAGGTACGAGTGATCTAGATTATTCTAGCACATATTAGGAGGAGTTTAAGCCCAAGTTCTTTGAATATTACTTCCTGTTGGCCTAGATATAGGAGAAGACAACATTCTATGCTCTGTGTTAGGGAATATGCACAAGGATGAGCTTATTGCTGATTTCATTGATCTATCAAAGTATGTGACTTAGTTAAAAGGGCTAGTCCTGATTTGAAGTCGCATATGCTTATATAGCCTTAAAAGAGTTTTAAGGACACATGCACCGATCTGAAGGTCCTGCATACATGTGCTAAACCCCAAGACAATTAGAGCTAGTTCTCTACATTAATCAGACCTATTGGTAGAGTAGCTAACAATTCAAGTTTTAGTTTTAGGAGTTTAATAAACTATAGCAAGAAGGTTCAGAACCTGGAGGATGTGGCTTGACAAGGCTACTTTTAGAGGAAGCGTGGTCGAAATGGCTAGGATAGAGGAAGGTAGTAATCTCATTGTAAGTTAGCAATGTCTGCCTCAAGTATCAATGGTCCTTGCCTAAAGTGTTGAAGGATACATACTGACTGGTGTTGGGAGAGTTATCAGTCTACAAATTTTGAATTCATCATGTGTCATTCCCTAGAGGTGATGTAGCAATAGCAAACTCACTAGAGTGGTCTTCTTACCATTCCTAGTAGAGTTTATGTGATGACTTAGGAGAAGGCGGAGTGCTTGCTAATATAATCAAAGGTATAATTTCTCTTCAAGGCCATGATATTGTAGCTTTATTTGAGAGACATCTCTCACATCATTTGAATGTGCTTGAAAGTATAATTTTGATGTGATTGTGTGTCATATGATTTGAGAGTTTCTACCCTTTCTAAGTACTATTGTGTTTACCATATAGATGCTTGTGTGAGTCTTACACTTAAAATTGCAAACTGAGACTCTATTGTTATATTGGTTTGTTTGTTGTTTAGAGGCATTAATGTCATTATCAATGGGGATAAGAAAGTTCGAATCGATTAGATTGATATGGTGATCCTAAGGTATTTCCTAAGGAGGTATCACAATTTCCTTCAGAGAGAGCAGTGAAATTAGCTATCGAGCTTGTGCTTGGCATGACTCTAATCTCAAAGGCTCTATATTAGATATCTCCGATAGAGTTGGCTGAGTTAGAAAAGTAGATAGAAGAGTTACTTGAGAAAGGGTTCTTTTGACCTAGTATGTCTCCATAAGGATCTCAAGTTCTCCTTGTGAAGAAAGATGGCTGTATGAGATTATTCATTGATTGTCAGCAACTGATCAAGGTGACCATCAAGAACAAGTTCCCATTATAGAGAATTGATAATTTGCTAGATCAGTTGGTTGGATCATCGGTGTTCTTTAACATTGATTTGTATTAGGCTATCATCAATATAGAATCTAGGTAGAGAATATCTCTAAGATTTTGTTTCAAGCAAGATATGGCCACTACGAGTTCCTAGTGATGCCTTTTAGAATGAGTAATTCTCCAGCTGTCTTTATAGATTAAATGCATAGAATCTTCTTGACCATACTTGGATAAGTGTATTGTGGTGTTCATTGATGATATCATGATCTACTCCAAGAATGATACAGAGCACAGAGAATATCGTCATATCCTATTACGGGTGTTGAGGGATCTCTAGTTGTATGCCATACTTTTAAAGTGTGAATTTCGGCTTAAGGGGGTGAAGTTCCTAGGCCATGTAGTATAGGTGAAGGGACTGGCCATCAATCCAAGTAAAGTGGATGTCATGTTATAATGAGAATCCATGAAGTTTGAGATTGAATTTAGAAGCTTTAGGGGTTTAATTGGGTATTATCAAAGTTTCATCTAAAGGTTCTCTCATAGAAATTCTATTGACTAATTTGATAGGAAAAGAGCACCTGTTCTTGTAGACCAACCAATGTGAGTTAGCATTTCAAGAATTGAAGACCAGATTGACCACTGGTTCGATGCTAACTTGCATAACCTACCTGTCCCTATGTTTTGCTCATAGATGTATCCTTAAAAAATTGGGGAGTGGTTTGATGTAAGAAGGCAAGGAGATACCTTATGTTTCAAGATAGTTGAGGCCTCATGATAAGAATTACCCTACCTACAACTTGGAGTTCACAGCTGTGGTGTTTTCCTTGAAGAGTTGGAGGCAATATTCTTAGGGTCTCTGCTTGAAGTATTCAATAACCACAAGAGCTTGAAGTACTAACTGGATTAGAAAGAATAGAACATCAGACGGCGCCGGTGGATGGAATTCCTAAAGGATTATGACTTCGAGGTGAAGTATCATCCCGATAAGGGTAATATAGTTGCAGACACGTTGAGTTAGAAGTAAGTGCACTAGTTTTGCATGAGCTTGGAAGAGCAAAGCTAGCTGGATGGATTGAGAGATATCCACGTAGTCCCAGATCACAAGAAGGCTACTTTGAATGTAGTTCTTGGTGAGTATGGGTTCTACCAAGGCCTGAAAACTGGCTAAATGGAAGATGATCAACTAAACAAGATCTAATAAGAGCTAGATCATGGTGAAGTTCCAGATTATGAAATTGCGTATGCTGATATCTTAAGATACAAAAAAGGGATTTGCTTTCCTAATAATGATGAGATCATTTGGAAGACGCACACTAGAGCAAGTATGCCATACAGCCTGGAATCACCAAGATGTGCAACAATCTATATCAAGAATATTGGTAGTCAAAGATGGAAAAAGATGTGAGAAACTTCATGTTGAAGTATCTGACTAGTCAGAAAGTTGAGATTGAGCATCAAAAACTGTCAGGGTTACTTCAGAGTCTAAAATTTTCCCAATGGAAGTAGGATAACATTTCTATGGACTTCATTATAGGATTGCCTTCTACCAAGTCTAATCATAATGCAATTTCAGTAATTGTGGACTACTCAATGAATTCAGCCTATTTCTTACCAATCAAAGTGAATTATCTGCTTGTGAGATTGGCTCAGCTATATGTAAATGATATTGTAAGATTGCATGGAGTACCAGTAAGCATATTTTCTGATCAAGATCTGAGGTTTACCTTCTTTTTTTGGAAGCCGTTATAGGGGCTATAGGAACAAAATTGAAGTTCAATATAGCATATCATCATCAGACATATGGTCAAATTGAGAGAACTATTTAGACCTTGGACGATATGTTGAGGGCTTGCACTATTGAGCTTCCAAGTAGTTGGGATAAGCATATTTCATTGGCACAATTGGCTTATAATAATAATTATCACTCAGGTATTTAAGGATCAGGGGTGGGTGCTGTGCACCTCCCTAATGCGCAGGTGCTGCGCGCCCTATTTGGGGCCCTTCCGAAATGTATTTTTTATGGTTCTTTATATCATTAGATTCTAGATGAAATGGGCGACATTTTGATATATTATGGGAAAAAAATGGAGTTGTTTTCAATTTTTTATGATTTTCCAAAGATTCAGTGCATTTTTTTTGGAAACATGGTACAGTTTTTTTTTTCAATTTGAGCACTTAATCTTTGAAAAATCATATAAAATTGAAAAAAACTCTATTTTTTGCCCATAATATATCAAAATGTCGCCCATTTCATGTAAAATATAATGATATAAATAACCATAAAAAATATATTTGGGAAGAGCCCCAAATGGGGCGCGCAGCAGGCTGCACATCAGGGAGGTGCGCAGCACCCACCCTGATCCCGGTATTTAAATGGCCCTATATGAAGCATTGTATAGGCTAAAGTGCCAATCACCGCTTTGTTAGACTAAATTAAGAGAGAAATAACCATTCTTGGGCCTAAATTGGTGAATCAAACTACCAAGAAAATTGAGTCGATTACTGAAAGCTATTGACCACACAAAGTTGGCATAAGAGTTTTATGGATCAATGGTAAAGACCTTTAGAGTTTGATGCAGGAAACCAGGTGTTCTTGAAGGTTTCACCTACTATCGGCATCAGGAGATCTTACAAAGCAAATAAGTTGATGCCCTGATCCATTGGATATTATGAAATCTTTGAGAGGATTGGACATGTTGCATATAAGATGCATTGCCCCCACACTTATCCAATTTGCATGATGTGTTTCATGTGACTCATATCAAGTATGGAGAGGTCTAGTTGCCAGAGAACTTAATCTACCAAGCAAAGCTCAAGAGAATTCTTAATGTTAAGGATAAGTCATTGAAAAGTAAGACCATCTATTTGGTCAAAGTTTTCTAGAAAGGTATGGCCTTGGTTCTGGGAGACCGAGGAATTGATGAGGTGCGAGTACCCTCATTTGTTTCCTTGGTAAGTATTTATCTTGTTGTTGATTGTTTCATTTGGTTGAATTTTGGGGTCAAAATTCCTTTTTGGTGGGAAGAATTGTAACATCCTAGTTTTTATATATAGAATTTAAATAATTGTATAAGGAAAGTAATTCATAGTAAATGGAATCTTACTATGTAATAAATCAAAATAAAAAGAATTTATCCAAGTATGATTTATGGGAGTAAAAGAGGAAATAATGATAATATGGAAAAATGAAAATAATAATATGTGAAAGAAAATTGGAATGAAGTGAAATTATGTAAAAAGGAAGATCCAAGGCCCATTGAAGTTTTCTAAAAAAATGACAATATGCCAAAGGGCCTTTTGTAACCCCCGGCCTTGAAACCGTAATTATAATTCGGAATTTGTAATTAAAATGAAAGAGACCAATAATCATCAAAAGATTCTTTCACAATCCCTTCCTTATAGGAGGGTTTTTGCAAATATTTTTTAAAATTTCTGCCTTTCCTAGTCTCAAATTCCATAATTCGAGTATAACTACATGTACATTTAATTCACATTTATATACTAGAGTGTACAACAAAAATCTCGGTAACCTTTGGTTATATATACTATCTATTGGGTTTATAATTCCCAACTAGGGGATTACATACCATGTCCAAAATATTATTTACATTTCAAAATAATATACAGTAATCCCATTCCAAATTAGATAACCAACAGTCCAAATTAACATTCCCTACAAATCCTAGCTGCTCCTAGTCGTTCATTTCTCCTTGGAGTCACTTGCCCTGTCTAAAGATTAGTCAAAGGAAAGAGTGAGATTCAAAAGAGTCCCAGTAGTAACAAATCACTCATACCACATATAATCACATAGCATGCAAGTAAATTATCACACATTACAGAGCACAAACACAGCATACAAGCTGTCACATATACATGTTGCCTCACTAGCATACACATATCGTATTGCCTTTCTGACAAAGCACATAGCCACTCTGGCTTTCATATTGCCTCTATGGCATTCGCATAGCACATTACCTCTCTAGCAATCACATAGCCACTCTGGCTTTCACATTCGAAATCATTACAACACAATGACAAATCAAACATACAATGCATCATATATGGTATAAGAGCAGGAGTTATGCCTTGTTCTTTCCTGATGTCTTTTGGCACAGTGGGCTCACGAGTATGGCAAATGTCAAACCCTATAACCAAGATCAAGGATGACAAATCAATCTCTTTTCCAAGTTCTTAATTCCATAACACTTAAAGTTAGTTATCATTTAAAATCTTTCGGTGGCTACCAGAAGCCTAGATATATACCTAAAGGGTTGGAATACTACCCCCAAAGATCTCTCTTTTAGAAGAAAAAAAAATATTGATTTTTAGCTACCCCACTCGAGTGAAGCAAGCCTCACTCGAGTGATAAATGTCTTGCACTCGGGTGAGGATAGCTCCCACTTGTGAGAGTGTGACAGAGAGTGATAACTAGGACAAAAAGTGCTCATAGCACTTGAGCACCTAGGACAACACTTGAGTGTTAGCTTCAGGCTTACTCAAGTGCCATAGAGTGTGGCATAAAAAGTGTCTGCCTGAGAGCATAAAAGACTTTATAGTGGGAAGTTCACTTGAGTACTATTCTTGGCACTCGAGTGATGACACCCTTTCACCCGAGTCCCATCAAATGAGGTGCGAAGAGTGACTACCCGAGAGCAACTCTAAGGTGAAACCTACTCCCGCACTCGAGTGAGACCAAGTTCACTTTCACTTGAGTGATGACTCATATCACTCACAGGCGAGGAAGTGCACCTTTGCACTTTGCTTGAGAATTCTACTGAAACGTTGAAGGAAAAGAGGAGATATCATGATGTACTCGAGTGAGACCCTACCTCACTCGAGTGAGGCTTATCAGAAGCCAAAACGCAGAAATTGACAGAATTTTCCAAACTTGCCGAGCCTGATTCCAATGGTTCCAAAACTTATACCAAAGTTCATTCCCACCTAAAATTTCATAAGGAAACCATTGGACACTCCAAAACAACCAAAATCACACCATAAAAACAATTTGGTCTTGGGTCAACACACTATACCCTAACCACTCAACAATCCAAAACTTCCTTTTCCAAATTTTCAAACCAATTCTAATGGCTCAAACACTCAATATGCCACCAATTCTACTATCATGCACTATCCAATTCTTACATTCCAAATTAACACTAAATTCAGGGCAAAATTGCAAAATTTCCAAAACTTATTCAACGGTTACACAATTTAGATCAAAATAGTACTAACTCTTACCTCTTCCTCTCCTCAAGGAAGGTTGGTTTCTTGATTTCTCAACCTTCAAATTTCTTCAACCACTAAAACACCACCTTTCAAAAATATTAAACCATGGCAACACAGCCCTCAACACCATGAACAATATTAAAGAAGAGCACTTGAGTATTAGAAGACATCTAGCAAGTCAAAATCTTACCTTTACACTTTCTCTTTCCTTCCCTTGCTCAACAAAAATGGAGAAATGGAGAGAGAGAAGATAAAATGATCATGATGCTTATTTTTCCCTCATTTCCATGCTCAAAACTGACTTGGAGGGAGAGAGAAGAGAGAAAATAGAGTTTGAACATTTGACCATCATCTATGGTCTAAAACATGCCACTTGTCATGATCTTGGTTCACCTTCCATGATCACACATGAACTCTCATGCATGGAATTCCACCCCATTGATCACTCAATCCTAGCCATTGACCCTTAAATTACCAAGGAGTTTCCTCTTCGGTAACTAATCAATTGGTCGGCAATTTCCCATTTTGCCCCTAATTATCACAACATTTACTAAATCATCATCAAGCACATTTTACATCACAATTTACATCATTTATGTCAAAAGTGTTTAATTAACAATAATTACACCACTTGGGAAGTCATTAGCCCTAAATTACAATTCAGGATATTACACTTTGGCCCTTCTGTGTATTGCAAAGATACGTGGGTTGCTAATTTAAAACCCTCACCCTAAGTGTCTTTAGTGATTGCAGGAGAGGGAAAGGGCCAAAACAGCACTCTATTCTGCTATTTTTTCCTTTCTCTAGGGGAAGCTTTTGTGTTCATTTTGGTAAGAAAAATCACCTCTATTCACTAAAGTCTCTTCATGAATATTGTTCTACTTAACTAGCTCTTTCTAATGATGTATTTTTTAAATGATTAGAGAAATTTTTTGGATTAGAGTTTAGAGTAAGTGTTGAGTTTTAACAATATATGACTATAGGATTGTAGAGCTATTTTAGTTGTTTAGATTTATTTATTGGGAGATTTAAGAATCTTTCTTTACTTTGTAAGGTCAAACTTTAATTATATATATAGCTAAGTTGTTTGAGCTAATGGAAACCTTAAGTCATATTAAGATGATTAAATGTGGCTTATAGTGGAAATTGGAAACTCTAGAGGGGACCAAGTCCCTAAGTTGTTATTTTACTACTGATTTAGTTAATAAACTAATGCGTAGTGATGTTGAATTGTGTAGAATGATTAATAATTGTTGATTACCAGGTTTTGATTGTGGTAATATTTCCTTGATTGGCTAGAGGTAACTACTTTCCACATGTCATAAATACTAATGTCTTGCTTTTAAGAGATTTTGATATTATGAGATGATAAAATGTGATATGGACTTACTATTAGTATGATATATATTCTTTATTTGAGAAAGTTGTTGCATAGGACTTGTGAATTTGAAATGAAAATGTAAGAAAAGAGGTTTTTCCTTGATTATTGTTTCTATAAGAGTATGGCCACGAGATAATCATATTGCATGAGTTGTTGTTGTGGTGTTGATTGATTGCAATTGATAGAGAGTAGTTGGAGTAAGATACTATCATGTGAAAAGGCATCCCATTAATGAACATGCATTGGGTTGGTTATTTGCCCCTATTGGGATAGGCCTTTCTGGCTCATTCATCCTAAATAGAAGGATAGGCTCATGTAGCAATTTTTGTTCTTAGGAGAAAGGAATAGGCCTTTGTGACTTCCTATTGGTGTACATGGGGTATGTTATTTGTTCCTATTAGGAAAGGCTCATGTGGCTCGTCGTCCTAAAGAAAAGGACAACCTCTTGTAGCTATTTTCCTTCTTATGAGAAAGGAATAAGCCTTTGTGGCTTGTATGCAAAAATAAAAATTATCACATGATAAGACTTCTCATTGTTACATATAAGGTTTGTTATTCATTCTTATTGGGATAGGACTATGTAGCTCATTCGTCCAAGAGAGGAGGGTAGGCTTGTGTAGCTCTTTTCATCCAAAAGAGAAATGAATAGGCCTTTGTGGCTTCCATGTACTTCTCCATAATGTTGGGGATAGACCTTCTTCAGCTTCTGTGTTTGCATACCTCCTTTGAGAGAGACTCGAATGAGTTACTGTGTATAGTTATGAGATTATTTCAATGACATTATCAGCACTACAATTTTCTTTCCTACTTAACACCTCACTAACAAATGTTTGTATTTATGATAAGTTGGAACTTTGGTTACTAATGCTTTTATCTCACTCAATTGCTGTTAACATTTTTCAAGTGGTAGTCCTTATGATGGGACATCAGGCTTGATATTGTGATATCTTTGTATAGCCTCTTGTGTTTATTTATGTGTTGAAATGATGTACATGGCCACACATAGGGCTCTCATCTTATAAACTTTAATTGATTCATATGTTTTAATAACCGTCGCTAGCTAATAAGCTTGTAGAATGCCAGAGGCCTTTAGATTTTTCTTATAATGGGAATCCATTTTGGTATCATGTGGAAGATAGTATTATTATTTGGGTTTATGGTTGATTGTTATATATTATGGGCCTCGAGAACCTCAAGGCCCAAATGTGTTAATTAATTACGGTTTGGTTTGCAAAATGATGACAAATTTTTAATTATCCATTATAGGTTTTAAATTTCAATTAGTTTCTTTTCTATCATGGATAAGTGCATTAAGTAGTTTTAATCCTTTTAACCATGATATGTTTTTTTTTAACTGAGTTCGTTCAATTCTTTTCTTATATGGTTAACTTCGATTTAAAAGAGAATATTTGGGTTTGTAATATCCCAAATTTTATTCACCAAAGTTCATTATATATTAGTGACATTAAATGGAATAAAATGGTGAATTTTAACACACTTACAATGGCTAAACATTACAATTAGTGGTTACACACAAGTTGGTAAAGTTTTGACACAAAGGTGCAATGTTGTTCCCTTAAAGGACTATTCATGTAGACCAAATTGAAGAAGGGAAGAGCACAATTTTGGCCCAATTCTTTGTCTAAAATTTCAGTCAAAAATAAAAAGGAGTGATGGAAGACAAAGCGTGATTCAAAAATTGGAAAAATGTAATGGCAAAGTGGTTATTTGTTGAATAATTAAGAAGGCTCTCTTGATTTTTCAATAAATTGATGGTTAAGTTTGGCCAAGAGAGAAAAGAGGAAGAGGAAATTAGATTTTGACACAAAGGATGACATGTGGAAGCTTATAGAACTAAGTGGAAGCTTATGGAACCAAGTCAAAATAGATGAGATCAAATGAATTTTTGGACATAAATCATGCCATGATTGGCCAACTGGAAAGAGATATTATTTTATTTGTGACTGGTGCAAATATTATTATAAAAAAAAATATTGTTTTAAGGAGGTGGAGGGAGCTTCTTGAAGAAGCCATTTGACACCTCCAAAGGGGCCGAATTTCATCCAAATAGAGAGAAGAGAGAGAGAGAGAGAGAGCACAAGTTTGAAGAACTCAAGCACAAAGAGAAGAGACAAGAGAATAAGAAGCAAACTAGGTAAGTTTGTAAGCAAAATTGACTTGTTCCTATCTCTAATCTCTTAGAGACATTTTCTAATCTTCATATCCTTCTTGAAATCATGCAAAGCAAGAGGAAAATCAAGGGAAAAGAAGAGAAGGCTGGATGGTTTTGAAAGAAGAAACAAGAAGACACAAGGTAAGCTTGAATACTTGTCTTCTCATATTGAATCAATGTTGTTGTTGGTGGTTTGAATGAATATTTGACTTGGTTGCTTTGATTTTATGATTTGGTATGCATGAACCCTATGGAGAGGTGCTGCCCATATTTTTATTAATCATATGGGAAGTGTAATTAAAGAGTTTAAGAAGGGATTTAAGGTGAAAAGTAGGTGATTTGTTGATTGAAATCAAGAAATTCCATTTTCCTTAAATTTTCATGAATTTTGACTAGGGGTATTACTGGGTGTTTGAGCTAGAATTTCATGGATTTGATGATTCCATTAGGTTTCAAAATGAAATACAAGCAAGGCAAGTGTTCTAGCCTCATACTAGACCAACACGGTCAGGGAGCTCATTTGTAGGGGACGTCGACTAACTGCAGATTAATAAGAAAGAATCAGATTCGGATTTTGTTACAGTTCCAGAGCCCAAAACTGTGCATGTGCTACATGACCTAAAACCTAATTGAGAATTTTGAGAGTACGTTAAAGGCATATATTTGTGAGCTTTCTATGATTGGTACACCCCAGTAGCCCAGTATATGGCATATCTAGATGAAGTAGAGACATTATACTATGGTAAGAGATATTTTGATTTAGAGATTCTAGATGATGTTTGTAATATCCTGGATTGTAATCAAGGGATAATAACTTCAAATAATGTAATTAATGTTAATTAAGCATATTTGAAGTGGATGTTGTGTGTGATATGATATAAGGATGATTATTAATGATTTATTAAGAATTGTGATAATCAGGGGCGAAACGGTAAATTATCGATCGATTGGTCAGTTATTGGAAAGGAAACTCTTTAGTAATCAAGATCAATGGCTAAGATTGAAAGATCATGAGATGGAATCTTGTACATGCAAGTATATGTGAAATCATGATAGGGAGAATAGGATGGTGCCAAGTGGCAAGCTTTGGACCATTGGATTGAGTCAAAGATTCAACCTATTCCTCTCCTCCCTCTCTTTCTTCAACTCGTTGGTATGCATGGGGAAAAGAGAAGCAAGTGATCATTACTTCACCAACTCATCTCTCTCTCCATTTCCTCCATTCCGGCGAGCTTGGCAAGAAAGAGGAAGGAAGGGTTTGAAATTAAGATAGGTAAATGACTTCATAAGCTCAAACACTATTCATTGAAATTGTTCAAAAGGTTAAGAGCTTTACTTCCATGTTTCCAGACTTTGGATTGGTGGTGTGTGGCAAATTGAGGGAATTTGATAGTGAAGGAATCAGAGTTTTGATTTCAGCAAGTTGAAGAGGTAGGTTTGTAATGCATTTTGATATATAAGTCAAGATGTTTGCCTAATCAATGAAAATTCTGGAAATTAGACCTAATTATGATGTTGAGTGAAGAGTAGGCCTTGATTAGTGGGTCACTGTTCATTTGGTCACTTTTGACACTTGGGAGTGATTAGAAGTTGATTTGAAATTGAATAAGGGAAGTGTGTTAAGTTGTGGTTTTGGTGGAGTTATGGTTTAGAGATGTGATTTTGTTGTTGAGTGGAAATTTGAGTTGTTTTTGGTTGCCAATGGGTCTCTTGTGTTGAAATAAGTGAGAATGAGCTTTGACACAAGTTTTAGAACCATTGGAGTTCATTTGGTGAATTTTGGAGAAGTTTATCAGTTGCTGCGATCTGGTGTCTGATGGGTATCACTCGAGTGAGAAGGAGTCTCACTCGAGCACAAGATGAACATGCTCGAGTGAGCATGTTTGTGCTCGAGTGAGGGTGGATGAAATCACTGGGGGTGAGCGTCTCAGGTGATCACTCGTGGTTAGATTGCCAAGAGTGCGCGGGGCACTCGCGGGCATTTAGGGATCACTCGAGCACTGGGGTTGTGCTCGAGTGCGCTGAGGGTCAATGCTCGAGCACAGGGGTTGTGCTCGAGTGTACTTGTGGTTGGAGTGTCGGGAGTGTTGGGATCACTCTCGGGTTGTCACTCGCAGGGCCTCACTTCCGTGGTGCTCGAGTGCTTCTGGGGTCTCTGCTCGAGCACATCCTCTTGTGCTCAAGTGAGAGTGTAGGTTTGTCGCGGGAGTTGCTCTCGGGCAAGCACTTTTTGCATCTCACTCGCATATGTGCTCGAGTGAAAGCGGGAGTCATGCTCGAGCACGGCCTTCTATGCTCGAGTGAGGGGACCAAAAATTAGTGTTTAGCTTTCTAAAAAGAGATCTTTGGGGATAGTTATCCCAACCCTTTAGGCATATGTTCAGGCATTTAAGGGCCATCTAAAGAGTCCAAATGAATACCAATTTAGAGTGTTATTGAATTAAGAACTTGGAAAAGGAAATTAACCAAATGTCCCTATTTTAATTATATGATTTGACATCTGCTATCCTCGTGAGCCCACTGTGCCAGAGACCGTCAGGAAAGGATCAGGTAGTGACTTTTCTTTCGTACCATATGTGATGCCTTGTATGTGTGTATTATCATTGATTTGTGATAAGTTCGTATGTTGCGACTTATGTGAATATGTGTAAGCACCGTCAGTCCAACAGTCCCTGAGTAGCTAACAACAGATCGGGTAAGGGTTGTGAGCCTTCCCGGCGGAGAAAGGGGATAAGGATGAGGTGTGACTATATGATATGAGAGCCGAAAGGCTGATTGTGAGCCGTAGGGCTATTTGTGAAGGCCGACGGGCCATTTGTGAAGCCGGATAGCTATGTGGGCTATAAGGCTATGTTTACGCACTGCCACGCCAATAGTCCCTGAGTAGCTAACAACGGTTCGGGTTAGGACGGAGTGCCTTCCTGGCGGAGAAAGGGGATGAGGGTGGAGTGTGATTGTGCTGCTGTATGATGATTTGCTTACATGCTTTGTGTTTATATGTGGTATAAATGTTTAGTTACTACTGGGATTCTTTTGAATCTCATTCTTTCCTTTGAACTAACCTTTCAGACAGGGCGAGTGGCTCTAAGGAGAAGCGAGCAACCCGGAGCGGTTAGAGTTTACTAGGGACATTAGTATGGATTTTGTTGACTATTCATTTTGGATAGGGATTACTGTATTACATTTTGAGAAGTAAATAGTTTAAGTACTTGGTCTTGTAATCCCCTAATCAGGATTTGAAATTCTATGAATATATAGATGAACCCGGGGGTTGCCGGGGTTTAAATTACGAACTCTGATATTTATGAATGTGAGTTAACTGCACAGGTGATTATATTTGATAATTGAAAACAAGACCGGGATAGGAAAGAAGCTTTGAAAATTTTGTACGTTCCTACTGTTTGGTAGATGATTTGATGAGTTTTGAACTATCCGACGGTCTCAAACCCCTTTTTATTGTGCATTATTGAATCTTAATTACGTTAATTAAGGCAGGGGGTTACAATGTTTGGATCCGTACGACGGTATACTTCTTTACAAATACTACATCTAGGTTTCAGAAGAAGAATGAGATTATAGAGTAGGGTTGGAATGATAGCTTTGTTGCCTTTATAAACCACATCGTGATGTATGTGTTGGAGTGCGTGTACCATAATTGATATACAGTATATACTCAGTATTTAGCCATTTCAAGAAAGTTGGCATGGCTTTTTGTGACAAGGGCAATCATGGGGTATAGGAGCTCGGAAGTAGTTAAAGCCGATATTAGCATTTTTGCATAAGTAGTTAAACTAGGGAAATGTCATGTGGGTGACCTTTAGGAAGCCATATGTACATGTTATGTTATGAGATTCAAAATAGTAGAAACATGTTGTAGGGTAGTTTATAGACTGTATGTTGTTCACAACTTTCCTTAAACTACAATAAAAGTATGTTATATGCTATTTTTGGAGTACCTGTGTGCCCAAAACTCTGTGGAATGACAAGTATGCCCTTATACATAAGAGAAATTTACCTCTTTCTTATTTTTATATAGTGAAATATAAAGATGGTGAGACTAAGAGGTAGAGGTGTTGGGTAGGGTAAAGAAGCTAGACCTAACCCAATGCAGCAAATATTGGGCATACTAATTGAACAACGAACAATGATAAATCATCTTAGGGCCGAACATACATGAATTGCCTTATAATTTGATTGTGATCACACCTATAGGTGTGAAACTACCTTGAGAGTTATTGTTTAGATTATATGATATGTGTAAGGGATAAAACTCTGTTGTAGATTTACTTTGTGAGCTGTGTGAGCCATTCCATAAACTAGGAGTTGATTAGTTAATAACAAAGCATGTGTTGCTACATTGTGGAAATAGGAGAATTATATATATTCTACTCTACAAAGTGATTTGAGTTTTATCTTAGTGACTCAAGCTAAAAAGTGTTACATAAGGAATGCCAAGGATATTTTGTTGTCTTCAATATCGGCATAAGCCAAAATAGAAACAAGAAATATACCCATGGCTGTTGAATTCCCTATTGTTTTGTTTGAAGACATAAGGGGATTTCTCAAATAGAATTGTTGACTATATTCAGACCAACTTGTGATAGACTTAGTGTCAATATTCTAATCTACTCAAGGAGTGAAGAAGAATGTGAGAAGTACCTATGAGTGGTGCTAAGTCTTCTTATCTTACAAAATGGGATTCAGCATATCCTAATAAAGTGGAATCAGTATTGAGCTGAAAGAGGCTAAATACTGTCACAGAGGTATATAGTTTTCTTGGTCCAGTCAGGTGTTATAGGAGGTTTCTTTAGAACACCTTTCAAATCATTTTGACATTATTAAAGTTCTTATGAGTGATTAATCATTTGAGTGGGATGGTGAATCTATATATAACTTTTAAGAGCTACATGAGAGGTTAACATTCGCACCAGTATTGATCTTACCAGATCCTGATATGACATGTGTAGTCTTCAATGATACAACCTGTGTGGTCTGTACCAAGGCAACATATATGGTGTATAATGATATAACTTGTGTGCTTTGTAGAGACATAACCTGTATGGTCTACAGCGTTACAATCTGTGTGGTTTATAGTGAAATATGTAGGCAGGGATTGGGATGAGCCTTTGTGTAGCAGGGCATAATGGTGGTGAATGTCGCTTAACAGTTGAAGCCTCATGAAATGAATTACCCCACTTATGATGTAGTAACTAGTGGACTATGTGTCCTAAGGCTGTAGGTCCTGATAAGTATTTGGTATTGATGTTGGACTGTATGTCTTGAGGCCATAAGACTTGTTAGACCAGTGTGTCCACAGGCCAATAGATTGCTATGCAATCAGAGCAGTTAAGCAACCTTATGATCGGGGCTTCTTACTTGATGAGAGTATGGATGAAGTCATAGCTCTTACCCCGACATGACCAGGAAGTCAAGCAAGATAGTCTTGGTTGCTTACAGTCAAGAGGCTGGGCGTAAAACATGCAGCTGAGGTACCTTTTGTTGTCCACTAGAAAGGGCTACTTGCGGGTGGTACTGGATAGGAAACTCATAGTATGAAGCCATCGACGCTCAACATTTTTGGGACTATAGGCAGTAAGACCTGACGTGCATGTTTGCATGGGCCAGTAAGACCTGATAAGCACTTTGTGATGTAATGAGCTGTGTTCCCTATAAATGCTAGATGGATTGAATGTTTTAAATGCTTATCAGATGGACAACAAGATTTCATAGGCAATCTGAGTTGTAATGGGTTGTGTCCTATAAGTACTAAACAAGCAGAATGTGTGAGTATTGAATAGGCTAAATGTTCTAAATACCTATCATATGATTTGTGATGCATAAGATAGAGATAAGATAAATATTAAGAAGTAATCCCCCCGATGATAATCAATTCTATATGATTTTCAAAATTTCAAGGATAACATTTTATTAATGGGGTGAGAGCTGTAACATCCCAAATTTTATTCACCAAAGTTCCTTGTATATTAGTGACATTAAATGAAATAAAATGGTGAATTTTGACACAATTACAATGGCAAAACATTGCAATTAGTTGTTACACACAACTTGGTAAAGTTTGGACACAAAGGTGCAATTTTATTCCCTTAAAGGCCTATTCTTGTAGCCCAAATTGAAGAAGGGAAGAGCGCAATTTTGGCCCAATTCTTTTGTGTAAATGTTCAACCAAAAACAAAGAGAAAAGAATGAAGACAAAGTGAGATTCAAAGATTGGAAAAATATAAGGGTAAAGTGGTCATTTGTTGAATAATCAAGAAGGCTCTTGATTTTTCATTAAATTGATGGTCAATTTTGGCAAAGAGATAAAAGTGGAAGAGGAAATGAGATTTTGACACGAAGGATGACATGTGGAAGCTTATGGAACCAAGTGGAAACAACTAACGCCCTACTTTTTATTCACCAATATGCCTTCTAAATAATTGTGGCATTCAATGGAATAAAATTGTGAATTTTGATGCATATGAAATGATAAGAATACCATTAAAAGAGGTTACATGAGAATTGGGCTAATGTAAGACATAAAGCTAATTTTTGGTTTTTCTAAAAAGCCTAAAGATTGAAGAGATAAAGAGCACAATATTTGGCCCAATATTAAGGGCTAGTTTCGGCCATGGAGAGAAGAAAAGGAAGAAGGCCTAGATTAAATCAAAAATTGTAAAGGCAAAATGGTAATTTACCAATAAAATAAGAGTTAAAGTATTTTCCCATTTTCTTGAAGCCATTTTCAGTTAAATGAGGAAAATGAAGGGAAAAATAAATATTTGTGATCAATATCCCAATTTTGGAGCAATGGTGAAAGTAAAATGAAGTTTGAAAAGTCAAAAGTAAACATGTAGTTAATTAATTATTTGATGAAAGAGATTATGGAAAATACAAGAAGCAATTATTATTTTCCTTCCTCTTTGAATTTTCGTCCAAGAGGAGAAAATAGGAGGGAAATATATTTACTTGGAAGCTAGCCATGCCATGTGTCAAAATCTTGAACCAAATAAAAAGATGAAGCAAAAAGTAAAACATAAGGTGAATTAGAATTAAAATATATTATTTTGGGAAATGAATGAAGCAATTGAAGAGGCTAATTTAGTTCATTTGGGAGCCCATCTTGGCGTCATTTAGTCAAGAAGAAAGGGAAGGAATTATGTCAAGTTAAATAAGGATAAGCCTAAAGCAAAACACATGTGATAAGCCCAATAAAATAATATATCTTCAAGGAGGTGGAGTTTGATATTTTAAAAGCTACTATTGTAACTAGCAACTCCTCCCCCGCGCGTTGCGCGGGGAGCAAAATTTACAACATCACTTCTTCGACAACTAACTATTTTAAAATAACCATACTCAAATGTTCTTCCCAAAAAATAAACAAACATGTTCCTTACACAATCGTTATTCGTACAAAGATGTCATACATTGACAACACACATTTCAAAAGTAAAACCACAAAATCATCAATTCAAATTATGGAAGATCTCCTTGTAAACAACATTTTTTGTTGTCCTCCTGGCATCTTGTCCATTGAAAAGAACATATAATTTTAACCCATCCATGCTTTGAACTCGAGATAGTGTAACATATAATTGTCCATGTGTGAATACAGGCTTTGAGAGATATATCCCTACGTGACGGAGTGATTGCCCCTGACTTTTGTTGATGGTCATTGCAAAGCTTAATTGGATTGGGAATTGTCTTCTTCTCATATGAAATGGCCATATACTTTCTGAAGGATTCATATCCATCCTGTGAATCAGTACCTTCTTATTAGGACTTGAACTATTCAATGTTATAGCCTCAATAACATTCGTCCCGAGCTTTGATATACGTAATCTTGTCCCATTGCACAGGCCACTTGATTGACCTACATTCCTTAACAACATGACTGGGGCTCCAACCTTTAATAACAGCTTATGAGGTGGCAATCCTGAGCTAGTAATGGTGTTTAGGAATTCTGTTGTGTAAAGATGCTCGTAACAGTCACTATCATCTGTGGACTTGCATACAGAGTCACAACTTAGAAAGTCATGTGATCCACCAGGCAACTTGGAGCACATGTATTCATTTATCTGACTCACCAGCTCAATGGTTTGTGCTAGTATTGCTCTATCATTGAAGTAATGATTGTTGTCTAGATTAGCTTCCAAATTGTTGTAAGTTTCTGCCACAACAGATTCAATTGGATTTCCATTGTCATGGACTAACAATTCAGGTGGAATCTCAATATCAACAACTCCATCATGCAGTTCACCTAATTTACCGTCACCAATATCTAGCAGCCATTGACTAAACCATTGTATTTTTTGAATTTCCTCTGTTGATCTTCCTGAAGTTAGTCTCATGTTTTTTGTCAGGTGAAAGATGTTGTAGTGGTCCCAAATACGTGAGGAACTTATTGCTGCATTGACAATTGTTGCTCTAGAACCTTTAGGAACAATTGGAAGAATCTGACGAAAATCACCACCCATAAGTATGCATTTCCCCCTGAAAACCTTATTGGAATGCATGATGTCTTTGAGACTATGATCAAAAGCTTCAATGCAATATTGTTGAACCATAGGAGCTTCATCCCAAATAATTAACTTTGTATTGATGATCAACTCTGCAAGTTCTGTATTTTGTCTTATGGACATATTGAATACTCATTTATTTGTATAGGAATTGCAAAGCGTTAATGAGCAGTTCTACCATAAGGTAGTAAAGTAGCTACAATGCCACTTGATGCTATAGTCAAGACAATATCTCCTTTTGCTCTTATAGATAAAGTCAGGGCATTCCACAAGAAAGTTTTTCCAGTGCCTCCATAACCATGAACAAAGAAGAATGCTGATGAATTTGAATTTACTAAGGAAATGACCTCATCAAATATCACCTTTTGCTCTTTATTCAATGACTTTATTAGCTTTGTCACTTCTTCATAGAGGGCATCTCGATCATAGCTCATCTCTTGTAGCATGAGATTGTTTGTAACATCAAAAGTGGGTGATGTTGTAGGAAATGGTAACATTGGGTAATCATGTAAGGAACATTGGGTAATCATGTAAGGACTTACCATTTAGTTTTAGTAAGTTGTTAATCTCTATCAAAGCAGTATTCGCCTTATCATTGTCTGAGATAGTCAAACCTGCTCATATAAGAATCACAACAAACTTATCAATTGTATCAATATTGAAAAAACACAACTAAGCAATAAATAAAAAGTATAATATATAGACTTACATGAATATTGGGGGTGATTGTGTGGTATATATAGTAAGTTCTCGGATAAGATCTTGCAACACTGGCTCCACAACAAGTCTGGTCATTGCAAGCAATTGGACAATAGCATGCTAACGAACAATTTACGCAATGAAACACCGGTTGCCCATATGGAAGCTTCCTTAATAGCACTAACAAGTTCTTGATCATCACCTAACAATCCTAGAGCATCACAAGCAGCTCTGAATGATTCATACATGGTTCCATGCACTGTTCTTATGTCTTCAAATGATTTTGGACCTCTAACTTTGGTTAACAATATACGCAAGTAGTATAATTCACCAGAGCTTGGTGAAGCATTTGCTATCCTGCCCACTGAGAAACCTCTCTGCCTCTTCTTCCACAATCGTTTATCCTTCTGATAAACATAATGATATGGAAACTCAACATAGGTTAGCCCTGCAGCAAAATCATCCTCTGCATTCATTTTCATCCATGGCAAGAATTGTGACTCACATACTCTAGGTTTATCCAACAAATCAGAAACATCATCAGTATTAGAATAGATCACATATTGTTGGTTTTGTAAGTGGAAGCTTAATCTTTCAACAGCAGGTGACTTATGATGTATATCAAAGCCAAATATCCGCCATGAACCTTCACATGCAGATATATATCTACAATTGTAGTAATGTTGTATCTCATCAAGCAGGACCTGACCATCTCTCTTCTTCGTACTATCAAAAAGTCCAACCACAACTCTATCATTTCCTTTGCTAATATATTTAAATAAGTACTTAATAGCCGTGGATTGATTGCATCTCTCAACATTAATATGTGCCTGAAACATATGAAGCAGTGATGGATTGTATGGAACAACAAAATGATTGTCCAATGGGGTACCTTTAACTTCAATCGTTCTACTATCATCTCTTCTTCGATATGTAGGGTAGCCATCATCATCCATGGTTGTGAAGTCGTTAAATTTTTTTGGGAAGTGCTTGCCACATTTTTTATCTTTCATGCACTGTGCTTTAGGATTGTATGTTCCATATGGACCATGGACCATAAATTTTCTTACCAATTCATATAGCTCAGGTGATGAACTCTTGTCTGGAATTTCTACAGTGATTACTTCATCAATAGTTTCTGGACTTGTTATCTTGTCATATGGTTTAAGGAATAAAAGTATATGAGCATGTGGAAGACCTCGCTTTTGGAATTCTATGGTATACACCTCTGCATTAATATGAGTTAATTTGTAAGTGTGACGAATAAAGTATGCAATAATTGATGGCTATAAATATATTCAAAATTATATATGATAAGTACCTACGCGTATAGTCCCAAAAATTTTCTTCTTTCTTAGCATCCTCATGAGAGATTGCAATTTGATTTTGAATATCCTGCAAAGAATGTCTGGCCTGTCTGCAGGATTCAAAGAGTGTTTCTTGCATAACCTTGAGATTTCTGGCCATGCAGGATTACAAGTGAAAGTTAAGAAGATATCTGGATAGCCTGCCCATCGCCAGATCGCCATTGCATCTTGATAATTCTGTAGCATATACCTAGCCCTTCCAGTAAAAGTTGATGGCAGTATTATCCTCTTTCCAGTTATTGAAGCATCGGTTTCACCTCTTGTTAGTGCATCAGATAAGCCTTGGTACAAATCAACCCTTAGTTCCTTCTGGTGTGTTTGAATCCAATGAAGTCTTTGGGCTTCTATCATTGTGTAACCATCAACAATAAACTATTGTAGTAATCTGTTGGCATGAAGCAACATCGAGACTTCATTATCCCTTGTCATCAATTTGAATGCAAAAAATTCCCTGATGCTAAGTTTCTTCCTTTTCTTCGTTGATGAGAGGGTCTCTTGCCTATGTTCAATGTCATCTCTATAACCATCTTCACCGAAAGGGAATAAAATCGGATATTATAGTGGTAAATAAGAAGCATGTAATTCATTGATTCGGTTAGGGGTTCCAGATTGCTTCTCAACAATGATGTCTCTCACATTGAAGGTCATATCTATGTCACCAACTACTAAAGCTGCAACTTCTGAAACAGTTAGTAGATTATGTGTACGCCCATCATGGTGTCTAGTGCTGATCAAGCATAACTTCATGCTACTTGAATATTGGTACATTATTTGAGATGAGGCGAAGCGATATTGTTGAACAAAAGGGTTGATGTCATCAAGCAATCGTTTAATTGCTTCAACAATTTTAGGGTCAATCGTAGACTCTTGTTGATGTTTACTTAGTAAAAATATAAGTAGAGAAACATAATTAGGTAAACATAGTGTTACTTGTGAACTATAAGGGAAGTACTCAAAACATGTAAATCTCAATCAAAAAATTACCTGACAGCATCTATTCTATTCTTGACTTCATTTTCAGTATCATAAACATATAATTGAGAGTAGACAGGTCTTGCACCTTGAGGTGGTAATAAACTACCAATGCTATGATAGTTCATACCAGAAAGGACAAAACTGTATGGGCCTCCACCTTTATTCTTTGAGTGATCAATGCTATCGCCCATAGAAGTGAAAGAAAACATATTGTTGTATTGTCGTATGTTTGCATGGAAGTTCTTTGAAGCAATTGAATTCTTGTCAAAGAATAATGAATGCAAAAGTAATGGAGGTGTCTTCATAGAAGGCAACTGTACCTTCCCTTTAAGGCAGCACATTGAGAATGTATTTGCATTCCTTTTCTTTGTGTCTTTTCAAGCTCTTTCATTGTACCAGAATAATGCACCGCAATGTTGACATTCATGTATTGGATCTCCTTCATCCAAATAATCTAATAGTTTGTAAAATATAATGGAATTAATTAATGCAAGTTATAAATAACCTAACGTTTATGCAATTTAAGTTTAAATTTGCATACATAAAAAATACCTTCAACTTCTGTGTCATTATGTCGAGGGAATTCAAGGACGTTTTGGTTTGAATTCTCATTGGAATTTACAACATGTGAGTATTGATCTGAAATTGAAGTCATTGTAGTTTTCAAATGTAGTAGGAGGAACACTTTTAAAGCTAATGAGTAATTGAACTCAGAATTGAATTACCTTCGTCCTCATCTGAGCTTGATGACAAACCATCATTACAATTATGATCGTGGTAGTCCAGGTTAAAATAGATGTCTTTATAGTTAATTCCGTCAACTGTCATAAGATGAAACAATAAACTTAACATGGCAAGCATGATAATAAATGTGAAATCCAATTGTTACAAACAGTGATAATTCCTTCATATCTTGGAAAACCATGGAAATAAACTTTAGCAAATTATTACTTGATAAATCATACAAACGTTGCATATCCTTCGGTTTTCCTCAAAAAAAAAACAACAACATGCTTATATTGTTAGTGGTTGGTAAAGTAGCATCCAAATTAAAAATAGCAACCCCTTGAAAAATAATACTTGTGTGGATCAAGAGTAAACCAACAGTCACGGCTAATTTATTGCTATGCATAACATCGATTGAAATATTTTTAAATAATTAGAATATATATTATATTATTTTCATTTTATTTTAAAAATTATTGAGAATATGTTATATATATCATTCAAACAAATTTTATACACTCCAATTGAGAATTAGAAAGGCCCTATGTGCGTATGTCATAAAGAGTTGAACTTGACAATTCAACGGAAGGTTTGCAATCTATGAGTAACTTGATGTGCTGTATGTTCAGTACAAAAAAGAAGTTAATTAGCGAAGAAACTTGACAAAAAAATTTGGTCACTAATTTGACTTAACAATGGAATTCCATTGCTAATTTGGTCACTAATTTGATTTAATTAAAAATTTTGAATAGCAAACATTATCTTGAAAAAAGTACTTAAAATTAGATTTGATAATGCGCAAATATAATACAATAATATTAGAAATAAGATAGTTATATAAATAATACATTGCTAGGTGCAGTGGTAAAAGAAATGTGAATAGAGATTTTTATTACGGTGATTTATTTTATAAAAATAAATCAATATCATCATAAAAAAAATATAAAAATATTAACAAATTGAATAATTTATTATTCATAAATGGTACTTTGGGAAAAAAAAAGACCTCCTTCCTTTGCTAAATGTAAGAGTTAGATACTTAATTCATAGATATTAAACTAATTAATTTGGTTATTTATAAAAACAAAGTAGGTTAGTGTTTCTAAAATACGCCTATGATTTTTCACATATTTTTTTTTTGACTTTATACCATTTAAAAGTGTGTGCACACAAACATGTTAATGCTAGGCTCGAGTTTGCGACTTCATCTAAGAGCGGCGGGTGATGTTGTCACTAAGAGCAAGTTTAATAATTTACATTGAAATTACCCTTACTGATGACAACTCCTCCTTTATTTAATATTAATAGTTCAGCAAAAAAATTTAGGAGATTAAAAATTATTTTAGTTCTTATATTTAGAATTTAAGCAAACTCTTATGAGTAGCAGTTCATCAATAGTAACAGCACCACTCATTTTAAAGTTATGTAATGCATAAAAATGTGTTTAATGGCAGGGGAAAAAGATTAGTTGTTTACGGGAGCCTGAGGTTATGTGAATGAAAGCAAAATCCACTTTGTGTGCATATGGGGTGTGTGAGTGTGATAGGGCAGTGTGTATGAATTTGCTTTGAATGGAAAAACGCACAACTTTTGTACATGTGCACATGCCATATTTTGAGCCTCCTATTATTTATTTAGATATTACAAAAAAATTACCTGATACTATTGGATCTAAAGTAGACCACATTTTAGTTTGTTGTCGACCTGAAGCTGGTGTTTCTTGAGATGTATGTAAGGTTGAATGACTGAATTCATTATTCAAAGGTGATTGATATTGAGCTGAAAAATACCAAGGGAGAAAATGTTACCATTAATAAATATGGTTATGCTTCTAACAGTGTTGAAGATAAGATATTAATTGTAGTAATATTAAGGTGGGCAAAATACATGGTCACATGTTAAAATAAGTACCTGATCTTGTTGGATCTGAAGTAGACCATATTTTTTTTCTGTTGCCAACCTGAAGTTGTTTTTCCTTGAGAGGCATGTACAGTTGATTTATTGAATTCCTTGTTGGGAAAGCATGTATTGTTTGAGTTGTTAAGGTGGGCAGGAGTGTTTCTTTCCATAAAAGTGTTTGATTGAGAGCTAAAATAAATCAAAGGAGAAGAAGTTACAATCAATAGATATGGGTTTTAAGAGTACAAACATTTTTCTATCTATAAAATGGTTAAACCTGTGAATGTGGAGTTTTCTTTCAACCCATGAATATTCAAGTTACTATCTTGTCTAATGGTTGCATTGGTTGCCATGCTAATCGTTGATGAGTTATCAAGGATGGCCTTCAACCGAGCACTTTTTCTTTTGAAGACTTCCTCAATAGGACGGAGGTCATCCTTAAAACCAGGTTCTATAGCCACACGTTTAATAAAATGCTAGTAAGAAGGTTAACATATATATACTTGCAGAAAGCAATCAAAACAAAGAGATTAATATGTAAGTTAACCTGAAAGAGAGTCATGGCCAAAGCGGTTTGACAAATCTGAAGATACATTTGATAAGTCTTGCAAAATCATTCTTTTTCTTGGATGTTTCCTTTTCATGTTCGTCTCAGCAGGAGTAGCAACATCAGAAGGTTGGGTGAAGGCATCCACGTGTATTTCAGTTTCTGACTGAGCAGAAGGACTATTAGCATTTGATAAGTATGTTGTAGGTGAGAAAGAAGCCATGTTCGGAGCTTCGGTCTGACCACATTTGAACAATGACGCATGATTGTTTGTGCCTGCAAATGGAAGACATTTATAATATGAGAAGGTCGAAAAACTAATAATGGTTGTCCATGTACCAGGTAAACATTGTGGATAACAGTATGCGTTTGAGACAGACCTGATAGAAGATTCTCTTTATGTTTTATGGATGTGGGAGGAGGAATATATTGACTGTTTTTGAAGATGGGAACTTGCGTTTTGTTTTTGCTGTTCTTCTCCATCAGAAAGGAAATCATATATGATTTATCCGAATAAGAAGCATGATTGCTGTCAGTTTGGAGTATAAATCAAGGGCAGGAGTTAAACTGATATAAGATGATATAGAGATTAGAGTGTGGGCAGTAGTTATACGCAGAAGGAGGGAAATCCGTGTTGTAATGAAGTTTTATATAAAGAAAGATTACCAGGCAGCCATGGTATTTCAAGTTCGGTTGTCTAAGGGGGAAGTTATCTTTGTGCCAGCTAATATGATGGAAAATAAATAATTAATGAAATTCATATATTGTTTTTTATGGGTTTCCCTCTGCCATATCCGTTGACCAGCAGGGAAATATGCAGATAGAAAGATGGTTTTGTGCAACGACAAATGGCATGCCAATGACCCGTATCCCGATGTGGAAGATTGGAATTTTTTTTCATAACATGGCATTTTTCGTTTGCCTTCTAGTCGTCTTCTGTCAGAACTCGGAAGCCAACAACTGGAATTGCTCATAAGCTATTGTTTACACAAAATTTGTTTAGATGTTGACTTACGATGTTGTTTTGAAATTTACATGTGGTGCTTGACGTTAAGTATACATGTTCCAAGATCCTTTAAGTTTAGAGTATTAATTGTTCGTTATGAGAATTAGACTATATCCGCAGACATGTTTGGCCAAGCTGTACTGTATCATGTTTAAAGTATGCTATATGATGCTGGTTTAGGATGCCATAAATCCTTATAATCAGTAAGATATGGTATGCGACTGTGGAAAGGCAGATGATGATGGAAGGAGTTTGCTGAAAATTGGCAAAGAAGTAGCCTTGTCATGGTCATCTTCTGATGGCCACTTGAATATGCCATTGAATATGATAACGAAGCTAGAATATCCACTTTCAAAGATAAGTCGTTAACCCAAGGTCTCAGTTGGGAAGGTCTGGGAATTATAAATAATGAAGATGTATGACCAAACAACTATATTGTATGTTTTGGATTCGGGAACTTAACTCTGTAGACATGGCAAAGACATATCCCTTTATGTGCATGGAGGAAGAAGAAGAAGCAGCAGTAAAAGGAGGAAAATATTATATATAATTGAATCTAAACATATTGAAAGTCCTTGCTATTAGCTTTTGCTGTGCATGAATCTCAAGACTTAAAGTGGTGGATGTCAGAACAATATAGCAGTGAGTTCACCTTCACAGAAACTTGCAGCATATGATGACTGCTGTTTTAAATTTCAGTTGCTCAAGTAAACTGAGATGTCAAGAATGCCGCTAGATTGTAATTTTTATTCAAATATTTAGTTTTTAACAGTCTCTTATGATAGCGAACAGAAATGTTAAGAATGTCTCTGGATCTTGTTGTTTTTGGCTTGAAAAATTGTGTTTGATTCCTGTAAAATTGCTTAATGGAAAAGGGAAAGATAAAATTCTATAGTATGTATGAAGAAGATTGACATAATTTGCTCTCAACTTCCTCCAGTCAGTCATTAGAAAAAGGGAAAAGGAGGTCAACGAGGTTGGTATTTGCTGATAGTGTTGGTGGTGGAGGGATATGGTAAAAGCTGAAACCTTTGAAGTCAAATTTAAGAGTGTATGGTTCTGGTCAACTCTCATGGTCATCTTCGTATAGCCATTATAGGACTTTACACAAGAGGCCAAAACAGCTGAATTTTAGATATGTTTTTACAGATCATTTTGTAAACATGAAAAAACATATGAACAAAATAAACTTTTCTCATTGAATTGATAAGATTGCACGGGAAGTCAAAAACAACAGCAACAACAGATAAACATTAAACTTAAACGACACAACTGGAATTAATAAGAAACTAAAAATTACTGGTGGATGTGAAGAAGGTGTTGACAACACACAAGTTAAACACTAAAGCAACAGGCCAAACAGTGACCAGTTCAAAAAAAAACATGCGAGAACCATAATCTAATTCTTCTCTTGCTTCACAGCCTTCAGCAAGCAATCAGTAGGAGGTGGCACAGCTGCATTGCTGGATTCAGTAGGTCATTCATGATCAACATTACTTCTTTTCATGTAAGCCTTCCTTTTTCCTTTGGTTGGAGCAATAGTGGCAGGCTGTGGAGGTTGGGATTTGAACACATGGTCAGAAGCAGCAATAGGTTCACTTGAAGGCTCTTCAGAAGAGTTCCCCTGTATAACTTGATCAACGTTTGCAGTAGGTTCAACTTCATTTGGAGGCTGTATTTGAAGATATAAATCATGAGTAGGTGGCATTCAGAATTATTAACGTTCTATTACAGGAATTATTTCTTGTAGCTTACCTCATACATGACAGCAGGGGAGGTTAAGTTCGTTGCATCAGACTGAAAAATTATGGAAGGAGTATATGAGCACAGGAAAAAAACTAATTGATATATTATAGTATAAGAATAGATTAGTGACCTCATTACAAGAAGCTTCATTAAACTGATCATTTAAGTCCTCGCAGAGTATAAACTGTTGGACACTAATGCTAGAACCGGCATGCTTGGCATTAAACTCATTACGCTTGAGCTTAAGAAGCATCCTTTTGCCGACAATTAAATTACATTCGTCAGGAAAATCATATTCACGTTCTGACTGGTACAGGATGCATGAAGTAAAGTAAATATTAAGAGTGACAAGGGGAATACTATAGTTAAAGCCCTGGAATAAAAATATTAGATATTGTACAGTTATGAGGCGCTGTTTGAGCTCGACAGCAGATTTTTTAAGTAATTGGGAAGCAAGCTTGTCCCAAAAAACAATAGAGGCAGTCCCAGTGTCACCACCAATTGTATAGTGTACCTTAAGCCTGCAGGAAGAATGTGTTCAGGTAGTTTCTTGGTAAATAGCACTAAGTTGAAATGATATTTGGAACATATATAACCTTACTTTGGTTCAATAATTTCAAGCTTCTTCTTACAAGTAGGGCAAACCAATGTGGTACCCTCATCCCTAGGCTTTGTGGCACACTTACCACAGCCATTGTATGTCCAGCCATGTCGAGTCTCAAGTTTTTGCACCAAACAGTTCACAACAAAATTTGCTCCCTGTGGCAGCATGTAACAGTAAATATAAATATTTCAAAAAAAGAATGTATAAGAGAACAAATGATTAGATGGCTTACAATTTTCTGTTGGGGGATCTCTGAAATAGGAATCCTATAATTATTAAGCAAGATGCGGGATGAAGATTGTTGGGTTGATTGTGATGGCATGATTTGGCTTAAACCTGTTGTGATTGGGGAAGCTCGATCTTTTGCCCTGCCATAGTATTTATTGAACATTAAGAGGATTAGGTAACTGGAAGAGTGAAAGAAAGGCAAATTTGTTGGAGTGAGTAAAAGAAGATATTATTTATACAACCTTTCCACTAAATCCTTCACTTCTTGAATAGGGGGATTAAAAAGAACCCGTGTAGCACTAAATGAACTACAGACTTGTGGTCAACCTATAATTGACAGTCAATAATGTATGTCAAAGTAAAAAGAAAAAGAAGAGACGAAAAACAGATTCGATGAATAAAGGAAACAATGTAACCATCATCAACAAATGCAATTCTGGCCAGGTTTAACACAACAACAACCGGTGAGTCCATGTTCTCCAACTAAGCCATGTAAGCATTGGTGGAGCATTCATCAAATAGTACACATTCAATGTCATTATCACTGTGGAGTTGTAAAAGATGACAGGAAAAAAATGATTAGCATACTTTGAAAGTGTTTGCAGAAAAGTATATGGAATGTGAATACAAAAATAAGAAAGAAATGTGGTACTCCAAGTTTGTAAGTATCATCCGAAGCTTGTTTTTTGTCTCATTCTCTCTGCGATATTCATCGAGTGTGCCTATAGTTTTGACAAAAGCAACAACATCTGGAAAAATGTAGACACTGATAAATTAACCATGATAGTCTCAGACAACATAGAATGTACTAATATATAACATATCATTAGGTTGTCACCGATCAAGTAGTCAGTGAAGTTTCGTTCTTGAGACTTGATAATATCTGGAATAGGCAAGAAAGTGTATGCATCTAGTAGAATATTAGCAGCTTCCTTACCTGAAAAAGTCTGCTGAGTTAAAATGATTTTGAATTGATGCATGGTGGCCCTGTACTGATTTGAGTTATGGGAGACAACAAAGTTAGCAAGAAAGTAAACCTTCCCTTTACTCAAATTTTGTCGGAATATATCATGAGGATTTCTAGGAATGATAGTGGCTTGGATCTTGGTACCTTGCAACAAATAGAATGAAGGACAACAAAAGCATAAGTTATCAGACATAACTATTTCAATATGATACAGGCAAAATGTGGTAATAATTGGTGTAGGTACAGCAATGCAATGAAGAAATACCTCCTCATCAACTAATATCATGGTAGTACAAAATAATTCAGTAGGGGATGATTTCTGGTACACATTCCACTTCCTCCAAACACGAACAACAATAGACCAGCGATCTGTACCATCGTGGACTTCTCTCAAGAGGGAACGACGAGACATTATTGTGGTGGAAATGAGGGGCCAACGGTATGGAAAAATAGAAGATGAAGATATGTGGGTGAAGTTAGAGACGGATGTGCAATTCTTATAGGAGGAAATATTCTATTGAATTAAGTGAAATGATCTATAAATCTGTTCAGAAGTCAAATATTAGAAGTCAAAAGGCATCTATGAACAAAATAATAAGAGAGAACAATGGTAAATACTTATCTTTATATGCAGAAGTTGTTAGCAGAAAAGATAGTGGGCAGAATAGTGTCAGGCTAATGGCAAAATGCAGAAAGGGTTAAATTTGTAGTCAACAATTGACCTCATCCTTACTAAGATGTTAGCAGTAGCTGGACAAAATCAAAGCTGAAGGATACAGAGACCTTAAATGGGATAGTGATGCTGATTCAAGCTTTTTAACTGCCCAAAGCTCAATAAACATTAAATAGGTGAAGTCAGAAATTTTTCTTTTCAGCAGGTAAAGTTGAAACACAAAAGCAGGAAAATATTGTTGAACAACCCAATATGATTATCTTACTGATCATATGCCGACTTTTTGACTGTTCAGAAGCTTTTTACTAATATACCTTGTTATCTTCATCCTTGTCATGAACTTATATACAAAGCCATGTTCCTACTAAATAAAACGATATGAAAACCCTGTTTTAATATTCCTAATGTAGAACTGTCTTATATGGGTTTGGCTTATATGGTTATATCAGGAAAAACGAAATATGAACTTCATAATGTAGCATGACATATTAAAAAGAACAAATATAACAACATGGGCAAAGTTGAGTCAAAAAACATTGACCCATAAGCTTGACCCACATATCAAATGATGTTGGCAGAAAATTCACAAAACCAAAGCTGAAGGATACAGAAACCTTAAATGCGAAAGTGATATGCAAGCAAACTTTTTAACTGCCCAAAGTTGAAGAAAGCTTAAGTGGGCAAAGGCAGCTTTTTTTTAGGAAGCAGGTAAACTTGAAACACGAGAGAAGGAAAATATTGATGACAAACCCAACATGATGATTATGCTGTGTATAGGCTGACTTTTGACTGTGCAGGAACTTTTTACTGCATACGATACGTAAGATTTGTTGGTGCATCAAAACAAAAATCCCAAAGTCCAATGCTTAACTTAAAAAAGGTTTACAATGAAAGAATTTTGAAAAGTAAGTCAGCAAAATACCATATTGATGTCACATCACTATTAATTGTATAAGGATGTATTATCCAAGGTTATTGATTTTTTTAGCATTTAACCAGGGGAGGTGCTTTTTGAAAACTATAATAATACGTCACATGTCAAGAATTGCAAAGTGGTTCAGGCTAATTTTTTTCCAAGGGAAATCTGAAGATACATAAAATGGGCAAAGTCTACTATCATTTGATTTTCAAACAGTGACATTCATACATCAAAGAAGAAAAGTTTTAGCGGAAAATGCACCTTGAAATATCAAATCAAGAGAACCAAAACCAATGACACCTTGTCTGCAATCCCAGCTGGTGAGGTTTCAAACAAAAAAGGCATTAGTTTGCCACTTTCATGATAATATGGATACAATTAAAGAATCTTAAAAAGTGTGTGTATAACATTCCTTATTGGTATGTAACTTCTGCATAACTGGTATGTAACTTCTGCATTGGTGCTAAAACTTATATAACCAAGTTGACTAAAATTTAAAAAAAACTGATAAAAGCAGACTTGAAAAACAGCCCCCTTGTAACCACAAAGCATTATATAAACCAACAATCTAATATTCAGGGGTCTTAAGAAACGATAACCACCAAACGTTGTATAACGTTAAGAAACATGAGTGACTTCGTTGAATTCTCAAACACCACATTATATAGGACTCTTCGTCGTTGGAGGGAGGGTGAGGTTACTTATCTGCGAATAACATGTGGTCCCCTAGAGTTGTTTGAAGAAATCACCACTGAAGAAGACGAAGTTAATTTAGTGTCAGTAGAAAGAGGTGTGGTAAGGGCAGGTACTTATCGTTTTTATGACTCAAGGTACTTACTTTTCCGCTGCTTGTATGGTATTATCAGGAATCACGGACTCACTAATCACCAGTGGGAATCAGCGGACGACCTCCATTTCAGCTTCAATAGTGAATACCAGAGGATAATTGAATCCTACAATCCATACATGAGGGTTCAGATTGAAGAGGGGGACATCGAACGTATAATATTTCTGAATTTATGGTGCCATGCTTACATGAGGATAACACCGATAGCACTAAGACGTCGTCCTTGTCGCGTTGTCACCATATATCGACGACGCAAAGTAATTCAAGTCCCAAGGATCGAAGAGAGCCTGAACTTGCCGACAAGTGCTGCATTAGGTTTAGAACTTGGCTTTGTGAGTGAGGATAATGATGATACGATTTGAAACGCGTGGCACTTGCTTTTGAGTTTCCTTTGTCAGCCATTAATATGTCGTAGCTTAATTTCTGCTGAAGTTTTCATTTAGTTAATGCTTTGTTAGTAGGTCCCAAATGGTTGAACTCATCCATTTGCTTGTCTTTTGTCGTCGGAACCATTGTTTCGGTTTTTTCCTCACCTAATATCCAAACCCACATTTTTTCAATGTTCAATATTGTGTTTAAATGTTGAACCCCTATTGTTTTGTAGTGGGAACTAATATACCCTCCATTTTCTACGTCTGTCACATGAACTAATATACAAAGCCAAGATCCCACAACAAAGAGATTTTGTTTCGGGTTTTATGAACTAATATAGAACTAATATATTAATATGTCATGTAAAATTCTGAAGTTTGTATTTAGTGCTATATGAAGGCTTGTTGAATCCAATAAAATTCTCAAGTTTCTTTAGTGCTATCTGAAGGCTTGATATTAGTTAAACCCATATATAAAACAACAAAGATCACAACAGTGGCTAACCTGAGTCAAGAAACATTGACCTACTACATAGACCCACTTGAGAATTGATGAACTGACTAAAGTTGAAGAAACCAGAAAAAGGGTTAAGCTGATATGAAGACTTCATAGAAAACAAAATTTAAACTTCACAATTTAACATGACATATTAAAAGAACAAAGATAACAATAGGGGCTAACTTGAGTCAAAAAAAAGTGACCAAATCTATAGACCTAAACTCTTGTAGGAAAAAAACGTAATTAAGTTACATCCACCATTCTTTCCACAGTATATTAACCACGAGAATAAGTTATATACATTGGCTAAACAAAAGAGACTAAACAGCAACAGCAGCAGCACCATATCAATTTCCCTCATGCACCATCACAATTTCCCTTGCAGAAATGCCCTCTACTGAACATCGACCTTAACAACAGTAGCACTATCAAATTTTCCTGCATGCAAGTCTGCAAGAGGAATAGCATTGCCGGATGTTGCCATGAGAGAGAGACCCTGTTTGGAGAAGGGAAAAATGGAGTATGAGTTGGGTTATTTGAAAGTACGTTTCAGAGGAGGGATGAGGTGTGTTATAAATAAGATGATGGAAAAAAATATGAACTGAGCAAAATTACTTTGGATGCACTACCATTTTGCAGATTCTATTCTAAGGAAATGTCATTTTAATTGTCGGTTAACATTCTAAACAAAACAGGTCATTTGCATGAGTCTATAAGAAACCTTTTATCAATGACAAGAGTAATCAATTCACAACCAAAACAAAACAGGTCGATTTGCATGAGTCTATAATAAAACAGGTCATTCTGTTTGGACCATTGTTAGTTCTGTCAGTATGAAAGGCACTCGTGGAATCAGCTATTTCAAATTAGATTGTAAGAAGCATAATAAATTAAAGGGTGATGCTTGTGCAGGGGCTAAGTTAAGTAGCAGTGGATGAAGAATAAAACCACATACATAAACGCTTATCAATCTTATAGGGACTAAAAAATTCAACCTGTGGAGGTTTTAACTATCTGCAAATATATAAATGCCTACCACTTATTCTTCATCATTGACTACCAGTGGAACATTACTAAAAAAATCATTGATAGTGTCAGTTTTCCTAAAGAATAATTACCTCTCAACAGGTTGAATTCATGGTGTTGATAGTGTCAGTTTTTTGCAAAATGGACAGAAATTCCTGCATTAAAGAACTTACTTAATGAGTGAGATTAAGAGTATGCATATAAAATATCTTATTCCTGCATTAATATCTTATTCTAACAAAACGTGCATGACAGTAAATCTGATTATAATAACTTAACATTTATAATGATTAACATATTTTAAACCATGAACATACAACCTTGCAATTATACAACGAAATGAGTCAAAATACCAATACCCAAAACCTCAAATCATCGTTCCAGGAAATTTCAAAGCAGAAGGCAGCAACATATTTTCCATTCCATCTCATATGGAGATATCAAGTTCATATGTAGATAAAAGGGGGTTGATTGAAGCACAGAGAAGAAAGAAGTGAAGAGAAGAATGAGGAGTGTTTGTGCGGAAGTTGAAGGAAAAAGGAAGCAGTGATGAAAATGAAAGCAGAGCAACAAACAAAGCATAAACAATCAGATCAGATCGGTGAACCACAAACCTAGCTCATAACACAGAGAAACCTTTATATATATCGAGTTTTGATACATGTTCTTGAATGGGTTTACAACTAAAAAGATTACCTTAAATCCATCACAAACTCCCCATCATCAACTTCGTAGCCTCGTCTTTGCTTCTCCGCAGGTTGCTTCTCGGCCAGCGTCACCACCAGATCTGCCGAACGAAAGGCCATTTTAGGGCAAAGTAAGGGAATGAAGAAAAGGGGGCGAAGGATAGGCAGAGAGACCTTTGGTCTCAGAGAATAATGAATGCTCGAGACAGAAATATTAATGAAGAGAGAGGAAGGAAATAAAAAGAGATTCTGCAATATATTATTTAAGATCTCGAGGCATTGATGTGAGAAGGTTTGGAGAAATCTGAGCCGTAGATCCCTTATGAACAGTAACTTGGTGGAACAGTATTTATATATATATTGATATTCCAAAATTCATGTAAGAGCTAAGAATCCCAAAAGCCAGTGCGAATAATATTAGTGCAATCGCTTTGGGAATTTTATATAGAATTAATTTGGATTAATTAAGGAAAAGATGTAATTCCTCTGAAATTTATCTAATGAGAAACAAAACATAATTTGAACCTAGAAAAAAAAGAGAAAATGGTGTATGGAAAAGGAAAAAGCATTTAATAAAATAATGAATTGCAATTTAATTAACATTACTACAACCAAGGGTGAAAGAAATAATTGCTAATTGATCTGGATGTTAAACTTGAAACCCAAGACTAAGGGCTAGGATTTGCTCTTGAATATGAGACCTAAAAAGCAAATTAATTCCTTCCTAATTAATAAAAATTTTGGTCAACAAAAAGAAGAAGGGAGACAAGTGAATTAATCAAAGTATCCATTAGTTAATAAGCTTCCTTGTGTACAAGAAGCCATAAACCATTAGACAAAGCATTTCCCTCTTTTCCCTCCCTCTAATTTATGTTGGCATGCCAAATGGAAGAGGAAAATAATTGCTTTTAGCCAACCAAACTACATTTAGTTAGCCAACCTAATCAAGTTGCAAGAAGATAGTACATGTGATCACATTATCATATTTCCTTCTTTCCTCCTCTTTATATTTGTCCAGCCCATAAAGGAGAGAGAAAACATGAATAAAAACATCTTGTCACCTTCATTTGGCTCATATTGGACAACCAAACTCAAGAAGCAAGAGAGAGAAAGTGAATCTTGAGTTCAAGAAGCAAAGGTAAGCTTCTTTCTAGATTTTCACTTGTTTCCTCACATTTCTAGCTCAAATGTTCTCCAATAACATTGTTCCCCTCATCCTAAGCTTTAACTCTGTGGTTTTTGTTTTTGAAAATGAGGTGTCTTAGGCCATTTTTCAAGACTCAAAGTTGTAGAATCAATAACCAAAGCCTAAAAGAAGCAAGAGGTGAGTTAGGGTTTTGTTTTGAGAAAGTCTTGTAATGATTTGTGGAGTCTTCTTATTTCTCATTTCTACCTTAGATTTCTATTTAATGGGTATTGTTAGGGTTTTGGTGGTTTGGTCTTGCAAATGGTTAAATGTGGGGTTAAATGATTTATATGAACTAGTTTTATGGAAAAATTTGAAAGCTTGTGGATTGTTGTTTTTCCTTGTTATTTTTTGCCAGAACAGAACTAAGGGAAGGAGTTTGATTTTGGTAATTTCAAGGTCACCAATGGATTCCCCATGAAAACTTTTATGGGAATATGGTATGGTTTTGAATTTGGATTAATTGGAAACAAAGTTTAAAAATTGGAAGTTTGGTGTTGATGCTGCCAGAATTTGTTTTTGAAGGCAGTCTGCTTATGGTATGTTATTGAATGACTAAACTTTACTCAATGACCCTGATATTTTCTAGAACAGACGTAGACATATCAAGCTTGAATTTGACATATAATTTTCTCAATTTGGGTCAATATATTGGGAGTTATAAATTGTTAAAGTTATGTGATGATTTTGGAAAGATAATGGTGGTAAATTGGTTGTGACATGTTTTTGTCTATGCAACTGAAATCCCATGGCCATGAAATTTTCCAGAAATAAAGTATACACAATAATCTTTAATTTGTGACATGTTTTTGTCTATCCAACTGAAATCCCATGGCCATGAAATTTTCCAGAAATAAAGTAGACACAATAATCTTTAATTTGATGGTATTTTGTAGCAATTGAGTAAGTACACAAAACGTTATGGTTGATTGAATTTGAGTATTAATTCTGGATAGAAATTGGTGGTAGGGGGACTAATTATGGAATCTAGAATTGTGTGCATCTGAACTGCATGATGATTATTTTTCCCTCAAAGTAGACTTAATAAGGGTCACATAGGGCTTTGAACCACCCTAATTGGAATTGTCTAGAATTAGTTATAATTTTTCAAAATATAGAGAAAAATCTGCCAGTTTTAAGTCTTATGTGAATTTAAGACTTAGTGGCCTAAATGTAATAATTAAGGACTTCAAGGGTTAAAATTAGGCACTCAAAGTTTTTATAGGCTCATTAATTACCTAAAGACCACTAAGTCATCTTTTAAATGATAACCAACGCAAGTGTCTTAAGTTATTTAAAAACTTGGATAAGTAATAAATCGTCTATAAATTATAATCTATAGGATTCAACATTTGCCCCGGGCAACCGAGGAACGATAATCAATGTTAGGAGTTAGAAATACTATCAGGTAGTAACTTATCCTTCATTACTATGTGATATGCTATATGCATGCTTGTATCAATGTGAATTTAAAGTATTCAGATGAGAAGGGCTCAGGCCCAGTAAAATTTCCCACCATTATGGCAAGGGGTGATTGTCCTTGAATTTATCCAAACTTTATGCTATTTGTATATCTTGTATTGGTGCTTATACGCACATCGTGAATTGTCATTGAATGTTGAATATGTTGCTTGTATGGTAACCTTGGTTGACATGAGATGTTTCATATATGCATTTTATTTGAGCTGATATTTGTTACTAATGGGATTCTTTCAAATCTCACTCTTTCCAATAACATCTTTTACAGCTCTAGCCGGTAGTTTAGTAGGGAAAAAGGTAACCACCGGTGAGTAAAAGGGCAAGACCTAGAATTAGAGTCCTATTGGTTATCTACTTTTGGATATTTGTACATGTTGTTTATGTAAATATAGTCAGTTTAGTACTGGTAGTATTGGTGGACGTGTAAATGTATCCTATGATTACTGATGATGAATAGTGACAATCTAGCACCTAGGGCCTATTAGTTAACCATCACAAAGTGGGTTTCAGCAAAGAACATTTTGGTAATACTCTGATATTAAGAAATAAAACTAAAATGTTTGGTCTATACTAAATTCGCAAACCAATTTCAGACCACATTAAAAATGTTTTGAAAAGTTTTTGAAAACCCACTTAAGTACAGGATCGAACCCTATATTGAAGTTGGAACCTCAATGGTATGAAAACTATTTCTAGTCTCTAGTTTGACTTCATGCATTGTTGAAAATTGTATAAAATTATGGCATTACAATAATCCTCTTCATTAGCCTCCATATTCTTCTAACACATAAGAAAGAAACAGAGAGAGAGAGAGCTTGAAGAACATCAAGACAAAAGAGAGTTCAAGAAGGGAAAATTCAAGGTAAGGTTCTGAAATTATTGTGTTTAAACCTTCTAATACATGTAGAACATCTTCTAATCTCTTCTTCTCCATGAATATCATGGCAAGCAAGCAAAAGTCCAAGGGAGAGAGGAGGAGAGAGAGGACGCCTAGAGAGAAAAAGTTGAGAATGAAAGGGTAATCTCAAGAACTTTGATCCTCTTGGTTGATATGTTGTTGGCTTGATTTGTGATTAGTTTGGTGGATTTTGTAAATTTGGGATGATAAAACCCTAAGGTGTTATGCTACCCAAATTTCCATAAGTCATGTGTAATAAGTGTTTAAAAGGTTAAACATGGGATTAGGAGTGAAAAAGGAGTTTAAAGGGTTAAATCAAGAAATCACATTTTTCTTTTTGTTTCCCTATGTTTCAGCCAGACTTGGAAATAAGGGAAGGAGTTGAAATTTCATCAATTTGATGGTTCTATTGGATTTAGAAGGGAAAATTGTATAGGGTATATGTTGATTGTAATGTGTGGAAAGCATTAGAATGTGAAATGACAAAATGAACCCTAGAACCCTAAATAGGGGCTGCCAAGGGCAAATATGCCTTTTGGCAATAAATTTGACAATTTTTGAATCCATTTTTTACCTTAGAGTTTTTGAACCCTAAAAATAGACCATGTCCCTAGGGGCATTTTGCTCATTTTGTAGTATTAAGCTAAGATAACCAACAAAATGAGTTTGAAAGAGTATAAAGTAGTACATGAATGAGTATTAACTTGTTCATTACAAAATTTAGAATTTTAGGACTAGATAGTTATCTCAAGCTGGAACAAAATTTAGGAATAATTTGTAAGCTGAAGAGGAACTTAAGGTAGTAACTATATCTTTCATACACTATACAAACTTGATACGCTTTGTGTATGCCATCTTTTGTGATATGTATAATGCACTCCCTAACTGGTGTAGGAAAAGCACAAGTACCGTCCGGAGGAAAAGCACCAATATCCCAAAGGCCTAAAGGGGATCCAGTTATAAGAATTCAGTACCAAGAGGGAACACTGCCTAGTCTGTGGTTGTAAGCCTAGCTGAGGTATGGAAAGTCGGGGTCGAACAATAGTTAGTCCTGACTTAGGTTCTAACAGTGGTTGGCCCTGAATATGTGCACATTCTAATGAAAATGATTATAATGTTTTTATCCTATTACATAATGTGGTACTTGGTATAATTATTTGTTGCATTTTATATGATCAATTATATGTTACTACTAAGATTCAAGGCTAGTGGCTCTAGGGCCAAAACGGTAAATATCAACAATTGAGGTGTCCATGTCAAGAAGGCAAGGTTGTTGGTTATTGTTAGTTTATTTTGAAAGTTTTGGACAAAGTTTGTGTATATTTTCAAACCCTACGGGGAACTCCCATATTGTAGACAAGTACACTTTATCAGTATATTTGTGCTATTTCGTATGCTTGTGGAGCTGTGCCTTTATCACTCTAGCAAATATCTAAATGTTAAGGGGTTGACAAAACACATGAGATCAAATGAATTTTTTGACATAAATAATGCCATGTTGAAGCATTATTGGCCAAGTGGAAAAAGAAATATTAAAATATTATTTTATCTGATGACATGTGCAAAAATTATAATAAAAAATATTATTTTAAGGAGGTGGATAGAGCTTCTTGAAGAAGCCATTTGACTCCTCCAAAGGGGCCAAATTTCATCCAAAATTGAGTGCAAAGAGAGAGAGCACCAGTTTGAAGAGCTCAAGCACAAAGAGAAGAGATAAGAGAACAAGAAGCAAACTAGGTAAGTTTGTAAGCACAATTCACTTGCTCTTGTCTCTAATCTCTTTGAAACCTCTTCTAATCTTCATATCCCTCTTGGAATCATGCAAAGCAAGAGGAAAATTAAGGGAAAAGAAGAGAGGAGTTGATAATTCTAGAGGAAGAAGCAAGAACATAAAGGTAAGCTTGAATACTTGTCTTTTCTTGTTGAATCAAGGTTATTGTTGGTGGTTTGAATGAATATTTGGCTTGATTGCTTTGATTTTATGATTTGGGATGCATGAACCCTAGGGGGAGGTGCTGCCCAAATTTTGATTAATCATATGGGAAGTGTAATTATAGAGTTTAAGAAGGGATTTAAGGTGAAAAGAAGATGTTTTGTTGATTGAAATCAAGAAATTCCATTTTCCCTAAATTTTCATACATTTTGGCCAAGGGGTATTTCTAGGTGTTTGAATTGGAATTTCATGGGTTTTATGATTCCGTTGTGTTTTAGAATGAAAACTTGTGTAAATAATAAGTAAAAGATGAAGTATGAAGGCTTTAGGGTGTGAAATGACAATTTTGCCCCTTAAAACCCTAACTTTGTGGCTGCCAAGGGTGTTATGGGAAATGAAGTGTGATTTTGCCAAAAATGAGGTAAAAAGTGGATTCCACACTCAAAATTGTGGAGGAATAGCCAGGGTCATTAATTTTGGTAAAGTACAGCTATACCAGGTATAAAGGGACTTAGACGAGGTCCTTAGGGGCAATTTGGTCATTTTGCATTTTTGAGTAAAGATAACCAACAATTTCCATTTAGAATAAGACATGAATGCGTAATAACTCATTTATTATAAATTTGGACTTTTAGGGTTGTCATCTACCCGATCCGGGCAAAAGATTATTAAATTAGATTAGCAAGCAACGAAAATGATTTCAGGTAGTAACTCTATCTTTCATACACTATGTAATTGTTTATATGATGTGTGTTACCATGTTTTGTTATATGAATGGTAGTTACAAAACCTAGCTGTAGTATGGGAAATGCACAAGTATCATCTGGCTCATTGAGGACTCAGTCATTTGATCCTGAATAGTGTGCACAGTTAAGTTTGCAGTTTGATTGTTCTATTACACTATATGGTGCATTGCATATTTATTTATCGCATTTTATATGATTGATTGTGTATTACTTCTGAGATTCGTATGAAACTTACCCCTTTCCATAAATTTAAATTTATTCAGCTAGAGGAAGCGGTTCAATGGGCAAAGAGGTAGACACCAGTAACTGAGGGTTCCGATCCTATACAAGCTATAATGTTGGTTATTGTAGCTTTTTATATTATCTCTTGGGATTTGTAAATATTTGTACAAACCTTATAGGGAATTCCTATAATGTAACAAAGTACTTTATATTAGCATGTATATACTATTTCTGGTTGCCCACTAAACTTCACGTTGTTACTATGATAAATGTCAAAATATTAAGGGATTTGACAGGATTGCAGTATTTGATGTTTGAAAAGTCAAAATGAGAATTTTATACTATGGTAGACTATTGTGTTTAATCTTCCCTGTTCACTATAATACTATTGATTATCTTGAGATTTTTGGTCAAGTCTATGGATAACCAAGTTTTAAGAAAAGGATTTTACACAAAAGGGAGTGATTCTTATTCCATTCCTTATCACAAATGTATGTACTTGACCCTATGTAGAAGACAAACCCTATAAATTACAATACATAAAGAGGTGAATTAAAGAACATAATTGTACCGTTAGTGTTATAGAGAGCAAATATTACAAAGCCTTCAATTTGGGTGTTATAAGGTATGATGCCATTCAATATGGAAGGTAAAGAGCCTTATTCTTGGATGTTATGAAAATCTATACAATTATAACATTCATAATACTCCCTTTTGGATATACAGAAGCAAATATTATATGTCATTAAAACCTTACTACAAAAAACCCATTGAGATAAAAACCTGGCAAAGGAAAAAGAATACACAATACATACTGAAGCTGCCTTGTTAAAACCTCGCCAGGAAAACCTCATGGGACAAAACCTTGGTTAAGGGAAAAGGAGTATATCATGATTTTTACTCTCCCTAATGATAATATCATATGTAGTTCTCCTCATGAGAACATCACCTTTACTCCCCCTAATGACAACATCACTCTTTTCCCTTTTATCTCAATAAAGTATCCTGATTTCTCAAGTGCATTATTTACAATGCCTTTTAAAAATATCTCCCTTTTAGACAAACTATGCTTGATTCATTGTCATCAAATGATCTACCAAAATGTATTCCTGTAACATATCTTCTGGCTATGTTAAATTATCAATATACTCACTTGCCTTATACACTGTGGAAATAACAAAAGAAATATTATTTTGAAAATAACTATGATATATCTTGCATTCACATAGTTAGGGTTTGTTTGCTTCGACGGAGGGGAGGGGATGGGAGGGATTTTAATGGAGCAGAGGGGAAGGGAGGGAATAGGAGGGATTTTAATATTACCTTGTTTAGATTGATAAGAAGGAAGGGGTGGGGAGGGATTTTAATGTTACCTTGTTTGGTTCAGGGGGAGACGAGAAACAAATTATTTTCATATGGACAAATTTACCCTTATGTTATAAGTGATTTTTTCCAAACTCTATTAAATGTATAATAAAGCTTAATTATAAATAACAATTTTATGCCATAAATTATATATAACATTTAATACAATTATTTTTTTTTATAATTGTAGTTATACGTATATATAGTAAAAATTGGCAATGCGTACTTTTAGGTTAATGACAAAATACCATGGGTATTTTAGTCCAATAGATTAGATACATTTAGCCTCCTCTCCAAACCCCCCCAATTGGGAGGGGGGAGGTTTTGATGTGAGGGAGAGGAAAATTTCAAAAAATTTCCCCTCCCTTCCTAAATTGTTAGTCTTGCTAATTAAGAGGAGGGGAGCAAAATCCCTCCTCTTTTTTGCTCCCCTCCCTCCCATTTCCCTTCCCTCCCCTCAAACCAAACAGCCTTAATTTATTCCAAAAAAAAATGATATCATATAATAGTTCCATTGAATTATGACATCAAACCTTAGTTTCATAGTATCCGTAGCGTACTTGCAGAAACTTGATTTTACTAGCAAAACATAATTAATGCATTATTAGCATGATGTAAATATTCATAAAATATTTGCTTCTTCTAAAACATTAGATTCAATATATTTTTTCTATAAATTATATATATACTCAAATTATTGCAATCACTTAAATTTTATTTATTGAATGCTTTTCTTAGACATGCTTCAAGCATTTTGGATCCTTCAAGGATTCTCATGTAAACTTCACTATTAAGTGAGCCATTCGTATAAGATATACATAATAATATCAATTAGACACATAATTTTGTTTTCATATATTACCAGACTACTAATATATGGAAAAATTATTGCATCCACCACAAAATAATACACGTCATCATAATCATCATTAGACCTTTGTGGAATTTTTTTTTAAAATAAAAATTCAAATATCCTATAATAACATCATATTTCTTGTGTTAGAACTGCAGGTCTTTAATTTTCAAAATATAATCAAATCTTCATTCTATCTTTTTCCATTTTTACTTTTCCTTTTAGCCAATCATCTATATGTCTACTTCTTAAGATTCTCATTTGATCATGTGATATCATTTTACAAATTATTGTCGAAAACTTTATCTTTTCGGTTCCATTTTCTTGTTGTGACATATCTCATTGATATTTGTTTATTACTTTTCAGGTACCTAAACCTCTTTTAAGGTTTTTACTATTTGTTATGTAATGGCATTCTTCTGGAGTACCTACCTCCTCAATATGATAATCTTAACAATATGCTCCTCTTTATTCAAAACATTTATATGAAATTTAGACCATTTTAAGTTGGAATATGAAATTTAGAAATTCTCATTTAGGTTAGTAATTGAATCTAGTATATATTTTACAATATTTTATGAATGCAATGTTTGATGAAATTTTGGTTCAAATAGCTAAATTCGAAGATCTACACTTGATGATAACAATGTCCTCTCTGGTTCTGTTTTCTACCCACTCAATTTGTACCCTCATGTTTAGAAAATTTTGTTCAATGACAATAACTAAATCAGTATAAATTCCCTAAATCCATTTGTTTCTTTTAGAAACATCCTTTTGTTTAATTTAGAGACAAACAAGAAAAGGAGGTCCTTATATAACATTTATCCCAAATTTTTTTCAATATCCATCCATATGCATTGTGGTGAATTTTTAGGCATAAGTATTAGACGTTTAAGCTTTTGAATATGGAATATGCTTGGCTCCTAATCAAAAGCCAATTCTTTCAAGAGAATCTTGTTGGCTTCATGAATATAAGTGCAACAATATGGAAGATTCAATATGCCAACATTGAAATAGAAATTTTGTCTCATAAGTATAGACTAGCTATTTATGAAGACTTTAATAAATTATTTTTGGATTGTAAAATCTAGAAATTATGCACTCAACACAAGTATTTATTCAATCTTGTAAACTTCAGGTTGTAAACTAATAATAATCACATATGTAATCATCTTATAAATGTATCTATCAAATTTATTGAATACACTTGTATGGTCTACATGTTATTTTAATGGGTTCAGCATTTGATTATATTTCCATAAATGCAGAGAGATCCATTCTAAATCATAATTAGTGATACTCTCATAATGAATTTTCTTTGAGAACAAACAACAGATTGTTGTAAATATTATATGATGTGGATGTCCATGAAAAGACCATACAAGTAATAATAAAGAGATCTCAATGAATTATGGTACAACAAGAAAAATGGAACTGAAAAGATAAAGTTGTCGACAATAGTTTTAGTAATAATATCAAGTGATCAAATGAGGATATTGTACATAAATATGTTGGTAGAAAAAAAGGCGATTGGCAAACTGAAAAAGGGGGCAAGATGCAATGAAAAATATTCATTCAATATGTGAAATGTATGGACCTGTAGTCTGAAACATTTGAAATATAAAGTTATTTGTGATATATGAATACTCAAGTGAAAATAAATATTTTCACAATGTATAATGATGATATGATGAGGTACAATATTTGGTAGTGGTTACAATAATTATGTATATATTATTAGTTTAGCAGTATATGCAAATGAAATAATGAGTCTATTAGATATTATTATATACAACATATGCATATGGATAGTGAATATTACATGAGAATTCTTGAAGGGTCCAAAATGTTGAAAGCATGTCTAAGAAAAATATTTAGTATATATTACATGTATTAAAATGATTTGAGTATATATATAATTGATTGGAAGATATATTGAAAAATGAATAATTTTACATATCAAGTTATTAGAAACCTTAAAGATTTCAAAATCATATATTTTTGCTATGATGATATTGTTTGCAAAAATTTATTGAATTTAATGGTCTATAAGTATAACATATTTATGGATATTTACATCATGCTAATATTATAGTTATTATGTTCTTTCTAGTAACATCAAGATGCTGCAAGTATATTTGGTTCATATAGAAGATATATCATGGTGATTTTCAGGATAATTTTCTTTTATTGTGTCCACAACCCATAGAGGCAAGTGGAGAATATATTGATATTTAACATATCCAGAAGATATGGTAGATAATTATGTTTCAGCAAATGATTTGTTGACAATGCATTATGCATAGTTTAGATAAAAAGGATATCAATTGCTTGAAAAATCATTGTTGACAGTTGCAATTGAGAAATCATCATATTGTCTTGAGATATGACAATCTAATCACAATGAGTGATGTTGCTATCAGGGGGAGTAAAGATCATGTTGCACTCCTTTTCTTAAACAAAGTTTTGTCCCACTAGGTTTTCCTTGTAAGGTTTATAATTAGGCAATTTCAATATGTATTGTGTTCTCTTTTTCCTTCACTGGGTTTTTGTTCCATTGGTTTTTTCCTAGTAAGGTTTTAATGAGGCACAATATTTTTTCATGGACATCCAAGGAAGAGTAATATTATATGATGTGGATGTCCATAAACTATCCAACTATTGGCCTTTCATATGTTTTTCACTCCATAACCTCTCTCTTTTAGGATTCCATATGTGTTCAATGCTATAAACTTATAACTTCCCTAATGAATGGTTTGTGGAAGTTTCTTATCATTAATACCATTATGCTTATATTTATTTCCCTGTAACCATATGTATATAATTCAATGGTTAGAGGCTATGTACAATATATTGGTACGAACAATGAAGTGAATGAGAGCTCCTCCATATTTCTCCTCTAAATTTCTCTCAATGTTCTATATCCCCCTCATGTCAATCTCTTATACTTTTGTTATTTTCATAACACATATGATAATTCTTAAACTATCACTACTAGAAAAAACCCTTTTTAGACCACCACATTTAGACTGGTTTTGGCGGATAAGGTCTTAAAAATGTGTGCGGTGGTAGTTTTGTAATTATATTGAACTTCTTAGACCGGTTCTTAAAAAAACCGGTCTTAAAAAATTTATTTAGACTGGTTATAAATAAAACCGGTCTTAAAGTCTTAAAATTTTTATGAATTTAAAATGTTTTAACATTTAAGACCGGTTTTAATATAGACTATCCAACAAAAAGGATCGAAAAACAAAGAGACAGAAAGGGAAGAGAAGTAAGGACCGACACGGAGTCATTAATTCATATGCAAATGCAGAATGTATGCAAGAAATTTAAAGGAAAGAGATGAAGATTTATAAAAGCTGATATATTATTGAATGATTAAAACGATACAAACATAAAGAAATTACAAAGAAAGAAAGAAAACATACAAAGGGTTATCACCCTAGAGGAGGAGGGGAGAGAGAATTGAGTCGTCAACACAACACGGGGTGCCTAACAACTGAAATGAGATGCCATTTTATAGGCATTCAAATTAGTTACTATGCATTTTGGGTAAAATTACTTTAACCAGAGTAGAAAACATATTAGTCGGGTAAAAGTACTTTTACTTTTACTTTTACATAAAGTAAAAGTAAATTACATCAATTTGTCTGCTAAGGTAAAGACAAAGGTACAACTTTACAAAAGCAGAGAATATTTTAAGTCAGCAAGTCTTGGACTCTTGTGTTGATAGTTTTGCTTCAGAATCAATATTTGCCGAGGCTAATGATCTCATCATCTGATTCGTGGCCAAAGTATTGGGCCGGGTCTTCCGCTTCTGACCCATATGATGATTGGGCCGATGGATTGGATTTTAGTTCTTGGGTTTAGAGAAGCCCAAGAATTTTATGGAGCTGCTTGGTAAGGGCCTCTTTGTCTGTTGACGATGCCAAACATGCTGTGATTTTTGCCTTCTGGTTGAGAAACACACTTGATTCGTGATCTCCTACCATTTGGAACTTTGGATTTTATCTGAACCATTTTTTCAGATTTGTTTCAGATATATTTTTGATATTTCCAAATTTTGCCCACTATTTGACTGAAGATGATCTTTGCAATGTGGGGAATAATTTTTGGTACTAGGAAACTCCATATTTAAAGCTCCATTTGAACACCCAGGCTAAACCAAATTTTGAAAAATAATGAAGATCTGCTAGGAAAGGATCTTCATTAAGAATGATTCGACTCTTGAAATATTCAAACCCAGCTTTCGCTGTGGTTGGTAAAATTTCTTGGATAGGACCGAAATAATCCCATCATTGATTGAACCACAATGGAAACTGGTATTTTGTGTCATATGTGAAAAGAAAAAGCCAAGTATGACTAAAATTTGGGTTTTGGTACCAGAAGGTACACCACCATGCATCTAAGTAGTCCCGATAATTGAAACCAATTGGATTTACATCATCAATGGAGAATTTTTTCTTTTTGTTCAGATCTTGACCCCAATCTTGAGGTGATAAAAACTTAGATATTCTGAATGTTGAATATCTATGGATAGTTTTATCTTTAGGATGATCACGATCTGGAAAATGTCTTATTTTTGTAGATTTAATATCTACAAGAATAAGCTCATAAAATTTTTGCGTTTTTTCTAAAGTTTTTGGTTTGAAGAAAAATCCTTTTGGAAAAATTTTTGTTGCCAAGGCAATTAGGTTTTAATCACAGAAGCCTGGTTCTGTTTGGAAAAGGTTAAAGACCTTCTCTAGTTTTAACAAAAATGTGGTTTGTGTTGGTTGGGAGTATAAGGCTACTTCTTTGGATGAACCAGCCCTAGTGACTTCCTGGGAGGATTTTTTGATGGCTAAGGCAAGAGCCTTAGGATCAATGTTAAATAGGGTGAGAGCCTTAGAATCTTCTTCTTCGGCAATATCAGCCCAACTTTTGATTGGTAATTTAGCCAAATTTTGGTTAGCTTGTAAATCAAGGAGTGTTTCAATTGGAAACTTATAATGAGAAGGATCCATTATAGTTCCAGAAGTTTTGTGAACGGTTTGTTCAGAAGTTTTGGACCTCGAAGAGGATCCTTTTTGGTGGATCGATGATCCTTGGGTCAATGACCTTTTTGATAGTTCGATTGCAGGCTTGAGCTGCTTCTCTTCTTCTTTTGCTATCCTTTTATGGATCAATTTGAGTTTGGGCTTTGCCCCTTTTCTTTTTCTTCTCTTTATCACTCATTTTTGGTCACCTTATTTCCCCTGCAAGAACTCTCTAGTTAGAAAGTCTGGGAGAGAATTTGAAGTACCTTTGATAAACTCAATTTCAAAATCAAAGACACTTAAAATTGCTTGTCAATGGGCAAAAATATGTTTTGATGCTAAATTTTTAACATCTTTTTGCAAAACATCTTTTGTAGCTTTGTAATCAACTCTGATTAAAAACTTTTGATTTATCAAATCGCTTTGAAACTTGTTTATGCACAAAACAATTGCTAAAATTTCTTTTTTGATTGTGGAATAGTTCTGTTGAGCCCTATTCCAATGTTTTGAAGTAAATGCAATGCAATGCTCTTTACCATCAATTTTTTGTTTGAGAATGCCACCGTAACCTATGTCAGAGGCATCTATTTCAACAATTTTGAATGCTTGTGGATTTGGGAGATACAAGCATGGAAGATTTTTGACCAAAGACTTGATTTTGATAACCACATTAGTGTGATCATCTGTCCATGGAGGAGGAGTTTTGTTAAGACGCTAATGAAGAGGCTTAATAATATTATTTAGGTTAGGAATGAAATCACCTACGTAATTCAAACAACCTAAAAATCTTTGAAGTTAAGTTTTGTCCAGAATTTGGTCTGGGAATTTGTCGTCAAACTGAATTGCACGATCAACTGGAACGATAGTTCCTTGGTATATATGATGACCAAGAAACCGAATTTTTGTCTGAAAGAGACTAATTTTGGTTTTAGGAACTGCTAAGCCATTGAACCTAGCAACATCTACAAAGGTTTTTACATGTTTAAAGTGTCGTTCAACTGATTCTGAAAACACTAAAACATCATCTATGTAAACAATGATGAATTTTGTAAAAGGATTGAAAATTTCATTCATAACCTTTTGAAATTCTGAGGGTGCATTTTTCAAACCGAAAGGCATAACATTCCATTCATATTGCCCAATTGGGACAGTGAATGCAGTCTTATACCTATCCTTTTCTGAAATTTGGATTTGCTAGAAACCAGATTTCATATCAAATTTTGAAAATATTTTGGCCTGATGAAGGTGAATTAAAAGATCTTTTTTGTTAGGTATTGGATACCTAATCCATTGAAGAGCTTGATTAAGGGGCTTGTAATTAATTACAAGTCTTGCAGTTCCTCGTTCAAGTTCAACATTCTTATTGACATAGAAAGCTGCATAAGACCAAGGACTTTGGCTCTTACGGATTAAACCTTTGGCAAGTAAATCCGTTATTTCATTTTTGCAATGTTCCAAGAGTTCTTGGTTCATTTGGATTGGTCGAGCTTTCTTTGGGATAGCTCTTTCATTGAAATCCTTTTCATAAGGTAAATCAATTATGTGTCTTTTTCTTTCCCAAAAAGCATTTTGAAAATCAGAACAAATTGTGTCTTGAATATTTTTCAAAGCATTTTGAATTTTTTGTTTTAGAAAAGGTTTCTCTAATTAAATCTCAATTGGTTTGTAAGAAACTTCTTCTTTTAGAAAATTAATTTGATTTTCCTTATATTCAATTTGATTAATAAATTTTGTAGAAGGTGGACTAAAAAATTCAAAGTACATTCTTTTTCCTATAAGTATAGGTTTCAATTCCTTCATCTAAGTTTAAAAAAGGGTATTAGCCTGGTGATGAAAGGAGAACCAAGAATTACATCTTGACCCAAAACTTTTGCTAGGATAAAAAGTTCTTTGACTTGAACACCATTATTTTCAATTACTGCATTCAAAAGTTTGTAACTGACATCTAATGGTGATCTATTTGGTCTACAAAGATTTTTTGTAGTTTTTTCAAAGAATTTTGTTGGTATTAGACCTTCTCTGATACAGCTTAGTGTTGTACTAGTGTCAAACAATGCTATTGCTTTCTAATACAAATGTATTAGCAACAATGATTTTGACTGGCACATGCCATTGTTGGATTGAAATCCTTGACATAAGGTTCAAGAAATTCTTAGAAGGTCTTTCATCATTTTGTGATGAATCTTAAATTGTTTATTTCATTCTGAAGGTCAGAAATTGAAATAGGTTTTGGATTGGTCTGAAATCTTTTAATTATTTTAGAAAAATCATATTTTGTTTGCAAATTCTTTTGCAAATATTTTTGGTTTGGTTTTGAAGAAGAAGATGTGCTTGCTCTTAGTTTATTGAAAAATTTAACCTTTTCTCTATTAGTTGGAAGAGAGTTAATGATTTCAAAAACCAAATCTTCTTCAATAACATTTATTTGTAAATTGTATATCTTGGAACCAGTTAAGACCGATTCCTTGATTGGGTCATCAAGTACAAGATTTCCTGGACTCTAAGCAAACTTGTCAAGACAATTTATTTGAAAATCATCATCTTCTTCAGTAAGGAATGTTTCTTTCTAGATTAGATGATTTCCATCTTCTCTGGTCATTACTCTTAAGAGAAAATTGTCTCTATACCACCTGAAGTGGGATAGAGTTTTACATTTTAGGTTTGACAGAAGATCTGCCGATTTATCTCTCCATAATTATGGATCACCAACGAAATGAGCTATAATATTAACTATGAGATGTTAGATCTCATGTTTTGATGATAACAAAGAATGGTATGAAAGGGAATTGAGTAATAAATAAGTTTGAACAAAGCAATAACAGGGAAAAGCATTACTTGAAGTTAGCATTGGAGTAATGAAGAAATGCCAAGAGAAAAAGCTGAGAAACTTGATTAGAAGCAATTTTTCTAAGGCATTACTCGAGTATGTACTCGAGTAATGAGACAAAACTTGAAGTAACTAGAGGTACCTTCCAGTAACCTGCCAACGTTACTCGAGTAAGTACTCGAGTAATAGTGTAAATGTTTTCAAGTTGCTCTTGGCCTGCCAATGTTACTCGAGTATGTACTCGAGTAACCGGGTAAATACTTGGAGTTGCTCTCGGCCTGCCAACGTTACTCGAGTAGGTACTCGAGTAACCATGTAAAAGTTTTCCAGTTGCTCTTGGCCTGCCAATGACACTTGAGTATGTACTCGAGTTACTCTGTTTCAGAAAATGTGTTGCTCTCGGCATTTTGTACCACTGCCAATGTTACTCGAGTAGCTACTCGAGTAACTCACTAAGGTAAGCAAAAACCTGAAGGTAGAACTCGAATAACTTGATCTAATATTATTTCATTTTCCTCAAGTCATTACTCTAGTATGCAAGTATTTAATGTTTTATTTTAAGTGGATTACTCGAGTATGTACTCGAGTATGCAGTGTTATGTTTGAAGGAAAACCTCAAGTCATTACCCGAGTAAGTTATGCACAAAAAGTAAGTTTACTCGAGTATGTACTCGAGTAACAAGGTAATCAAACTTGAAGTGCTCTCGGCCTTGAAATCCTGCCAACATTACTGGAGTAAAGCATCAAGTAATCAAAGGTGTATTTGAAGGTTTACTCGAGTTGGTACCCAAGTAATCTATGAAGTCATAAGAGCATTACTCGAGTAGGTATCCGAGTAAACAACTATTTCCAAAGGTTTGAGATTTAGTTTATTCCATGCACTACCCGAGTAAATTTATATGTGTTTGCTGACTTGAAATTGATAAAAGTTTTCCCAATGATACTCGAGTAAGTACTCGAGTAAACTTCAAGGGATACTTGAGTAGCTACTCGAGTAAGCAAACCCAGAAATTCAGAAATCATTCCAACATTCATTATTTTGCTTCCTATATGATTAACCTTTGATTGTATTAGTATTCTTAGCTTATTTACAGATGAACAATGAAGAAATCATATCAAGTAAGGAAAGTCAAATGAGAAGTTCAAATGCCACCTACCGACAACGGATATTTTTCAAAAACTTGAAAAGTCAATAGTGGCTGCGCACTCTCCAACGGACGAAAGGAAAATGTTCCAACGGTCTTCACCAACATATCTATATATATGTGAACATCCAAACAGAGAAGAGAACAACAAGAACACACACAAACGTATCATCAAGTTCATTACTCTGTTTTACGTTGTAATTGTATTTCTATGCTTCAGTAATTCATATTCACTCTGTGAGAGAGATATTTCATTCAAACTCAATATTTGTTATTGAGATAACTTAAGGTTGTGGAACCTTGAGTTGGGTTTGGATTACAACTTATAAGGGGGAGCGAGTGTCCAGGTAAAGGAACTTGCTTGTACTGTGGTGCCAAGAACCCACTGAATCTTGGAAGTTATAGTGAAACTCTCAGAGAAGCTCAGAGGACTGGACGTAGGTCAAGGTGGTTGTGGCCGAACCAGTATAACTCCCGGTGTACACTTCGGTGATATTTCTCCTTACTCTCTATTGCTTTGTATTCACCGTCAAGTTTTTATATTTGCAACGAAATTTTAGTATCACCCAATTCACCCCTCCCCTCTTGGGTGAAACGCTTGCTCTAACATGAGATAGTTAACATCATCAAACATTGGTTCACCATTACTATAAGTGATAACAATACCATCTTGAGTGGTCTTTTTGGTTTGTAAAATTAGATTTTTTTGTTCTTATGTGAGATGAAAATCCCACCAACCTCTGAGTTGCCCAGTAAAGCCAGATAGCAATATATGAACAACATCTTACTCTTGACAATTGTTATATATTGAATAGGCATTACTAACCATTGTCATTTGTTGGCAGATTTCCAAAATATTTGTTTCTAATTGGCCATCTATGTTCCATACATAGATGTTGTTTGCATTAAATTGTCGAAGAGCAGAATCTCTTTCTTCGAGCATTATATCCGGAGGATTGGCTCTCAGATAATACAATTTTGTTGGATTTTTCCAATTTTCTTGTTTTATTTCATGAATTTTTGGACAATCTTCACTTGAACTTGTTTGATTGTTTTTTAAAGTGTTAATCACTAATTTTGAAACCGAAGAAATAGATCTTTCTTCTTTTTGGGGAGTATCAGGGATTGTAATCTGTTTTAGTTCTTCCTCAATCCTTGATTGCAAACTTTTCTTTTTAACACTATTAGCAACATTTGTAGGAATAGTGTATGGTTTGAAAATTGGTTGAGTACTAGAGGAACTAGGTAAGATATATTTGCTAGTTTCACTAGTAACTGGTTTTTTCAGAATATGTTCTCCAAGGGTTTGAAGATATGAATTTGTATAATTATTTTGTTCAATGATATTTTTGATATCATTTGAAGTTGTATCCATTTTAGGATCTTTAATTTTGAAAGGAGAAGTAATTACAGTTGTATATCCAATTTTTGTTCCAGGGACCTGGTAAGATTGTTTTGGAGGAAGTTCATATTCCATTTTTTCTTGATTTTTCAAAACCCAAGAAGCGTTCACTCCTTTAAATGGTTTGAAAGGATAATCCTTTATATTCATATCTTTCACATAGGTTTCAAACCAAAGAGAGAATGGAATATGAAGTTTATACCTTTCCAACATTTTATAATACTTTTCCTGAATTAGTTTTCGCAATTCTTTAGTTTTATATTTTTGGAAAAACTATTTTCGTCTTTCAGTATTTTCATTAAAATAGAAATATTTTCGCAAGAGTTCCTTATCTAATTCAAATTGTTGCTCAATCATAATCATATCAGAGTATGTTGGAGATTGGCAAGTTTGGGTTTCACTTTGTTCATCTTCAGTGTTTTGGTAGACAGGTCTTACAATACTGGCTGACTCATTTAAGCCTTGCATTACTGAAGGTGAAATTAGAGGTTCTTTAACAGAAGAACTGCAAGAATGTCTAGAAGATTGATCTAGAGCAATCTTGAAGCTTTCTTGAATTGATGGAGTTCTAGAAATACTAAATGATCGTCTCCGATCAAAATTAATTTTAACATCTCCATCTTTATTTTGCCTAATTTTATAAGCATCAGGTACAGGTTTGGGAATATGAGGAGCAATTTTCACCATATCCCAATCTTCAGGGAGAGTAATTTCATCCCATCTAATTGGTTTTGGAATTGTAACATTTTCCCTAGTCGCATCTGTTAGGAATAGACAGGTTTCTTTTTCTTTGTTAAACATTTTGACGTTTGAAGTGCATGAATTCATGACTTTATACTGGACCCTATAGATTAAAGCTATAGGTGAAACACCAGGTATCAAGTTGAATCCATTCAATTTCAAACTTAATTTTAAAGTTTCAATGACAAGATCATCCTGTAATGAGACTATCAAATTTGGGAAACAATTGAAGTAAATTGGTCCATTACTAAGATCAGCTTCAACCATTCCCAAAATTGATTCAAAAAATATTTGTTGTCTGCCATCCCTAACACATACTAACGTAAAGACATCAAGACCAGCTTTTATCAAGGGTTTTATGGCCACTTGAACACATCCAATCTATATAAATTTATATTTCTTTTGATGTTTTATAATTGAACTTTCTGATAAAAGGTACATATCAGTTGGTTCATCTTTTAGAGGAATTGTTTCTTCAACCATTTTGATTATATAATCATGGTTTTTAAAGAATTTTTATCCTCTCGTTTGTATAAATCATTTGGGTTAATGATTGGAATAGTCCAATCACTAAATTTTTGGTCAATATCTTCAAAATGAATTTTGTAACCCCCTTAGTAATTATATCCGAAATACGTGATTAAAATGAAATATAGACCAATAATAATCAAATAACATTTACTAACCCATCTCATGACGGGGTTTTCACGAATACTTTTTGAAATCATTTATAAACTTGGTCTCATATTCACATTTCGAATACAATTACTACGAGAAGATAAATCACATTCATATAAATATCACAGTGCACAACTTAATCATTCCGGCAATCTCGGGTACATACCTTCACTAAAGATACATAGGGTACAATTGCCCATTACAATTCTTCAAATGGGGGTTACACAATCTCATCTCAGAGGAGTCCTAACCGCTCCCTCCACGAGCCACTTGCCCTGTCTAAATTGTTGGTAGGGGAGAGTGAGATTCGAGAGAATCTCAGTAGGAAACAGATACCATAATGCATGCATGATAGATGCTATGTGTATGACATGTTAGCTTTATCTAGATGCATGCCCCATAATGACATTTTTGCATGCTCAATGTTTCATACAACAAGACTATGGCCACAGTGAAAACAGAAACAGAGCTTCATTTATTCAAATATGCTCTACACAATCAAGTAAAGCAATCACATACATCATTACACAAGCAAAGATATCAAATACATGCAAGTAAGGTAAGTCCCCTACCTCCAGTCTTTTCTCCTCGATTTGCATGCCAGCAGTTCGGGGCTTCACATTCGATCCTACAATGTCAAATGTATTATTTAGACACTTCCATAGTGTTTCTGGGGGTTATATGAGGCTATATTGAAAAATTACTAAAATACCCCCGGGACCCCGCCCGACCCCGCCGTACCCGGTCCGGCTGTACTTTTCTTAAAATTTTGACATGGGCTATTCTGACATATTTTCGCCCAAGGAATCCATTTCCGGAATCAGAATTATCAAATTCACTACCAAAAGACGAAATTGCCCTCGGCAGCCCTTTTTTTCAATGTTTTTGGGGCATTTTCGTAATTATGCTTTCTCGGCCTTTTCCGAAAAAGTGCCTAACTGTAACCCCAACTAATTTTCGCTCCTGAACTCAATGGAACCATCAAATAATTGAAAATCCAACTCTGAGATCCATTTCTAGAGCTGGCTGAAACTTAGAGGAACTCCGGGGAAAATTGGGGTTTTCCAAATCTGACTCCGCAGACTTGCTTCTTTATACTCCTAACTACCTTATTAATGATTTAATTACGTTATAACTACCATTTAGACACAATTTTGGCAGCATAACGCCTAGAACACAATATTTCCCAAATTTACATTCAGAACAAAATCAGCAGAAATTCACCGATTAAATTGTTCACAGCAGCCAGAATAGTCAATATTTAAAGTTCAGGCAGTTACCTCTTCTTCTTTCCGGCTTTTCCTTCTTGTGTTGAGCCCTAACTCTTCCCCACACTGAAATTCAAGCTTCCAACCCCAAAAATAATATAGAAGAGGAGCTTAGGAGAAGAGTTATATACGTTAAGAAGTAGATCGTCGGAGAAATCGGCTTACCTTGCGAGTTTCTTCCTCTTCTCTCTCTAAAACTCTCTCTCTCTCTTTCTCCATGTTGCTTCACGAAAAAATGACGGAAACTAGAGGAAGAAGATGCAGATTTTATTTTTAATATCATGCTGATGTCATGTTTTATTATGCTGATGTCATAATTCCCATTTTCGGATTTTATGGCAGATTTTCTGGCCAAACTTTGAAAAATCATAACTAATTCTAGAAAAATCGAAATGAGGTGATTCCAAAGCCAAATGAAATGTATTTAAGTCCTCTTTACTAGAAAAATATTTTCCATTACTAGAAATCACCACAAAATTCCAGAATTGCACAAATTTCATCACTGTCCCAAAACAGAGTCCATTTTTTACCTCAAACTTTGGACAGTCATATCTCCCAGTTCCCAGAACGCAATGACACAAATTATATGTCCATTTTGAAGCTTGAGATGTGAACTATAAGACTGGAAAGTTTCAGGATTTTTAGAGACAATTTGGTCATTCAAAACGTTCACACAAACGGACTACCCAGAATAGAGTTTCACTGGACAGAATTTTAGATTTTGCATCTTTGCTTCCATTGGTTCCATTTTCATACCAAACATCATTCCCACATAAATTTTCACAAGGAATCCATTGGAAATACCAAATCAATCAAATTCACATCTCATTGACATGTTTTCACAACAATCTCAACATGTCAACACAATTCACATTTCAAAACCTAACATTGCAACATTTCCATTCCAAAGTTCCAAACCAATTTCAATGACATCAAAACACACTATGACACCATTTCCAACACAATACCCCATTCAATTCTTCCCTATATTCTAAGTCAATTTGGATGTTAATCCACAATTGAACTCAAATACAGGGTTTCGGCATTGCTCAAACCACACACGAATCACATTCGAGTGTCAAATCACTTCATATTCTCCAAAAGGGTTATTTATCACTAACCACATCCACTTTTGGAGTCATTAACCCTTAATCACAATTTGGGATCTTGCTAAACCGGGGCTTAGCAATCCACTAATCTCAGGCTTATTCTCTAGCCTCGAGTCTCAAAAGTCGGGGTATTACAAATTTCATTTGTGAAAATATTATTTTGGAGGGAGGTTTTCCCTAAATTTTTGTTGGCGTCCCGCCCCTCATTTGCTCAACTCTCCTCTATCATTACTGCTATCGTTGCTGTGTTCGTCGTCGCTGTTCTTTGATTATCGTCAGTTTTCTCCGCCGCCACCTTTGTTACTTGACTTCCCTTTGTTAGTGCTGTGAATTTGAGGACTTTATTTTAACCTCAGTTGTCACCACCGTGACTTTGGGTTGTAGCTCACTCCTTGGTCTTCATTCAGGTTAGTATTCGATCTGTTATTTAGTTGTATGTTGTTTTATAATTAATAATGTTTAATGAAAAAATGGTTCTTATTGTTGCTTTGAGCACTTAAACGTACGTAATCTAGAAAAAATTAAATCTGCACATTCTTGTTAGATATATGCTCTGACTTTTAATTATATCCCTGTGATATTTGGCTTGGATTAATACCACTCTATGTTTTGTTTTAGTTTAGTGCCGTTGTTTGATTATTGTCAGTGTTATTGGTTTGTTAAAACAATACTAGTTTCAAATGGTGCCTGTTAATTTCGTTCAAATATCTAAAACTTTATAGTTGTTGTTTGTTTGCCTATCCTTTTGTTGTTGGATATAGGGTGCTAGAAGTGATATGGATCATAGTTGGATAAATGCTAAACGAACGAGTGTTGAATATGATAATGGGGTGAGGGGTCTTTTAGACTTCGCTAGTAGAAATGCTGATGATGGTAGTGGAAAGTTTTCTTGCCCCTGTGTAGTATGTTTGAATGAGAAGCAACTAAGTACATCATATATACATACACATTTAATTTGTGAAGGATTCTATAAGAGTTATACAGTGTAGGTATGGCATGGTGAAGAATTAGATATGCCAAGTTCATCTCAACAGGAGGGAGTGAACTTTGATGATAATGACACGGATGTGGATGATCGAATAGAGGATATTATTCATGATGTAGGAGAAGAGACTTTTGAGCAATCACATGCATATGGTAATATGTGTAGTGATGTTGAGACATCATTGTACTTAGGGTGTAAAAAGTACCAATTGTTGAAAGCAGTATTGAAATTGGTAAGCTTGAAAGCACGGCATGGATGGAGCGACAAGAGTTTTTTGGAAATGCTTGAGGCCTTTAAGAATATGCTTCTAGATGATAATGTGTTGCCTTCTCGATACTATGATGCTAAGAAAATATTGTGTTCACTAGGGATGAAGTATAAAAAGATTCATGCATGCGTTAATGATTGTATATTGTATATAAAAGAGCATGAAGAGGAACAACAATGTCCAATATGTGAAACCCTGAGGTACAAATCAAATAATGCTCCTGCAAAAGTATTGTGGTACCTTCCAATCATACCAAGGTTCAAGCGCTTGTTTGCTAATGAAAACGATGCAAGAAATTTGAGATGGCATGTGGATGAGAGGATATTCGATGGAAAGCTTCGACATCCGACTAATTCATCTCAATGGAAGAAAATCGATCAATTATTTCTTGCTTTCGGTGAAGAGCCTAGGAACCTTAGGTGTGGGCTTAGCACGGATGACATGAATCCTTTTGGTAGCCTGAGCAGTATACATAGTTCATGGCCTGTTATGTTGGTAATTTACAACTTATCTCCTCTGTTATGCATGAAACGAAAGTACATCATGTTATCTATGTTGTTTTTGGGACTAAAGCAACCCGAAAATGATATAGATGTTTACCTGGAGCCCTTGATCGAAGACTTGAAAGAGTTGTGGGATAAAGGTGTTGATGTTTTTGACGCAAACAAGAAGGAGGTTTTTAAAATGTGAGCCATGATCTTTTGTACTATAAATGACTTCCCTGCATATGGAAACTTGTCAGGCTATGTTAAAGGCCATAAAGCATGTCCGATTTGTGAAGAAGGAACATGCTACCATCAACTTCAACATGGAAGAAAGACAGTTTATCTGGGTCATAGGAGATTTCTTAGACGAGGCCACCCGTATCGCAGATTAAAGAAAGCTTTTTTTGTTGGACAAGAGTTTTAAGATGCTCCGAAGGCATTGACTGGGGAGTAAGTTTATGGAAAGGTGAAAAATATGAATGTTATCTTTGGTAAGACTACAAAGAAAAGTAATGAGAAAAGTAAATGGAAAAAGAGGTCTGTCTTTTTCAATCTTCCATATTGGCCGAAGCATGATGTAAGACACTATTGATTTCATGCATGTGGACAAAAATGTTTGTGTTAGTATTGTTGGGACACTGCTTAACATACAAGGTAGTTCTAAGGATGGCGTGAAGGAAAGATTAGATTTGCAAGAAATGGGGATACGAGAAGACTTGCATCCAAAGCCATATGTTAAGAGAACTTTTTGTCTTCCAGCTGCTCATACTTTGTCTAAGGATGAGAAAAGAAGCTTTTGTCAGTGTTTACATGGCATCAAAGTTCCTTCAGGGTATTCTTCAAATGTTATGAAGCTTGTGTTGATGAAAGACTTGAAGTTAATGGGGCTAAAGTCTCATGATTGTCTGTCTTAATTGTTAAATATGATTAGTTTTGATGATGTCAAATATAGATGTCAAGTATTAAGAGCAAAAAAGTTTGCATGATATACTTATTCCCTACATTGACTAACTACTATATTTAATATTGTATATCTTGTAGGTTAGTCATAAACCCGATGGTGGGTTGATGTTATAATTCCTCATATGCGGAGAATGATCATCAAGAAGAAAATCAAGAGACAAGGGATTAAAGAAAGAAGGCATTTCAAGAACTAATGGGAATATCAAGCAAAGATTGAAGAAGATTGAAGATATTCAAGAAGACACCTAATTGGGTTATGAAGAATGATCATTAAGAAGAAAAACAACAAGAAAGAAATTGAAGAAAGAAGAAGAAAGATTGATGAAAGAGATTGAAGAAGGAAGAACTTGCAATATCACATGAGAATATCAAGATCCAAGCTATTAGAAGTGATATCGGAGGTTTCTATAGTCAAACGGAAGTTGGAATGGGTCAATACGAAGCTAAAATGATGTATACGGAAGTTATAGTGCCTCCGGGGATGATTACTCAAGTAATCACTCCAGTAATATGGCACTGCCACATTTTGGAGGTGATTACTCGAGTGGCTACTTGAGTAATTTGCAGAGTTACTTGAAGATCACTCGAGTGTTGACACTCTGTTTTTCGCTCGTCAGGATAGAGGTTCGGTAGTTTAGGTATATCTCTCTAACCATAAATCAGATTGATCTGAAACTAGTGGTATATGAAACTAGACTCCCAACACGAACTATGGACACCCAGATCACATTTAAAAGAGTTCAGATGAGAGAGATATGATCTATTAAAGTTGACACATACATTAGCAGCTTTTACCAGTACAAGGTTCGGTATTTTGAACATAACTCTCAAATGACATATCGAATTGAGACGAAACTGGTGCCATATAAAATTAGACTTAAAGAGATTTCTGTTGACATATAATTTGATATATTTCAAGTTATACACTAAGAGCTATGCCTTCTGGAAATTGATGCTCATGATTTCAGACTTTGTCTAAATGTAGAAGATATTCTTTGGATGATAACTTTCTGTACAAAATGAGTTTGGAGGTGATTCTTATTGCATTGGAATGTAGATGATAAGGGCTTTCCGATGATATATAATTTTCCATGCTTTGAATCAAAATCTAGAATTCACTTGAAGGGCTTACTCGAGTAATCTGCCAGATTATTTGAAAGCCACTCGAGGGACTACTCAAGTAAGGTGTGAAGAAAAATGAAGGCCACTAAGTAACCACTCGAGTAATCAGGTATTTCCAAGATCTGAATGATATTACTCGAGGGACCACTCGATTAATCTGTAAAGTTATTTAAGAGCGTACTCGAGTGATCACTCGAGTGACCAGAAAAGAAATCTTCCAGTAGCTCTCGGCCAAGAAATGACTCACATCACTCGAGGGACTACACGAGTAACCAGATATGAAAAAGTAACATTACTCGAGGGATCACTCCAGTAATAAAGTAGGAAATGCTCTTGGCCAGATTTTAAACGGGATTACTCGAGGGCTCACTCGAGTAATGACCAAGGCTTACTCGAGTGACCACTCGAGTAATGCTTCTCAGAAATGCCAGCAACATTCTGAAGCTTTCGAAAATCATGGGATTAATTATGAAACTCACTCTTCTTGCTTCCAATCATTCTTACACTTCATTGTTTTATTGTTTAAAGTATTTCTCCAGGAATGCATTTAAGAGATGATGTGAAGAGAGAAAAACTGACTTTACGGAAGAGGTGCGTCAACTTATATTTCTGAAATGATCTCAAGGTAGAGGAACCTTGAGTGGGTTGATTTCCTTACAAGAAGTTGTAGAGAGAATCGTAGGTAAGACTTTCTTCTCGTAAGACTTACAAGGTGCAAGCAGTAGAGAACGTTGCTGCTCGTAAGACTTACAGTGGTGTAAGCAGGAGAGAACATTGCTGCTCATTAGACTTGCACAGGTAAGCAGGAAGGAAAGGTCTTTGGGATTGCTCTGCTAGTAAGACTTGTTGTAAGGGGGAGTAACTCAGTGAGAGATTTGTAAAAGGCTTTGCAAGTGCTCGGCTAAACTTGTGGGTTGTAAAGGCTTTTCTTGTGGCTGGATTAAACAAGAAGATAGTGGATTTGAAAATCTCAGAAGGAGCTTAGGGACTAGACGTAGGCCATCGTAGATTGGACCAAACTAGGATAAATCACAATTTGCATACTCTCTTCCTTAAACTCTTATATTTCCAACGTATATTAACTGTTGATTTATGATTCATTAATTTCATATTATTACTTCTTTTAAGATGCAAAAAGATTTTCAAAGTTCTTAAGATTTTTATCTTACACCCAATTCACCCCCTCTTGGGTGTCAGCCGATTTTAACATTAATGCAACAACTACTCCCAGTAGCTATTCGAGGTATTGCCGAATATGATCTTCAACATGTTTTGACCAAACTTTATTTCTTCTTCAATGCTATTTATAGTAAAGTCATTGAGACAGAACAATTGGATGAACTGGAAAATGAAAGATATCTGATCTTGTGCCAGCTTGAGAAGCTTTTTCTTCCTTCTTTTTTTGACATCATGGTACATCTAATTGTTCATCTAGTCAGGGAGATCAAGTTGTGTGGCCCTATCTATTTACGATGGATGTACCCAATTGAAAGAATGATCAAAATCCTAAAAGGGTATGTGAAGAACCCTAACCGACTTGAAGCATCTATTATTCATAAATATGTTTCTGAAGAAGCCATGGAGTTTTGTCAAGATTACTTATCAAATGTAGGACATATTGGACTTCCTGAACATCATGACGAAGAAGGCGGTAGACGTGGGGCTTCAGTAAAGAGTATGAATCTTGATGAATTGCAACAAGTCCACTTGTACATCTTGAATAATGTTGATGAAGTTCAAGATTACATTAATGCTCATAAAGAAATTGTATAGAAAGGAAATAGTCGAATGACTGAACAAAGGTTAATTAGGAAGCATAACAAAACTTTTGAACATTGGTTCAAACAAAAGGTTGACGGCGAAGAATGTGTGTCTGATACAATTAAATGGTTAGCACATGGTCCTGAGGCTGATGTCATAAGTTGGACTTCATTTGTGATCAATGGTTATACATTTTACATGAAGTCCCTTGATGATAGGAGCACCGTCCAGAACAGTGGGGTTATGTTAGTGCTGAATCTATGTACTTCTCTAGTTCAAAAGATAAGAATCCTAGATTGGAAGCAATACCTTATTATAGGGTGATTGAAGAGATTTGGGTGGTTGATTATGTTAAATTTAAACTTCCCATTCTCAAATGCAAGTGGGTTGATGTCAAAAATGGTGTGATGATAGATCAGTTGGGATTTACATTGGTTGATTTGAATAGTAGAAGTTTTAGATATGAACCTTTCATTCTGCAGCTCTCCAAGGAAAAAGGGTTGTTGATTTAATCAAGAAAGTCATTCAATGAATGATCTGCTTGAGGCTCCTTCTTTTTCTAAGGGTTTACCATAATTGAACGAAGAAAATGAAGCAGACAATGAACACGGCACAAGAAACGATCATCATGAAGGGATATGGGAGGATATCCCTTTATAAAACTACATTGAAGGTTAGTTAGCTAAAATAATTATCATGAACTATATTTGAATTATGTATATTGTTATTGGTGTATATATATAACTACTTTTTGGGTTGTCATCACAGGAAAATGAATGATATGAGGTGTACGTCTTAGTATAGATTCTCCAAAGCTAGGCCAGCTAGTGATCATCAACCTGAGAAGAGTGTGTATAAAGTATTTTGGCTCTAATGAATAACAGAATTGTCATTAATGTAATTTAATCTTTAATGTATGCATGTAAGTAAAACAATAAGGAACTTAGTCAAAACAGCATTGTCATGGTTGTATGATTTCCTTGTATTATGATTCTGTCTATGATTGTGAGTTTATTATTCATGGTTGTTTTCCTTGCTTCTGTTTCGGCCAGCACTGTTTAAGCACAAGGGAGTTGATTTTTAATATGTTCCAATGAGTTTTAAGTCTCTCACATGTTATTAAGATGTTAGTTATATAATATGTAAGAGAAGATTTATTTGAATGTCATTAAACTGGCTACTGCTTGCTGAGTGAAATGTTTTAACAGGGGAAATAACTTGCTGGGTATATCTTTAAAATGAAAATTTTTTTAAAAAATTCAACTTTTAAGACCAGTTCTCTCTAAAACCGGTATGAAAAGTACATTTAAGACTGGTTTTGGAGAGTACATTTAATACTTTTTAGACTGATTCTTAATATAACCGGTCTGAAAAGTCCAATTTTTAGACCGGTTTTTCATATAACCGGTCTAAAATTTAGACCGGTTCCTCTTATAACCAGTCTAAAAATATTTATTTTTAGACCGATTTTATACTAACCGGTCTTAAAACGGTTTTTTAAGACCAGTTCCATAATTGGTATAAAAAGTAACAGACTTTTTAGACTAGCTGTATCAAGACCGGTTCCAGAACCGGTCTAAAATGTCTTTTTTAACCGGTCTTAAAAGTGATTTTTCCACTAGTGTATATAACATGTCATCACATAAAAATTAGGGCTAAGCTGCATGTAGCACCCTAAATATTTTTTAAGGTGCAATTAACACCCTAAAATATTTAGTGGCATAATTTTGCCCTCCAAATATTAAAAATAGAGCAATCCTAGCCCTGCTTAACACAACCCTTAACATTTGTTATAGAAAGTTTTCCATCTAATGATATGAAAAAGCTTTATCAGCTACAAGTTATATCAGTGCCTGCACTTAAAGCTACTATCAGCAACCTCTATGACATCAAGCCTATCAAGTTCTGCTACTTCGATCCAATTCAAGAAGACAAGGTCGCTGCCATGGTTGAATCCATATGTAAAGACTACATAAATCTTGATAACTTTCTTCATTCTTATGTTTCTATTCATAGTTGTTACTTGCTAATTTTTGCATTCAATCATTTTAAGAAGAGGATAGGCTTGCTTATATGGATCTAGCAAGCTAGAATCATGGAAGATGAGGATGAGAGCAGGAGAAGAAGGGAGGGAGGGAGAATGAAAGGAGCATAAAGTTAAAGAATAATAAGAAAGAGTGATTATAGGCCTTTGTTGGAGAAGGGATCGAGAAGGGTAGTGTAATACCCCAAATTTTGAGACTCGAGGTTAGGGAATAAGCCTGAAATAAGTGGATTGCTAAGCCCCAATTTAGTAAGATCCTAAATTGTGATTAAGGGTTAATGACTCCAAAAGTGGATGTGGTTAGTGATAAATAACCCTTTTAAAGATTATGATGTGATTTGGCACTCAATTGTGATTCATAAGTGTTATGAGCAGTGCCGAAACCCTGTATTTGAGTTCAATTATGGATTAACATCTAAATTTACTGAAAATAGAGGGAGGGCGCATAATGTGGTGATACGGAATGATAAGATGAGTTTGGTGGTGATTTAGTGAGAATTGAAATAATCAGGAGCAAAACAGTAAAGTTACCGACCCATTGATCGGTTACCGAAGAGGAAGCTCCTTGGTAACTCAAAGATCAATGGTTGAGATTGATTGTTATGAGATTAAAGGGATGGAATCCCATGTGTTGAGCTCATGTGAACTCATGAGGATGAAACAAGAGTGTGACAAGTGGCACAACATGAGCCCTTGATCTTGGTCAAAGTGTCAAAGCTTATTCCTCTCTCTTCTTCTCTCCTTTAGGTCAGCCAAGAGACCTCATTTGGCTCAAAAATCTGATTTCAAATCTCTCTCCTCAAACTCCCATGGACGTCCAAGCATAGAGGAAGAAAGAGAAATGGAAAGGTGAGGTTTTAGCCTTGTTATTGACCTCTAATGCTCAAATACCCTTCTTTAAAGTTGTTCATAGTGATGAGAGCTTCATTGCTATGGTTTTAGATTTGTGAGAGAAGGTTTTTGAGAGCTTGAAGAATTTGTAAAGTGGAGGAATCAAAGAATTGGCATTGGGAAGGGGAAGAGGTGACTATTTGATAACTGTTGACCTAACTATTGTGGTTATTGATTGAGTATTGTGAATTGTGAATTTTGCCCTCATTTTGAGGTATTTTTGTGTGGAATGTAAATGGTGGAATTGGATGTTGTTTTATATTGAATATGGTGTCATGTTGTGGTGTTTAATCTTTGGATTTGGTTTGAATTAGATTGGACATATTGGTTGCAAAACTAGAAAATCTGTCCTTTAGAAGTCTGTTTTGGGCAGTTTATTTGTGTTGGTATTTTGAACAGGCAAATGATGTCAAAAAATTATGAATCTTTCCATTATTAAATTTCAAATCCCAAGCTTCAAAATGGATAAATAATTTGTGCCATTTCATTTTGTGAACTGGGATTTATGTTCGCCCAAAGTTTGACGTCGAAACTGGATTTGATTCTAGAGCAGTGTGGATATTTATGTAATTCTGTATTTATGTGGTTTTGTAAAGGCTTGATCCATATTTTTCCTATGAAGAGAGGACTTAAATAGGTTTCATTTGGCTTTAGGATCACCTCATTTCGATTTTTCTAGAATTAATTATGAATTTTTGAAGTTGCCTTGGCTGTAACCCCTTTCTGTAACTATATCCGAAATACGGGATTAAAATGAGATAGAGACCACTAATGATCAAATAACAATTTCAAACCCATCTACCAAATGAGATTTTCACAAATAACTTTCAAAATCTAGTTAACTTGGTCTCATAATCACATTTCGAATACAATCACTTCACGCGGATAATCACATTCAATATATAAATTAGAGTGCACAATATAATAATCCCGGCAATCCCGTGTTCACATCCTTACAAAAGGGTTTACAAAGGGCAATACACCCGTATACAAGTTCTCATACGGGGATTACACAAATCTCACCTCAAATACACATAATTAAATCTTCATCCACATATACAAATATCCAATACACAATACTCCCAACTATGATAACCAACTATCGGAAGATTACAACCCGAATGAGTCCCGTCGCCCTTGACTGCTTGCTCCAACCTCGATCCACCTACCCTGTCTAAAATGTTGGTAGGGGAGGGTGAGATTCGAGAGAATCTCATTAGGATAAAAATATCAATATGCTTGTATGATAAATGTTTAATGCATGACATGCTTGCATCACACAACTCATGATAACACAATGAAAATTTGCAAGCTCAATGCTTCGAACAATATACCTATGGCCATAGCATAAATTGAAACATAGCTTCAAATCATACATAATTATGCAAAGCAAAGACATGCACCAATACACACTAAAACATATATCAAATACATGTAGGAGAGATATGTTCCCTACCCTCTTTCCACGTAAGCTCTAGCTCTGACTGCTCACGATTAGGGCGAATATCCAACCCTATAACCAAATCAAGGACATAGGGTCAATCTAAATTCCAAATCCTTACTTCAATATTACTTAAGGTTGGTTATCATTCACACCCTTTAGGTGGCTATAATAAGCTCAACGAAAGTCGAAAGGATTGGGTCGTACTAGATTGGAAATCACCACAAAAATACAGAATTCCCCAAAATCCACTACTGCTCCAGAATCAAACCCAGTTTCAACCTCAAACTTTGGGCAAACATAAATCCCAGTTCACAAAACGAAATGGCACAAATTATATGTCCATTTTGAATCTTGGGATGTGAAATTCAAGAATGGAAAGTTTCATAATTTTATGACATTATTTGCCCAGTCAAAACGTCCACACAACCAGACTGCCCAGACAGAATTCTCACTGGACAGAATTTCCAGTTTTGCAACCATTGTGTCCAATCCAATTCAAATCAATTCCAATGATTAAATACCACAACATGACACCATTTTCAACATAAAACAACATCCAATTCATCCAATTACATATCACACGAAAATACCATAAAATCAGGGCAAAATTCACAATTCACCATACTTAACCAAAAGTCACAAAACTTAGATCAAAAGGAAGCAAATGCTCACCTCTTCCTCTTTCCCAAACCAATTTCTTGATTCTCCATCTTTCCACTTTTGCTCAAGCTCTCAAACACCTCCAATCAAGAATCTAAAACCATAGAGATGAAGCTCTCATCACTGTGAACAACTTTATAGAAGGTTATTAGAGCTAAAGAGGTCACCAAACAAGCTAAAATTTCACCTTAAGCTTTCTCTTTCTTCCTCCAAGCTTGCATGTCCATGGAGATGAGAGGAGAGAGAGATGAATTAGATTTTTGGACTCAAAAAGCGTTCAAATAAGGGAGGAGAGGAGAGAGGGAAGAGTTGACAAATTGACCAAGATCCAAGGGTCCAAATCTTGCCTCTTGTCATGATCTTGATCCATCTTCATGAGCTCACATAAACTCACCCACATGGAATTCCACCCTTTGATCTCTTGCACAAATCAATCTCAACCATTGATCTTGAAGTTACCAATTAGTTTCCTCTTCGGTAACCGATTAATTGGTTGGTAACTTTACCATTTTGCCCCTGATTATGGAAATTCCTCTTGAATCACTACCAAATACATTTTCTCATTCATTTACACCATACATACGCCCTTACCCTTATTTTTATTCAATTTAGATGTTAATCCATAATTGAACTCAAATACAGGGTTTCGGCATTGCTCACAGCACTTACGAATCACATTCGAGTGCCAAATCACATCATAGTCTCCAAAAGGGTTATTTATCACTAACCACATCCACTTTTGGAGTGATTAACGCTTAATCATAATTTGGGATCTTGCTAAACTGGGGGCTTAGCAGCCCACTTATCTCAGGCTTATTCTCTAGCCTCAAGTCTCAAAATTCGAGGTATTACATTGGCTGCAGCACAAACGTTTCTATGTGCATTTTGGCCATAGCCAGAAATTCTTGGTTGCAGCCAACCCCCATTGTTCAACATTTTCTGATTTTGAAAGGTGATTCTCAACCTAGTACTTCCCAATCCTTTAGGCTTTCATTGAGCTTATTATAGCCACCTAAAGGGTGTGCATGGTAACCAACCTTAAGTGATATGAAAGTAAAGATTTGGAATAGTGAATAACCCGATGTCCTTGCTTTGGTTATAGGGTTTGATATTCGCCTTGATCGTGAGTAGCCGATGCTGGAGCATACGTGGAAAGAAAAAGTGTAGGGAACTTACCTCTCTTGCATGCTTTGATATTTGTGTTTGTGTATTGATGCATGTATTGCTTTGCTTGATTATGTGAATCATGTATAAATGATTGTAGCTCTGTTTCTATTTATGCTATGGCCATGAGTATGTTGTTGAAACATTGAGCACACATATATATCATTATGAGAGCATGTGTTATTGTGATGCAAGCATGTCATGCATTAAACACTTATCTTGCATGCATATTGGTATATGTTTCCCTACTAAGAATCTCTTGAATCTCACCCTCCCCTACCAACATTTTAGATAGGGTAGGTCGATTAAGGATAGAGCAAGTAGCCAAGGGTGATGAGGACTCCTTCGGGTTGTCATTCTAATAGTTGGTTATCATAGTTGGGAGTATTGTGTACTGGATATTTGTATATGTGGATGAGGATTTAGTTATGTGTATTTGAGGTGAGATTTGTGTAATCCCCGTATGAGAACTTGTATACGGCCATATTGCCCTTTGTAAACCCTTTTGTAAAGATGTGAACCCGGGATTGCCGGGATTATTATATTGTGCACCCTGATTTATCTATTGAATGTAACTATCCGTGTGAAGTGATTGTATTCGAAATGTGAACATGAGACCAGGTACATCAGATTTACAAAGATATTTGTGAAAACCCTATCGTGAATGTGGGATTTTAAAATGGTTTTTTTATTATTGGTCTTTTTTCACTTTAATTGTGTATTTCAGATATAATTACGGAAGGGGGTTACAGGTAGGGTTTGTAGAATGATGACAATGAATGTGCCTCTACTGAGAGATAGAGTAGAGATGGAAGTTTTTCTTCAAATGAATGTTAAGGACTCTGTTAGATTCAGGTGAAATTGCTCCAATTTTAATTTATGAGGGACAAAATTGCATCTTTAAATATTTTGGGTGCCAGGTGCATCTTAAAAAATGTTTTGAGGGTACCATTAAATATCTCAATATCATATAGCCTCTAGGCTTAAGGTCTTTTTATTCTTTTTTACTTTGCAATAACTTTGATAATCTTTCTTCACAACTTATAGCTTTAGGCATCAGAATAACTTTTGATAATTTTCACAGCATATATCTTGTCAAACCCCTTAACATTTTGATATGCACAGAGTAATAAGCGCACAGTTCTGTAAGGCATATAGAAATGGCGGAAACATATTGACATTAAGTACTTGTTTACAATACAGGAGTCTCCCCGTAGGGTTTGATAATATATCCAATTTTATCCAAAATATCAAAACAGACTAATTATAACAAACAGCTCCATCATCTTGACCTGGACACCTTAGTTGCCGGTATTTACCATTTTACCCCTAGAGCCACTAGCTTCTATTAGAAAATTTTTAAATTTAAAAAAGGGTGAGATTCAAACGAATATCCATAGTTGCATGCAAACAATCATATAAAATGCAACAATTAAATATGTCCTACACCATGTAATCGAACATAACTCAAACAATTCATAGCTGGGTCCCTTTTTGGCCGAATGGTACATACAATCTTCTCATCAGGCAATATATATACACTTCCTGCAGCATAGCTAGAATACGACATGTGTACATGGGTCGAGGATGGTTCCCCACTAACTATAAACACCTCGGTTGGGTTCTTGCTCACAACTTGGTAAGCATTCCTCCATACACAATTGCTTTACTTAACAAAACCGTGTTCATGTCATAAAAGATGGTATACATAAAGCATGTAGACAATTACATAGTATATGAAAGAGAGTGCTACTACCTTAAGTCGAAATAAGTCCTTAATTCGATTAGGCTCGGGCTCAACACTGTGGTCCTAAAATTACAAGTTTACAAGAATTAAGTTAATACACATTCATGTACAACTCTAAACTCTTTTAAACTCATTTTGTTGGTTATATTTGTCTAAATCTACAAAATTATCAAAATACCCCTCAGGACCCGGTCTAATTCCCTTTTATAGCCGGTCTGACTATACTTTTCCAAAAATTATGACTCAGGCTATGTCTGTACAGCTTTTCTTGTAGAATCCATTTTTTACCTCATTTTTCTGAAAATCAATGCTAAATGACAATTTTACCCTTAGCAGTCCCTACTTAGGGTTTTAAGTGTATTTTTGACATTTCACTTTCTAGAGCTTTTCCTATAACACCCTAAATTTTTTTCACTAAGAATGTATTGTAATTATTTCATATACTCAATAAAATGGTTAATATTTACAGCTAAAGGAATTAAATATTGGAAATTGAAAGATGAACAGTGTTTTCAATGAAATCGCCTGCGAGGCAGTGAGTTTGTCATGTAGTTTTGGATGACCAAATGATGAAAATATTTATGAAATTTTTTAGAATAAATGTAGACATCCTACACTTTAATTTTATAGGTTATATGACTCAATTAGAGCTATATTAAAAAAGTTATGAGTTTTAGAAGTTAGTTAAAAAAAACTATGAAGTTTCTGAAACAACATTCAAAGAAATTAATTCTGAGAATTTTGAACTTCCAACAGGTGAGAGACTATATTTTTCCTTGAAACTATACTCAATAAGGGTTTGATGACCTTTAGAATGACTATGATACAATGTCTACAAATTTAGTTATGCTTTTTCAAAATTTGGACAAAAAATCTGCCAAAAATCCGAAAATGAAGGAAAAATGAAATGGCAAACTTGTAATTTTGCCAACTTAGTACAAAATTAATTAATTTTTGATTAACTGAATTTATTTTCAATTAATTAATAAAAATAAAGGGGGAAAATATATTTAGAATATTTTGGCCAATTAAATATGAATTTATGGAAAATTTGAGCGATAAGTGCAATTTTGACCAAAATTGGAACTTTACGTGTATACGTTACTGGAACAAGTTGTGAAGCCAATTAAGACCAAAGAAAATAACCCTTAGGTGTCTCCTACATGTAGCATAAAAGAGGAAATTATAGGTGGGACTTAATGAGCATGGTTACATGTACATAAGGGTTTAAGTACATAAAATTCAATTTTTGGAATTATGACATAAGCATACTTTAAGATGACATAAGCATGGGCTTATAAAATATTTCTCATCTTCAACCTCTTCTCATTTTTGATGTGAAGTGCAATTGAAAATAGAGAGAGAAATTTGAGAAAATTTTGAGAGAGAAAGAGAAGAAAAAGCTTGTGAAGGTAAGTGATTTTTTCAGTAAATTGGTTCTTAACGCGTATAATTCTATTCCTAAGCTACTCTACTATGTTATTCAATGTTTACAAAGCTCAATTTTCATTGTGAAGAGAGCTAGGGTTTCAGCCACTTTGAGAAAAGCCAAAGGGAGCTTGAGGCAACTTCCAAACTTTTGTATATTTACTATTTTGGTTGCTATGGACAATCTAATCAGTTAAATTTTGTTGGATTGTCTTTGATTTGAAACTTGCTAGATGTATAGGCCTAGGGGTTATACTGCTAAAATTTGGTCCAAATGATGGTTATAACCTAACTAAATTGTTAATAAAGTGATTAGCAGTAAAAAGGAACACGTATGTGGAGTCGAAATCGAAAAATCCCAATTTTCTTGGAATTCCTGTAAGTTTTGGCCAGCTCTAGTTAGGGAGATAGGAGTTGTATTTTCAAATATTTGATGATTCCATTGATTTTAAGAGGGAAAATTAAGTAGGGTTACAGTTGGTCACTTTTTCGAAAAAACCCAAACAAATATAATTACGAAAATGCCACTAAAACCCTTAAAGTGGGGCTGCCAAGGGCAATTTTGTCTTTTGGTAGTGAATTTGGTAATTCTAAGTTCAAAAATGGATTCCTTGGCTAAAAATATGTCAAAATAGCCCTAGTCAGAATTTCAGATAGTATAATCATACTGACTACGACGGGGCCGAGCCAGGGTCCAAGTGTATTTTGGTAAATTTCACCATAGGCTATTATAACCACGATAAAAGGTATGGTAGTGCCTAAAATGATACATGAATGGGTTTTGACCTAATTCTTGTACATTTAACATTTTAGGACCAAGTTGGGAGCCTAAGCTTGACAAGTTTTACGAGGCATGCGATACGGGGTGAAAGAGCTTTGAGCTAGAAACATTATCTTTCATACATCATGTCATAGTTCATATGATTTCTTGGATGCCATTATTTGTGTTTTTAATTAATATGGTTTGCCTAGACGAGGCAGTTAGTGCCGGAGGCATACTTGCACATAGTAGTTGGGTAAGAATCTACCTGGTGCACAATTAGTGGGGCAGAAGCCCTACTCATGTAGACATGACGATGGTGTTTGATGTTTTATATTATTCATTAATTGGTGTTTATATGGTGCATATCATATGTACTTCTTATATTTCATATGAAGATAGTATGTTTCTACTGGGATTCCTTGGAATCTCACCCTATTTTCTAAACAAAACATCTTAACGGGTGCCAGCGGCTCAAAAGGTAAGCACGTAGATATGGAGAACTGACAGGCATGTTTCCCGATATGAAGACCGTGGTTATATATAGTATACAGTTGGAATATTTTTGGATAGTTTTATACATATTTGTAAATATTATCAAATTCTGCATGGGTGAATCCTGTCTGTAAGAAAATACTTTTATCAGTACATTTGTACATTTTGTATGCCTATGGAATATGGTGTCTATTACTCTATATATATCGAAATGGAAACGAGTGTTGACATTTTTGGTATTAGAGCCCAAGCGGTTCTAGCAGAGCTAAAAAGTGGTTTTGGCATTATCAGAATGGTATAGTGATACAATTTTGTTTGTGTAGTGATAGAAACCATGAGTAGTTGGAGTTTAAGCAGTTTGAGCAAGGAACATGAGGTATCACTCTCGTCGGTGAATCAAGGTACCTCAGGCTAGAGTATCTCAGAGGAGCAGTAGTCTGTCGAGATGAGGACACCCAGGGAACCAGTCCAGGTTACAGCGGTATATAGGCCTTAGCTGAGACCTAAACCAGTACCTTGAGAGTGAATGGGAGATCCAGAGAAACCGCTTTCTAATGCGTCTAAGTCTGAGTTATGTGTTGCTACTGCATCTAGAGCTAGACCAGTATGTGTTAAATATGCTCTACAGCCAAATATGAGGTTGTGGAAGTTTGCTTGGCGTGGGTACTTGTGAGCCTTCAAGGATTCTCGTAATCCTATAAGACAATACCTTAAATATATAGATATTATGGATACACTCCTGGGATCAAGTTCCACTATGCTAGAGTATCTGAACTGGGTTTGGATATGTACGATCATGTACTTTTTACCAGATACAACATTTTGGGATAAGAAAAAGAATGATATAGTCAAGCGTGGCCTGAATGATCATTTTGTCGAGTTTAGGGATTATATGAATCAGTATATAATGGATTACAAGTACGTAAGGTGATATAGGACTTATGTAGTATATCTTGGTCACCGGAGGTGACGAGTACGTATTTCGAGGTAAGGGCATTCAGGTGGAACTGGTGGATGAAAGAAGATGGATCCGAAGTCTGTATTTTAGGAAGGTACATAAACCATTAAGTGTGCTCGACCAAGGGTAATCCTAGGATGGGTGACCCCCTGGGAAGTTTCCTATAACTTAAGAGTTATGTGATATAAAAAGACAAATATGCCATATACAGTAGTTTATAGCTTATGTGATCTGTCTAGTTTTTTGTAACTACTGTAAATAGCTTATGTATGTTATAAATGACATATCTATGTATCCAAATTATTATAAAATGATGAAAATACCCTTGCATCTATATGGAAATTTATTTCTCCTTATTTTCATTTAGCGAGCTATCAAGATAATGCATACAAGGGAAGGAGATTATGACCCAAATTGGGATGATAGTCCTGACTCTGTACAACAAATTTGGAGCAGGATGGCATGACAACAACTTATGATAGTGATCTTAGAGATAAAATGCTCGAGTTACAATAGAGATAGGGAAGATTAGAGTATCTTAAAAGGCAAGAGGGTGAATATAATTCATTTGAGCAACCTCATCAGGAGCCACTACCTGTGCTTGTGTAAGAAGAGAATGTTGAAATGATTTGAGAAAGAACAACCTCCTACTTTCTGAGAGAGATCAATCCCCTACAAGCAAAAGAATGGTTATTCGTATTGGAGCAAAATTTCACAAGACCATTGTGCTCCAATGATATGAAGGTTCAACTAGCCATTCACAAATTAGAGGGAAAGGTGGATATTTTGTGCAGGAATACAAAGTTGATTATATAGGTATGGAGTATTCCAGTAACATAGGAAATGTTCTAAGGGAAATTTAATAAAAGATATTTCTCTCAACCAGACAAGTTAGCAAAGAAAAGGAATTCCTCAACATATGATAAGGCAATGAAGAGAGCTTTAATGAGTACCCATCATGTTATGTCTGATTATCTCAGTATTCCTCGTACCTAAGACATTGAGATGATAAGGAGTGGAGCTATGATATATTGATACAAGGGTTAAAGCTAGAATTGAGAAAGAAATTGATTTCTAACACTTTATAGTGTTCGCCAAGGCAGTTGAAGAGAGTCGACTCACTGAGAATGACATGTTAAGCTAGCACCGTGACAGACAGAAATGATGACTATAAGGATGTGTCTGGTAGTGGGAGTTCTTCACAAAATGCAAAGATTTGGATGAACTATAAACGACCAAAACAAACTGGGGGCCACGGAGGTCAGAATTTCGTTAAAGGTAGAAAATGCTTGCGGTGTCACAAGCCATATCATCTTGATAAATCATTTAGAGATGCGTCAGGAAGATATAGTTCTACTGGACGAGATCAGCTAGATGGATCTGTTATCAGTGTCGAGAACCAGGGCATCTTGCTGATAATTTCCCAAAGAAGTAATGGCTTGAGAAGACTAGACCAGGAGCTCGTAAAGTACATGTGATAAATCCGGAGGAGACTAGAAAATCCCCTGAACTTATCTAAGGTATGGTTTCTTGTAATGGGAACTCAATGCAAGTGATGTATGATGTGAGCTCTAACTATTTATTTATTATATATACTCCCTAGTGATTCTTGATGCTTGATTAAATTGGGAAGCTAGTCCTCAATGTGAACAGAATAGAGAAAATAGAGGATAGGTCAGTGGTTAGTAAATCCCTAAGTCCTTTTGAAAGATATTTAGTGGGCTATAGGGACAATTAAGTTGGAATGATGCAAAACCCTGATAAAAATTGAGGTTTTAGTTGTGATTGAGAGAATTGTAATTTGAGAATCAAACTTAATAGTTGAGTTTACTTCTTCAGCATTTGATATGGCCTAAAGTTGTTTGAGGTATTAGAATATGATACATAATGTGGGGTAATTATGCAGTAAGTCAATCCTAGAGGATCCGATCTGATGATACTAATGGTTGAGGATAGGCTTAAATTTATTTGACTAAGCTAAGATAATGCTTTGATTGAAATATGCATTGGTTACACTATGGTTCTATTCCATGATAGAAGGTTGAACCTTGTGGATAGTATTAAACTTGTAGTAATGTTTTGAGGATAATACCCGAATACCGTGAAGGTTAGAATAGGTGCTATTGATTGTGAATCTTAGCAAATCTATTGGGTATAATTGAGGAAAATGATTTCCAATGTACGTGATGTTATGGTTCTAGATTTCATGATGGATCTAAAAGCGGGGTTGGGGACCTTACGCTGTATGTCCTTAGGTGGCCAATTTATTCAGAATCATGTTATGATAGTGGTAATCCATGGAATTAAGGAAAGTGATTCCTCGGCTTAGCTTACCTTGAGGTTCTAAGTGTTGAATTATAATTCAAGAATTAGACTCAATAGTTGAACTAATTTCTTAGGAATTTGAATTGACCTGGATGGTTTAAGGTACTAAAACATGGTACTAAAATGAATCGAAATATGCATGAGGTTTCTTGAGTTTGCTAGTTGCTAATATAGCATAAGGAAATATCTTGATAATAGAATATTCCCTTATTAAATGAGAATAGTTCTTGCACTAGTACAAAATTCCCTTTTTAGACTGGTTATAGTGGATAAGGCATAAAAAAAATTGACCGGTGGCAGTTTCATAATTATATAGAACTTCTAAGACTGGTTCTAAAAAAAACCAGCCTTAACAAAATTATTTAGACCGGTTATAAATAAAACCGGTCTTAAAATATCAAAATAATTTAAAAACTAAAAATTTGAACCTTTTAAGACCGGTTTTAATTAAAACCGGTGTTAAAAGGTTAACATTTAAGACCGGTTTTAATTAAAACCAGTCTTAAATGTGAAAGATTAAAAAAAAATATTTCCCACCTTTTAAGACCGGTTTTTAACAAAAATCGATCTAAAAGGTGAGTTTTTCGCCCGTCTTTTTAGTCCCGCGCCCTGATCCCTTGTTCTATAAACCCTTTCTTGTCTTTTAGCCATTTCTCTATGAGCTTTGTCATTGCTTGTTCTAAACTTGTCCATCACGTCCTGTGCCTCATTTGCTCAACTCTCCTATATCATTACCGCTGTCCTTGCTATGTTTGTAGTCGTTGTTCTTTGATCATCGTCACTCTCCTCCGCTGCCACCTCTATTCTCCTTAGTAACCATTCTCCTATGCTGTGACTTCCCTTTATCAGTGCCATGAATTTGAGGACTTCATTTTAACCTCAGTCGACACCACTGTGACTTTGGGTAGAATCTCAGTCCTTGGTCTTTACTCGATTTAGTGTTCTGTTAATTAAATGCCCTCAACTTTCAACTTGTATTTGCTTATTCTCAATAATATGAACTCTGACAATATAGTTAGACACAAAATAATAGCAGAAAAAAGTAATTAAGGTGAAAGGGAAAACTATGTGATGACTTTATTACTACGTATACGTTTTTCTTGTTTTGGACTGAAAGTAAATATGATGCTCTAACTTGTGATATTTGGCTGGAGTAATACCATTCTAAGTTCTGTTTAAATTTAGTGTCATTGTTTGATTGTCAGTGTTATTGGTTTGTTGAAATAAAACTAGTTTCAAATGGTGCATGTTAAAATTCATTTAAATCTCTAAAACTTATGGTTGTTGTTTTTTTGTCTATCCTTTTGTTGTTAGATATAGGATACTACAAGTATTGAGATATATATGGATTAGAGTTGGATAAAAGATAAACGAACAAGTGTTGAATATGATAATAAGGTAAGGGGTTTTTTAGACTTCACTAGAAGAAATACCGATGATAATGTAGTATGTTTGAATGAGAAGCAGCTAAGTGCTGCAAATATATATATACATTTAATTTGTTAAGGATTTTGTAAGAGTTATATAGTATGGGTATGGCATGGTAAAGAATTAGAAATGCCAAGTTCATCTCACAGGGGGAGTGACCTATGATGATAATGACATTGATACGGATGATCAAATAGAGGATATTATTCGTGATGCCAAAGGGCTTTTGGTAATATGTGCAGTGATGCTGAGACGCCGCTATACCTGGGGTGTAAAAAATACCAATTGTTGAAAGCAATATTGAAATTGGTAAGTTTGAAAGCACGGCATGGATGGAGCAACAAGAGTTTTTCAGAAATGCTTGAGCTTTTAACAACATGCTTCCAGATGATAATGTGTTGCCTTCTTTATACTACGATGCTAAGAAAATATTGTGTCCACTAGGGATGAAGTATAAAAAGATCCATACATGTCCTAATGATTGTATATTGCACAGAAAAGAGTATGAAGAGGAACAACAGTGTTCGATATGTGAAACCTCAAGGACCAAATCAAATAATGCCCCGGCAAAAGTGTTGTGGTATCTTCCAATCATACTAAGGTTCAAGCACTTGTTTGCTAATGAAAATGATGCAAAAAATTTGCGATGGCATGTGAATGAGACGATATCCAATGGAAAGCTTTGACATTCGGTTAATTCTTCTCCATGGAAGAAAATCGATCAATTATTTCTTGCCTTCAGTGAAGAGCCTAGGAACCTTAGGCTTAGGCTTAGCATAGATGGCATGAATCCTTTTGGTAGCCTGAGTAGTATACATAGTTCATGGCCTGTTATGTTGGTAATTTACAACTTATCTCCTCTGTGATACAGGAAATGAAAGTACATATGTTGTCTAAGTTGATCTTGGGACCAAAACAACCTGGAAATGACATAGATGTTTACCTAGAACCCTTGATCGAAGACTTGAAAGAGTTGTGGGATGAAGGTGTTGATGTTTTTGACACGAACAAGAAGGAGTTTTTTAAAATGTGAGCCATGATCTTTTGTACTATAAATGACTTCTCTGCATATGGAAACTTGTGAGGATATAGTGTTAAAGGCCATAAAGCATGTCTGATTTGTGAAGAAGGAACATGCTACTATCAACTTCAATATGGAAGAAAGACAGTGTATCTTGGCCATAAGAGATTTCTTAGATAAGGCCACCCGTATCATAAGAGTTATGAAAATTCTTTGAAGATAAGAGTTTGAAGATTCTTTGAAGGCATTGACTGGGGAGCAAGTTTATGAAAAGGTGAAAAATATGAATGTTATCTTAGGTAAGACTACAAAGAATAGTAATGAAAAAAGTAAATGGAAAAAAGAGGTTTGTCTTCTTCAATTTTCCATATTGGCCCAATCTTGATATGAGACACTGTATTGATTTCATGCATGTGGAGAAAAACGTTTGTGATAGTATTATTGGGACACTGCTTAACATAAAAGGTAGTTCTAAGGATGGCGTGAAGGAAAGATTAGATTTGCAAGAAATGGGAATACGAGAAGACTTGCATCCAAAGCTATATGGTAAGAGAACTTTTTGTCCTCCAGCTGCTCATACTTTGTCTAAGGATGAGAAAAGAAGCTTTTGTCAGTGTTTACATGGCATCAAAGTTCCTTCAGGGTATTCTTCAAATGTTATGAAGCTTGTGTCAATGAAAGACTTGAAGTTAGTAGGGCTAAAGTTGCATGATTGTCATGTCTTAATGCAACAACTACTCCCAATAGGTATTCGAGGCATTGCCAAATATGATCTTCAACATATTTTGACTAGACTTTGTTTCTTCTTCAATGCTATTTGTAATAAAGTCATTGAGACATAAATATTGGATGAACTGAAAAATGAAGGAGATTTGATCTTGTGCTAGCTTGAGAAGCTTTTTCTTCCTTCTTTTTTTGACATCATGATACATCTAATTGTTCATCTAGTCAGTGAGATCTGGAAAATAAAATGTGGTCTGTAGCTCTCCAAGGAAAAAGGGTCTTTGATATTAATTAGGAAAGTCATTTGATGAATGATCTTCTTGATACTCCTTCTTTTTCTAGGGGTCTACCAGAATTTAATGAAGAAGATGAAGCAGACAATGAACATGGCACAAGAAACGATCATCATGAAGGGATGTAGGAGGATATCCCTTTATAAAACTACTTTAAAGGTTAGTTAGCTAAAATAATTATCATGAACTATATTTGAATTTTGTTTATTGTTATTGGTATACATAAATTAAAACTACCTTTTTTGATGTTGTCATAGGAAAATGAAGCATATGAGGTGACTTAGTGTAGATGCTCCAAAGCTAGCTAGTGATCATCAGCCTGAGAAGAGTGTGTATAAAGTATTTTGGCCATAATGAATAAGTGTTGATGATGAACTTTGTTTCCATTTCAATTAGTTTGGGTTGCCTGAGAAGACAGTGTATGAAGTATTTAATTTTGGCCATAGTTTTATGATTCTGCCTGTGATTGAGAGTTTATTATGTTTGTGATTCTATCTTGTTGTTGAAATAGCTGCTTGCTGAGTGAAATGTTTTAATAGGAGAAATGGTTGGCTTGCTGGCTGGGTAAATATTTTAAACGGAGCAATTCTTTTTTTAAAAAAACGTTTTAGACCAGTTCTTTCCAAAATAAGTCTAAAAAGTACATTTATACCGATTTTATGAAAAATCGGTCTTAAAGGTATTACTTTAAGATCGGTCATTTATAAAACTGGTCTTAAAAGTATTAATTTAAGACCTTTTTTGTAGAAAACCGGTCTAAAAAATTGAACTTCTTAGACCGGTTTTTTTGAGAACCGGTCTAAAATGTTGAACTTTTTAGACTTGTTTCTTCGATAACCAGTCTAAAAATAATTATTTTTAGACCAATTTTATAAATAACCTGTGTTAAAACTTTTTTTTAGAATTGGTCTAAAAGGTAGCAGACTTTTAAGACCGGTTGTATCAAGACCGCATCCAAAACCAGTCTAAAATGTCATTTTTAATCGGTCTTACGAGTGATTTTTCCACTAGTATTGATAAAACGAAAGTAGCCATGAGATAGGGTTTTAAGGTTGAGATAGAAAATAAAAAGTATGAGTGGCTTTTGGTTTCCTTGTACAATGAGGGTAGAGTATCCTGATGAAAGAAAGAATTGATTTACCTCTTATTCTACTAACTTGAGGCTTTACTAGGAGTCAATTGGTGGATGGTAGATAGTGTGTTGAAAGGTATGAATAAAGGATAGTAGGGAATCATATTTCGACAGCATGGTAGGCTGACGAATTCTCTGGAATTTGTTTCGGAGGATATGAATGGGCTACCCTAGAAAGGGTAGTAGAATTGGTAGGTATGCATAGATTCCCATACGAATAGACTGTGCCTATACCCATGGGTGTCAGGGTTGTCACAATCGATGTATGTATGAATGGTATAATGAATGCTGAGGGACATAAATCATTAGTGGACTTGATTGTCTACTATTGTATGGTTGATGTCAAATGTACCTACTATGTTTATCGACTATATGAATCAAATTTTTCATCTGCACATGGTCCAATTTGTGGCAATCTCTATTGATAACGTATTGGTGAAAGATGTCAAACCCAGAAAGGGGAAAAGCAACCTATGCCAGCTTAAATAAATGTGAGTTATGGCTTCAAAGGTAACAATTCTAGGCCACATAGTCTCACAGCAAGGGATCTTGATAAATCTTGGTAAAGTGGAAGAAGTATTAAACTAGGAAGGCCAGAAACTATGGTTATGATACACAATATTCTGAACCTTGTTCATTAGTGTGAAGGGCCTATACCGAAATTCCCCAGAACTCAACATTATGCATGGGATGATGACTATGAGAGGAGCTTCAGAAAACTGATGACGAAAATTTATTAAAGTACTTACACTGATAATTCCATATACAAGTAGGCATGGATTGAGATGTGAATTGATGCGAGCTAGGTGAGGGCATATGCATCTTGTTAGCTGAAGCTTCGGGAATTGAACTATCTCATATATAATCTTGAGTTGGTAGGAATAATGTTTTTATTGAATTTATAAATATTGCTTTTATAGCATAACTTTGGAGTTGAATTGCGACCACTAATGTTGAAATATGTATATGATAAAAAAGAGCGAAATATAACGCAGTGTAAGCGGATAGAGTTGTTGAAAGATTAAGACCTGCAATGTAAATATTATCTAGGGTAGGCTAATGTTGTCGCTAACGCATTGAGCCGTAAAACAGTGCATTTGGTAGATATGATAATTTATGAGCAAAAAGCCAATCGAGGAATTTTAGGGATCTTAGTCTGTATAAACACACCTTGATTAGCGGAAATGATGTCAATAAGACATATGCAAAAGTGTTTCTTCGGAGTTTATGGTTATGACTATATAGCAAATTTTGGGAATGAAATTTATTTAAGTGGCAGACAACTGTAACACCCCAAATTTTATTCACTAAGAATGTATTGTAATTCTTTCAAATATTCAATAAAATTGTGAATATTTATGGCTAAAGGAATTAATATTGGAAATTGAAAGTTGAACAGTGTTTTCAATGAAATCGCCTGTGATGCAGTGTGTTTGTCATGTGGTTTTGAATGACCAAACGATGGTAGAAATTTATGAAATTTTGTAGAATGAAAGAAGATATCCTACAATTTAATTTGATAGGTCATATAACTCAATTAGATTTTTATACAAAAAGTGATGAATTTTAGAATTTAGCTTAGAAAAACTGTGAAGTTTCTAAACATCATTCAAAGAAATTAATTTTGGGGTTTTTTTTTGCTTCCAACTGGTGAGAGGCTATATTTTTTCTTGAAACTAGACTTAATAAGGGTTTTATAGCCTCTGGAATTACATTGATACAATATCTACAGATTTAGTTATGATTTTTCAAAGTTTGGATAGAAAATCTGCCAGAAATTCGAAAATGAAGGAAAAATGTAATGGCGAACTTGTAAGTTTGCCAATTCAACATAAAATTAATTATTTTCTGAATTGAATTTAATATAAATTAAGTAAGGAAAAAAAGGAGAAAAATATATTTAGAATATTTTGGTCAATGCAATAATTTATGAAAAATTTAAGCAAAAAGTGCAATTTTGACCAATATTGGAACTATACTTGTATATGTAACCGAAACAAGTTGTGAAGCAAATTAAGACCAAATGGAAGGACCCTTAGGTGTCTGCTACATGTAGTATAAAGAAGAAAATATTTGTGGCACTTAATGAGCATAGTTACATGTACCTAAGGGTTTTTGTACATAAAATTCATTTTTTGGAATTATGATATAAGCATATATACTTAAAGATGACATAAGCATGGACTTATAAAATATTTCTCATCTTCATCCTCTTCTCATTTTCGACATGAAGTGCATCTAAAAATAGAGAGAAAAAGATGTCAACAACTTGTTCGATTTCAATATATATAAAGTAATAGAGACTAAGTTCCACAAGCATACAGAGGAGTACATATATACTGATAAAAATAGTTATTTACAAAATGGAATCAACCATATAGTACTCGATAATATTTACAAATCTTACAGAATACGCAAAAGGGTTTTAAACATAGACTATATATAACCATGAACTTCATCTTCATCTTAGGACACGTGCCCATCAGTTCAAAATATCTACGTCCTTCCCTTTTCAGCCTTTGGCACCCACTGAGATATTTTATTTCATAAAAAGGGGTGAGATTCCAAGAAATCCCAGTAGAAACATACTATCTTCATATAAAATGTGAGAAGTAAATATGATATGCACTATGTATGCACCAATTAATGAACAATATAAAACATCAAACACCATCGTCATGTATACATTAGTCGGGCTCTTGCCCCACTAATCATGCACCGGTTGGAAACATCATCATCATGTATATATGAGTAGAGCTCTTGCCCCACTAATCGTACACTAGTTGAATTATGACCCAACTCCCAAGTGTAAGTGCACCTCCAGCACTAACTGCCTCGTCTAAGAAAACTAGGTTGATTAAAAAGCACAAATAATGGCATCCCAGCAATCATATGAACTATGGCATGATGAATGAAAGATAATGTTCCTACCTCAAAGCTTTTTCACCCCGTATCGTGTGCCTCATAAAACGTGTCAACCTTAGGCTCCCAACTTGGTCCTAAAATGTTAAATATACAAGAATTAGGTTAAAACCCATTCATGTATCATTTTAGGCACTACCATAGTGTTTATTGTGGTTATATTTAGCCTATAGTGAAAATTTACCAAAATGCCCCTAGGATTCTTGCTCGGCCCCGCTGTACCCGGTCTGGCTGTTATTTTCCTGAAATTTTTACTAGAGCTATTCCAACATATTTTCACACAAGAAATCCATTTACAGACTCAAAATTACCAAATTTATTGCCAAAAGATGAAATTGCATTTGGCAACTCCACTTTAAGCTTTTCAGGGGCATTTTCATAATTATGTTTTTTCAGGTTTTTCCGAAAAAGTGACCTACTATAACCCCACCTAATTTTCCCTCCCGAACTCAATAGAACCATCAAATCATTGAAATTCTAACTCCTACACCTAGATATAGGCATGGCTGAAACTATGGCATCCTCTAGAAAAAATCGGGGTTTTTCAATTTTAACTTCGCAAACGTGTTCTTTTCTATTTCTAATCAGTTTATCAACTATTTCATTAGGTTACAACAACCATTTAATCCAAATATTGACAGCATAGCACTTCTAATGCCACTTTTCTAAATGTTACAAATAAAGACAATCTAACGAAATTCCACCAATTAAATTGTCCACAGCAGCCATAATAGTCAATATAAGAAGGTTTGAAAGTTACCTTTCACTTTCTCCTAGCTTTACTTAAGGTGAATGAACAAACCCTAGCTCCCAACACACAAAGATGAGCTTCACAACGTTTAAGAACACAGAAGAATAGCTTAGGAGCGGAGTTATATATGTTAGCTACTAAATCATCAGAGAAATAGGCTTACCTTGTGAGTTCTCTTCCCTTTCTCTCTCTAAACTCTTCTCTCTCTATATTCAGGTATGTTATGGAGTCTAAAATGAGGAGGAAGAAGACAAAATTTTTTTTATAATATATCTTATGATATTTTAATTAAATGAAAATTTTCCAAAAATTCCAAAAATTTAAACATGTATGTACATAAAGCCCAATTGAATTTGTACATAATATTTCCCACTTTGGTCAGCCCACTTTCATGTCCCATTTCCCATATGATAGGCCAAATGGGCTGATATGCATTTTTTTCAAAATTTCATCATTTTCCAACACAAATTATTCCCGTTTTTAGATTTATGTCAATTAAGGTAGGTTTTTTGCCCAAAATTTGAAAAATCATAACTAAATTTGTAGACATAGTTTTGGAGTGATTCCAAAGGATATGGAACCCTTATTGTATCTACTTTCAAGGAAAAATATGGACTTAAATTTAGAAGCACAAAATTCCCAGAATTAAATTGTTTGGATGCTGCTCCATCAGCTTTCCAGATTTTTCGAGCTAACTTTAAAAATTCATAACTCTTTGTATATAGCTTCAAATGATTCATATGACCTATCAAATTAAAGCTTAGGATGTTTAATTTCATGCAATAAAATACCTTAAATTTTTCTCATCACTTAGTCTTCCAAAACCACATCATAAATTCATTGCCTCACATACGATTTCACTGAAAACATGTTAACCTTTCAATTTCCAATATTTAATTCTTTGGCCATAAATTTTCACCATTTTCCTAAATATATTCAATAATTACAATACATTCTTGGTGAATAAAATTTGGGGTGTTACAAAAGAGAATAAAAAGCTTACAAAGGTAAGTGATTTCTTTGGTAAATTAGTTCCTGACTCGTATAACTTTATTCCTAAGCTACTCTACTATGTTATTTAAGGTTTGGAAAGATCAATTTTTATTGTGAAGAGAGCTAGGGTTTTGGCCACTTTCAAAAAAGCTAGAGGGAGCTTGAGGCAACTTCCAAACCTTTGTATATTGACTATTTTAGCTGTTATGGACAATTTAATTGGTGAAATTTTGCCGGATTGTCTTTGATTTGAAAATTTGGAAATGTAAAGGCCTAGGGGTTATGCTGCTGAAATTTGGTCCAAAATAGTAGTTATAACATAATTAAATAGTTAATAAACTAATTAGGAGTATAAAGGAACACGTCTACAGAGTCAAAATAGAAAAACCTCATTTTCCCCAAGTTCCTATAAGTTTCTGCCAGCTCTAGGTCAGGGGTTAAGAGTTGTATGTTCAAAGATTTGATGATTCCATTGAGTTTAGGAGGGAAAATTAGATGGGGTAACAATTGATCACTTTTTTGGAAAAGCCCAAAAAATCATAATTACAAAAATGCCCTTGAAACCCTTAAAGCTGGGTTGCCACGGCAATTTCATCTTTTGGCAATGAATTTGGTAATTCCAAGTCTGAAAATATATTCTTTGGATGAAAATATGTCAGAATAGCCCTAGTCAAACTTTCAAGAATAGTACAGTCAGACTGGGTACGATAAACACTATTGTATTGCCTAAAATGATATATGAATGAGTTTTGACAGTTCTTATACATTTAACATTTTATGACCTAGTTGACAGCTAAGGTTGACATGTTTTACAAGGCACACGATACGGGGTTAAAGAACTTTAAGGTAGGAACATTATCTTTCGTACATCATACCATAGTTCGTATGATTGCTTGGATGCCATTGTTTGTGCTTTTAATCAATATTGTTTGCCTAAACGAGGTAGTTAGTGCCAGGGGTGCACTTACACCTGGGAGTTGGGTAGGAATCCACTAGGTGTACGATTAGTAGGGCTAGAGCCCTACATATGTATACATGATGATGATGTTTGATGTTTTGGATTGTTCATTAATTGGTGCATACATGGTGCATTCATATATACTTCTCGCATTTTATATTAAGATAGTATGTTTTTATTGATATTCCTTAGAATCTCACCCCTTTTTCTAAACAAGACATCTCAGCAAGTGCTAGCGGCTCAAAAGGTAAGGATTTAGATATGGAGAAATGACGGGCACATTTTCTGAGATGAAGACCACGGTTATATCTAGTTTGTAATTGGAATATTTTTGGATAGTTCTATACATATTTGTAAATATTATCAAATTCTGCGTGGGTGAATCCGGCTTGTAAACAAATACTTTTATCAGTGTATTTGTATTCTTCTGTATGCTTGTGGAATATGGTCTCTATTACTTTGTATAAATCAAAATGGAAACGGGTGTTGACATTCCTCACAACATGATGAACATGAAATTTACACAATTTTTCCTCCTAAACACAATGAAACCCTCAAAATAATGAAATTCTAGCTCCTTCCCTCAGTTTCAATTTTGGCCGAATAGTGCTTCATACTTAAATGAGGACAAGTCATGCAAAATTCAATGGTACCCTCACACCAACACTTAAATGTCACATTGTCCACAATGTGAATTAGTAACACTAAGTAAAGAAAAGAGACGAGGCAACCATATCCAAGTGTAGGGATAGCAAAATTACAAAAATTCCCTATAGGGATTTGTATATAATAATTATAAATCTTGACTTGCAGCGAAATATTAATGCGTGGTTCGGTGGGCAATACATGAATAGCATAATTATACTAATAATATGTACATGATTACATAAATTCCTCATAGGGATTCATACATAATAATTACAAACCCTGTAGTCGCATAGGGCTCTAGGGTATCTAAACCCATCCCAGTGAAACAGAGACATCTTCCCATCTTCGTCCCATCATTGCAAATCCACTCGTACATTTCTATTTTTTATTATCAGCATATCTTCTGTCTCATCCTATCTAAATTGTTGGTAGGGGAGGGTGAGATTCGAGAGAATCTCAGTAGGAAAATAGTACCAATATGCATGTAAGACAAGTGCTTAATGCATGACATGCTTGCATTACATAACTCATGCTCCCACATAGACATATCTGCGTGCTCAATGTTTCAAACACATTCTTATGACCATAGCGTAACTAGAAACAAAGCTTCAATCATTCATATATGTTTCACATAATCAAGCAAAGGAATAACATGCATCAATATACTAGCACAAATATCAAATACATGTAGGAGAGGTAAGTTCCAACCTCCAGTTTTTTCTCCTCGATTTGCGTGCCAGCAACTTGGGCTCTCAACTCAGTCCTACAATTACAAATGTACCATTCTGAAACTTCCATAGTGTTTTTGGGGTTTATACGAGTTTATATTAAAAAATTACTAAAATGACCCCGGAGACCCTACCCGGCCTAGCTCGCCCAGGCTGTAGCCGGTCAGACTGTACTTTTCCTAAAATTTTGACATAGGCAATTCTGACATAGTTTTACCAAAGGAATGCATTTCCAGACTCAAAATTATCAAAATCACTACAAAGAGACAAGAATGCCCTTCGCAGCCCTGCTTTAATGGTTTCAGGGGCATTTTCGTAATTATGTTTTTTCAGGCTTTTTTGAAAAAGTGTCCAACTGTAACCCCACCTAATTTTCTCTTTTGAAACCAATGGAACCACAAATCATTGAAAATCCAACTCTAAGGTCCTCTAACAGCCCTGGCCAAAATTTATGGGTTGTCTAGGGAAAATCGGGGTTTTGCGATTTCGGCTTTGTAAACTCATTTCTTTATACTCCTAACCACTTTATTCACTATTCCATTAGGTTACAACTACCATTTAGTACCAATGTGGGCAATATAATAGCCCCACACCTATATTTTCAATTTTTAAAAATAATGACAATCCGGCAAAATTTCACCTATTAAATTGTCCACGGCCACTAGAATAGTCAATATATAAGAGTTTGGAACTTACCTCAAGCTCCAACTAGCTTTTCCTTATTATGACTGAAACCCTTGGCGGTTAAACAATATATTTTCAAGCTTCCAAACCTTAAAGAGCAAAGAGGAGTAGCTTAGGGTTGGAGTTATACGCGTTAGGAGGTAAATCGTCAGAGAAATCGGTTTACCTTACAAGTTCTCTTCTCTTTCTCTCACTAAACTCTCTTAAGTCCTCTCTCTCTATGTTTAGCTGTGTGCATCTGATATGGTTGAAGGAAGGAGAGGAATGATGTTTTATAACATATATTATATGATATTTAATTATTAATTTAGTTTCCAACAATTTTGGATTTAAGGAATTTCTGGTAGATTTTCTGCCTAAACTTTGGAAAATCATAACTAATTCTAGAAAAATTGAACTGGAGTGATTCCAAACGATATAGAGCAATTATTAAGTATATTTCAAGAAAAAATATAGAATTTAGCCATTTCAAAGCACAAAATTCCCAGAAATTCCATCTTTGGATACTACTCCAGAAACTCTCTAGTTTTTCTGAGCTAACTTCAAAAATTCATATCTTCTTGTACATAGCTTCAAATGATTCATATGACCTACAAATTAAAGCTTAGGATGTTTACTTTCATAATGTAAAATCTCATATTTTGTTGTCATCATTTGTTCATACAAAATCATATGACAATATTACTAACTCATAGGCAATTTCACCAAAAATATTGTTTACCTTTAATTTCTAATATCCTATGACCAAAATTAACATTAGTATTGGTCAAATATTATTTTCTTGTATTCCCCTAGTTTGGACCTCAATGTTGGGCTTTCTAGAAAACCCAAGAGTTAATTCAATTTTTTGCTTACAAATTTCCCATACTCTTTAATTCACCATTTTATTCCCTTTAATATGTCAAAGATATAAGAAATGTTAGGGAATAGGTTTGAGACACTTGCTAAAATGTAGCTTAGCAGTCCTCTTAACTTAGGCTTATTCCCAAGCCTCCAATCTTGAAATTTGAGATATTACATTTCTCCCCCCGTTCAATAAATTTTGTCCTCAAAATTTGAATGTGTACTATTTGGGATCCCTTTCTATTACTCAATCCATCCCTTTATCATGTGCGGGCTAACAAGCTGTTTAATATAGTGATCATATTCAATCTATCTCTTTTGTTTGCAAGCTCATCGATCATGCAATGCAATCATCATTTTCTCCTCAAAGTTCTTAGATATTATCTATCATTCATCATTCATTTAGTACATAGTATGTAGCGTGTAATCAAACATATAAACCACTGGTCTATTCCCACAATGCTTGATTCATTAGGCCTCATCGCCTTAGCTTACATGTTTTATGCCCGGCCTTTCGATTGCAAGCAACCAATATGGTGCAACCCACCTGGCCATGTCGGGGTATGAGCCTCCTGATCATAACTTGATTAGTCGCATCTTTTTTGTTTCCCATGTATGTGTGTTAAATGCCTATTAGCCTCCACACATTCAACCTATCACTATTCACATATGTTGTTTATTTGTTACACATAGGCTACGCAGTTCATTATTGCATAAAATGTTTGTATGGTCTTACTACCTAAGGTCATTACCCCATGAAAACATACATATTGGGTTTGACTTCCTTTGTTCTATATTTTGTACTCATGGGCCATCCAACCCATTAATGAGTTGATTGTCCATCAAGATACTCAATTCATTATTCTAGCCGTATTGCCTTATTGGGACACTACCTGGTGTATTTAGCCTTACGGTTTATGTCATTCTACTCGCACAACATTGAGAATCCCAGTGTCACTACCCTGTATAAACATGTATACTGGGATGTACCGGTAATATATCTATCTGTATTTATGCTTGGTTGTCCAATGTTCAGAACCAAATGACCAAATAACTATTTAACCCTTATTGGTTGTATTGTGTGTATTGTTCGGGATCCAATCACTATTTAACCCTTACAAATCATACAGTGTGCACTGTAACACAAATGGGTAAGTGATTATGTGAGGCTATGACTATTGACATGTACATGCCTTTACTTGACCCTGTTGTATCAGAACTCATCCCAATCCATATCTACTTGTATCTATGTATACCATAAAGGTCAACTGTGGATATGGGATTGTTAACACTAGTGCTGTTTATAGGTATTCACAACAATTTTGCCCTACTACACTAGGGCTCATCCCAATTCCAGTTCACATGTGTCACCATAAACTATAAAGGTTGTGTGACTGATAACCATAGAGGTAATCACATTATACACCACTCTGGATATAATATTGTACACCATACTAGATATAATAATGTACACCACGCTGGATCTAATACTGTACACCACACAAGGTGTAATATTGTATACCATACAGGGTATAGTATGGTTCATCACACATACTATAACACTATTGACCATTAAGGCCATATTATGTTTTGGGATGATCAACACTGGTACAAGCATCAACCTCTCATGTAAATTTCAAAATTACACCTAGATTCACCACAGTTTTGCTGCCCACTTTGATGTTTCACACTATTAAATACAATATCTACACTATCTTCCCATCCTTGTCTTTCTACCTCAGTTAGATCCAACTTGGCCTCCACGGTAACCCACAATCATCTATAGAAAATGTGATAGATAAATGTGCCATACACCATATAGTATAAAATGAAAATTCACATCAATTCATGTCTGTACATAAAGTTCAAGGCCAAATAGCAAGTTAATACCCCTACATGTATCTTAGTCGAGTCCCTGACCACAACTAGGTAATTCCAATGTACCTCAGCTAAGTCCTAGACTATAGCTAGGCAAATCATGTATCATAGCTGGGTTCTTACTAGGCGAAATGGTACATATACACTTCCCATCGGATGGTACATATACACTTCCCACAGCAAAGCTAAAGAATAATCATGTACCTCGGCTGGGCACCCAACCACAACCAGGTAATGTTCGTGTTCTAAGTAATGCCAATGAAAGTTGGTTATGGCATGAGACTTGCTCATGTTAATATGAACCAACTAGGAAAATTAATCAATAAGGATTTAGTTGTTGTTCTTTCTAAACTTCAATTTAAAGACAATGTAGTATGTGATTCTTATCAAAAGGGGAAACAAATAAATTCCTCTTTCAAATCAAAGAATGTAGTCACAACAGGAAAACCACTCCAACTACTTCATATAGACTTAGTTTGACTAGCAAGAGTAAAAAGTCTTGGTGAGAATCTTTACACATTAGTAATTGTTGATGACCATTCTAGATTTACCTAGACTATATTTCTTTTCCCAAAAGATGAAATTTTGATGAATTTGTTATTTTTGCCAAAAATGTCCAAAATGAGAAAGTTATGCCTATTATGTCTATAAAGACTGCCCATGGCAGAGAATTTGAGAATCAAGAATTTAGAGAATATTGTGATACAAATGGAAATGACACAACTTCTTAGTTCCAAGGCTCTACAACAAAATGGTGTAGTTGAAAGAAAGAATAGAGTTTTCACGGACGTTGAATGAGAAAAAAGTGTCACAAGTATTCTAGGTAGATGCAACAAGCATAGCATGATACATATCCAAGAGAGCCTACATCGAACAATTCTTGGCAAGACATCTTAAGAGCTATAAAAAGGAATAAAACCAAACCTAGCTAATCTTCATGCCTTCGAATAGAAGTACTTCATCCACAACAATGGTAAAGATAATCTTGGTAAATTCAATCCTAAGTCTGATAAAGGTTTATTCCTTGGTTACTCAAATAGAAGTAAGGCATATAAAATATTTAATAAATGTACTTGTGTTATTGAAGTGTCTAGTTATGTTGTGTTTGATGAAATTAAGTCTCAGCCAAAGCCTAGTGAGGAAGAACCAAAGATAGTTTAAAATAGAGGCTTAACCATTTCAAATTTCTCTACTCCTTAATAGGGAAAAGAGGAAGATGCTTTTGATGCTAATCATAACCAAACCCAACCTAGAACTTGGAGATAAAGTAAAGATCATCCTATAGACCAAGTCATAGGTGATGTTTGGGAAGGAGTGGAAACTAGGAATAAAGTTTTAAATAAAGTCAGTTTCTTTCCCTTTATTAAGAGATTGAACCCTCAAGCATTAAGGAAGCCCTAATAGACAATGATTGGGTGTTCACAATGAAAGAGGAATTAAATAAATTTGAGAGAAATTAATTTTAGGATTTAGTACCTGGCCTAAAGACCATCTAGTCATTGCCACCGAATGGGTATTCAAGAACAAACTTGATGAATCCGCAACCATTGTCAGAAACAAGGCAAGATTGATGGCCAAAGGCTATAATCAAGAAGAAGGAATTAATTATGAGGAAACATATGCTCTAATAGCAAGATCGAAGGCCAAAAGAGTACTCTTAGCCTTTTCTTGCATCAAAGGATTCAAACTCTATCAAATAGATGTCAAGAGTTCTTTTCTAAATGGTTCCTTTATGGATGAGGCTTATGTAAAACAACCACCTGGTTTCAAAGATGTAACCAAACCCGCTCATGTCTTTAGACTTAAGAAAGAAATTTTCGGTCTCAAACAAGCTCTAAGAGCTTGGAATAAATGTCTTAGTAAGTTCTTCCTTGATCAAGACTATGTTAAAGGCAAAGTAGGCACAACATTATTCATCAAACATAAAAAGCATGACATTTTTTATGTTGATGATATTTTTTGTGCTACTAATGAATCTCTCTATTAAGAATTTTCTAAGATAATGCTAGAAGAATTTGAAATGTCTATGATAGAAGAATTAAACTTCTTCTTTGATTGTAAATCAAGCAAAAGAAGAATGAAATATTCATAGCCCAAACTAGATATCTCAAAGAACTTATAAAGTTGGCATGGATCATGCTAGCAGAGCTGACACACTAATGAGCTCAATACCTCTATTAGATGCTGCTATCAAAGGAGGTAATTTCAATATCACCAAATATAGAGGAATGATTAGTTCACAGCTTCATCTAAAAGCAAGCAGATCAAGTATTCAATTCAATGTTAGTATGTAAGATATCAGTTAGCACCTAAAGAATCACATGCTAAGACAATAAAAAGGATATTCAAATACTTGGCTGACATGACTGAACTTGGCATTTGGTATCCCAAAGGTGGAATTGAATACTTGATGGCATACCTTGACTCTGGCCATGAAAGATATAAGACTGATATGTAATATCCCAAAAAGTGATTAAGGGCTAATGACTTTAAAAGTTGATATAATTATTGTTGAATAAACACTTTTGGAGAATGTGTGATGGGAATTTGGATATTTTAATGATTCCAATGGCTTCCTTGTGAAAATTCATGTGGGGAGAGTGTTTATTGTGAAATTGGAACCATTGGGAACAATCATGCTAAAGTTGAAAACTCTGTCCATTGAAACTCTGTACAGGGCAGCCAATTTGTATGGACATTTTAAATAGGCAAATGGTGTCTAAAAATTCTGAAATTTTCCAGTATTAAAGTTCACATGTCAAGCTTCAAAATGAACATATAATTTGTATCATTTTGATTTGTGACCTAAGAGTTTTGGATTTTTGAAGTTTGCCCAGCGAAATTAATTATTTTCTGGAACAGTATGCAAAGATTGAAATTCTGGGAATTTTGTGGTGATTTACAGTAATGGCCAATATTTTTCCTATGAAGAGGACTTAAATATATTTCATTTGGCTTTGGGATCACCTCATTTCGATTTTTCTAGAATTAGTTATGATTTTTCAAAGTTAGGGCAGAAAATCTGCCAGAATTTCTGAGAAATCCGAAAATGGGAAATTAAAAATTATGACATCATCATATTGTATGATGACATCAACATGGAATTAAAACCAATTACACCATCTTCATCAGCCATTCCCGACCCCATTCAGAAAACAAAAAGACGTGAGAGAGAGCTTGGAGAAAAGAGAGAAAAGAGGAAGAAATCTCGCAAGGTAAGCCGATTTCTCCGACGATCTAGCTCCTAACGCGTACAATCCTTCTCCTAAGCTATTCCTCTATGTGAATTAAGGTTTTGAAGCAAAGAATTTGGTGTTTCAAAGAGGCTAGGGTTCAGCCAAATTTGAGAAAAGCTAGAAGGAGCTTGAGGTAATTTCCAAACTTTCGTATATTGCTTATTCTGGCTGTTGTGGGCAATTTAATCGGTGAAATTTCGCCGGATTGCCATTGGTTTTAAAGTTTGGAAATGAGGTGGCCTAGGGGTTATGCTGCCCAAATTGGGTCTTAATGTTAGTTGTAACCTAATGTAATGGTTAATAAAGTGGTTAGGAGTAGAAAGGAACGCGTTTACGGAGCCGAAATCGTAAAACCCCAATTTTTCCCGGAGAACATGTATATTTCGGCCAAGGCTGTAAATGGGTCTTAGAGTTGGATTTTCAATGATTTGATGATTCCATTGGATTCAGTGGGCGAAAATAGGTGGGGTTACAGTTGGGCACTTTTTCAAAAAAGGCCGAGAAAGCATAATTACGGAAACACCCCTAAAACCCTAAAAGTAGGGCTGCCAAGGGCAATTTCGTAATTTGATATTGAATTTGATAATTCTGAGTACGGAAATGGATTCCTTGGGCGGAAATATGTTAGGATAGCCCATATTAGAATTTCGAGAAAAGTGCAACCGGTCCGGGTATGGCGGGCCCAGGCCGGGTCCCCGGGGGTATTTTTGTAAATTTTCATTATAGACTCATATAACCCTAAGTAACACTATGGAAGTGTCTAAATAGTGCATTTGGAATTGTAGGATTCGATATTTGCCGCCCTCGTGAGCCAACTACGCCAGCGAACGTCAGAAAGGAACGAGGTAGTGACTTTTCTTTTGTACCATATATGATGCATTGTATGTGTGTTATATCGTTGATTTGTAATGAATTCGTATGCTGCGACATCTGTGGATTTGTGTTAGCACTGTCATTCCAATAGTCCCTGAGTAGCAAACAACGGTTCGGGTTAGGGCGGTGTGCCTTCCCGGCGGAGAAAGGGGATGAGGATGAGGTGTGATATATGTGATTATGTGAGCCGAAAGGCTATTTGTGGAGGCCGACGGGCCATTTGTGAAAGCCGAATAGCTGTACGGGCTATAAGGCTATATGTATGCACTGCCACGCCAATAGTCCCTGAGTAGCTAACAACGGTTCGGGTTAGGCGGTGTGCCTTCCCGGCGGAGAAAGGGGATGAGGGTGGAGTGTGATTTGTGGTGCTGCTGCTGTATGATGATTTGCTTACATGCTGTGTGCTTATGTGTGGTATAAATGTTTTGTTACTACTGGGATTCTCTTGAATCTCATTCTTTCCTTTAACTAACCTTTCAGACAGGGCGAGTGGCTCTAAGGAGAAGCGTACGACCCGGAGCGGTTAGAATCCTGTAGGGACATCTATTTTGGTTATGTTGGTTAAACCTGTTGGACAGGGTGTCTGTATATTATGTTGGTTGTAAAGAATAGTTGAACGTAGTTGTGTAGTCCCCTATATGGAGGTTGTAAACCCTTTTTGTGTATGAATGGAACCCGGGGGTTGCCGGGATTGCTATTAGATATTCTGATATGAATGAATGTGAATTAACTGCACAGGTGATTATATTCGATAATTGAACTTGAGACCGGAATAGGAAAGAAGTTTTTGAAAATTTTATAAAGTCCCTACTTCACAGGGAGTTCTAAATGAGTTTTGAACTATTCGACGGTCTCTAAACCAATTTAATTACGTAATATTGAATTATAATTACGCTATTTAAGGCAGGGGGTTACAGATAGAAAGAGTACTAGTAGTCAATGCAAATTTCTTGGTTGTTACATAGTATCATGATTCAGCAAGAAGCAAAGCACAATGTCACTATCCTCCACTGAAGCTGAGTACATAGCTACTACAAGTTGTGCTCAAGTCCTTTGGTTGGAACAACAACGTCAAGATCTAGGAATCCAGTTAAAGGAGATACCAATCTATTGTGAGAATACAAGCACAATAAGTTTAGCCAAGAATCCTATTCAACATTAATAAACAAGCATATTGACATAAGGCATCACTTCATCAGAGATCATATGCAAAAGAAGGATGTCAAAGTGGTTTTTATGCCTACATATCCTCAATTGGCAAATATCGTCTCTAATCCACTCGCCAAAGATCAAATCTTGTATGTACGAAGAGAATTAGGAATGATTAATCCTAATAAATTGTAAGAAAATTGTTTCAAATCTTGTATCTTAGTTGTTTATTGCATATGTTTTAATGATTTTTTAAACAAACTAAAGCATCAAAGTGTCCAGAAAGTTGTTTTATTGCAAGGTGAAAAGTCCTTTGCTTATAGGTAATGAAAACAAGGGTAAACAGAGTGGCCATCACTACCACATTACTATGGTGATGTCTGCTAGTGATTACCAACATCACTCAGGTGACCACTCGAGTAATGGTGGAAGAAGTTCTAGGGAAGAGAGTTACTACAATAACCATATTCTAATAAAAAGGAACTGGAATTCTTGGAGAAGAAAACAGCCATGCATCACTCTAGTAACCACTCAAGTGATCATCACCTCAGAGCTAAAGCAATCTTTGATTATCACAATTTAAGCCAATAAATAATGGAAAATTGACTACTCCTTCAACTAAGATATTTTTTTGAGTGATTACAAGTTTACTCGAATGAGGTATTGTGCTTATACTCTGTCTTAATTTTCTTGGAAGCATCACTCGAATTACCACTAAAGTGATAGTAGAACATGATCACTCGAGTGACTACTCAAGTGATAATAGTACATGATCACTTGAGTGATGTCAGGGCCCAGGGCTTTTAATTTATGTTGGCAATGTCATTTCCAAAATCAATATGATTTTCACTACTAGTAGTCTGATCATAACTTTTCACAATTTGTCCCACACATCATCAAGACGAATACCTATAAAGAATTCTCCCAAATTTCCTCCAAAAACCTTCCCAAATTCCCTACCCTAACCTTCACCTATCAGCTATCACAAGAGAAAGTTTAGAAGTTGACAATCTCTAAATTTCTAGGTACTTGGTGAGCAAAACAAGGATAAAGACCACTATTTTTTAGGAAGAGGAACCATCTCACTCTCTATCACCTCATGGCTAAGAAATCAAAGAAGAGTGCTAAGACTAAGTATAAGAAGCATTAAAAGCCAAAGGTCCTTGACAAGGCTCCACCTAAATCTCAACAAAAAGTAAAGGATATTGTGATTCATGAACTAAGGACAACAAGATCAATGACAAAAGCAACCTCAGTGAGTCAAATAGGAAAAGGAAATCAAAGCACCCCTACTCCACCTGGTTCTGATTCTGACTCAGACATGCCTTCATGGACTGATCGGGAAGGACAAGAGGCTAGATACAATGCAAGGATAAATAAAGTAGTGGCCAACATATTTAAATGAAGCAGTGAGTTCAAGAATTCTAACCAAGCCAAGATAGTCAAATCTGTGGAATAATGCTACACCTTCTTCTAATCCAACTCCACCAGTTCTGCCTCCTGTGGTTGAAGCCAAGGAACAAAGAGAAAATAAAGAAGAAGATTAAGAAGACCTTTTGGTGGCACCTTTAGGGTTTCATGCTAATGAACTAGATGACTCAAAGAAATTCAAGACATACTTTGTAAAGAGAAAAATTTGTAAGATGTTTTATGTTAATTTGCAACTGTTGTTATAAACTTTGAAGCTAAACTTCTTTCCATATCTTGGTCAGTATATGTCCTAGTTATCTGTCTATTTACCTTACTACCCAAAAGTTGTGAGACATTTCATTGTTACTAGAACCTATTGAGGACTGCTCTGATGGTGGGTCTGTTATTAAAGAGGAACTAGAAACCACTGTGAGAGGAAAGAAGTTTCTCATGTCACCCTTTAGGATCAACAAGTGGCTAGGGATTAAGAAACTACTAAAGAAATCACCTATAGAGTTCAATCAAGGGAAAATGTACAGAATCCTAGACATAAAAAGCCTACGGGGATTCTCAATTTCAAGCCAAGTGTTATTTTTTATCTCTATCAATTTATCTAGTATATATACTCTTAGGCAATGGCAAACAAATCCAACAACCTCACCCATTATTATTTTCCTTTTCTAAACTTAGAAACTTCAATTTTAATTTGAAATCCCATAAATGATGTGCCCAAATTGATATTTCATAAAATCTTAACAAAAAACCCTTTAATTTAGCATTATGACTTCCCAAATATATCAAAAAATATCTCAAATCTATTTTAAATAGGGAGTCATCACCCTTACACTTGCATCAAATCTTGTCCTCAAGATTTTAAATTGTAAAACAAGTAAGACAATTATGTTCTTTCCACTTAAAGACCACTGAACACCAAAACCCACAACATGTTTTCATGATAAGGTTTATATATAGAGGAGTTGTATAAACCCATATAGAAAAAATAGAAGCATGCTTGGTAACTGTGACTTTTATCTCATGTTTACCCAAATTTATAATATAATGATGATGATTCTATCTTGAAGATCTATCTTCTTAAATGGTTGCACCCATGAGAAATACCTATTAGAAACACTCTTTACAGACAAAGAAATCCAAAAAGAGAAAACTAGTCCTAGTCACCACTACATAAATTTGACTTCAAATAAACCAGTTGCCATTCATGTACAAGATGTAGTGTGTATAATTACTAACAGAACATCATAAGAAATAAAATCTCAGTCAACAAGATGCAAAGATATTGAAGAACCACATTTCTACAAGCATGAAGTGAGAGACCCAAACAAATAGTAGAGATATAAATAGCAAATTAAACTAGAATAGAGACGACAGGAAGAAAAATTGAAGAACCATACAACCATAAGCATATTAGAGGCAGCTAAGATTCAAAAATCATATCTAAGGCCTATTCAAAGAAAGACAATATTAAGCAAGGTCGGATTGAAAAGAACAAATGAACATTAAATAAATAGACCACAACTGGAGAAAATGAGCCACTAAATCACAAAGATAACTAGTCGAAGAGCCTCTATGTAATAATCCAAAAATAGGATTAAGGGATAATGACTTCAAAAGTGGATGTAATTATTGTTGAATAAACATTTTTGAAGAATATAATGTAAAATTCAATCTCAATGTGTTATAATCAGTGCCCAAACCCTGCACTTAAGCTTAATGGTTAGATAAAGCTTAAATTGAACCCTAGTGTAGGGAGGGTACATGTTGAGAGAAATGAATGATAAAATGTGTTCGGTGGTGATTCAGTAAGAATTTCCATAATCAGGGGAAAAATGGGAAAATGGAAAACTACCGACCAAATGGTCAGTTACCGAAGAAAAAACTCATTGATAATTTGGAGATCAATGGTTAGGACTTAATGAGTAAGAGAATGGAATTCTATGTGTGGGTGCTTATATGAACTCATGGGAGATGTGGAAGATCATGACAACTGGAAACACGAAAGCCATAGGATCAAGGTTAAAGTTTCAACATTTTCCCTCTCTCTTCTATCCCTCCAATGTTGACCAAGAGCACTCATGGGGAGTAAAAAATTTGATCTTCATCATCTCTCTCATAAACCTATATTTTCGCCTAGCTTAAGCAAGAAAAAGAAAGAAGAAAACTTAAGGTTAGTGTTCTGTATGACCTTGAATGCTCAAACAATCTTCATTAATGATGATCATGGTGATGAGAGCTTCATTACTATGGTTTTAGATTCTTTAAAGGTGGTGTTTGAATACTTGAAGAAATTTGAAAGTGGTGGAATCAAGAAACCAACCTTAGAAAGAGGATGAGGTGAGTATGTGTTGCATTTTGATATATCCATTGTGATTATTGGTTAAGTTTTGAAGTTTGTGAGTTTAGCCATAATTATAGTATGATTTTTAAATGAATGAATTGGATAGTGTATTGTGGTGGAATTAGTGTTATATTACGCCTTTGTGCCATTGGAGTTAGTTTGGAATTGGGATAGAGAGTTTGACGAATTGGTAGTTTGGGATGTATTTTGGTTAAAAAACTAAATAGGTAGGGATGAGATGAGAATTTGGTTGTTTTAGTGATTCCAATTTGTTCCTTGTGAAAATTTGGTAGGGATAGGGTTGTTTATGATTTTGGGAGCCATTGGACATATTGGTTGGAAATTTGGAAATTTTGTCATTTACTGCATTTTGGCTTCTAGTAAGCCTCACTCGAGTGCATAGGGGTATCACTCGAGTGTAGGATCATATTTTCTCTTTCTCTTAAGTTTCAATTGTACTCCCACATAAGGAAACTAGAAGTTCATGTCCTCACTTGTGAGTGATCTTGGTTCTCACTCGAGTGCATTTGGCACTATAAACCTATGTCTCGGGTTAGCACTCGCAGCCAATTTTTCAAGAGTATGTCTTGGAACTCACAAGTGTTGTGCCATCACTCGAGTGCCAGAGTCAGTACTCAGGTGTGCTTCTTCCTTTAGGATCTTCTTTGCTCCCGGGTAGTCACTTTTTATGCCTCACTTGGTATTCTCAGGTGAGCATAAGGCTACCACTCAAGTGTTGTGTTCAAGACTCAAGTGTTGTGATCATTTTCTTTCTCTGTTGTTGCTCTTGGTCAAACACTCACACGAGTGAGCCGTCCTCACTCGAGTGCCAGTTATCTTATCACTCGAGTGCTTCATTTATAACTCGAGAGCATTAGTTAAAATTAGTGATTTCACTTCCGAAAGCGGGGTTTTGTCAAGTTTTTCCCAACCCTTTAGGCATGTATTTAGGCTTTTAGTAGCCACCTAAAGAGTTCAAATAATAACCAAATTTAAGTGTTATGAAAGTAAGAATTTGGAATAGCAATTAATCTATAGTCCTTGATTCTGGTGCATAGGATTTGATATTTACCCTGCTCATGAGCAATATATGCCGGAGCATGCATGGAAAGAACAAGGTAGTGACATTTTTCCTTATACTATATGTGATACATTGTATGTTATATTTATCATTATTTTTGAATCCTTTACCTGTGGCTGATCAGTGGTTCGGGTGGGACGACCGTGCCTTCAGGGTGGTGGAGATATGGGGGATATGACTATGTGGAATCCGTAAGGCTATATGTGAAAGCAGAAAGGCTATCTGAGAATCCTTCACATGTAGCCCATTGGTGGTTCCGATGGGAGGATTGTGCCTTCAGGGAGGTGGAGATACGGGGATGTGACTATGTGATTATGTGAATATGTGACAACTTGTATGCTATGTTTTGTGCTGCTATGCTGCTTGATAATGCCATTGCATACTTCGTAATTATGTATGGAATGAGTGATTCGTTACTATTGGGATTCTTTTGAATCTTATTCCTTCCATTAACTAACCTTCAGACAAGCAAGTAGATCCAAGGGAAAAGACACGACCAAGGGCTGCTAGAACTTCTGCAGGGTCATTTGATTTTGGGAAGTTGGTTATCGAATTTTTGATTGGGGATCACTATATATTTTGTAAATATTATTTCGGATATGGTTGTGTAATCCCCTAAATAGGAATTTATAAACCCTTAATTGATATATATAAAACCCAAGGTTGCTAGGAATTTTGGCTGTTCACTCTTATAAGTATGAATGTGATTTAACTACATAGGGTAGTTATATTCAAAATGTGAATAGGAGACTAGACTAAACCAATTTTGAAAGAAATTTATAAAAACCCCATCTCAAGGATGGGATTAAAAATAAAATTGTATTATCCCTTGGTTTGTAATTCACCTTAATTACATATTTTTGAATCATAATTACTATTTATATGGCAGGGGGTTACATTTGTGGTATCAGAGCTGTAGTTCTTGGTAAAGATAGAGTTTGCTAGGATGATTTCCTTAGTTTGGCCCTAATGGTAGAAGATGATATGTGATAGTTGTTGTGTATACACATGTATGTCAGTGTTGTGAATATATATATGAGATTTGTGGACATATGTGTATACCTATTTTTGATATTAATATGGTGAGTTATTTATACAATAAAGAAAACAAAGGGTCACCCCAAAGTACAGCAAGTAGACCCAGAGGTGAAGGTGGTCAATGACAATCCACCAGATCTTATGCAGGAAATGATGGGTCTGACTAGAGAGATTAGAGGGATATGATTACTGAGCTGAGAGAAGAGCTCAGAATAGAAAAAGGTAAGACGTAATGAGGGTTGGGGTCAGTCCACACTGGAGGAGGCCCAGGAGGAGGCCCAGGAAGAAACTCGTTGGGAAAAAACTATAGAAGGGTCAGCACGACCATTAGAGTACCTCCTTACATCGAACCCAACCAAAAATCACATGGGATTCCAGTTAGAGAAGAGAGAGATTTGTAATACTGGGTCTCAAAGTTTTGCAAACACCTACCTCCAGTGTTCAGAGGGAGATTTGATCTCCAGTCAGCTAAAGACTGGTTGAATAGGCTAGAGAAAATCTTCGAAGTGCTTGAGTGCCCATCTGACGTAAAGGCTCGATTGGTTGTGTATAAGCTATAAGGGGATGCGGATTGTTGGTGGCAGAATATCGCCCTAACATTACGGAATACAAATATGCCACTGACCTGGAAGTTGTTCCAACAACAGTTTAATGAAAAATACTTTCCCAAGTTGGTGCGGATCAAGAAGGAGATTGAGTTCTTGTCCATCAAACAGGGTGATTCAGAGACTTTTGATGACTATTTATCTCATTTCATCTAGCTATCTAGATATTCCTCTTATTTATGGAAAATGGATGATGAGGAATGGAGTACAGACATGCTTATTTGTGGATTAAGGTGAGAATTAAGAAAGAGGTTAGCCACTCACCAGCTCACCAAGTTTGACAAAGCAGTGGAAGAATGCAAAAACATTGAAAACAATTTGAGAGATTTGTATCCGACCAACAGTACTGGTAGCCGCAGTGAACCCAATAAGGGTAGTACTTCCCAGAAGTAGAAAGGTCAGGGATCCTCTTTATCTAAGTGCTGTGGTAAAAAGCCCTACCAGTCCAGAGATCATGAGCCTTAGAGATTTGCGATAGAATGGGTATGTCCCCATTGTGATAAACAACATTATGGCAGAAACTGTCAGGGCCAAGTAATTTGTTTCAATTACAAGCAACTGGGGCACATTTCTAGATATTGTTGGTGGCCAAAGGTAGAGTAGAGACTAAGGACTCAGGCCAGGGTATTCGCCATGACCCATGTGGAAGAAGCTTAGAAATCCCTTGATTTGACTCGGGTGCAAGTCACTCCTTCATTAATTATGATTGTGTGAGATGCTTGGGATTGCATGTGCATAGATTGCCATTCTATTTGGTTGTGTCAACACCTATGGGTGTCAAGGCTATAACTGTAGAAGCCTGTTTAAATTGTGTCATAACTATGGAAGGGCTTGAGTCCACTGTCGATTTGATTTATCTACTGCTATATCAATTGGAAGTCATTTTGGGTTTTGATTGGTTAACGGTAAACAATGTGTTACTTAATTGTGGGAACAAGAGGATGGTGTATCTTGCTTTGTGAAATGTTGATGATGTAAATGCCAGCTTGGATTTCTTTTCAACGGCCAAAGCTGAGAAATATTTAAAAAAGGGTTGCTAGGGGTATATGGTGTTCTTTTCCGTGCAAGTAAAGACAGAATAAATTTTGAGTTGTATACCTATGGTAAATGAATTCCCTGAGATATTTTTGGATGATCTTAGTGGATTACCTCCTAAAAGGGAAGTTCATTTCCCAATCGAGATTGTGCTTAGAGCTGGTTGATATCAAAGGCCCCATACTATATGGCCCTAAATGAAATGGTGGAGTTAAAGAAGCAGATTGAAGACTTGCTTGAGAAATGGTTCATTAAGCCTAGTTTGTCACCATGGGGAGCTCCTTTGTTTTTTGTTAAGAAGAAAGTTGGGAGTCTATGCTTGTGTGTTGACTATAGATAATTGAATAAGATTACCGTCAAGAATAAGTACCCTCTTCTGATAATCAATGACCTTTTAGATCAATTATCTAGTTCGTATGTATTTTTAATGATTGATCTAAGGTTGGGATATCATTAGCTGCGTGTGAAAGCAGAGGATGTACTAAAGACTGCTTTCAGAATGAGATATAGGTATTATGAGTTTCTGGTGATGCCTTTTGGGCTAACCAATACACCTGCGGTATTCATAGATTACATGAAACATGTCTTTCGACAGTATCTAGATCAATTTGTGGTTGTGTGTATTGACGACATTTTGATATACTCTAAGAGTAGGGAGGAATATGAGCAACATTTGAGGATTGTGTTGAAGGTGAGAAGCAACTCTATGCCAAATTAAGTAAATATGAGTTTTGGCTGTCATAAGTAAAATTCCTAGGCCATGTTATCTATCAAGAAGGGGTCTCAGTGGATCCCAGTAAGGTGGAAGTAGTACTGAACTGGAGAGGCCAGAAACTTTGCTGAGATACTCAATTTTCTGGGTCTTGCTGTTACTACTGGAGATTTATCCAGAATTTCTCTCATATTTCCTTGCTGATGACCAAGGTTACGAGGAAGGATCAACCATTTGTGTGGGATGAGTGTTGTGAAAATTGCTTTGTGAAGCTGAAGGAGAGGTTGACTACGGCACCTGTATTGATTATACCTGATCCCGCTTGACTTATGTTGTGTATAGTGATGCAAGTAAGCAGGAATTAGACTGTGTCCTTTTGCAACAGGGATGTGTGGTGGCCTATGCCTCTCAACAGCTCAAACCTTATGAAAATTTGGTGATATTATTTGTATGGTGTGATGGTAGAACTGTACTACAACCACAAAAGTCTCAAGTATTTGAATGACAAGAAAGAACTGAATATAAGACAGTGTCGTTGGATGGAGTTGCTGAAAGGCTACAACCTTGAAATCAAATATCATCCGGGTAAGGCAAATGTAGTTGCGGATGCTCTTAGTCGAAAGACTGTGCTTGTGGTAGTAATGGTGATACAAGAGGGGAAGTTGATGGAAGATTTTCAAGATCTGAATTTGTTGAACCAGATTGTCTGTGCCAATTTCAATATTTCCTAAGGGGAAAGTGATTTGAGAGCTAAAATTAAAGAAACTCAAAGGCAAGATGATCGAATACAGAGAATTTGAGCTAGAATCGAATGGGGAGAAGCTTAGGACTATGATTTGTCTCCTAGTGGATTGGTTCGTTACCAGAAGAGAATTTGTGTTCCACTTAAAGCGGAGTTGAGGGGAAGGATTCTTGATGAGGCACATAAGAGCCGATATACTCTTCACCTCGGTATGACCAAAATGTACCATAATTTGAAGTCTGTGTATTAGTGGCCGGGATTGAAGAGTGATGTCACAAAATATGTGGCATGGTGTCTTACTTGCTAGAGGGTAAAGATCGAGTACCAGAGACTGCCATGTTTGTTGCAGAGTCTTGAGATTCCCAAATGGAAATGGGAAAGTGTGACCATAGACCTTATTATGGGATTGCCTAGGATCGGGAACTATGATGCGATATGGGTGATTATGGACCGATTAATGAAGTCGGCACACTTTATACAGATAAATGCTAGTTACTCTTTAGACAAATTGGCAGAGATTTACATTCAAGAGATTGTAAAGCTCTATGACACACCAAAGAATATTATTTACGACCGAGATCCCCAATTCAATTCCAGATTTTGGAAGGCCCTACATGAGGCTCTGGTACTCAATTGAGATTCAGTACGTCCTATCATCCTTAGATAGACGGACAGTCAGAGAGGACTATTCAGATGCTGGAGGATATGTTGCGAGCTTGTGTCCCAGACTTTAAAGGGAATTGGGATTACTTTCTTCCATTTGCTGAGTTCGCCTACAATAATAACTATCATGCAAGCATCCAAATCGGTCCGTATAAAGCGTTGTATAGGAGGAAGTGCCAGTCTCCCTTGTACTGGAATGAGTTATCTGAGAGGAAGCTTTATAGGCCGGATCTTGTTGATCAAACCTCAACACATATTCAAATCATTCGAAAGAGGCTCCTTCAGCGTAGAGCTGACAGAAAAGCTACGTTGATAAAAGGAGAAGACCTCTAGATTTTGAGGTTGGTGATCATGTGTTTCTAAGGGTATGTCCAGTTACTAGCATCGGGAGAGCTATCAAGAGGAAGAAGTTGAGCCCAAGGTTTGTAGGTCCTTTTGAGATTCTTGTAAGAATTGAGCCTGTTAATTATCAAGTAGCCTTACACCAAAACTTGAGCAGACTCCATGATATGTTTCACATTTCCTAACTGAAGAAGTACTAACCAGATCTATCTCACATCATTCAGTCTAAAGAAGTTGAACTACAAGACAACTTCACTTATACGGATGAGCCAGAATAGATTATTGATCAAGAAGAATGACGGCCCAGACACCGAAGCATTCTATATGTGAAGGTGATCTGGAAGGGAATGACTCAGAGAGAGGCAACTTGGGAAGCGGGGAGAATTGACAAGTTGATATGCGAAGGCATTATCTAAAGTTTATGGCTCAAGTTGTGCAACAAATTTCAAGGACAAAATTTATTTTACGGGGGGAGAATTGTAATATCCCAAAAATGGGATTAAAGGCTAATGACTTCAAAAGTGGATGTAATTATTGTTGAATAAACACTTTTGAAGAATATGATGTGAAATTCGATCTCAATGTGTTATAATTAGCAACTAAACCCTGCACTTAAGCTTAATGGTTAGATAAAGCTTAAAATGAACCCTAGTATAGGGGAGGGCGCATGGTTAAGAGATATGAATGATAAAATGGTTTAGTGGTGATTCAGTAAGAATTTCCATAATTAGGGGCAAAATGGGAAAAAGGAAAATTAATGACCAAATGGTCAGTTACCGAAGAGAAAATTCATTGATAATTTGGAGATCAATGGTTAGGACTTAATGAGTAAGAGAATGGAATTGTATGTGTGGGTGCTTATGTGAACTCATGGGAGATGTGCAAGATCATGACAAGTGGAAACATGAGAGCTATGGGATCAAGGTCAAAGTTTCAACCTTTTCCCTCTCTCCTCTCTCCATCCAAAGTAGGCCAAGAGCACTCATGGGGAGTCAAAAATCTTATCTTCATCATCTTCATCTTCTATCTCATAAACCTCCATTTTTGCTAGCTTAAGGAAGAAAGAGGAAGAAGAAAACTCAAGGTTAGTGTTCTGTATGACCTTGAATGCTCAAACACTCTTCATTAATGTTGATGATGGTGATGAGAGGTTCATTGCTATGGTTTTTGATTCTTGAAAGGTGGTGTTTGAGTACTTAAAGAAATTTGAAAGTGGTGGAATCAAGAAACCAACCTTGGAAAGATGAAGAGTTGAGTATGTGTTGCATTTTGATATATCCACTGTGATTATTGGTTAATTTTAGAAGTTTGTGAGTTTTTCCCTAATTATAGTATGATTTTGAAATGGATGAATTGGATAGTGTATTATGGTGGAATTAGTCTAATATTGTGTCTTTGTGCCATTGGAGTTAGTTTGGAATTGGGATAGAGAGTTTGACAAATTGGTGGTTGGGATGTATTTTGGTTCAAAAACTGAATAGGTACTGCTGTGATGAGAATTTGGTTGTTTTAGTGATTCCAATAGGTTTCTTGTGAAAATTTGGTGGGGATAGGGTTGTTTGTGGATTTTGGGATCCATTGGACACATTGGTTGGAAATTTGGAAAATTCTGTCATCCACTGCATTTTGGCTTCTGATAAGTCTCACTCGAGTGCATAGGGGTATCACTCGAGTATAGCATCATATTTTCTCTTTCTCTTAAGTTTCAGTTGTACTCCCACACAAGGAAAGAAGAAGTGCATGTTCTCACTTGCGAGTGATATGGGTTCTCACCCGAGTGCATATGGTATCACTCAACTACCTGTGCATTTGGCACTATGAACTCACATCTCAGGTTAGAACTCACAGCCAATTTTTCAAGCATGTGTCTTGGCACTCGCAAGTGTTATGCCATCACTCGAGTGCTAGAGTCAGTACTCGGGTGTGCTTCTCCCTTCAAGATCTTCTTTGCTCTCGGGGAGTCACTTTCTATGCCTTACTTAGTAGGACTCGGGTGAGCATAAGGCTACCACTCAAGTATTGAGTTCAGGACTAGAGTGTTGTGATCATTTTTTGTCTCTGTTGTTGCTCTCGATCAAACACTCACACAAGTGAACCGTCCTCACTCGAGTACAATTTATCTCATCACTAGAGTGGGTCATCTATCACTGAGCGCATCAGTCAAAATTAGTGATTTCACTTTCTGAAAGGGGGGGTTTTGGTCAAGTTTTTCCCAACCCTTTAGGCATGTATTTAGGCTTCTAGTAGTCACCTAAAGAGTTCAAATAATAACCAACTTTAAGTGTTATGAAAGTAAGAATTTGGAATATAGATTAATCTGAATTCCTTGATTTTGGTGTATAGGATTTGATATTTACCTTGCTTGTGAGCAATCTATGCCGGAGCACGCTTGGAAAAAACAAGCTAGTGACATTTTTGCTTATACTATATATAATACATTGTATGTTTGATTTTTCATTATTTGTGAATCCTTCACCTGCGATCGATCAGTGGTTCTGATGGGAGGACCATGCCTTCGAAGCGGTGGAGATACAAGGGATGTAACTATGTGGAAACCGTAAGGCTATTTGTTAAAGCCAAAAGGCTATATGTGAATCCTTCGCCCGTGGCCCATCGGTGGTTCTGATAGGATGATGGTGCCTTTGGTGTAGTGGAGATACAAGGGATGTGACTATGCGATTATGTGTATATGTGACAGCTTGTACACTATGTTTCATGCTGCTATGCTACTTGATGATGTCAATGCATGCTTTGTGATTATGTATGGTATGAGTGATTTGTTGCTACTGGGATTCTTTTGAATCTCATTCTTTCCAATGACTAACCTTCAGACAGGGCAAGTGGCTTCAACGGAAAAGAGATGACCAAGGCGGCTAGAACTTCTGTAAGGTCATTTGATTTTTGGATGTTGGTTATCGAAATTTTGATTGGGGATTACTGTATATTTTGTAAATTTATTTTGGATACAGTTGTGTAATCCCTTAAATGGGAATTTATAAACCCTTAGTTGATATATATAAAACCTGGGGTTGCCGAGAATTTTGGTTGTACACTTTGATAAGTGTGAATGTGATTTAACTGCACAGGGTAGTTATATTCAAAATGTGAATAAGAGACTAGACTAAACTGATTTTAAAAGAAATTTGTAAAAACCTTATCTCAAGGATGGGATTAAAAATGAAATTTTATCATCCTTTGGTCTCTAATTCACCTTAATTACGTATTTTTGAATCATAATTACTGCTTATAAGGTAGGGGGTTACACTCCACTATTGGACTCGATTCCAGACATACCCATATGCGCTGGTGACTCCCCTATTTTCAATGTGATTTGTGAGTCATTTCATAATGAATTCAAACCACTAAGCCAGGTTTTGATCCTAGAACTTGTATATATCTTTAATGATAACTCAAAGTTCTAGTTTCAACATAAGGATTATACCTATATTAGATTGGTCTTTTTTGAAAAATTTTGAACTTTAAAAGTAATCATTTAGTGGTTCACAACCTTATTAAGACTCATCAATCCTCAACCTTATTTATTATTATCAAAGTGCCGCCCTACTTATAAATTTGTGAAATGTTTATTAACTAATGGGCCCCTTATCATACAATTGCTCAATCCTAACTCAGTTAACGCATTATAAGAAAATTATCGATTTTGTACGCATGTATTACTATTATTGCTTATCACTACTACTAGCACTGTGGTTATGTCTTTACAATTATATACAATATACACGAAATCAAGGGATAGATAACCAATGGAAATCTTAGTCCTTCATCTGCATCTTCTAATTATCTGTGATTTACCTTTTTGCCCCACAAACTACTTGCCTTTGATGTATGGTCATTATTGGAAAGGGTGAGATTCACAAGAATCTCAATAGTAACCACAATTAATCACATATAATGCAAGTTCATGAAGCATGCTAGACAAGCCATCATATGACAATAATCATCATAATAGCATTCAACAATCAATATGCAGCATACAACAATCACGAGACCCACTGGTCCAATACTACAGTGATTGGTAACTTAGGTCTTACGGCCTAAGGCCTCTGCCCCTACAAGTATGCACATCGGGTCTTACTGCCATAAGGTCTTACAGCCCAAGATATTGTGCCAAACAAACTGTATCTTAGGTCTTACTACCTCAGGCATCTACCCATCACAATTTTAATGCTCATAAGGTCTTACTACCTAAAGATGTGCTGGTCCAACAGGTCTTATTGCCTCAAGACCCACTGGCCATCATCAATACCGTATATTCATGAAATGAATATAATCAATGGTAAAAACATACATGTAGAACAATACATAGTATGTGGAAGAAAGAGTATTACTTGATAGCCTTTCTAGTCCTTTACCTTTATCAATCAACTTCTTGTCTGGGCTTAAGCAAATGTCGAATCCTGTAATTTAGAATTCATGAATAGTTGGGTCATTACTCATTCCAATACTTTTGTCATAATAAAGATTATGTGACTTTTTACCCATCTCCATTCATATCTCTTACTTAACTTTGTTGGATATCTTTAGTAATCTAAGACATATTATATTTTTTCCTCTCTTGCGGTTTGGGTATTCAAGATGGTCATGTTAGATCTCTATATCATGTTTCTATTGGGATTGATAGGCACAGAGGAAAATTAAAATTAAAATATCTATCTAATCTTAACTGCAGATCTGTCAACTATGTTTAAATCAAGTAGTAGAGAAATAAACCTTTCATATGTGTTCAGTCTTTCTTTTCAATCTCAAGGACCTAACAACTCAGATCAGCTCCCTCTACCGATATCCACATGAATGAGAATCCAACACAAATAGTGTGCTAGTGCCACCAACGTCCCTCTCAAGGTAGTAGAAAACCCTAGCTCACACTTTGAAATAACTAGTCAAGGCTTTCTATTTTATAATGGATATTGGAGTTTTAAAATTAATCTTCATTAATTTCAAAATCTATATCATATCAATTCACACTTAATTGTCTTTCGATAAGAAAATTAAATAAATATGGTTTAATTAAATATGTCCTATAGTTTTAATTTAACCTATTTATTTAATATGAATAAAGAGCCAATGGAAATAGATTTAATTTATCTTTATAAATTAAATCTGAGATATTATATCTTTATCGAGTTGGTTATTAAATTTAATCTATCAGATAAAACTAAATTTAAAAATAACACAATATAATAATATTATCATATAATATATGTATATATGATAATATTATTATATATGTATATTATCATATATGTATATATAATATTATGAATTTTCTTTTCGAATATATATATTCATCCACCCTAGATTAACCATTACATTCATTAAATTTAGACATATCTTATATTAAATGAATCTGGACATTATAGCTTATGTTGGGCTATTTTTATGTGTGACCATGTACACTCATAGGAAGTTGGCAATAGGCCAATGACTATACTAACTCACAAGTCATAAGTGGCCTCTAGCAAGACATTACTCACAACTACCCCATTCATATGAGGATCAATAAACTGATGCAACCTGTCATACAACCATATCAGGTCCCTTTTCTCACACGATATTTCAGTCAATGATGAGGCATGGAGAATGCCATCCTCCTATTCATGACCAATACTTTCTCTATCCCTGAGTAGTCTGACACAGGAATGGAAACTCCTTTCTATTATAGTATGGCCATACATTTTCAGACATGCTCATCAAGGGGCCTAGTAATATCTCTCTACTAATGTGAGGGACAAATTCCATCTTGACTATTCACATTCCTCTGCATGAAAACCATTAAGCCCGAACATACCCTTATCATCACTAGGTCAAAGGTGACTTTTGACTAGGTTAAAGCTGAGTGACTCTCATATAGAAATTTATAATCATTGCAGAAGAAGCATACTCCTTACTTTGGAGGCTTTGTCTTCTTGGGTACAGGCTTGGTTTCGAGCTTGTTTAACTCTTTGTTCTTACCACCTAAGCCTTTACCTTTCCCCTTGACCTTGCCTTTCCTTTTCATACACTTTCCTTTTTGAACCATTAAAATAGTGCTAGGCTTTTTCTTAATGTTTTGATCAGCAGTTTTAAGCATCTCATGCAGTTTAGAAATTGATTTCTCCATGTTGTTCATGTTGTAGTTCATAACAAATTGGTCATAACTTTTTTGGTGTGAGTTCAAGATCAAATCAGTAGCTAACTCCTGGCTCATAGGAAATCCGAACCTCTTAAGGTAATGTAGCCTTTCATTTTTAACACATGATCACTAACTGATGCACCTTCAGCCATCTTGCTGTAATGTAAGGCCTCTGTGGTCTCATACCATTCTTGCCTTGCGTATTGCTAGAACATTTCCTTGAGGTGCACAATTATCTCATGAGCCTCTATAAGTTCCAGATCCCTTTAGAGGTATGGAACCATGGTGGCAAGCATTAAGCAAACTACATCTATAGAGTCTTCCTTATGCTTTGTGTAAGTATCTTTTTGAGCTCTTGGAGCATTGGCTGCAGGCTCCTCAGGAATGGGTTGATCTATAACATATACTTTTTCTTTCTTGTTAAGAATAATTCTTAAGTTCCTGAACCAGTCAAGAAAGTTTGTCCTTCTCAAGGATTGATCATAATGATACTGTAGCAGTATTACTAGTCGACATGATTCTACAATAAAATATGTAAAGTTGCTTAGTAATCTCCCACTAAATTAACAACCCTCAATGTAAAATTAGTAGGCTAAGATCCATATCTCGCTTAAATTTAAGTCCACTTTGGTAGGATGCTCAAATCAAGTTATTTAGGTAGATAACCTCTTTAACAATTTCATCACATGTAATTCTTAGATCTTTATGAGATTCAATTATCATATGATCCGGCATGTTTAATCTCATCTAATGCCTTAAGATCCAAAGCCATTTTGTTAATATCAATTAAGTCAAAATAATAATGAATCTTTGTCAGTAGCACCATTACTTTTGCTTGTCTCACTAATATAACTCAAATGCATCCACTTTAGTGGAACCTACAATTGAGATATGTAGATTCTAACAAGCATTCATTAATTAGCAACATTATGACTTAAGATTTCATTTGGAGGGCTTAATTAATTTTTCGTTCATATGAATACATATATCATGATTGTATCTATTACAAATATACATATATATATATGCAAAATATGCATGTAATGATCTAGTCAAAAGAAACATAATTTAAACGTGACGCAATGTGGCTCACCTAACCTAAATCCTCTTAAGCCAATGAGAGAACCTCTCTAATAAGAAAAGAAAATACATTGAGAAACCTCATTTAAACATATGAGGGGAGTGAGATGAGAAGAGAATGTACATCCAAACTATGTAGAGGAAGGTACGACATGCAAGCTATATTTAAAAAAATTTACAACCCTTGTAAAACTAGAGCCATATTGTTCACCATAACCAAACAATTTTAAAAATTAAAATCAAAACAAATAACAATTCATGCAATATGAAAAGCAATAAATGTTATGATTATGCCACACTATGAATAGTTAGCCATGGCGGTCTTGCTGGCCAGTTAGTGAGAGGGGTCAAGGGGCAATGCCCCTTGTAGGTTTGAATGGGTAATGCCCCCTAGAGATTTTTTTTGTGTTGGCCCAAAACATTTTCTGGCCCAAAAAAATATCAGCTTAAAAAAATATTATCTATTTTTCTAGCCCGACTCTTAACTCGCAAAGAGACAATGGAAATAGATTTAATTTATATTTATATATTCAATCCTAGATATTATATCTTTGCTGTGTTGGTTATTGAATTTAATATCAGATAAAACTACATTTAAAACTAACACAATATAATAATATTATCATATAATATACATATATATATATACATGTATGTATTTTTGAAATACATATATGTATATATATAATATTATTAATATTCTTTTTGAATATATATATTCGTTCACCCTAGATTAACCATTACATTTAATAATCTAGACATATCTTATATTCAATGAATCTGGAAATTATAGCTCATACTAGGCTATTTTTGTGTGCGACCTTCTAGACCCATATGAAGTTGGCAGTGGGCCAATGACTATACTTACCCAACAGTCTTAAGCGGCCTCTGGGAAGATAGTATGATTATCCAATTCATATGAGGATCGATAAACCGATGCAACCTATATATAACTATGTCACGTCCCTTTTATCAGATAACATTTTGGTCAAGGATGAGGCATAGAGAATGTCATCGTTCTATTCCTGACCATTACTTTCCCAATCCCTGAATAATCTTACTATAGAAATTGAAACTACTTTCTATTGTAGTATGGCCATACATTTCTCATACTCACTCATTGAGGGGCCCAGTAATATCTCTCTACGAATGTGAGGGACGAATTCTATCTTGACCATTCAAATTCCTTTGCATGAAAACCACCAAGCCCGAACATAGCCTTTATCATCACCTGGTCAAAGGTGACTTTTGACTAGGTCAAAGCTAAGAGACTTTTTTGTAGGAATCCATGATGATCTCAGGTCAAAAGTGTATAGTGACGTGGTTATACATGAGACAGGCTTATGACTTGATCAATGCAGATTTCTCGTAGCGGTTGATCTAGCTACTTGTACTCTTACAAGAGCCTAGGACTTTGATTCATATCTCCATACCTCTTCAAAGTCATACTGGTCTTATTTCATCTTTGCTCTTGCATAGATGACTGACCACGAAAATTTAGGACAATCATTATAATTTATCCAATGATAGTCGTCACACTGAACATACAAATAATATGATAACAAAATACAGAAATTAATTGAATAACAATGTTCAAAGTACAATGATACAATTTCAAACAGTTTCTAATCCTCTTGTTCCTACTAACCACAATTTCCTTCAAAAATTGGAAATTCAAGTTTCAACTCTAATCTACCAGATTTTATTGGGCAACTTTGAAAATTCATAACTTGATCTAGGAAACTCCAAATGAGGTAGTTCAAGTTCCTATTTGAATCCCTTTATGTCCTCTATGAGGAAAAAAATATCAATCAGTGCCAAATATAGGTGTAAAATTCAAGCAATCATTGACCAACCTGACTGCCAAAGAATTTCTTCCAGTTTTGCTACCTTAACTTCAACAAATCATAACTTATAAACCACTAATCCAAATAACATGTTCTTTATATAAAGCTTAAGATGTGTGCTAATAACTTGCAAAATCTCACAACCATTGGACAAGGTTTGATTAACTAAAATTAAACCTCAAGCAACCTGTTTCCCAGAAAACAAACCTGGCAACACTAATCTTCAAGCAACCTTTACTTCAAGTATAGGGTTTTCAATCCAATCTTTCTAAAATCATTTCATCAAGTTATCCCCACACAATTTTTTAGGCATAATCCATTGGGAACCTCAAATTTAACAAAATCTAATTCCTTCCCTATGAACCTACTTTGGTCAAATCATTAGGGTTTTGTAGGCAAAATTCTGTTTTCAATTCCAATGCTCCCAAAATCAATCTCTTACCTTTATCCTACAATATTTTTATTTTAAATCCATTAGTCAACTCAAAATCAACAAATCACAACCTTTCCCCTTTATTCTGGTCTGGCTGAAACTCCCCATAAGTTTAACAAGGTGGTTTTGCAAATTTAATCCTCAACACTTACTCTATTTCATTCCCACCATACTTAAAACTCATTAAACATCATGTTCATGTTCATAAGATCATCAAACCCTAAGTTTACCTCTTTACCAAAAATTAGGGTGGCATGATAAGCTTATGAAAACTCAACTAAATTTCAAGATACTGTACTCAAATTAGAGCTCATACTTACCTCTATCTGATGCTATAACCCATTATTGGTTCTTTCAATTCCTATAACCTTTAGACAACACCAAATTCCTCTTTTCAAGAATCTAAAACCACAGAAATGTTGTTCAAGATGAGAAGAACAAGATTGGTTAAGACTCCTGGAGCTAAGAACACGAATTCGGGGATGAAAATCACTCAGCTCTCATGTGTTCTTCAAGATTTTGTCCTCCTTCTCTCTTCTTTCTTTTTCTCTATATTTTTTCTTATTTTCCCCCTTATTTTCTGCCTTAAATGAGTTTTAAAGAGTGTGAGAGTGTTAGGATTAATTACCACCCGTGTGTCTAAGTGTTTAGTTCATAAGGTGACATATGTCCTTGTAGAAACTTGGCTGACTTTAATGTTTCTGGGGAGGGGAAGTCTGTCAATTTCATCTAGCTTTCATGTACAATGTCAAGGGAAGGACAGACATATGGCCTGACAGAAGAGATGTCCCATCTAAATACTCATGTGATGCATAAAGGAGTTTGGTGGTGATATCTCATTGGTCTACCCAAAAGTAAAAGTTAGGTAAAAAGTTAGGGAACCTAGGTGGCAACTTATCATTATGCCAACCTAAAGCCAAAGGTAGGTAAAAAGCCTAAGGGGCTTATGTGTCATCGCAGTATGGTCCCAACCTAAAAGTTTGGTAAAAAACTGCTTTATATGTTAGGACCAACATGGCACCATATATGTACCTGAGCCTCTGTATTGGCCATATATATACCTGTGTGCCCCTTGAAAATGGTGCCATGCTTTTATCCCTTTTAAATGGCAAGTGTGTTTAATCGCCCTAAAATGCCATATGCACACCTATACCGGTATATTTTATCCAACTAATTAGTCATGTATTACATGAGAGAGCTAGGTGTGCCTTGTCATTAAGCAACACAAAAGCAAAGATAGGTAAAAAGGTGGAGGGACTTAGGTGGTGATGCATGGTAGCACTAACCTAAAAGTGAAAAGGTAGGTAAAAGGCCATCCACCCCAAGATTGCACCACATGTACTTGTGCCTCATGGATTCGCCAAGTGTATGTGCATGTGTCAATAAATTGCGCCATTTATATTTGAATGACATGAAGATGGCGCCAAGTGTATATAGGCACTGATAAACTTCATCCGACTACTTACTCACATGAGGCAACATTGATTGCTAAATTTTAGTATGTTACATGTTGTAGCAGCATGTTGGAACTAAGACAAAGGGTGGAGCATAAATGACACACTCGCCACCATTAATCTTGAGATTTCATGGGAGGACAAATCAACCGTAGATGAATCTACAAAGGTGGTCTGTGAGGTTTAACTCTCACTTTGATTGATAGTTTTAGAATAAAAAATGTATAATATGCTTAAACTTATGGGAAAAAGAAAAAAACATAGCACTTGAACTTCAAAATCCTAAATCAGTATTGTTGCCCAAAAGAGTATAGGTATTAACTATAAGAGTATGACAATTGACAACTCATTTTAGTAAGAAATCACTAATTTAGGATTTTGAAGTTCAAGTGGTGTTTTCTTATCTTTCTTCCTAAATTTATATTTCAAATTCCAAGCATTTTTTAAATGACATGATATACGATAAAAAAAATTATGATATGACAAAAACTAGTAATTTTAGGAGCAATTTTAACGATAAGGTAGTTGAAAGTCAAAATATAAAAAATTAGGTTCCTTGATATAACCTTTAAAATTAGTGAGATAATGTGCAACTAACCCAAAATTCTAGAGCATTTTATGGAATTTAGCCAAATATTAAATCTTGTTTTAATGAAAGTATGGAGATGAGATAGTAAAAAAGAAAATTCTAGGTATAAAGAGATAGTAAAAAAGAAAAAAAAAATTTATAAAATAAAGAGAAATATGAGAAGAGAGAGAGAGGCATGAGAGTAAGAAAGAACAATTATTATTCACTATTCTGAGGTATATGAAATACATAACATATTATTTCTATTTATATGCATAACTTTCTAATCTACAATTAATGTGATTCCATAATCATAGGAAATAATGGAATAGTAAATAGAAAATAATGGGGGATATCAATAGCTACAAATATTATATTCATAACACTCCCCCTTAGATGTCCATAACTAAACATGTTCCTTATTAAAAAAACTTCAACTAAGAAAAACCCAATGGGACAAAAACATAGTAGGAAAAAAAGAGTACACTATTAGTTGATATACTGACCAATGTTGCCTCATTATTCATAATCATAGGAAATAATGGAATATTAAATAGAAAATAATGAGGGATATGAATAGCTAAAAATATTATATTCATAACACTCCCCCTTAGATGTCCATAACTAAACATGTTCCTCATTAAAAAAACTTCAACTAAGAAAAAACCAATGGGACAAAAACATAGTAGGAAAAAAAGAGTACACTATTATTTGATATGCTGACCAATGTTGCCTCATTAAAAACCTGTTAGGAAAACCCAGTAGGATAAAACTATAGACAAGGAAAAAGAGTATAGTGCATATTAGCTGCCATCTTAGCAATGTGAGTTAACTCCTTTGAGTCTACAAAGTCCAATATCATGATCAAGCCTTCTAAATATTGTCACATTAATTGACTTGGAAAATGAACTCCATTCCAATATCTTCATGTTGATGAAGAATTATGTCTTACTAACCAACAAATGATATATCAAGACATGTGAAACTAACATGATACATAAATGCTCCACTTGTGCTGAGATATGGTACTTCTGGGCCAAGTATAAGAGAGTCTTTATTCATCTCTAAAGATATTACAATTATTGGACTACATGATGGATGTGATTCACCAATAGATCTTTGACACTAAAATTCTATATTTCAAACATCAAATTTGTAATTCAAAGCAACCTTTTATTCTTCCTAAGTCCTTTATTTCAAATTCCTTCATTATACAATTCACAACTTTGGTAAGTTCTTAAGGAGTTTAGGAAGTTCGCAGCTTTTGCAAGCTCTTCAGGAGTTTTAGGGATATTTAAACTCTTCATGAGTTCTAATGATATTTTTTGTCACAATTATTACAGACTCATATACAAATACATTCATAAAAATACATGGGCAAATTTGATAATCTTTAACGTATATTTACCAAGTTGGTAATCTCACATTCATCTTGGTTGCTTCAAGCCATATTGAGATCTTGATTATTATTTGCTTATGGCAACTTGAATCCTTTAGAGAGTTTCATATATTTCGACCACATGCTTCGGGCAATTTGAATCCTTCAAGGACTTTCACATATTTAGATATAAATTTATTCATGAATTTGATCCTTCAAGGGTTTATAAACATAATAATTTTTCAGATAACTTCATTTGCTTCTAGCATTATAATCCTTTTGGGATATTCACATACAATTTCACAATATAGTGAGTGAGTCATAAGTTATAATTATATTCCCTATAAGCATATCAAAATTTTATACATTGCCAATGTAAAAACCCATCTAATTAACCATAATACCTCTTATGATTTTCAAAACTTTTTAAAGAGTAACCTTAATAAAAGTATTCACTAGATACGTGGCTATAGGAATTTCAATAAGATCACATCAATGTGTGTTGAATTCATAACACATGCATTGAATAATCTAATCTCACCCTTATAAATAAGTAACATTAGAAAGAGATTGGCTTCGACCTTAGTCCCACAAAATATTAAACATAAATTGCAATAGGGTCTCATCAAATCCACAGAAATGATACTCTAAAAATAAATCCCAACAGAATAAATAACTTCCTGGCATTTGGCCGTCTACTTAGAAAACGTAATTAAACCACCAAAAATAAAATAATGTAGTATGATAATGAACAAAGTCCCAAAGTGGCAATTAAAGGAGTTAAGCATGAACTAACGAGTACTAGTTACAATAGCCTTAAGCCTCTAGCGCCTTCCTAGTTGTGCCTGTCCTCAAATTCTCACTTGAAAAATGTAAGACTAATGGGGTGAGACCATTGTCTCAGTAACATAGTCACTGTCCACCTTACCTATTGGCACAACCCGTGGGGTGCCACATGGGACTAGTAAATATGTAATAAACAATAATACAGGAGAATAATGCATGAGTATATCAATCCATAATTAATTAAAAGCTTGCTATATCACAAGTCAACACAGATCACTTGTATATTCAACAATACATAACCAATCATAACATAATATTATAGGCATCATAACAAGAAAAACACTACTTTCCCTTCAAGGCTACTCGCCTCAGTGACCAATATGGTTGGCAGGGCATGCTGTGTCAAATTTGCCTTGATAACCGTTATGGCAGCAGAGGTGAGGCATGCCTTTACATCCATATGAATTTAGACATATTTAACCACATATACACATGGTTGTCTCCAATTGTTCGATAAATCAATTTATCCAATCTAGGGTTCATACAGAGGTCCCACAAGGCAACTTTAGGATATAAAATAGTAGGATTTATACCAATTCTACTCGTCTAGGCTTGTGGGTTTTTAGGAACACCCACAAGCAGTGCCAATAAATAAGATAGATAGGACTACGTTATCTAGTGTTTCCTTTAGCTACAAATAAGAAAGATCTTTCACCAACGAACAAATTCAAACTATATGTAAGGACAACTAAATAAATTATTAACATCTAGCTACACAAGAATTTATCTCATACGATTACTCATGAATTCTTATGAGTTTCACCGACAATAGGGATTCAGGCATAAGCTGAGAATTTTCCTCAACGGAGTGTTAGACTAATTTAGTCTAACACCTCTATATCTTCAATTTGGGTTTTAACTTAAAACTCAATTCTAAAAATCTTCAAATTGGAATTCTCAATCCCTAGCCTAAATCCCTTAAAATCCCATAATTAGAGAAGGAGCAAGAGAAAGGAGAATTAGGGAGGTTTATCAATAAATTAGAGCCCCTAAAAGTCCTCCTCACAAAACCTTAGTAGAGCTTTGCCTCTCCGTATCCATAATTTGTAAAAATAATGAGCTGTCAAGAGCTCTATCTTATATATACAAATCAACGACATGCTTTGGTGACTATATTGGTCGTCGAGGCAACTGGACCTATTTTATTTGTCTCGGTGACATACTTAAGTAATGAGGTAAGTGACACAGAAAGTCACTCCTTCATTGTTTTTAATCACTCACCATAGCAAGTATTCTACTAGCTGAGGCATGTTACGCGTGTTATAGTTTCTAATTTTTGGGATATTACAATTCTCCCCATCGTTTAGGAATTCTGTCCTAAAAATTCATATGTTAATAAGCACCTTAGGATCTTTATGCTTCTTATCCTACTTTCCTATAAGTCTTTTTTCCTATAAGTCTTTTGCCATCTTAACCTTCGCATTTTCGCCCTCTATCAACTGCCTTGACATGTTCATTTCTATCTTTTTTTCCTTATCATTTTTCTACCTAGTCTGGACCAATGGTTATCTCACTATGATTAGTTTGACATAAAGGTGATTTACATCTTTAGCCATATAATGCTTCACAAAGAGTCATCCAAATTCTTAAATCATTGCTTCTATTTTAAGAAAATTTTGATAAAGGTGATTAGCCACACTAACTTTTCTTCATCTCCATCATGCACATCTTCCACTAGCTTCATGTGTGTAGATAACTTTCCTCTGTATATGAGTCTATTAGAGGGTAATAGGCATATAACTCCATATAACTTACGATTTCTTATGGCAAATAACTAGGCCAGTCTCTTTTAATAGGTTTTATCCAAATAGGCAACAATAGGTTGATTTTATCATTTAATCCATAATAACTCTAGTAACGACATAATCTATTGATATTTGTGGTCAATTGCCATGATATGATTCATCATATGTAGAGATGATCTCTTATTCCATATAGAAATGTCCATGCTTTGAAATACTCAAGTGATTCCTTGTATTTGGCTTGACTTCTTGGTATGTCAAATACTTAATTCTAAGATATATTATGTCTCTCTTCATCCATGATCACTGACGTTCTGCTTTATGCCATTATACATTTTAAATACTCTTAGACAAATTGTGTACCTGCTCATTTGAGCCTGATAGAAAAGTTACCCCTTTAACTTTTTTTCTCTTTCTATTTTTTCTTTTTTTCCATTTAGTCCAGTGTTTGTATCTCAATGTACCATTACCATCTACTTTGCACATCTTAACTTCACCTTCTCATAGTCCTTATTCTTATTCATAATAATGCCCCTCATCTAGATGTGTCTTTTAAAGTCATTTGTAGAACTCACATTCGATCTGCACACACTATAGTTTGGCAATCTTGCATCTTATCACATTTGTCCTTTAATCTTCCAAATCATTGGTTCTCATAGAGGTTCAATTAATGTGAGGATATTTTGTTCCTCCTCAAGTCATAGTTAACTACATTTGTTTTTTTAAGTGACACCGTAACTCTAAATGATATTACTCTAAGGATCACATCTATTCCTATTATTTACAAGTTAACTCTCCTAGGTTTGATATGCATCTCAATCTCTTGCAACCATTACATACCTTAATCTTGGGTTAATGAGGTAGTATATTCAATCTTTTTGGTCAAGCATGACTATAGCTAGTCTTAACTCATAAGTGAGATGACTCTCTCTAGGTGGCCTCATCTATTTTAGGTGTAAGTTGTACTTTGTCCCCTTACATGAGAATATGACCCAAACAATTCAAGGTTGCATTAGTGTTCAAAGGTGCATAGTCAGAAAATCAGAACTAACATAATAGTCATCCCCATCTCAAACTCTTGAATTGAAGCTTTACACTTACTTGTGCCCATGGAGGTTGAATTCCCTTGGTAACTTCATCAAAGGTATTATGATCTATAAAGGCACTTTGATGGATTAGTAGCAACAAACTCTCTAACCTTCGATGCTTCTCATCTTTGTTACAACCATTAGTAACTCTTGATTAGACTCAACCTTAGTTGCCTTGGGGTCAAATGCAAAATATTTACCACGAATTAGAATGCAATATACTACAAACAACTTGGGATCATTCTCTTATCGAAGAGCCTTTTATTTTAAACTCAGTAGGTTAGACTAGCTTTTAGGAATGAATAAAAACTTATATACAGGTAGTAAATGTAACCCCCTCTCGGTAATCATATCTGAGTTATGAAATTTAAGTGAAATAGAGACCAATAAGACAAAAACAACATTTATAATCCCTCAACTTCAAGATGGAGTGTCCATAAAAGCATTTCAAATTATAATTATTCTGGTCTCACATTCACATTCAAATACAATTACCTCTGCAATAAAATCACATTCATAAATATTAGAGTGCCCAACTAAAATCCTGGTAAACCTGGGTTACATGTATATATGGCATGGGTGTAAAGTTTCTCAGCATAGGGGATTACATATCAAAAAATAATATTTACATCCTATATATATACAGTAATCTCAAACCAAAATAGATAACCAACAGTCTAAAATTTAAAACGTTTCCACTAGTCTTAGTCGCTCCTGGTTGCCCGCTTCTCCTTGGAGCCACTTACCCTATATGATGGTTAGTCAAAGAAAGGAATGAGATTTAAAAGAATCACAGTAGTAACAAATCACTCATACAGTATGTAAACACATAGCATGTAAGATCATGTTCAGCAGCAACACAATGATTCATGGCTCACGTCACAAATGATAGCACTCACGGTTGTAATCACAATGTGACAGCTTTCGCTGTAATCACTATGCCAGCTTTCGCGGTAAGCACTATGCTTGTTTTCGCGGTAAACACTATGTAGCAGCATCACAAGGCAGCACAGCTTCACACAGCAGCAGCAGCAGCAACACAATGCATAATAGACATACAAACATTGATTTGCACAAAGTATAAGAGAAGAGTCACTACCTTGTTCTTTCCTGACGTTCCTTGGCACAATGGGCTCACGAGTCTGGCAAATGTCAAATCCTATAATCAATTTAGGGACAACTGATCAATCTCTTTTCCAAATACATATTTCCATAATACTCTAACTTGGTTATAATTCAAACTCTTTAAGTGGTTATTAAAGGCCTACACATATACCAAAAAGGTTGGGAGAAACTACCCTGAAGACCCCTCTTCCAAAAATAGAACACTGATTTTTGGTTGACTCACTCGAGCGAAGATCACCTCACTTGAGTGATGAGAGACTTGTACTCAAGTGAGAATGGCTCTCACTTGCGAGTGTTTGATAGTAAGCAACAACCATAGCTAGAAAGTGCTCACAACACTTGTGCATGAGGATTTGCACTCCAGTGATGATTCCAAATTCACTTGAGTCTATGTAAGTGCAACACAGGAAGTGCTTGCCTGAGAGCACAAACGGTTTAGAGGAGGAAGCTCACTCGAGTACAACCCTTGGCACTCGGGTGAGAAGACTACACTTATGAGTATCAAAACACACTCTTGAAAATTGGCAAGGGAGTGACAACCCAAGACGCGGCCCTTAACATGAACTCACACCTTCAATCAAGTGAACCTATGCTCACTAAAGTGATCACAAATATCACTCGCGGGTTAAAAAGTGCACTCTTGCTTTTTATTAGAAAACCAGGCAAAATTTAGAAAGAAAAGGGAAGTAATACTACTGCACTCGAGTGAAAGCCCCCTCACTCGAGTTATCTTATCAGATTGCCAGATCGCAACAACTGACAGAAATTCCCATATTTACCAAAACTGATCCCAATGGTTCTCAAACTCAACACAAAGCTCATTCTAACTTAAAATTTCATAAGGAACCTATCGGTAGCCTCAAAACACTCATAAACCCATCCTAACCACAATCTTACTCTTGGGTCTCTATAACACATACAATACCCAATTCCATTCAACTCACTTCCAAAATCCAAAACCATATTCAACACCTAAGCAACTTCACAATAAACCAATTCCAACATCATTCACTATGTAATTCATTCATTCAAAATTTGGCATAAACTAGGGAAAATTCCAGAATTTACAAAACTTAACTAAAAATCACAATAAATATACCAAAAGCACCAAATCCTTACTTCTTCAAATTGCTAGAACCAAATCTTGATTCTCCAACTTTCAAATTTGTTTCAATCCCCAAATCACCACCTTTCAAAATTCTAAAATCATCAAGATGAAGCTCTCAATGAGGTACACAACATTAGAGAAGAGGTTTAAAGCATTAGAGGCCAACAAGTACATCAAAATATCACCTTTCTTCTTTTCTTTCTTCCTTGAGTTGCCAAAAATGGAGGTGAGGAGAGAGAGAGAGAGACGATGAGAGATGATAATGATGATGAAGAGTGCAGAATTTTCCCTTGGCCCATGGTCCAAAACTACATAAGAGAGAGAAGAGAGAGAAAAGTGAGTGTTTGACTAATGGCATGATCCCTTGGTCCATATAATGCCACTTGGCATAATCTTACTTACTCTTTCATGAATTCACATAGATGCAAAGCACATGATTTCGACCTATAGACAATAAATATCAACCATTGATTGTCAATCACTAATGAGTTTCCTCTTTAGTAACTGACCAATTGGTTGGTAAATTTCCAATTTTACTATTTTTCCCTTGGTTTTCACTATGCTTAATAAATTATCACCAAGGACATTTATATCAAATTCACATCACATTTCTCCAAAAGTGTTTAATTACATTAATTACACTCAATTTCAAAGTCATTAGCCCTTAATCTCAACTTGGGTCATTACAGTAAACATGCCAATGGCTTCTAAGATTAAGCTAGGTAGCAAATTGGTCTCTGATATTGATGGCCTGATCTCATTATCACGGGAATACGCCTTAATTAAGACCCAACCATAGGAAGGATGTGTAACCCCCTTCACGGTTAAGGCCGAGATTTAGTTCATAATCACGTAATTGATATAAAATTAGAGACCTTAAATGATTTTGGGACTTAAACAAAACCAAACTTCCCAAAATCATGGCTTACAAAAACTTTTACAAAACATGTTCATGATGGTCTCATATTCACATTTCAGTACTAAATGGCCTGTACAAGTTGATTTCATTCACAAATATCAGAGTATAAAGCAAATTCCCGACACACTCGGGTTCCATTCATTAATAAGGGTTTTACAAAGGCACAAAGCCCACAATTCATTACCCTTAACTTGGGGACTACACAAAACTATACTACCAATCCCATTATATACAACTGTTTCCCAAAAATATCCAAAAGATATACATGATAACCAATAAACCAAAATATACTCCTAAACTAGAGCACTATCCGCTCTTCGTCGCCCCCTTTTCCTTTGATCCTTCTGCCCTGTCTAAAACATGGTTTTTGGGAGAGTGAGATTCTAAGGAATCCCCGTAGTAACAAATCAATCATGTAAGGTACAATAATAGTTCATGTAAGCAAATCATTAACCACAACAAGCAACTACAATGGCAATTACAACGGAAATGGTTAGTATGACACATGTCATCCCTTACGATTGCTCACGCTGAATTGCTCACGTTGCATTGCATCACAGCAATCCACACAATACATTCCACAACAGCTAAGATTCATATAATGCATTTCATACACAAGCCATACAGGCAAGATACACACAGCCCACGGCTAGATTCACAAACGCCGCCTCACGGGTCGGATTCACAATATCCATGTCGATTACGACGGCAGTTCAACGGCCAACCTAGAGATGACCACCGTCAATCCCTACACGGCTCACGCTGACCTGCTCACACCATAATGGACCATGGCACACATTTCACAAATTCAATGATAGTTATGCATGCCAAAACATCATACATAATATAAGAGAAAAGTCACTAGCGCCGGTCTCTCCCGAGGAAGGCAAATGTCGTATCCTAGAATCATGATTAGGGACGAAGAGTTACATTCTATTCCAAGACTTAATTAACTTGAAACACTTAATTTTGGTTATCATAATTGACCCTTAAGAGGCCACAAATACCTCTAATAAAAGCCCTAAAAGATTGGGAAACAATAGGTTAAAGATCTCCTTTCGAAAACTTAAAGCGCTGGAACACAGGGGTGGGCCGCGGCCAGCCCTTCCTTGGGCTGTGGCCCAAACATGGTCAGAAGGCCATGGGCTGCGGCCCGAATCAGGCCAGAAAGTCTTGGGCCGGGGCCAGCCACTCATGGGCCTCGGCAAGAAATTTCCTGACTCTTGGCTGAACTTCGAAAAACCATAACTAATTGTAGAAAAATCAAAATGAGGTGATTCCAAAGCCAAATGAAAGGTATATAAGTCCTCTTTCAAGGAAAAATATAGCCCATCACTGGAAATCACTACAAAAATACAGAATCACCAAAAACTAAACACTACTCCAAAACAGAGTTTTGTTTCAATCCCAAACTTTGGACAACCATATCTCACATAATTCTAAACGAAATGACACAAAATATATGTCCATTTTGAAGCTTGGGATGTGAAATTTAATACTGGAAAGTTTCATAATTTTCCAATACCATTTGGTCATTTAAAACGCTCACGTAAACGGACTGCACAAAACAGAGCTCAAACCAGACAACTTTCCAACTTTTCCCAGGTGATTCAAATGAACCCAAAATCAATAACCAAGCTCATTCCCACACAAAATCACTCAAGGAATCCAATGGGAATGTCAAAATTACCAAAATCCTATTCCATTATCATGCTTTGGTTTTGGGTAACATTAAACACTAAAATCTCAAATTCTCCAAACTTAACAATTTCCAACCCAAACAATTCTATCTATCCAAAATGCATTCCAAACATACAAATTCCATACCAAACATATACCAAACTCTCAATGGCCCTCATTTTCGAAAATGGCCCAAGAATTCCAGAAAATCCAAGTAAATCCATTTGGCATAAAACATAGATAGATAGATAGGTTTCACTCACCTTATCAACTTTCTCAAAGGGAGTTCTTGATTCACCACTTTCCAAACTTTTGTGTGGCCACAAACCACAAACAATGGACAAACTACAACCATAGAAATGTTGCTCTTAACTCAAGGATCAACTTTAATGAAGGGAGTTTGAGCAAAGGAAGGCATTTACTTACCCAAAGATCAAGCTTTCTTCTTTCCCTTACCTTCAACAATGGTGAACGAGAGAGAGAAAGCAAGAATGAGAGAGAAAATGTGAGAGATGGAGTGAGGAAGAAGAAGGAAATGATAACATACTCCCTCCCCTATACTTCAGCCGAAAGAGAGAGAAGAGAGGAGAGAGAATTGATTATTTTAATCAATTTTGACTTACACACATGCACTCTCCCCCATACCCTCTATGCCACATGTCAAATTGCTATTAGTTCTCACCAAATAAGTCACCAATTAGCTACTTTAATCTCTCCATTAGCCATTTTAATCACACATCCCATTTTCTCTTAGTTAGTAATTAATTTCTCCCTTAATTACCAACTCATGGCCAATAATTCCATTCTTCCAATTTTTCAATAATTATGACGTATTAATCAATATTGCCATAAAACACATAATAATTCAAATTAAATTCATAATTATCCATAATAATCATGATTAACCCATAATCAAAAATTGGGATATTACAGGATGGCTCTATACAAATAATTCCCATAGTTACATTTGATCTTTTTTCTTCCTTTCCCTAATGCCTAAGCCTTATCATGCTTTTCAAATGCAATTCAATGGTTCCTCTACTTCCCCTACTTCCTTTACCACTGCTTCTCTTCTCGTAACCTGTGTTCTTGTTACAGTAAGTACTTCAATTGAATGAGATACTCTATAGTAATCTAGCTCTCCATCCAAGAAAGATGGTAGTAGGTGGAAAGCTTCTAGCTCTAGCTTACTTAGGTACAACTATTATGACTTCCACTGCTGCTACTAAGCTAATAAGATTGGGGAGAGAAAGTGATTAAAGAATGTTAATTTTATTTGTTAAGAATGAAAGGAGCTATGTATATAGCACTCAGATTAGGCTTAGTGAAAAACTAAATAGAATATATTCAAGTTAGCCCAACTAAAGGGCTAATAATGGTTAGAAAGGGGGTTTGAAATTGGTTTTTCTCTAAACTAAAATGCATGAAAATAAAGCTATTGCTAATATTTTTTGTATTCTTTTAAAACAATGAAGGAATGTTTTGGATTAAAAGGGATTATATGATGAATGCTCTTGGTAATGAAGGAAGTGACTATCCTTGCTCAAAAAGTTTAGGGGAGTTAAAACTTCATTAAATCTCAAGAAAAACACTACTACAAAAAGGGGCTTTAACCTCCCAAATTTGGCACTTTTAACGTCCCAAAACGGGGGGACGTATATGCTGGGGGCGTAGTAAGTTGAGACAAAAGACGTCCCAAATGGTAGGGACGTCTAAAGTGAGACTTTAGGCGTCCCAAATTTTAATTTGGGACGCCTAAAGTCCCCCCAGGATGGGACTTTAGGCCTCCCAAATTAAAATTTGGGAGGCCTAAAGTCCCCACAGGGTGGGACTTTAGGCGTCCCAAATTACAATTTGGGACGCCTAAAGTCCTATCCTGGGGGACTTTAGGCCTCCCAAATTTTAATTTGGGACGCCTAAAGTCCCACCAGGGGGACTTTAGGCCTCCCAAATTTTAATTTGGGAGGCCTAAAGTCCCACCAGGGGCACTTTTGGCCTCCCAAATTTTAATTTGGGACGCCTAAAGTCCCACCTGGGGGACTTTAGGCCTCCCAATTCTTAATTTGGGACGTCTAAAAGTTAGGTTTTTTTTTATACCATAATTTTTTGAGTTTTTTTTATACCATAATTTAATATGGCTGTCATACTCCTGCGACTGCGCAAAGGATTCTGCCTCAACATCGTTAATCATTCTCTCCATTCTATCTTCATCTATGACATCCACAGCTCCCTTCTTGTGTGACGGACAATCAGTTACTTCCTCACCATGCCATATCCACCTTGTGTATCGCAGATTTATTCCATCACAAAGTAGGTGATCCTTTATGACATCAACATCCCGTCTACTCTCATTCAAACAATTGACACAAGGACAAAAATACTTCCCATTTCTTGCAGGAGCATTCTTTTTAGCGAATTCAATAAATTCGTCCACCCCTTTCTCATATTCCTCACTAGTTCTCAAAGCATTCATCCAACTATGATCCATTTTGTTACCACCTAAGGCATTACCAATAACATTCACACGTTTAGTACAATTCTCAAGGACATATGATGGGATTGCCTAATTAAGTTATCAACCCAATTTAGGATTTTAAAATATGGGCTTAATAACTTTATTGCCTCCTCCTAGCCTCATCTCTCCTATTAAAAGGGTTTCAGTGCTATGTAACTTATTTTTTTAATAAGTATATGTATATAAAATTAATGTATAATAAAATAAATACAATAAGATTAAATTAAAGAATTTTTTTGAGGTTTGGAAGAATTAAAAACAAAACGAGTTTCATATTAACAAAACAATTTTAAGTTGAGTTCTTCCAAAAATAAAATTGTTTTATTGAAAATATTTAGATAAAAATCATTTAATGAATATTGGGGTTATCGTTTTCTTTTTAAGTTTTGGCTTGAATTATTCTTCATAATTCAAGAATTTGGAATTAACAAAACAATTGTGTGTAATTAATACAAGAATTTCTTTAATTTAAATAAATCATATTTTATTTTATTATATATACTAATTAATGGTGCAGGATTTTAATGAGAGGTTTTAACGGTTTCATGAACAACTATGAATTGTATTGGTTTCATGTGGCATACAGTAATCAATGATTGGAAGAAACTTTTATGAGCCACTTTCATTATGTTACACTTGAACAAATAAATAAATAAAAGTTCAAAAACTTTGTCTTAAAATTTAATACTCTACTTCTAATCGTTCTTATAAGTCACTTTTAACATGATCACAATAGTGAAAGAAATCTTTAAATCTCATTAACTCTACCTAATTTAAAACCTTTCTAACTACATCCCTATTTAATATAACATTTTATCTTATAAGAACAAAGTTTACTCAATAATTAACGAGAGGCAAATTGAAACAGGGAGTAACTTTTAAACTTTACTCATATTTAGCACAATGGAACGGGTGAGAACTAAGAAGACTTGTTTCTATTATACACAAGTAAATTTATATTTAAACAAGAAAATAAACCATTCCCAAATCAATACAATTTAAACAATATAACCACACCAAACACATCAGGCTAATCTTTGATATCTCAATATAAGCAATATATAATAAGCACAATCTCAACCATTTAATTTATTTTTCAAAAACAAAATAAACCATATTCTGTTACAAAAAAAAATTGAAGAAAATAAACCAACCTGAGGGCGCCCCCTAGCTACTATGTTTGAGAGGTTGAGAAGATGTTAGAGCTCCACCCACGCACAACAATGGAGGAGAGAGCAAAACCCACTGTGGAGGAGGTGAGGTTGAAGCAGACACGGTTGCAGCCGTTGAAGAAACAAAGAGGAAGAAGAAGAAGGGAGGAGTCCGAGTTCAACAAGCTAGGCCGATGGTGGAGGAGAGAGCTTGAACAAGGGAGGAGGGAGGAGTTGAAGAAAAGAAAAAAACACAGCAGGGCCGACGGTGTGGGTGGGGAGAGGAGGAAGAAGAGTAAAGTTGGGATGTGAGGTGAGGGTGTGATTTAGATGAGAAGACCGCATGTCAGACAAGTGTCTGACATGCAGGGGACGCCTTTAGGCGTCCCAAATGGTATTTGGGACGTCTAAACCCAGCTCCTGGCGCTAAAAAAAATTTATGAAATTTATATTTCGCGCCAGGAAGCACTTTAGACGTCCCAAATTCAAATTTGGGACGCCTAAAGGTTCCCCTACACATAAATAATTACGAAAATGCCACCGCCTCCCTTTTTAACCACCCAATTCTCAATTTGGGACGTCTTTGGGGGTGGTTATATCTCAATTCTGTAGTAGTGAAATCTCAAAATAACACTCAAGCCAAATATTCCCAATTAATAGTAGCTCATAGAAACATAGCTAACTAATACCTCTTTAGATATTGTTTAAAACCACTTAATGTGCAATTGAAATTGGAATGATGCAACATGAATCTTCTTAATATGGAATGCTAAATAGCCACTTCAAGGCGTAAATCAATCACATTAACTAGACAATAATATGCTAATTAACATAATCTCATTGCTACCACAAATAAATTCATACATATATAATCTTCACATTAAAAATCCAATTTCAACTACAAATATCAAACCAAAAAAGACAGATTAACATCAATTTTAGTTTCATAATCATATACAATCATTCCTAAAACTAAGAAATCTAAATATATAACTTTAGACTAATAGAATGATAGAAAAACTCCCCTATATAGTTCACTAAGCTCAAGCACACATCCTCATCACCAAGCAACAGTAAAATTATCCTCTCATGGCTTCAAGTCTAACTTGAACACATTGCAACACCGAAATCACATGGAGGTTAATAGAAGTGTCAGACTTAATAGAAGAAAAACGGAAGCCATGGTTCTTGAGAGAAATGGACTGGAGGATTTGGAAGGAAACAATAGAGGCAGAGAAGAGATAAAAGTAATCAAACTATGGTGTAGGGCTATTATTTTTCTAGAAGGAGTGATGAAATAAAGGATTGTCACAAAGTGTGGAAAGAAAAGGAAAAAGTCGATGATGGCAATGGGTTTTAAAAGTAGAGCAAGATGGAGTGATGGTGGTAGTGGTAAACCAATGAAGGGATGATGGTGATGATGTTCTGATTCGCTCTTCCTTCTTTGTTTCAAATCACTCCCTCTAGACCAGCTTTCTCGTCAAAGTTGCGGTTGCTCTAATGGTGGTGTTGAAGTTGCCAGTGACGGTACTTGATAGAGATCAGAGGAGGAATAATGGTGGTGGTCTTCTTCTTCCTCCCTCTATTCAAATAGAAGTTCCCAGTCTCCTTTCTTCTTTAAATGATATGGCCTTCTTCAATCAATCCCTACCATTTTTTTGACCCAATTTTACCAATAAAATGCTGCATTCTCACTTGTTGTTTTTCTACTTTGTCAAATTTTTTCCAAAGCTTCTACAATGCAAAATTAAACATATATAGTATCAAAAGTTCAAGGAATCTATTGCAAGAATAATTTAACAATTTATAAGCATTTTACCTCTAATTGGGCTTAATTTAATTCAAAGGTCTCTAACTCCAACAAGTGCCAAATCATGCAATCATGACCCAGAAAATGGATTAAAATTCTCAAATTAATCATAAAATAACATATCAAAAGATGGTTTAATCAACTCTCATCTTGACACTGTATCCACTTCACTCAGGTTCACATCCATTCGTTTAGGTGATGCCACGTGGCCTAAGAAGTTTGTCTTCTTCCTACTTAGTGTGCCAATCATTACATTCACTTTCTTGTGGGTACTTCAAGTCAAAATCTAAATCTTTTGGTAATTCCACCCTTCTTCACTGTCGATTGTTCAACTCTTTATGATCTACCAAATATTTTGAACTCTTATAGTTGCAAAAAAAATCCCAAATTGTGTTTGTTAAATTCATAATTCATTGCAAGTACATTATGTTATATCCTAAATTTTGGGATTAGAGACTTGAGAATAAGCCTGAATTTAGTAGAGTGCTAAGCCCTGGTTAAGCAAGTGTCTCAAGAGGGCATAATTATATTCCCTAATATTCCGTATATCTTTATGGCATTTAAGGGAATAAAATGATAAAACAAGCCAAATGGTGGTCATACACCACATGAGAATGTTTAGAACATAAATTGTAAACATTTGAATTTGCTGCCAGTGAGTTCCCCTATGTAGTAATCTTATTGTGTGATATTTTTAAATAGGAAAATGTTGTTTAATGCCTATGATATTTTCTAGTGTGGAAATAGACTTATCAAGCTTTAATTTGATAGGTTATGTAGGTCATTTGAAGCTATACACAAAGAGTTATGTATTTTTAAAATTAGCCAAGTGATACTGGCAATTTTTCAGTAGCATAGTCTAAAAACAATAATTATGGGAATTGTGAGCTTCCATTTGGCTAAAAGCTATATTTTTCCTTAAAAATAGACTTAATAAGGGTCACATGGCCTTTGGAATCACACAAATTAGATCTCTATAAATAAAGATATGAATTTTCAAAGTGTGATGAAAATTCTATCCAATTTTCCAAGTAGGTCGAAAATGGAAATAAATGTAAGGGCAAAATGGTCATTTGACCAATAAAGCAAGAAACCATGTATTTTTCCCTTTAATTGGGATAAATGTTGGCTGAAGTAGGGAGCAAGAAAGTTTAACCCAAGTAAACCAACCATAGTTGATTAATTAACTACTAGCTTTTCAAAGAGCCACAAGAATGTGACACTTGGAACATGACGGCTAAATATTTGTGTTTAAATGATGATAATTATCCAAAGCTCCCTCTCTCCTCTAATATTTCATTTAGCTGCCCTCAAATAGAAGGAAAAATGAGAAAAACATGAGAAAATAGAAAGAAGAGAGAAGGAAGGTGAATAGTGAAAATTCTTGAGTTTTAAAGCCGATTTCATCTTCGATTCTGCGTTTCCAACTTTTGAAGTCTTCTCTAACATTGCTTTACTCAATGAGAGCTTTCTTTTTATGGTTTTGGATCATTGATTAGAGGTGTTTGGAGCCATCTACCTAGGGGAAGTGCTGCCAAAATCAGGAACCGGTTATAGAATCGAGTAGAGGTACGTATAAGCTTCTATTTGAAATGATTGATTTGCAGTTTTGTTGAGCTTTGAGCATTTATTGGGATACCCTATGATTTCTTCCAAGCTATGATTTTAGGACTATATGTTGTTTTAATCATGAAAATGATGATCTATAAGGATTAGTGATGATATTAGACTAGTTTGATAGTAAAATTGCAAAATTGTTGATTGCTGGATTGAAGTTCCTAGGAGGCAATCTGTTTGTGATGAAATTTTGAATAGCCAAAACTAGTCCAAATATTATGAATATTTTCAAGATTAAATTACACATTTTGGGCTTCAATTTTATAGGTATTATGAGCAATTTGAACTAGTGGATTGAGAGTTATGGATTTTTGAATTTGTGCCCTGTTTCCGGACTTGATTCTGGAACACTATGAGATGGAATTCTGTAATGTTTTGGTTGTAAATGGTAGTGTTTCATAGTTTTCCTTTATATAGGACTTAAAGAGCTTTCCATAGAACTTTGAACTACTACATTTCAATTTTCGTTGATTTAGTTGAGTTTTGGAAGTTGAGCCAAGAACAAAGGAGGGGGCAGCCCCTCCTTTGGCGTTTAATCTGAAAACGCCAAAGGAGGGGTACCCTCCTTTGGCATTTTCACTTCAAACGCCATAGTAGGTTTAATTTTTTTTTATAATTTTTTAAAATATTTTTTTTTCTGTGCAGTGTAATACCTGATGACCATATATAGTAGTAAGCAAATGACCATATATTTCGTCTAATAGGCAAATATTACAATACAAAACGATGATGGTCATTTGTTCAAATAACTACAATGAATAATTATAATGATTAACAACTACAAAATATATTGTATTAACAATGATTATATAGTGTACAACTAATTTTATAAATGATTAAACAAAATAAGAATAGGTAAGAAAGAAGCTACATGCCTAAACTAACTAATTGCTTGACCATATATTCACACCATTCTTCAATGATTTCATCCATTTGATGGTCAGACAGCTCAGCACAACCTGCATCTTCATAATACTACATAAACAATCATGTATGCAAAGAATGAAAATCACAATGGTTAGACACTTTGTCAATTAAAATTAAAACACAATATCAATTGCAACTAAAGGGAACTTACTTTCATAGGAATTACAAGGTGGCGATGAGTAACTATATCTTTCATAAATTTCATAACATAATAACCACAATCATTATCATTCGGCTGGAATGGACACTGCAATAATACAATGAAATAGTTATGTCAATTTTTGAATAAATTTTTTTTACTAACAAGAATGGAGTAAATTCATATGTAAGTACCATAATCTTCCTCCACGCATAGCTATTGGCCGGGTCATTGCGTCTAGAGTAGGTCAATCCAGCTTTTCCTCTATATGCGGTTAATGCACTAATAAAACAAAGAAGTTCCTGATTAATGTTGGTTATTCAATAATCACACACGAAAAGATTTACACATACACCCATACACTTACTTATTGAAGATAATCAGCATATCAGGGCGATTATTTGGATAAGCAGTTTCTATAGGATCTAGATAGTAAATGCAAGGGTTTTCTGGTGCTGCTGGATGGACAACAATTAATATCCAATGTTCCCTAAAAACACATTTTGAAAATTTTATTTGGACAATCATTTAATGGTAAAAGTGAAAAAATAAAAAACATACATTCAAATATTATCACAAATCACTTACCCTACATTGTATGGCACAAGAAAGAGCTTGTTAGGGGTTGCTCTAAGCGTAAAGCAGTCTCTAAGTTCGTTAGACTGTGCTTCCAAATCTCTCCCCCTATGCGGGCCAAAGAGGTGTGGGCTAACAAAGATGAATCTCTGCATCCTATCCATGCCTACTATCTCATCGTGGTACAAATGCCTTTATATCAAACAAACAATGTCATTTCCACCAAAAAAATTGAATGATGAATAATAATAACAATGATAGACGAATACCTGATCCATAAGTTGATAGCTGTTCCACCTATCCTTCCACGAGTAATCACATCATGCAGTACAGCACCATCGACATGATCAATTACACCGTCTGCATTATAGATGTTCGGATGAAATTGTATTTCCTGACCTCGTTAGAGGATCAATGGTTGTACCATTAATGCCAACTGTTGGCGATACGAGACTATTGTTTATTGTTTCATTTGCTAGCAGAAGGTTGGGACTTCTGTTGGGTTGTTGAACCATGTGAGTTCTTCCTATGATAGCCTTCAATTCTTTTTCCTTTATGACTAGTAGCAACCTACAAAAATCATTAAAATTTAATCATGTAGTTTTTTAGATAGAAGTGCATATAGAATAAGTAGAAAGAATTGTAAATTAAATCACCTTTTGATATGGCTCAATCAGACCTATTGGCCATGCAACATAACCACCGACAACATCTTTTACCATTGTCTGTTCATCTAGAGAAGGGATTGGCAGGAGGGCATCTGCATCTGTGCATACGTCAACCTTGACTCTAAGTGTGTTCTCAGGAAATGGTGAACCATGAAGGATATCAGTGTCGGTGTTGTAGACAACACCTACGGCAACTGCATGCTTGAAAGATTCATCGACATGCAGCTTGCACGCCGATTCGCCCTATGAAAGATGGAGTCAATATTAAGGTACACTAATTTAAAATATAACAAAAAGTTAACTAGAGAAGAAATTGATTATGAATGGAATTGGGACTTTAGGCGTGGAGGGGCAAATATCATTCTTCACACTTGTGCTGTCACACATTGGGCTTGGTGCTGGCCGAGAAAGTAGTAAAGTGTCAATTTGAGCCTTCAATAATGCATTTTGCTCTTGCATCAATCGCATATGATCGTTAAATTGTTCTATTTGGCGTTGGTGGACACTCATCTGCTCGTCTACTTGATGCTTGTAGACACTCATCTGCTGTGCCAGTTGCTGATTGTAGTCACTCATCTGCTGTTCCAGTTGGTGCTTGTAGTCACCAATCTACTCTTACAGTTGCATAAAGTCATTTTTGTTTGGTCGCTTTTGGCGTCCGAAGTATGATGTTTGGGTGACTGCAAAACCAGTACCACGAAGACGATCATGATACTCAGGAGCTCCAAGAGCTCTGCTGAGTAAATCGTCACGACCAACATAATTCATCAACTCTGGTTGGTCCTGCATCATTTTTTGCTATCACAACAACAATTGCAATAATATTAGTTATTATAAAATAGAATCATTTAATCAAAGCAAAATGTTTATGAATAATCCACCACTTACACAATATTCTGCAACTCCTCTGGCTTGTTCGCTGGGAATTTCTCCTTTTTTATTAGTGACGCCGGCCAGCCACAAATTATGACGTGGCATGTGTGTGACATCAGATTGTGATTGTTTGACCTTTATAACAAAGTTAGTTGTAGTTAAAAATTAGTCATCTAAATTATATGCATATGAAATGATTATAAGTTCTTACCAATTGTTGCTCCAACTTTGCATACGATAATGGTCCTTTTAAGTACCGGTATGCCATGTTGCTTGCGCTTTCACGATTTCTATCACTTCGTTCCTTTTTAAATACAAATAATTTCAATAAATATTAATTTCAATTACATTGCAAGTAGTCTGTAAGGGCTAATATTGTATTACCAGAAACTCCACGGTAGTATGTGTACTCAAAAACTTATCCCACAGCTCTTGTGTAATTATTCCATCGTACAACTGTGGTGGCGTATGAATGATATTGCCATCTGTGTCCCGTGAGTAGAATTTGATAAGATTGGAACGAAAACATCTCAAAAGTTTGCCACATTTTGCGAGAACGAATTTGTCTTTGTCGTCATCGATAATGAAGATAGATTGTAACAAAAAAACCACACATGCTTTGTTAGATTGTAATTCATGCAACAAAACAACCAGAATAATAAAGTAAATAAAGTTTACCTTAACTGAACTCAGAAGCATAGCAGAATAGTCCTTCTTTGCCCGTCTCCAATCTGAAATTGTAATGGGGACTCTTTCTTTGACAATAGTCCCAATATAATTAATAAAGTTGCTAGCATTTTCACCAACTGGGTTTCCCATGTCATTCCACTCAAGCTCTAACGTAATGCCCTTGCTCCTTAGTTTGATCAGTTTATGAATCATAGTCCTACCTCGGACTACAGTGGCTTTAAAGGCTGCTTGCTCAATGTGAGGATCAACTGCATCTTCATTGTGGGCTTCAAAGTCTGCTTGATCATTGTGTGGATCCATTTTCCTACAAGTTAAATAAACAAGACAAAAATATCAGTGCATATTGACAATCATAGTAATAAAAGTAAATTAAGTTGGAATATATGAATACATGTAATAAAACATACATACTGAAAAATCAAGACACTCATTATCATCTTTTTCTCTTTCTTGGTCGATTTAAAAACCATGTCCCCTCATTATGATCATGTCTCATATATAAATGTTCGTCTTCATCTTCTTCTTCATTTCTATCAATATATCTTGACCACAACATCTCAAAGGAAAGAGTATCCTCAGGAATATTCAAATATTCATTACTTGTAGTACCAACTTGTTCTTGATGATTCTTGTTTGATGGAACTACAATGGACCAATTCTTCTTAGCAGGATCGGGAACGAAAAACACTTGTTCTGCTTGTGATGCTAAAATGAAAGGATAATCTTTATACCAAACTTTAGAAAGGTCTACTTGAACAAACCCTAACTCATCTGTCCGCAATCCACTATTGTTGTTAACCCACTTACACCTGAAGACAGGGACCCTCAACACAGTATAATCTAACTCCCAGATTTGTTCAATTACACCAAAGTATGACATTGGTGCGTAGATAGGGTGCATGTCTTTGACACTAGATCTATGCCAAGAATCAGCAACAAGTGTTACCCCACTATTTTGCATCGTGCTCCTTGTATCATGTTCTTGTGTGTAAAAGGTGTAACTGTTGATTGCATAACCATTATAAGATAATACACTTAAGCTCGGTCCATTCGATAGACATCTCAAGTTTTCAGAAATTAGATCAGGATTCCTCTCCACCTCATCTTTAATGCGCCTTTTTAACCAACTTGGAAAATGTTTGTTGTGTTCCTTTGTTATAAAATTTTCATTCCTGTCACCATATGCCAATCGAGTGCGGCCTTGTGTTCGTCAACAAATGGTTCAACCTCATCAGTGTTATGAAGCACATACAAGTGAGCTTGTTCCCATTCAGTCACCGATATCCATATTACATCCTTCCCACTTGTTCCTTTCCCTGATCTTCGCCCATCATGACGAGACTTGGGGATACCTACGGGGTCAACATTTGATAGGAAGTCAGCACAGAAGTCACTTGCTTCTTCAACCATATACCGCTCAGCTATACAACCCTCTGGTCGATATCTATTTTTCACATACCCCTTTAAAATTTTCAGAAATCGCTCATTCGGGTACATCCATCTCAAGTACACTGGACCGCACAATTGAACCTCTTTCACCAAGTGTACGGTTAGATAGACCATAATGTCAAAACATGAAGGTGGAAAATACATTTCAAGTTCACACAAAGTACAAACAATCAGCCTTTGCAAATCTAGTAACTTTGTTGAATCAACCACTTTACTGCAAATCAACTTGAAGAACATGCAAAGTTTAGTAATGGTGTTCCTTACTTTTTTGGGTAAGATTGACCGTATACCAATCGGTATGAAATTTTGCATGAGCACATGACAATCATGAGATTTAAGGTTATTTAGCTTCAACTCTTTCACTGATACAAGGTTCTTTATATTTGAAGAATACCCCTCTGGAACTTTAATTCCTTCCAGAAATTCACAAAATAATTTTTTCTCTTTCCTCGATAGAGTGTAAGCTGCTGGAGGTAGATAAGTACGGTGCCCTTGCTCAACTGGTGCCAACTCTTCTCTTATTCCCAAATTAACCAAATCCAACCTCGCATTTACACTGTCCTTGCTTTTTCCTCGTATACTGAGCAATGTGCCAATGAGACTATCACATATATTTTTTTCTATGTGCATCACATCAAGAAAATGTCTCACATACAAGGACTTCCAATATGGAAGTTCAAAGAAAATAGAATTCTTTTTCCAACCGGTTGTCCCGAATTGTTTTGCAAAAGGCTTGCCAAAATCGTTATCCATGTGCTTAACCTTCTCAAAAACCTGAGCACCGGTCAACATCTTCGGTGGGCTACCTTCTTCTGACTCACCATTGAAAGCCTTTTTCCACTTCCTCCAATGATGTGTTGATGGTAAGAATCTTCGATGTCCCATGTATACATTTTTCTTACAATGATCTAGTCGTATTGAATGAGTGTCATCTTCACATATAGGGCACGCACAATATCCTTTGACGCTATATCCAGACAAATTGCCATAAGCAGGGAAATCATTAATTGTGCCAAACAACATGGCTTTCAAATTGAAACTTTCTTCCCTGTACCCATCATACACATTGACGCCTTCTTCCCATAATAGCTTCAAGTCATCAATTAAAGGAGCCAAGTATACATCTATATCATTTCCAGGTTGCCTTGGCCCAGAAATTAACATAGACAACATCATATACTTGCGTTTCATGATCAAGTATGGAGGAAGGTTATAAATCATCAATATCACTGGCCATGTACTGTGTGTGCTACTCTGAACCCCGTGGGGATTGATTCCATCAGTTGAAAGTGCAAGGCGTAGGTTCCTTTCTTCATTCGTGAAGTCAGGATGGTCATGATCAATTTTTTTCCATTAAGGGGCATCCGCAGGGTGCCTAAGGTTCGTGTCTTCAATCCTTTCATCTGCATGACACATCAACAACTTAGCAATCTCCTCATTACTATATAATCGCTTGAATCTTGGAATAATTGGAAAATACCATACGACCTTCGAGGGACTCTTTCCTTTCTTTTTCCCATATCGAGATGCATTACATTTAGGGCACTTCTCTAACGTTGCATATTGATTTTGAAATAATATGCAATCGTTAGGGCATGCATGAATCTTCTCATAACCCATGCCAGTTGTAGAGCAAAGTATTCGCTTTGCCTCATATGTCTTGGTAGGAAGTACATTTTCTTCTGGGAGTATATCTTGCACAAGTTCAAGTAGTGCGGTGAAACCAGAATCACTCAATCCATAGCGTGCTTTAAAATTGTACAATTTCAACACTGCTAGCAATCTTGTGTATTTAGTACTACCTGCATATAATGGCTTCTCTGCATCACCTTTCAACTTCTCATATTGTTGAGGACGGTTATGAAGCACCCCTTCAACTGCATTTAGCATTTCTTGAAGACCATCATCTTCATCACACATGCTTGAGTCAAACTCATTTAAAGCACCGATCATGGTATGTATTTGACCACGATCTGCATCATCCGTCTCACCGTGCCTTGTCCATCGTGTATATGATTGATCAATTCCATGACACACTAAATGATCTAGCAAATCAAGTGGACTAATCCACTTTCCATAACAACAAGATAAGCAAGGACATAGGATTTTGTTATGATCATTTGCATGCTCGCTTGCAAATCTAATAAACTCTTTGACCCCATCAATATATTCTCTTGAGCACCGATTAGATGACATCCATTTTTGATCCATCTATACGTTAAACATATATATTTTTATAAGTGGTCAGTTGCTTGCCTCTTAAAGTTCTCTTTATTTATTATTTATTTTTTAAAAAAAGTAAATTCAGCAGCATAACATTCCAAAATTTAAAGTTTTACAAAATATTAAACACTCTTCTTAAATCACAAATAATCAACCAATTAATCCCACAACATCTAAATAATGTTCACAGCTCACCACCAAATAAATCATATTGGCCAACACTACTATATGCGTAATTAAAATAATTGGGTCCATAACAAGCCAACAAAAATACAACCCTGCGTTTATTAAATTAATTGATTCCAAAATAATCATTGATTAAACTACCAGCGGCATTTATAACATTTCTACCGAATTTGACCATTTCAACGGTGCCATTCCCAACTCTCTCACTATTGACAACATGTACTTCGATAGAAAAGTATAAGCAAATATATAATAGTCAAACATATTTTAATTAAAAAAAATGTGAATAAAATGTTAAAAAATAAACAACACTTATAGGAGCTTCTATAGGAAGCTTTGTACTGCAACCAGCCAAAAAGAGAAAGAACACGAGGGAGGAAGCTTTGTACTGCAACCAGCCAAAAAGAGAAAGAACACGAGGGAGGAAGCTTTGTACTGCAACCAGCCAAAGAGAAAAAGAACACGTGTGGGAGGAAGCTTTGTACCGCAATGAAGCTCTATGCTGTAATGAAAGTGGCGAACAAATGTTTACAAATATTTGCACGAGGAGGAGACAAAAAAAATAGCAAGTGGGGGACCAAAGAAGCTTCTACTTGTCGCTAGGTCAAACAGAGGAAAGGGGTGGGGACAAATAGAAAAGGAAAGTAGGAAAGCAATAGTGGCGGCAACAATGGCGGGTGTTAAAAATTTTTAACATTTATATTACCTTTTATGGCGCTTATATAAAAAGTGCCAAAAAAGGTGTGAGTATCTATGACACTTTTTATATAAGCGCCATTAATGTTATAAAACAAAACTGAAACCTTTGGCGCTTCTTTAGAAAGCGCCAAAAATTCCTTTAAAAAATATTAAAAAAAACTAAATTAAAGCTGACTGAATTTTTTTTTCTATTATAATTTTTTTAACATGTCTTAGGCGTTTTGTACATGTGCATTAATAAGGAGCCCTGCTGCCGCATATGGCTTCTTGTTGGTCACTTCAATTAATACCAAGTTCATATCACTAACATGGATCAAAGTGGGAATCAGAGGGAACTAATTAATGGTGGGGCTATGTACAGGGAATCAAAGCAAGCAGCTTTGAATACTTCAGAAATGCCAATTGCCAACCATCATAATATAGTTGTAATTAAAAAAAAACCATTACGTGATCCACCAAGCTAAGTATAAAGGCATATTGTAAAAGAAGTCATGATTCTCATCATGTAAATGGCCAACATGTGATTCTTTCCCAACAGCGAGCTCTGAAGATGGCTTTCAACGGTCGAGGGAGCTGAGGACGTGAGGGCAAGGAAGATTAAGAGCGTGAGTATCTTCTTCAATGTGCAGATGCAGATATGACTACTTCTTTAATGCGCAAATACATAAAGTGATTTATATGTCCAACCTGATCTTCAAGGAGTTGTCGGATGGCTAAAGAAAAAAACAAATATGACTTGCCTTGTCAATGAAAAAAACAAATATGACTTGCCTTGTCAATGGAAGCTTTCACGTGATCATCTTCTCCATTCTTTTTTGACTTACCTTTTCACTAAATGCCAAAGCTAGCTAGCTTTCACGTGATTCAATTATTCTTCTCCCTTTGGTGAATGCCAAAGATCTTGCCTGAACCAATTCCTTGATATTTTAATAATTGAGGAAGCTTTGGCGTTTTGAACAAAAACGCCAAAGCTTCCCCTATTTTTTTTTTAATAGAAGCTTTGGCGTTTTTTTCAAAAACGCCAAAGCTTCTCCATATATATTTTTTAAAACAAAGCTTCCTCTTCGTGAATATTAAGTTGTAATGGAAGCTTTGGCGTTTTGAAATGGAGACATCTTCCCGTCTTTGTTCCACCACTGTATTCCTCCCTTGTAGTTCTCTTCTTTCTTTTAGTACACCTCATTTTTACCTGTCTAATTTGTTGGTAGGGGAAAGTGAGATTTGAGAGAATCTCAGTAGGAAAACAGTACCAATATGCATGCAAGATAAGTGCTTAATGCATGACCTGTTTGCATTACATAAACTCATGCTAACACAATGACATTTCTGGTGCTCAGTGTTTCAAACAACATACTAATGGCCATAGCATAAATAGAAACAGATCTCCAATCATTCATATATGTTTCACATAATCAATCAAAGCAATAACATGTATCAATACACCAGTACAAATATCAAATACAGTAGGAGAGGTGAGTTCCCTACCTTAATCATCCTTCCCTGATCCTTAAATAAGCTCTTTGAACTTCGTGTCACCACTTGGCTATCAATCGGGTACCATTTCAATAATGTACAAGAATTAGGTCAAAATCCATTCATGTACCATTTTAGGCATTTCAATAATGTTTATAGTGATTATATAAGCCTATTGTGAAAATTTATCAAAATGCCCCCGGGGACCCAGCTGGACCCCGCCATACCTGGACTCACCGTACTTTTCCCAAAATTTTGACTGGGGTTATTCTGACATATTTTTAATCCAAGGAATCCATTTCTGGACTCAGAATTATCAAATTCACTACTAAAAGGAAAAATTTCCCTTGGCAGCCCTAATTTCAGAGTTTCAGAGGCATTTTTGTAATTAAGCCTTTTTGAAAAAGTGACCAACTGTAACCCCACTTAATTTTCCCTCATGAACTCAATGGAATCATCACATAATTGGAAATCCAACTCTAAGGCCCCTTTCTTGGTCTAGCAAAAATACTCACATTCCCCAAAAAATTTGGGCTTTTTCTATTCCGACTTTGTAGACGTGTTCCTTTTTATTCTTAACCACTTTATTAACTATTTAATTAGGTTACAACTACACTTAGACCCAATTTTGGCAGCATAACCCCTAGGCCAGTCATTTCCAAAGTGTAAAACCAAAGATAATCTTGAGAAATTTTGCCAATTAAATTGTCCATAGTAGTCAGAATAATCAATATTCAGAGTTTCGGATGTTATCTCAAATTCCTTCTAGCTTCTCCCTATCGTGCCAAACCCTAGCCCTTCTCCATAAGAAAATTTATGCTTCAATCTCCTTCAATAACATAGAAGATAAGCCTAGGAGAAGGATTATACACATTAGGTGTGAATTCATCGAAGAAATCGACCTACCATGTGAGATTTTCCTTCTTTTCTCTCTAGAACTCTCAAAATCTCTTTCTCTCTCTCTTAAACACTCTCATGGCATTAGAAATGGCTGAAGAAAGAAGGGAGTATTGCTTTATAATATGATGATGTCATATTTAGCAAATTTCCCATTTTCGGATTTTCTAGCAATTTTTCTACCCAAACTTTGGAACAACATAACTAAATTTGTACACTTTGAATTGGAGTGATTCTCAAGGCTATAGACCCCTTATTAAGTCAAGTTTCAAGGAAAAATATAGTCTTTAGCCAATTAGAAGCACAAAATTCCCAGAATTAATTTCTTTGAATGTCATTCCAGAAAATTCAGTTTTTTTGTGCTAGCTTCAAAAATGTATAACTTTTTTTTATATAACTCTAATTGAGTCTATGACCTATCAAATTAAAGCTTAGGATGTCTACTTCCACCCTGTAAAAGTTGAAGGCATTAAATGTAATGACCCAAAAATGGGATTAAGGGCTAATGACTTCAAAAGTGAAGTAATTATCGTTAATTAAATACTTATGAAGAATATGATGTGAATTTTGATTCGGATGTGTTTTGATTGGTGCTCGAACCTTGTATTTAAGTTTAATTGTGTGATAAAGCTTGTAATGAACCCTAAGGTAGGGGAGGGCGCATGGTTGAGTAATATGAATCATAAAATGCATTTGGGTGGTGGTCTAGTGGAATTGCCATAATTAGGGGCAAAACAGGTAAAAAGGAAAGTTACCGACCATTTGGTCAATTACCGAAGAGAAAACTCATTGGTAATTGAAGATCAATGGTTAGGATTAAGAGATCAAGAGGTTAGAATAATGTATGTATGTGCTTAAAGTCAAAGTTTCAACATCTCTTTTTCCTCTTCCATCTTCAAAGTCGGCCAAACCTAGGTAGGAGAGAGGAAAAACTAACTTCCTTTATCTTCATCCTCATTTCATTCTCTCTCATACTAGCCTCCATTTTCATTTTCAACTAAGCAAGAAAGAGAAAGAAGAAATCTTGAGGTAGGTGTTCCATGTGGCCTTGTATGTCAACTCACCTTCTTTAATGTTGTTCATGGTGTTGAGAGCTTCATTGCCATGGTTTCAGATTTTTGGAAAGGTGGTGTTTGAGTATTTAAAGAAGTTTGGAAGTTAAGTAATCAAAGAGCTAGCTTTGGAAAGAGGAAGAGGTAAGAAAATGCTACATTTTGACCAAAGATTTGTGACCATTGGTTGAGTGTTAGGATTTGTAATTTTTACCCTGATTTTAGTCTAATTTTGAAATGCATGAACTGATTAGAGTATTATAGTGAAATTGGTGTCAAGTTGTGTCTTTGTGCCATTAGAATTGGTTTGGAGTTTTGGAACGGAAAGGATTGCAATGTTGAATTTTGAATTGTGTTATTGTGTGACATGTTGTGACCATTAGAAAACATGTCAATGTGATGTGAATTAGGTGGTTTTGGTGTTTCTAATGGCTTCCTTGTGAAAATTTGTATAGGGATGGTGTTTGATGGAAATTTGGAACCATTGTAAGCATTGGTGTGAAAATTAAAATTCTGGAATTTTGGGTTGTGTAAAATGCTGTGCAGGGGCCCAACTTTGCATGGTATTTTGACAAAGCAAATGGTGTTGGAATGAGGTGAAATTTTCTAGGATTGTGTCATTTTGAGTTTTGTACACTAAGTTATGACTGTTTGGAAATGAGCCAGGGGATAAGTCATTAGTTGGCTGTGACCTAAAACTTTCTGACCATCTACTGGCCGTAGGCCAAAACTTCCAGACCTGATTCTGGCCACTAGCCAAGATGGCTGGCCGCAACCCAAAACTTTCTGACCTATCTTTGGCAGTTGCCCAAAGGTGCTAATTGTTTCTGACCATCTTTTGGCCGTTGCCAACTACTCAAAATTGGCATTTTGAACTTTTGAAGATAGTCTTGAGCAAGCTTTTCCCAACCCTTTAGGCATGGGTCTAGGTTCTAATAACCACCTAAAGAGTCCAAATGATAACCAACTTTAAGTGTTGTTAAAGTAAGAAATTAGAGTGGAGAATTAATCTGCCTTTCTTGATTTTGGTTTATAGGGTTTGACATTTGCCCTATTGTTGATCAACCTATGCTAGAGCATGCTAGGAAAGAACAAGGTAGTGACGCTTTTCCTTATACTATGTGTGATACATTGTATGTTTGATTTATCATTATTTGTGAATTATTCACACACAGCCTATCAGTGTTAACGGTGGGAGGACCGTGCCTTAGGGGCAATGGAATGCGGGGGATGAGGCTATGTGAAAGCCAAAGGCTATACATGAAAGCTGAAATGCTATTTATGAATTCTTCGCCTGCGGCCCATCGGTGTTGACGGTGGGAGGACCGTGCCTTCGAGGAAGTGGAATACGGGGGTTGAGAATATGTGATTATGTGTACATGTTATACCTTGTATGCTGTGTTTCGTGTTGCTTGATGATGTCATTACATGTTATGTGATTACATATTGTATGAGTGATTTGTTACTACTGGGATTCTTTCAAATCTCTTTCTTTTTATTGACTAACCTTCAGACAGGGCAAGCAACTCCAAGGGGAAGGAGACGACCAAGGACGGATAGGACTCCTTAGGGGGATTTTTATTGTGGTTGTTGGTTATCCATTTTGGATTCAGGATCATTGTATATTTTGTACATATTATTTTGGATATGATTGTGTAATCCCCTAAATGGGGAATTGTAAACCCTTAATATATATATATATATATATATGAAACCTTGGGGTTGTTGGGATTTTTTTAGTACACTCTGATATGTATGAATGTGATTTAACTACACAGGGTAATTATATTCGGAACTTGAATTTGAGATCAGGATAAGAGGAAATGTTGAAAGAATTTGTGAAAACCCTACGGTAAGGAATGGATTGGAAATGAATTTTTAATTATCTGTTGGTCTCTAATCCATTTTAACTTTGTGCTCCCGAATCATAATTACTGTTATAAGGCAGTGGGTTACATTTTTGGTATCAGAGTTGTAGTTCCTAACAAGGGTAGAATTACTAGGATAGTTCCCTTAGTCTAGCATTAGTGATAGAAGATGATTTGTGATAATTGTTGTGTATACACATGTATGTTTTGTTAGGGTGGATATATATGAGATTTGTGAATATATGTGTATACCTTATGTGTGATATAGGTGGGGTTAGTTATTTATAGAATGAAGGACATAAAAGGTCGGTCCAGAGTACAGCAGGTAGACCCTGAGGTGGAGGTGGTCAATGACAATCCACTAGACCTTATGCAGGAACTGATAGGTCTGATTAAAGATAAGAGGGATATGATTACTAAGGTTAGAGAAGAGCTTAGAGAAGAGAAGGCTAAACGAAATGAGGGTCGGGGTCAGTCCATACAAGAGGAGACCCAAGAGGGGACTCATAAGGAAAAAATACCAAAAGGGTCGGCACGACCACTAGAGAAACCTCTTCATACTGGACTAAACCAAGAATCACATAGGGTTCCAGTTAGAGAAGAAAGAGATATACAATACTGGGTCTCAAAGTTTTGCAAGCATCTACCTCTAGTATTTAGAGGGAGATTTGATCCCCAAGCAGCTGAAGACTGTTGAATAGGCTAGAGAAAATATTTGAAGTACTTGAATGCCCGTCTGAGGTGAAGGCATGCCTAGCTATATACAAGCTAGAGGGAGATGCATATCGCTGGTGGTGGAATATCGCCTTAACACTATAGAATGGCAATATGCCATTGACCTGGGAGTTGTTCCAATAGCAATCCAATGAAAAATATTTTCCCAAGTCAGTGCGGCTTAAGAAGGAGACTGAATTCCTTTCGATCAAGCAGGGTGATCCGACTATCCAGATATTCCTCTTATCTATAAAAAATGGATGATGAGGAATGGAGTTTAGATATGTTGATATGTGGATTGAGGCAAGAATTGAGGAAAAGATTGGGCACCCACCAGTTCACTAAGTTCAACAAGGCGGTTGAGGAATGTAAGATCACTGAAAAAAATCTAAGAGATCTATATATGGCCAAGGGTACTTGCAGTCACAGTAAACCCAGTAAGGGTAATACTTCCAGGAAGCAGAAAGGTCAGGGGTCTTCTTCATCGAAGGGTGGTGGTAAAAGGCCCTACCAGTCTAGAAACTGTGAGTCTCAGGAATCCTCGACAGAATGGGTATGTCCTCATTGTGATAAAATACACTATGGTAGAACCTGTTAGGATTTAATAATCTATTTCAATTGTAAACAACATGGGCACATTTCCAGAGATTGTCGGCGACCACAGATAAAGCAAAGGCCGAGGACTCAGAGTCGAGTATTTGGCCATGACCCATAAGGAAGCTCATAAGTCTCCTGATTTGATACAAGGTAAAGTTCTTCTAAATGGTAACTGGCTACAAGTGTTATTTGACTCGGGTTCAAGTTACTCCTTTATTGTTTATGATTGTGTTAGATGCTTGGGATTGCATGTGCATAAGTTACCATTTGATCTAGTTGTGTAGACGCTGATGGGTGTCATGGCTCTGACCACTGAAGCTTGTTTAAACTATGTCATAGCTGTGGAGGGGCACCAATCCATTGTTGATTTGATTTGTCTGCCGCTTTATCAATTAAAAATCATTTTGGGTTTTGATTGGTTGACGGCAAATAATGTGCTATTAGATTGTGGTAATAAGAGGATAGTGTATCCTGCTTCTCAAAGTGTTGAGGGGTGAATGGCAGTCTAAATTTCCTTTTGATAGCCAAAGCTGAGAAATATCTGGAGAAGGGTTGCTAAGGGTATATGGTATTCTTTTCTGTGCAAGGAGAGACCAGAGAAACTATGAGTAGTATACCTGTGGTAAATGAATTCCCTGAGGTATTTCCCGATTACCTTAGCAGATTGCCTCTAGAAAGGCAAGTTTAATTCCAAATTGAGATTGTGCCTGGAGCTGGTTCCATGTCAAAGGCCCCATACCGTATAGCCCTAAATGAAATGGTGAAGTTGAAGAAGTAGATTGAAGACTAGTTTGAGAAGGGGTTCCTTAGACCTAGTGTGTCACCTTGGGGAGCTCCAGTGTTATCGTTAAAAAGAAAGATGAGAGTCTACAGTTGTGTGTCGATTATAGAGAGTTGAATAAGATTACTGTCAAGAATAGTACCCTCTCCTAAGAATCAATGACCTTCTAGATCAACTATTTGGTTCATGTGTGGTTTTGAAGATTGATCTAAGGTCAGGTTATTATCAGCTACGTGTGAAAGCAGAAGATGTTCCAAAGACTGCTTTCAGAATGAGATATGGGCATTATGAGTTTCTGGTGATGCAATTTGGGCTAACCAATGCACTTGCGGTATTTATGGATTACATGAACCGTGTCTTTTGACAATATCTAGATTAGTTTGTTCTTGTGTTTATTGATGACATACTGATATACTCCAAGTGTAAGGAGGAGTATGAGCATCATTTGGGGATTATGTTGAATATATTGCATGAGAAGCATCTCTATGCCAATTGAGTAAGTTTGAGTTCTAGCACCAGAAGTAAAATTCCTAGGCCATGTTATCTCACAAGAAGGGGTCTCTGTAGATCCCAGTAAGGTGGAAGTAGTACTAGACTAGAAGAGGCCATAAACTGTTGCTGATATATGCAGCTTTCTAGGTCTTGTTGGTTACTACCTGAGATTTATCCAAAATTTTTCTCGTATTGCCGTGCCGGTGACCAAGCTCATGAGGAAGGATTAGCCATTTGTGTGGGATGAGCATTGTGAAAACTGTTTTGTGGAGCTGAAGGAGAGGTTAACTACGACACCTATGTTGATTATACCTAATCCCAGCTTGACTTATGTTGTGTATAGTGATACTAGTAAGCAGGGACTAAGGTGTGTCCTTATGCAGCAGGGACGTGTGGTGTCCTGTGCCTCTCAATAGCTCAAACCTCATGAAATGAATTATCCCACCCATGATCTAGAGCTTGTAGCAATTGTGTTTGCTTTGAAAATTTGGCGACATTATTTGTTTGGTGTAATGGTAGAACTATACTGCGACCACAAGAGTCTCAAGTATTTGTACGACCCGAAAGAACAGAACATGAGACAGTGTCATTGGATGGAGTTGATTAAGGACTACAACCTAGAAATTAAATATCATCCTGGTAAGGCAAATGTAGTCATGGATGCCCTTAGCTGGAAGACAGTGCTTGTGGCAGCAATTATGATACAAGAGGGGATGTTGATAGCGGATTTTCAAGATTTAAATTTGTCAAACCAGATTGTCTATGGCAATTACACTATTTCCCAAGGGGAAAGTGATTTGAGAGCTAATATTGAAGAAGCTCAAAGGCAAGGTGATCGGATGTTGAGAATTCAAGCTAGAATCGAACGGGGAGAAGCTCAAGACTATGATTTGTTGCCTAGTGGATTGGTTCGTTACCAAAAGAGAATTTGTGTTCCACTTAAGACGGAGTTGAGGAGGAAGATCCTTACAAGGCACATAAGAGTCGGTATACTCTTCACTCCAGAATGACCAAAATATACCATAACTTGAATTCTATGTATTGGTGGTCGGGATTAAAGAGTGATGTGATTCGTACGTGGCGCGGTGTCTTATTGGCTAGAGGGTAAAGATTGAGTACTAGAGACCGCCAGGGTTGTTGCAGAGTCCTGAGATTCTGGAATGGAAATGGGAAAGTGTGACCATGGACCTTGTTGTAGGATTACCTAGGATCAGGAACTATGATGTGATCTGGGTGATTGTGGACTGGCACACTTCATACCGATCAATGCTGGTTATTCTTCAGACAAACCGGCAGAGATTTACATTCGAGAGATTGTGAAGCTCCATGGCATACCGAAGAATATCATTTCCGACTAAGATCCCCGATTTACTTCGAGATTCTGGAGGGCTTTAATTTGTATGAAGTGCTAGGTACTCAGCTGAGATTTAGTACATCTTATAATCCTCAGACTGATGGATAGTTAAAGAGGACTATTCAGACGCTGGAGGATATGCGGTGAGCATGTGCCCTCGACTTTAAAGGGAATTGGGATTACTTTCTTCTACTTGCGGAGTTTGCCTACAATAATAGCTATCATGTGAGCATCCAGATGGCGCCGTATGAAGCATTGTACTGGAGGAAGTGCCAATCACCCTTGTGTTGGAACAAGTTATCTGAGAGGAAGTTGTAAGGGCCGAAACTTGTCGATCAGACCTCAACATATATTCGAATCATTCGAAAGAGGCTTCTTGTACGCAGAGTTGACAGGAAAGCTATGCTGACAAGAGAAGAAGGCCATTAGAGTTTAAGGTTGGTGACCATGTGCTTTTGAGGGTGTCTGATAGAGCTCAATATTTATATATTTTTAGTAATAATCTTGAGCTTTTGTGGGACTAGATTAAATATTTTCAGTATAATCAAGTGTTAATATGATATTTTAATGAAAGAATAATTTGGGAATTTATAGTGGTTAAATTGTTATATTTTTAATTAATATTTGTTATTCCTATTATTCTTTAATTATGAGCAAAAGATATTACATTTGTGAATATAATTTTATAGGTGATGACAAGGCACAATTCATTTTAACCTAAAGATAATTGAAGAAATTGGAAGGAGGGGGGACCACATGAAATGAGAAGGTTTGGCAGCTGTGTAAAGCAAAAGAAGCAATTGAATATGTGTGAGCTGAACCAAAATTGTTTAATGAAAAGTAGCAATTTGACCGAGTTAAGTTGAAGAAGAATAGAAGAATTAATTGGAAGGATTGGACTGAATAAGAGTTATTGAAGGAAAGGAAACCTGAACCGATGGTGAAAGGAAAAAGAGAAGAGTAGAAGCACAGCCGAATTTATTGACTTCCTTGGAGGAAATTTGAACCAAATTGAAGAATAAAAGGAGGAGCTGACCCAATTAAAACATGAAAGAGTTGCTGAACCGAGAGGGTTGAAGAGGGAATAATTGAAGGAACAAAAGAGGAGAAGGGCTGAAATCATTGGCCAGCGAATTGGAAGAGAATGACCGAATTAGGAGGGGACCACATGAATTGAATTCAAAGCAAGTAGCAGCACATAATAGATGAGAAAAGAGAGGAATTGACCAAGAGACCTGACCGAAATTTGAATTAAAAAGACAAGAAAAGGCTACTGGACAAATTGGTGAAGGGGACCACATGGAAGAATAAAAGAAGACGCAAGTGTTGGGCTGGACCGAGGAAAGACAAGAGGAATAATGGAATAAGGAAGGAGAGCCCATGTGAAAGGAAAAAGGGTTTCTGGCGGAAGAGAAAAGAAACACGATGGAATAAAGGGGTGGCGGCTGGTGTAAAACGGTGGCAGTGACACAAAATAGAAGAGGAAAGGAGACCACTGAATGAAGGAGAGTAGCCGAAATGTTTGACCAAGCAGCTGGACTTGAAGAAAAAGTGAGCATCAAAATAGAAAGAAAACAATAGATGTAGCGGCTGTGTGTGTGAGAAAAAGGGAGACTAACACCGAATACATGATGGAAGGAAGCACAGAATTGAAATAGAGAGTGAGCAATCGGTGGCTGCTGCAACTTCAATGGCTATTCTCCTTTTCTTTCATCAAGTTTCCTTTTCCTCTTCCATGAGTAGCTAAGCCTTGGTGATTTCCTTGAGTTGGGTAATGGTTTGAGTTTCTAAACTTCAATGGAATTCCTTTAAGCTCTCTTTTTAGTTCATGATTATGTAGCTTGGTTAAGTATGTAATTGTGATCTAGATTGTTATGCCAAGTGAATAAACTTGGTGGTTGAGCTAGGAGTTGATTAATTAAGCTTTGTATGATTCATATTAGGAGTAAGTTGAATTGTTTATTCCAACTTGTTTAAGTGGATTTAAATGATTAAACCGAATGCTTTGAACTTTTGTAATGGTAATTACAAGTTAGAATTGGAAGTTGATTATTCATCTCCTTGAGTCTGAATTATTTGGTGATATTCATTTAATTGCTTTGGTAGAATGAATTAAATGATTATTGAAAGTATGGAGCTAGTGGTATCTTAGTTCCATCCTCTTGACTCACTATGGAATTCATATTATTAGCAAGCAAGGAAGACTAAAACCTCAACTCAAGGGAATCCCATTCCATCATTATATTATTTAATTGAATTTATCTTGTTATTAGTGTTAATTTCAATTCCTTTTGCTACTTTGATTTAAAAACTGAAAAATACAAAAATATTGCTTTAGCTAGATTACTTCATTAGTTTAAAAATCAAATTCTCAAAATGATTTCTCACAACTTTAAGGCTTTTTATCACTTTACTACTTAGAAAATTGGAAATTAATCTCCTCACAAGAACGACCTAGGTTGAGCTACTATGCTACATTTTCAAACCTAGTTTTATTTTGTGAACTCACACGATATGGGTTCATCAAAATTGGCGCCGTTGCCGGGGTGATGATTGCCAAGGTTTTAAGTAGTTAAGTGTTCTTTTATGTTGTCATAGTGTGTCTTAGTTTAGCAGGAAGTGTGTAGCACTCATTTGAATTTTGGCGAAATTCTGATTTTCGATTAGCACTATCTTGCTAGAACTGAAATATTTTTGCCCAGAAAATTCTGAAATTTGACAGGTTAAAGTTTTTCAGTATTCTAAGCAAGACAAATAGCTAAAGCTATTAGGTCTGCTGGAGTTTAGCCAAATTCGAAGGTTTTCTATACTTTTCTGAATTTCCTTTCTTTTTTGGTATTTTTCTAAGTTTTTGATTTAGTTTGTTCTTAGGGTTTTCTTTGATTTTTTTTGGTTGTTAGTGTGTTTTTTAGTTTGTTTTAGGTGGTTGTTCATTTTTGGAGTGTTTGATAGTGGTTTAGTCATTTTTCATATTCATAGTTGTTTTGCATTCCATTTGCATTTAGAAAAAAAACACACAAAAAAAATTGCATTTTGTTGCTGTGCTATCATGTTCTTAGTGGCCATTATGTGGTTCATTATTGTTTTGTTGTGAGCAACTTTGCATTCTTCATCCTTGGAAATTTGTTGGTTGCAACTTGAGATTTCAGGTAGCTATCACATTCTGTTAGTTGTGCTTCCAGTGACTCTACTTACATACTTGCAGTTTGAGGTACTACTTCACTGAGATACCAACTTGTTCTCCTAAAAGGTGAATTCTTACCTTGAAACTCCTATTTGCCTCTTGTCACATTGTGTTGCACTTGTCTTGTTATTGTTGAAACTGGTCTTACTCTTTAGACACGTGAATTTTGTTGGTTTTGGTTAACTCTTTTGGTTGTCAAAGATTAGCTAACTTGGTTTGCTGTAAGTTGCTAATTTTTGCTGTATACAACCCTTATTCAATTGACCATTTGACCAATAACTTTGTTGTAATTTGTGTGTCTATGTGAGTCTCTTTACTGTGCATGACTAGAATGGGAGATCCTCTTTCACAAAGCTTTGAAACCATACAACATCAATTAGAGCTTGTTCAAGCCCAATTGGAGAGTCTAGAGAGAGGTTCCAATAGTCAAGAATATGATTCATCCTTCCACAACCTATATCATGAACCCTACCCCTAACAATCTTTTCCACCACACCAACCTTTCCATAGTCCTCCATTCCTACTACAAACCCCATATAGACCTCAACATGACTTTTGTTCCCCACCCTACCACCTAAATTTTGACCCCATCCCTTCACCACAAGGACCACCCTATGAACCACCTCCTTTACACCATCTACCCTCTTACTCCCCATACCAACCCTCATTTCAATCTTCATTCCAATCATTTAACCTACTACTTTGTGAACCTTCCCCACCATTCTACCTTGATCCTCCACTTCCATTTCATGACCCACAAATTAGTGGATTGGATACCATTTTCTCACCTTATAACATGGATTCCCTAACAAGTGCCTTAACAAGAAAGTATGAGACACTCCAAGAGCAATACCTTCAATTACTCATGTATCAAGGAACAATTGATAGCTCTAAGGAGAGAGAAGAGCAATTGAAAGATATTGATGAATTCTTCAAGGCATACTATGATCACATGTTATGGGTAAAGACAGGAGGTGAAGTTGGAACCCATTGGCCTCATGACCTACAAAAGGAGGAACAAGGAACCCAAAATCAAGAGCTTATTGCTACTTTACATGTGGAGAGTTCTCAACCTTCAATGATTCCATCAAATGCATCTATCTAAGCACAAGAAGTGAAGCAAGTACAAATGAGCAATGAAGACTCATTCTTATCCTTTGGTAACAATCCTATCCTTATAAAAGTTAACTCTTCTACTACTTTAATTGATGAAGTAATTCATGATTTGAGTGATAATGACATGGATGAGGAAATAATTGTTGAATTCCCTCTAATGCTTGAACATATAATTGCTCAACCCATTGATTCTAGTAGTGGTAGCTTGAATGAGCCTATGCCTTGTAATGATTATACTCCTTTACATGATACTTTGAGTGATGATTTGGATGATAATGATAATGCTAGTACTAAATTTACATGTTCTTGTGATAGAAATACAATGTGTATGGATTGCATTGATGAGAAATATTCTAAATTTGTTGCAATGCATAGAAGTAGAGATGACCATCCTCTAGAACTTTGTGATATGCATGCCATGCATGATGTTGAGAATCAAACTTCTTTGTCGTTCTCTTCTTCTCCCTCTCTTACTTGTGAAAGTGTCTTGATGCACTCTAATTCTATATTGGATTATGCACTTTCCACTTCACACAAGAGTAAAGATAAAGATTTTAAATCACAATTGATCACTGACTCTAAGGTCAATCTTTGTTTGCAAGAGTTCAATGTGCACATATTTTATAATGACAAGTATGTACCCATTGTTTCAATTGTCATTGCCTTTGATTTAACAAGAGAGATTCACCTTGATTCACTTGAATTGCTTGGACCTAGTTTTGTCCTTTATAATGATCATATTTCTTTACTAGATGATGTCAAGCATATTCATGACTCCTATTCCCAAATCTTATCATGTGATTTACCTCCTGATTTATTGGGATTTGATGTTGTTAGTGATTCTATTGACTTGGATTGTGCTATGGATGGTAGAGTAGTGCTTGATTATATCATTACCACTACTGAAATGCAAATTGATTCTTTAATACCTAGTGTTGCTTGCTGTATGCCACTAGTTGATTTTATTGGTTGTTTGAAGCACTTGTTATCAAATGCACCTGACTCTAGTCTTCTCACATTACATACACCATTATGTCATTCCATTGGTCCTAATGCTTTCCATGGATTTAAGTATTTTGATTCATGTAGCATCCTTGGAGTAGATACTGCTGTTGTTTTGGTTAATTCTTTACAGGCTAATTCTCTTGGTGGTTGCCCTCATTCTTATTATCTTTCCATTTGGGAACCTCTACTCTTACTTGCGCTTAAAATCTTGGGGAGCAAAACACTGAGCTTCCTTTTGATTTTCCTATCTAGCTACAAGCCACCATGATTACACGGTAGTCTCTTTCCTTACCTTGTTCCTTGTTTTATTTCATGATATATGCTATTGAACAAGTGTGGGGGAGGGACTTACCAGTAGTAAAAAGTAGTCTGTTTGTTTTGCATTTTTCAATTGAATAAACTCCATTTTGAATTATACCTGTGTGCTTAGCCTTATCCTACATCACCCTTTTCTCTTATCCTTATGCCTAATTTTTTTAGAACTATTTCCACTTATGTCTTATCCTCTCTCTCATTGTGACGATTATGAGTTGTGCTTCAATCTTGAATTGGACTTCACAACATTCACTTCACCCAAGAGATAAGTGCATCTAGGTTCTTTGGTTTTGTGCATTACATTGAGGGCAATATAAGGATTGAGTGTGAGGGAGTATGTGTTATTCTCATGAGAATTCACTGTGATATCATATACCTCTGTCTCCTGCTTGTGTCCTCTATTGTTTCTGGTCCAATTCACTGAGATTTTTGAAGCCTTTAGTCATGATCAAGTATCTTGATTACTCTTAGTTGGATTCATGGTTGAAACTTGCTTTGAATTAGTGAATTGCCATAAAATTCAAGTGTTTTAATGATGCACGGTTTAATTTTGATGAGTTTGTTAGGAAACAAAAAGCCTAGTTGGAAGGTATTTTGGACCTAATTGTTCATTTCGATGTGTGATTTATCCACTTAGATTATTGCTCTCTAGAACTTGTTTTATTTCTTGCTTGAGGCTACATTTTGCAAAGGTATAGATAGAGATGACATTGGCATTCATTTCATCACCCATTTACCCAAACACAAACCATTCATTATTTACCTTTGTTTACCCCTTTGAGCCTTTCACTTTCGTTTCTATTTCATTATACAAATGCTGTGTTTGCATCCTTTATCAAGTTCTTCCTAGCACTATTTAAAAAAAAGTACTATTATATATAAGAAACAATTGCCATGTGAATAGTCAAAAGAAAGAAATTAGAAAAGAAAAAAAAAAGGAAAAAAATATGAAAAAAAAGAAGAAATATTCAAAGAAAGAAATAAAGTCACAATGGTAAAATATGTACATTAAGTTAGTTCTATAGTGCTAAGAGATCTAGCAAATTATTTAGTGCAAGCATATTGTTTATTACATTTTCCATCATTTGGCCTATTCAACATTACAACCCTACAAAGTCCTTTTGATTTATTTATGCCATTGTTGCAAGTAGTGGAGAGCCTAGAAATACTACAAGCCTATGGTAGAGCATGGTTAAAGTGGATGCGAGTGAAAAACTACCTTATATGAGAGAAGAGTGCAAACACCTGTCCTAGTTATGGTTTCCAATTAAGCTCATTGTAATTAAACATTACATTGCTTTAACTACTTCAATTTTTGGTATGTTCATTGAATTTGGATAAGAGGATACCTTGTTATTTGACTAAGTGTGATTCTTGAAGCTTGATCTTACCTATCCTTTCAACTTTCATCCCTCTCTTCCTATTATGAGTTTAATGTTTTGCTCAGGAGTGCAAAAGCTTAAGTGTGGGGTAATTGATAGAGAAGAAGGCCATTAGAGTTTGAGGTTGGTGACCATGTGCTTTTGAGGGTGTCTCCAATTACCAGTATTGGGAGAGCTATCAAGTGGAAAAAGCTGAGCCCGAGGTATATAGGTCCTTTTGATATTCTTGCGAGAATTGAGCCTATTGCATAGCAAGTAGCCCTACCCCCAAACTTGAGTAGATCCATGATGTGTTTCATGTCTCCCAACTAAAGAAGTACCTACTAGATCCATCTAACATAGTGGAATATGAAGAAGTTGAATTGCAAGACTACTTCACTTATGCGGTAGAACCATAGTAGATCATTAAATGAGAAGAATGATGGCTCAGGAACCGAAGCATTTTGTATGTAAAAGTGATATGGAAGGGAATGAAGCAGAGAGAAGCAACTTGGGAAGCGGAAGGTGATATGCATAGGCATTATTCAGAGTTTATGTGTAATATCCCAAAAAGCGATTAAGAGCTAATGACTTCAAAAATGAATATGATTCTTGTTGAATAAACACTTTTGGAGAATGGGTGATGGGAATTTGGATGTTTTAATGATTCCAATTGCTTCCTTGTGGAAATTTGTGTGGGGAGAGTGTTTATTGTGAAATTGGAACCATCGAGAACAATTGTGCAAAAGTTGGAAACTCTATCCATTGAAACTCTGTACAGGGCAGTTGATTTGTATGGACGTTTTAAATATGCAAATGGTGTCTAAAAATTCTGAAATTTTCCAGTCTTAAATGTCACATTCCAAGCTTCAAAATGGACATATAAGGTGTGCCATTTCAATTTGTGAGATAAGAGTTATGATTTTCCAAAGTTTAGGATGGAAACTGGAATATGTTTTGGACCAGTATGGAATTTTGTGCAATTCTGTATTTTTGAGGTTATTAAATGCAGTGATCCATATTTTTCCAATAAATAGGACTTAAATAGCTTTCCATTGGCTTTGGTATCAACCCATTTTTATTTTTCTATAATTATTTATGATTTTTCAAAGTTTGGGCAGAAATCTACCAGAATTTTGTAAAAATCCGAAATTGATGGAAATTTAGTAAATAATTAGAAAATAATATTATATTATATTAAATCATCATCCACCTCCTCCATTAGCCCAAAACCGTGACATTTAGGTGCAACAAGAGAGAAAAGGTGTGAGAAATTCTAGAGAGAGAAGGAGAAGAGAACTTGTACGGTAAGTCGATTTCTACGGTAAATCCTTACCTAACGTGTATAACTCCGCTCCTAAGCTATTCTTCTATGTTCTTCAAGGTTTGTGGAGCACAAATTTGGGTGTTCTAAGGCTAGGGTTTTCAACCACCTTGAGGAAAAGCTAGTGGGAGCTTGAGGTAACTTCCAAACTTTCGTATATTGCTTATTATGGCTGCTGTGGGCAATTTAATCGGTGAAATTTCGCCGGATTGCCATTGGTTTTAAAGTTTGGAAATGTTATGGCCTAGGGGTTATGCTGCCCAAATTGGGTCTTAATGTTAGTTGTAACCTAATGTAATGATTAATAAAGTGGTTATGAGTCAAAAGGAACACGTTTACGGAGCCGAAACCGAAAAACACCGATTCTTTCCAAAGTATACCAAGATTTCGGCCAGGGCTAGATCTGAGGGTTAGAGATGGATTTTCAATGATTTGATCGTTCCATTGAGTTCAGGAGCGAAAATTAGATGGGGTTACAGTTGGTCACTTTTTCAGAAAAGGCCGAAAAAGCATACTTACAAAAACGCCCCTAAAACCCTTAAAGTGGGGCTGTCAAGGGTAATGTTGTAATTTGACATTGAATTTGATAATTTCGAGTTCGGAAATGGATTCCTTGGGCGAAAATATGTCTGAATAGCCCATATCAAAATTTCAGGAAAAGTATAGCTGGACAGGGTATGGCCGGGCCGGGTCCCCGAGGGCATTTTTGTAAATTTTCAAAATAGGCTCATATAACCCCCAAAAACACTATGGAAGTGTCTAAATTGTATTTTGGAAATGTAGGACCAAGTTGTGAGGCTAGTGGTTAGCACGTATTACAATGCACACTAGAAGGTGGTCTTTGAGATAGTACTCCCCAACCCTTTAGGCATGTGTCTAGGCTTCTAGTAGCCACCTAAAGAGTCCAAGTGATAACCAACTTTAAGTGTTCTGAAGGTGAGAATTTGGAATAGAGAATAACCTGTCGTCCTTGACTTTGGTTTATAGGGTTCGACATTTATCCTAATCGCAAACAACCTGTGCCGGCGCACATCAGGAAAGAACAAGGTAATGACTCTTTTCCCTTATACTCTATGTGATACATGGTATGTTTGTTTGATCATTGTTTGTGTGTCTATCACCTGTGGCCCATCGGTGTTGACGGTGGGAGGATCGTACCTTCGGGACGGTGGAATCCGGGGGATGAGACTATATGAAAGCCGTAAGGCTATTTGTGAAAGCCGAAAGGCTATTTGTGAAAGCCGAAAGGCTATTTGTGTAACCTTCACCCGTGGCCCATCGGTGTTGACGGTGGGAGGACCGTGCCTGTGGGACGGTGGAATACGGGGGATGAGATTATGTGATTATGTGCATATGTGGCAGTCGGCGTGCTGTGCTTTATGCTGTGATGCTGCTTGATGATTTTCTTGCATGCTTTGTGATTACATGTGGTATGAGTGATTTGTTACTATTGGGATTCTTTTGAATCTCATTCTTTCCATTGACTAAGCTTCAAACAGGGCAAGTGGCTCCAAGGGAAAGGAGACGACCAAGGGCAGATAGGGCTCCTTAGGGAGATTTATATTTTGGTGTTGGTTATCATGTTTTGTTGGGAGATCACCGTATATCTTATAAATGTTGTTTTGGAGACAGTAATGTAATCCCCTAATGGGAATTTATATACCCTTAGTTTATGTATGAAACCCGGGGGTTGCCGGGATTTTGTTGTACACTCTGATATGTAAATGTGATGTAACTGCACAGGGTAATTATATTCGAGTTATGGAATTTGAGACCAGGGTAAGGCATAAATTTTGAAAATATTTGTGAAAACCCTTTCGTAAGGAAGGGATTGTAAATGAGTTTGATTATTATTGGTCTCTATTTCATTTTAAAATACGTATTTTGAATCATAATTATGAAGGTGGTTACATTTTTGGTATCAGAGCTGTAGTTCCTGGCAAGGGTAGAGTTGCTAGGATAGATCCCTTAGTTGGCTTTAGGGATAGAAGATCATTTGTGAATAATTGTTGTGTATGCACATGTATGTTCTATTTATATGGATATATACGAGACTTGTGAATATATGTGCATACTATTTATGCTATATTAATGGGGTAAGTTATTTGTAGAATGAAGAAAACTAGAAGACACCCCAATACTCAGCAAGTAGACCCTGAGGTGGAGGTGGTCAATGATTATCCACCAGACCCGATACAATAATTGATGGGTCTGATTAAAGATCAGAGGGACATGATTGCTGAGCTGAGAGAGGAACTCAGAGAAGAGAAGCCTAAAAGAAATGAGGGTCAGGGTCCATCCACACAAGAGGAGACCCAGGAGGGGACTCATAGGGAAGAAACTGCGGAAGGGTCGGTACGACCACTCGAGTCACCTCCTCATGCCGGACCAAACCAGGAGTCGCATGGAGTTCCAATTAGAGAGGAAAGAGATCTGCAATTTTGGGTTTCAAGATTCTGTAAGCACTTGCCTCGGACGTTCAGAGGGAGATTTGATCCTCAAGCAGGTGAAGATTAGTTGAACAGGCTGGAAAAGATATTCGAGGTCCTTGGGTGCCCGGATGAGGTGAAGCCATGTCTTATAGTTTATAAGCTCGAGGGGGATGCAGATCGTTGGTGGTGGAACATTGCCTTAACGTTGAAAAGCAAAAATGTACCGTTGACTTGGGAATTGTTTCAATAAGAATTCAATGAGAAATACTTTCCCAAATCAATGCGGCTCGAGAAGGAAACTAAATTTCTAAACATCAGACAAGGGGACACAGAGACCTTTGATGACTATCTGTCCCGTTTTATCCATTTGTCTCGGTATTCTTCTTATCTTCAGAAGGCGGATAATGAAGAGTTGAGTGCAGACATGCTTATTCATGGTTTTCAACGAGAACTGAGGAAGAGGTTAGCTACACACTTGTTCACCAACTTTAACAAGGCAGTAGAAGAGTGTAGAATCACATAAAATAATTTGAGGGAATTGTATCCTGCCAAAGCTCCTGGTAATCGCAGTGAACCCAGTAAGGGTAATACTTCCCAAAAGTGGAAGGGCCAGGGATCCTCTTCTTCCCGGGGTACTGGTAAGAAGCCCTACCAGCCTAGAGATCATGAGCCCCAGAAATCTTTGACAGAATGGGTATGTCGCCATTGCAACAAGCCACACTACGGTAGAAATTGTCGGGGCGAAATGATCTGCTTTAATTGCAAGCAACAGGGCCATCTTTCTAGAGATTGTCAGCGGCCTCAGGTAGAGCAGTGATCGAGGACTCAGGGTCGAGTATTCGCTATGACTCATGAGGAATCTCGGAAGTCCCCTGATCTTATTCAAGGTAAAATTCTCCTTGATGGTAATGTGTTACAAGCGTTGTTTGATTTGGGTGCGAGTTACTCTTTCATTGCTTATGATTGCGTGAAGCGCCTGGGTATGCATGTACATGAATTTCCCTTTGATTTAGTTGTGTCGACGCCAATGGGTGTCAAGGCTATAGCTGTCAAAGCCTACCTAAATTGTGTCATAACTGTGGAGGGGCACCAATCCATTGTTGATTTGATTTGTCTGCCGCTCTATCAATTAGAAGTCATTTTGGATTTTGATTGGTTGACAGCAAATAATGTGCTGTTAGATTGTAGGAACAAGAGGATAGTTTATCCTGTTTCTCAAAGTGTTAAGGATGTGAATGGTAGTCTAAATTTCCTTTCAACGGCCAAAGCTGAGAAATATTTAGAGAAAGGTTGCCAGGGGTATATGGTGTTCTTTTCTATTCAAGGAGAGACCGGAGAAACTTTGAGCAGTATACCTGTGGTAAATGAATTCCCTGAGGTATTTCCTGATGACCTTAGTGGATTACCTCCAGAAAGGGAAGCTCAATTCCCAATTGAGATTATGCCTGGAGCTGGTTCTATTTCAAAGGCCTCATATCGTATGGCCCTAAATGAAATGGCAGAATTAAAGAAGCAAATTGAAGACTTGCTTGAGAAAGGGTTCATTAGACCCAGTGTGTCGCCTTGGGGAGCTCCAGTGTTATTCATCAAAAAGAAAGATGGGAGTCTACGTTTGTGTATTGATTACAGAGAATTGAATAAGATTACTGTCAAGAACAAGTACCCTCTCCCAAGAATCAATGACCTTTTAGATCAACTGTCTGGTTCGTGTGTGTTTTCAAAGATTGATCTAAGGTCAGGATATCATCAGCTGCGTGTGAAAGTAGAAGATGTATCGAAAACTGCTTTTAGGACTAGGTATAGGCATTATGAGTTTCTGGTGATGCCATTTGGCCTAACCAATGCACCTGCGGTATTCATGGATTACATGAACCGTGTCTTTCGACAGTATCTAGATCAGTTTGTTGTTGTGTTTATTGATGATATTTTGATATACTCCAAGAGTATGGAGGAGCATGAGCATCATTTGAGGATTGTGTTGAACATCTTGCGTGAGAAGCAGCTCGATGCCAAATTGAGTAAATGCGAGTTTTGGTTGCCAGAAGTAAAATTCTTAGGCCATGTTATCTCACAAGAAGGGGTCTCTGTGGATCCCGTAAGGTGGAAGCAGTACTAGATTGGAAGAGGCTAGAAACTGTTGCTGAGGTACGCAGTTTTCTGGGTCTTGCTGGTTACTATCAGAGATTCATTCAAAATTTCTCCTGTATTGCTTTGCCAATGACCAAGCTCACGAGAAAAGATCAGTTATTTGTGTGGGATGAGAAATGTGAAAATTACTTTGTGGAGCTGAAGGAGAGATTGACTACGGCACCTGTGTTGATTATACCTAATCCCAGCTTGACTTATGTTGTGTATAGTGATGCGAGTAAGTAGGGATTGGGGTATGTCCTTATGCAGCAGAGACGTGTGGTGGCCTATGCTTCTCGACAACTCAAACCTCATGAAATAAACTATCCCACCCATGATCTAGAGCTTGTGGCCATTGTGTTTGCTTTGAAAATTTGGCAGTATTATTTGTATGGTGTTATGGTAGAACTATACTGCGACCACAAAAGTCTCAAGTATTTGTATGATCAGAAAGAGTTGAATATGAGACAGCATCGTTGGATGGAGTTGCTTAAGGACTACAACCTGGAAATCAAATATCATCCGGGTAAAGCAAATGTAGTCGCGGATGCTCTTAGTCGAAAGACGATGCTTATGGCAGCAATGATGATACAAGAAGGGAAATTGATAGCGGATTTTCAAGATTTGAACTTGTCAAATCAGATCAACTACGCCAACTATACTGTTTCCTAAGGGGAAAGTGACTTGAGAGCTGAAATTGAAGAAGCTCTGAAGCAAGATGGCTGGATACAGCGAAACCTAACTCGGATTGAACGGGGAGAAGCTCTGGGCTATGATCTATTGCCTAGTAGATTGGTTCGCTATCAGAAGAGAATCTGTGTTCCACTAAAGGCGGAGTTAAGATAGAAGATTCTGGATGAGGCGCACAAGAGTTGATATACTCTTCATCCTGGTATGACCAAAATATACCATAATCTGAAGTTTATGTATTGGTGGCCAGGTTTGAAGAGTGATGTGACAAAATATGTAGCGAGGTGTCTCACTTGCCAGAAGGTAAAAATTGAGCGCCAAAGACCACCTGGTTTGCTTCAAAGTCCTGAGATTCCGGAATGGAAATGGGAAAGTGTGACCATGGACCTTGTTGTAGGATTGCCTAGAATCAGGAATTATGATGCGATTTGGGTGATTGTGGATCGGTCAACAAAGTCGGCACACTTCTTACCAATCAATGCTGGTTATTCTCCGGTCAAACTAGCAGAGATTTACATTCGAGAAATTGTGAAGCTCCATGGTGTACCAAAGAACATCATTTCCGATCGAGATCCCCGATTCACTTCAAGATTTTGGAAAGCTTTGCATGGGGCATTAGGTACTCAGCTAAGATTCAGCACAGCTTATCATCCTCAGACGGATAGACAATCAGAGAGGACCATTCAAACATTAGAGGATATGTTGCGAGCTTGTGTCCTCGACTTCAAAGGGAATTGGGATCGCTTTCTTCTACTTGCTGAATTCGCCTACAACAATAGTTATCATGTTAGCATTCAGATGGCGCCGTACGAAGCGTTGTATGGGAGGAAGTGTCAATCACCCCTGTGCTGGAATGAGTTGTCCGAAAGGAAGCTTTATGGGCCAGATCTTATTGATCAAACCTCAGCACAGATTCAAGTCATTCGAAAGAGGCTCCTTGCAGCGCAGAGTCGACAAAAAAGCTACGCTGATAAGAGAAGAAGACCTTTAGAATTTGAGGTTGGTGATCATGTGTTTCTAAGGGTGTCACCAGTCACCGGCATCGGGAGAGTTATCAAGCGAAAGAAGCTGAGCCCAAGGTATATAGGTCCCTTTGAGATTCTTACAAGAATTGGGCCTGCTGCGTATCGACCAGCCCTACCCCCAAACTTGAGCAGACTCCATGATGTGTTTCACGTTTCTCAACGGAAGAAGTACCAACCATATCCATCTCATATTATTGAGTATGAAGAAGTCGAGTTATAAGACAACTTCACCTATGCAGTAGAGCCAGAACAGATTATCGATCGAGAAGAACGACAGCTCAGACATTGAAGCATTCCGTATGTGAAGGTGATCTGGAAGGGAATGACTCAAAGAGAAGCAACTTGTGAAGCGGGAGCGGACATGCATAGGCGATATCTGGGGTTTATGGCCCTAGTGGTGTGACAAATTTCGAGGACGAAATTTATTCTACGGTGGGAGAAATGTAATATCCCAAAAAGCGATTAAGAGCTAATGACTTCAAAAATGAATGTAATTATTGTTGAATAAACACTTTTGGAGAATGGGAGATGGGAATTTAGATGTTTTAATGATTCCAATTGCTTCCTTGTGGAAATTTGTGTGGGGAGAGTGTTTATTGTGAAATTGGAACCATCGGGAACAATTATGCAAAAGTTGGAAACTCTGTCCATTGAAACTCTGTACAGGGCAGTCAATTTGTATGTACGTTTTAAATATGCAAATGGTATCTAAAAATTCTGAAATTTTCCAGTCTTAAATTTCACATGCCAAGCTTCAAAATGGACAAATAAGCTGAGCCATTTCAATTTGTGAGCTAAGACTTATGATTTTCCAAAGTTTAGGATGGAAACTCAAATCTGTTTTGGAGCAGTATGGACTTTTGTTCGATTCTGTATTTTTGAGGTTATTAAATGCAGTGATCCATATTTTTCCAATAAATAGGACTTAAATAGCTTTCTATTGGCTTTGGGATCAACCCATTTTGATTTTTCTAGAATTAGTTATGATTTTTCAAAGTTTGGGCAGAAATCTGCCAGAATTTTGTAAAAATCTTAATTTGATGGATGGAAATTTAGTAAATAATTAGAAAATAATATTATATTATATTAAATCATCATCCAACTCCACCATCAGCCCAAAACTGTGACATTCAGGTGCAACAAGAGAGAGAAGGTGTGAGAAATTCTAGAGAGAGAAGGAGAAGAGAACTTGTACGGTAAGTCGATTTCTTCGGTAAATCCTTACCTAACGCGTATAACTCCGCTCCTAAGCTATTCTTCTATGTTCTTCAAGGTTTGTGGAGCACAAATTTGGATGTTCTAAGGCTAGGGTTTTCAGCCACCTTGAGGAAAAGCTAGTGGGAGCTTGAGGTAACTTCCAAACTTTCGTATATTGCTTATTCTGGCTGCAGTGGGCAATTTAATCGGTGAAATTTCGCCGGATTGCCATTGGTTTTAAAGTTTGGAAATGTTATGGCCTAGGGGTTATGCTGCCCAAATTGGGTCTTAATGTTAGTTGTAACCTAATGCAATGATTAATAAAGTGGTTAGGAGTCGAAAGGAACACGTTTACGGAGCCGAAACCGAAAAACACCGATTCTTTCCAAAGTATACCAAGATTTCGGCCAGGGCTAGATATGAAGGTTAGAGTTGGATTTTCAATGATTTGATCGTTCCATTGAGTTCAGGAGCGAAAATTAGGTGGGGTTACAGTTGGTCACTTTTTTGGAAAAGGCTGAAAAGCATAATTACGAAAACGCCCCTAAAACCCTTAAAGTGGGGCTGTCAAGGGTAATGTTGTAATTTGACATTGAATTTGATAATTTCGAGTTCAGAAATGGATTCCTTGGGCAAAAATATGTCTGAATAGCCCATGTCAAAATTTCAAGAAAAGTATAGCCGGACCGAGTACGGCCGGGCCGTGTCCCCGGGGCATTTTTGTAAATTTTCATAATAGGCTTATACAACCCCCGGAAACACTATGGAAGTGTCTAAATTGTATTTTGGAATTGTAGGACCAAGTTGTGAGCCTAGTGGTTAGAACGTTTTATAATGTACACTAGAAGGTGGTCTTTAAGATAGTACTCCCCAACCCTTTAGGCATGTGTCTAGGCTTCTAGTAGCCACCTAAAGAGTCCAAGTGATAACCAACTTTAAGTGTTCTGAAGGTGAGAATTTGGAATAGAGAATAACCTGTCGTCCTTGACTTTGGTTTATAGGGTTCGACATTTATCCTAATCGCAAGCAACCTGTGCCGGCGCACGTCAGGAAAGAACAAGGTAATGACTCTTTTCCCTTATACTCTATGTGATACATGGTATGTTTGTTTGATCATTGTTTGTGTGTCTATCACCTGCGGCCCATCGGTGTTGACGGTGGGAGGATCGTACCTTCGGGACGGTGGAATCTGGTGGATGAGACTATGTGAAAGCCGTAAGGCTATTTGTGTAACCTTCACCCGTGGCCCATCGGTGTTGACGGTGGGAGGACCGTGCCTTCGGGACGGTGGAATACGGGGGATGAGATTATGTGATTATGTGCATATGTGGCAGTCGGCGTGTTGTGTTTTATGCTGTGATGCTGCTTGATGATTTTCTTGCATGCTTTGTGATTACATGTGGTATGAGTGATTTGTTACTATTGGGATTCTTTTGAATCTCATTCTTTCCATTGACTAAGCTTCAGACAGGGCAAGTGGCTCCAAGGGAAAGGAGACAACCAAGGGCAGATAGGGCTCCTTAGGGAGATTTATATTTTGGTATTGGTTATCATGTTTTGTTGGGAGATCACCGTATATCTTATAAATGTTGTTTTGGAGACAGTAATGTAATCCTCTAATGGGAATTTATATACCCTTAGTTTATGTATGAAACCCGGGGGTTGCCGGGATTTTGTTGTACACTCTGATATGTAAATGTGATGTAACTGCACAGGGTAATTATATTCGAGTTATGGAATTTGAGACCAGGGTATGGCATAAATTTTGAAAATATTTGTGAAAACCCTTTCGTAAGGAAGGGATTGTAAATGAGTTTGATTATTATTGGTCTCTATTTCATTTTAAAATACGTATTTCGAATCATAATTATGAAGGTTGTTACATTATGGGTCAAGTTGTGTAACAAATTTTGAGGACGAAATTTATTTGTTGGGGGGAGAATTGTAATGACCCAAAAATAAGATTAAGGGCTAATGACTTCAAAAGTGATGTAATTATTGTTAATAAAATACTTTTGAAGAATATGATATGAATTTTGATTCGGATGTGTTTTGACTGGTGCTCAAACCCTGCATTTAACCTTAATTGTGTGATAAAGCTTGTAATGAACCCTAAGGTAGGGGAAGGTGCATGGTTGAGTAATATGAATCATAAAATGCATTTGGGTGGTGGTTCTAGTGGAATTGCCATAATCAGGGGCAAAACCGGTAAAAAGGAAAGTTACCGACCATTTGTTGAGTTATCGAAGGGGAAACTCATTGGTAATTGAAGATCTATGTGATTATGTGTACATGTGATAGCTTGTATGCTGTGTTTCGTGCTTCTTGATGATGTCATTTCATGCTTCTTGATGATGTGATTACATGCTATGTGATTACATGTTATATGAGTGATTTGTTACCACTGGGATTCTTATGAATCTCATTTTTTCCATTGACTAACCTTAGACAGGGCAAGCAGCTCCAAGGGGAAGGAGATGACCAAGGGTGTATATGAGTCCTTAGGGAGATTTTTATTATGGTTGTTGGTTATCCATTTTGGATTGGAGATCATTGTATTCTGTACATATTATTTTGGATATGATTGTGTAATCCCCTAAATGGGGAATTGTAAACCCTTAACATATATATATGAAACATGGGGGTTGCTGGGATTTTTACTGTACACTCTGATATGTATGAATGTGATTTTACTACACAGTGTAATTATATTTGGAAATGAATTTTTAATTATCTGTTGATCTCTAATCCATTTTAACTCCGTGCTCCCTAATCATAATTACTGTTATAAGGCAAGGGGTTACATTAAACATCATTTACGTATTTAAAAAAAGCATACAACAAGACTTCTGTATAGGAAAACTCACCGGTAGCAAACATCAACTTGTACAATTTGTGTTCCCATATAATAATGTTGTATGTGACCACTAATTGCATTGTTTTGTTATTCCATGTGCTCTTTAATTCACCATTTTATTCCCTTAAATATATGGAATTTTGGAGATCGAAAATTGGGATGTTACATTTTTCCTCATTTTTTCATGATTTTTCCCTTAATTTTATGGCTACTACATGAATTAATAGAGAGGGAGGGGAGTTAATTGGTCAATTTCCCAATTTACCCTTGGTTTGTGTAAAAATTACCAAGATGCCATTCGGTTGGATTTCAACCATTTAGTTTCTTTTCTCTTTCATCAACTCTTAATAATTGACCAAGATATGCCTTTGGGAAGGGAATAATCATCATTAAAAATGTCATCATTTATTTCCTTGAAATATTATGTTTAATTTGTCATTTCAACACATGTTAAAATTTTCCAACTTTATTTACTTGGCCAATATTGCTTCTTCCTTGATTAATTTGGACCAAGTGTTTAATTCCCTTGCTCCCTTCCATGTTTGGGCGTCCCACACACCACAAGAGAAAGGGAAAAATTGGGTTGTGGATTTAGTTTAGCCAATTAACACTCTACTTATACATTTTTGCCATTTCCTTGTTAATTTCGCACCTTGCCTAAAAGCTGATAAAATTTTCATCAAACTTTGAAAATTCATATCTTTATTTATAAATATCAATTGCAGTGGTTCCAAAGGCTATTTGATCCTTATTAAGTCTATTTTTAGGAAAAATTATTTGCTTTGGCCAACTGGACATACAACATTCCAGAATTATGATTTATTGGACACTACCACAGAAATTTGCTAGTTTTATTTGGCTAACTTCAAAAATGCATAACGCTTATGTACAACTCCAAATAACTTATATGACCTATCAAATTAAAGCTTGAAACTCTACTTTTATTCCAAAAAATTTTACATTTGTTGCACATCATTTAATTATCCTAAACTTTTACAAAACGAAACTGCCATGAAGGAAAACACACTGGCAGCAAATCCACATTTTACAATTTGTGTTCCAAACATAATCATGTTGTGTGTGTGAACACTAATTACTTTATTTTGTCATTTTATATGCTTTTTAATTCACCATTTTATTCCCTTTAAATGCCACAGAGTGCAAGGAATTTTGGTGAGTAAAATTTGGGATGTTACAAAAGTGATAGGTTGAAGAACTAGTTCAAGTGTGATGTGGATTGGGGAAGCAGTGGTGGTGCTTGGGATAGTGAATAAGATATTGGGTCATGTGAGGTAGAGATGGTTTATGGTGACTCGGTTAGGGTAGTAGTGGGCAGGTCTGTGTGTGTGGAAACTTCAAGAATAGGTGTCCTGGTGAGAGAAGAGCTAGTAATGCAAGTCTTTAGACAATCAAGCCTGTGTCTAATTTCCCTTATCTGTTGGAGATAGTTGGCTTGAAGGTTGTGCAAGGTCTTGAAATTGTCTTTACCCTACCAACCATTGCTTTAACTATATTTTCAACATCTTCTAGCAGAAGGTGATTGGATTTCATGATTTACTCTACCACTAATTTAAGAGCTTCTTGAATTTGCAGTTAAAGTGAGGCACCAAACAATGAGGGAGAAGGGGAGGCAGCTCTGGAAGAATGAGCTTCATCCTCTTTTGAGGTCTTTGGCTCCACTCTTTGTCTCTTGGATTGAGGATCCTCAAGTAGGTCCAGTGGGATATGGATTTTCATTTTCTTGATCTATGTTTTTCCAAATCTAGTTAACCTTTCTTGTTCATCCTCTAAGTACAAGATGTTGTTCATTTTGAGAATGTGAGAGACAAGCTGAGGAAATGGTGCAGGAGTTGTCTTGTTGGAGACCAATATGTACCTGTTGATCTCTTGGTATATAAATTTACCCATATTAAGTTTACCTCTTGAAATGATGTAGGCCAATTAGTTGTAGTCCCGACTAGTAAAGAAGTTGAAATTATTGAATTTATTCACAAAGGACCTAGTGTAGATGTACCACAAGATTCTTTGATCATCACTGAGGGACATGGATGCAAACTTTTTATTCAATTTCACTGGTTTATGATCTTCATGATGTCATCCTCATTATATTCTATATCTTAATCAAATTCTTCTTTATCATATTCAAGGTAGGTATTAATGATGGATGGTGATAGCTGAATCTTCTACTCTCTTACCGTGGTTTCTAGCCTTTCCTTAACAATTCCTTTTTATTGCCTTTGATTTTGACAGAGTATAAGTTGCAATAGAAGGCTTTAACTATAGAGTGGCTATAGGATAAATCAACTTGGCGCCACCTCTGGTAGTGTTCCAAATAGCCATAGAGATTGAATCCTAGGCTATCCCTCAAATATGGCAGGTCAACATAAACTACAGGGCATATAGGCCCAGAGGAGAAGAAATCCTTGTACATCTTCTTTTTATTTGGTTGAAAGAGTGGTCTGGCATTAAAATCAGTAGGAGTTCTAGCTACTTCTTCCTCTATCAAGGTCCTTTATGGTTTTGGTATACTTCTTTGGGATTGGCCCTAAGATGTTTTGCTAGGTCCTGCTTCAATATTCTACACAATGCTTTTGACCACATATTAGAATACATATGGACAACTAGAATACGTCTTCTTCAATAACCCTTTCCACAATTGAACATGATGAGATCCTGAAATACAGCATAAATTTCCAAGTCAAATAGTCTATAATATGAACTTGATGAGATTCTTAATATTATTTGAATAAGCAGAGTAAATATTACTCACGAAAAGCATAATGTTAGCTTTACTATTATGGTCTACCATATTAAGCTTGAGTGTAAAAGGCTAAAGGATGCAAGATCTATTAGTCAAACAAAACTTAGCCAAAGAGTTGGAGGATTTATCATTTAAGCCTAAATACAAGAAGGCAAGAAACCTTGAACTTGATCTAGAGGAGGTCAAGAATGGTTTTTGCAAAGATAAAATAGCTATACTAATAATCCTTTAAGCGTTATAGGGGAAACAGACTACGTGAGTAGTGGAAGTTTTACAAAAGCATACGGCTTTATGTTGGACGCAAAAAAGAAAGATAGTGAATCAAAGGATTGGAATCTGCACGTTAACTTGGCATAGATAAACCACCCTACTTCACTCCATGAAAACACAACCGACATAGTTATATCTTTGTTATCTCTTTAGCTAAGGATCAATGGGACTACAACTATCAAATCCTATGTTGGTTTGATGTTTCCTTTGCCTTGAGAACAACAATTATGTTTTTGGCCACATGTATACATTGATCAAAATGAATGATCAAACTAGCAAAAAAAAAAAGATTTGCTAAATGATGAGTGCTAAAGGGGAATATCCCTACGAGAAGTTGATAACTTTTCCCTAATTGGCAAGAAAGACAAATAAACTCTTTGACTAGAGCAGATATCCTCTGCAATAAGTATAATATGACATTTGTGAACTAATAAAAATGTGGGCAAAATATTGAGCCTAGTATTTCATTAATGTAATGGATGTTTACTTGAAGTGTGATTATGTTTACCTAGTCTTGGGCAAGTGTGAGGCTGTTAAATAATAGTTAAAACTAATCTAAAATCAGACAAATTAAAAGGTTAACACTTTTTTTTAACTAATAGGGGTTAAGAACACCCTTGTGGTCAATTCAAGATGCTGTGTGGACAAGAATAAGATTGTTAGGAAACTATTAATCCCAAAACCCTTAAACACAATAAAGTTGTTAAAGTAGAGAGATAGACCTCTCCTTCATATGGTTGATCAAACAATAGCATAAATGAAACTATCATCCATATGTTGGCAAATTAACTCATAGTTGTCTTCACACTAAATCGAATGCCCTTCAAGTCAGTCATAACCATGCCTTGTGAATTGTGAATGGGCCTTAAATTGTTCATAAGCACCTTAAGACCATAAGGTTTAGTAGCTTATATCCATAATCCTTCCTATATGGAAGATTGAGCTAAGGTATAAAAGGTATGTTTTCATGAGATAACCTAAAAAATTCAAATAGATACATCTTTATCAGTAAAAATGGTGATGTATTAGTGACTGAAAGAGAATTAAAGAACACAATGTTCATAGAATACAAACTTTCTAGTAGGGGAATGAGCATTGATCATACCAAACCTCTTTATGAGGTTAACAGTGTAAAAAAAGAATAAGCAACTATTATTTAATTTACTGATCTGAGTGGGAGGGTTGAGGACATTTTTACAAGATGATGCAAGAAGGAAGAGGTAAGAGAGAAAGAAAAAGTTACATGAACACCTTACCCATATACAGGAAAATAATCTTGTAAATTCCACCTCAAAGCAGATTGTCGTTCAGTAAATGATGATAAGGGGATAGATTCCCTAATAAATTGAATGCTCTCTTCATCATTTAGAAAGTGATGATGGCTACTTAGAGGTGTCTAAGACACTAAAAGGGCCTGCTAAGAAGAATGCCAAAGGGCAATGCAAGAGGATATGGATTCTTTTAAAATTAAGTGGATGACTGGGCGATGTGCCACCTAGCTGAAAGGCAATAGGGAACAAGTAGGTTCTCAAATACAAAAGTAAGTAGATCAAACCTAACACACTTAGTGGCCATAGGGTACCATAATGAGAAGGCATTGATAAATAAAACACCTACTTGCATGTTGTGAACTTTAATCTGAATGACCAATTTTGGCTATAACAACAAGCTTAGGCTTGAAATTACATCAAGAGAATGAAAAGACCACTTCGCAATTTGGAAATTTGATGAACTCTATATAAAGAAGCTTTAGGGTTTCGTAGAAACATTCATCTAGGTAATAATATATGAGGTTTTACAAAATGAAATCCTTTCTAACTTTGAGATAATCGAAAGCCACTACATGGGTGCCAAACGGTCTTGAGATGATTCTTTGAGAATCATCCTTTATATCAATAACATATTCCTAACAATGTCTGAAATCATGAGCAGCAATTTCCAGATGAATTCTTAGTATATAGCTTCAAGTGTGACAAATTATATATCCATAAAAAGCTCTTTGAGTGTGCTTTCATATGGCACTAGTTTTGTCATAATCCATTGTGTAGTTTGAGAGTTATGTCCAAAATACAAAACCTATCTTGTATTATGATGGTGATTTCAGTGTTAATATTCAAAGTTGATATCTGTCTCATTTGAACTTCTTTGAATGTGATATTTGGTCAAAATGACGTATTGGGAGTCTAATTTTATATGCCACTAGTTTCAGCTCAATGAGAGATATGCCCAAAATAGTGTACCTCAGTCCTGTCGCGTGAAAACTGAATGCATTAGAAATTTGATTACTCGAGGGAGCCCTCGAGTAATCTGGGTCATTACTCAAGTAAACCCTCGAGTAATCACCTCTAAAATGAGGCAGTGCCATATTACTCGAGTGATTACTTGAGTAATCAACTCTGAAGGTGCCATAACTTTCGTATATGTCATTTTAACCTCATATTGACCCATTCTAACCTCTATTTGACCATTAAAACCTTCGGTATCACTTCTAATAGCTTGGATCTTGATATTCTCATGTGATCTTGTAAGTTCTTCTTTCTTTGCTTGGCTAATGTACAAGATATCTTCTTGTTTTTCCTCTTATTGATCATTCTTCATAACCTAACTAGATATCTTCTTGAATATATTCAATCTTCTTCTTTCTTCAATCCCTTGTCTCTTGATTTTCTTCTTGATGATCATTCTGCATTTATAAGGCATTATAAGCAAATTAACATTGACCTACCATCAGGTTTATGACTAATATACAAGATATATAACATTAAATATAGTAGTTAGTCAATGTAAATGATAAGTATATTATAGAAACTTTTTGCACTTAATATTTGACATCATCAAAACGAATCATATCTATCATTCTCCCCCTTTTTGATGATGGCAAATCCTTAAAGAAAAATATGTGTGAATATGACAACAATTTGAATGCAACATATTTTTCTTGCCTTTCTCTCCCCTATTTGACATCAGCAAAAAGTTTGAAGGATAAATAGGAAAGGCTCTTAGAGAAGTAAATATGAAACCGAATTTAGAAATGCCTTTCTTTCATTCAAAATAAATGTGTCCAGAAAACATTTTTCTCTCCCCTGATTTGAAGATAATTTCATTTATAATTTGATGCAAATGAAAAATAATTTCATGAAAACAAAAGTGAAACAATTTGAAGAGGTTTTCAAGAAAACTTTCGTAATCAAGGCAAATTAAAGTCAAATATATGAAAAGTATTCTCAAAATATAAAAAGAGGGTTTAGAAATGCTCATTTGGATTTGGCAAGCTGATAATAGATCCATGAAGTCTAGTTTACCTTGCTTTCGCTGTGCAACTTTGATGTATATTCATGTTGTATCCAGCATGCTCTTATTGAGTGGAGCTTTTGTTCCATATTTTTATCACAATATGCTTAACACTCCTTTGTATTGGCATAAGCATTTGTTGTTTTGAATGTTGCAGCCAATATACTTCCTTTGTTTAAGCGTTAAAGCATTGTTCCACTTCTTGTAGTACGTTGAATAATGTTATTGCACAGAACAAATTCTCCTACCATAAGCATAAGTCTTTCTTCTACAAAATGGTTAGTGTTATCAAGTTATCAAATTTATTGCACAAATCAAAGTTATCCTTTCTATATATGTTAAAATTAAGATTATGAAAGGAAAATATAAGAGTAGCTTGTCATCAAAACTAATCAAGATATAAGGAATGCAGATGAGTATGCTACAATTATTTTCTTCAAATAAAGGAGACAAGCTTTTAAGATATAAAACACATGTAAATGTGAAGCTCCCCCTTAATGAATGCATGGTTTAAAAGAAAAGCATTATGAGGAATATAGTTGATAACTCTCCTAGATTTATAAAACCATTGAAAATTTTGAGTATGAAAATTTGAAGATTTGGAGAGAAATCAAGTTTTGAAAATGACAATACTATTCAGGGATTTAAGGCTATAGGCCTGTATCACTCGAGTAGTTACTCAAGTAATTCCACTCAACCATCACTTGAGTGATGCAACTTAGAGAATTTTAATTAAGTAAGAATACAATACCTCACTTGAGTAATATCGTAATCACTCAAGACATAATCCTCTGAAGTCCATTGGTGCATCATTGGATACTCACTATCTGATGATATGATCAGTACTAAGAGATTCTGAAGGTGTAGTCTCTATGAGCATTTAAGTATACCAAGATAAGCTCAGAATAAGGCCTTGAAGTTCTAGTTGATCAAGTTACATAGTTGCCAAATCTTGCCATTCACAGAAGTAATGAACTTAGCATTGTTCGTAGTATGCTTTGTGTGATTATTGAAGCTCCTATCTCAAATAGCCTTAGACAGATGGACCAAATAATGATAGACCAGGGAGACCAACTCTAGCAAAGTGTTGTATCTCATATATCCTTGAAGTATTAATTCCCATCCTCTACGCCTCTTGTATTACTTGGAGTGAGATTCAGACTTACTTAGAGTAATTGCGAATTACTTGAAGGCCTACTTGAAGTAATTGCAGATTACTAAAAGGTCTACTTGAAGTAATTGCTAATTACTTGAAGGTATACTTGAAGTAATTGCAAATTACTTGAAGTAATTTTAGATTACTTGGAGTAAGTCCTGTAGAAGTATATATGTACCTCTTGTGTCTCTGACAGACATGATCTTTCCAGTATTCCTCTCTTCCTTGCTTATAATATAGGCCATTATATGGTAATTCTTCTCAATGAAGTAAGTGAAGTTATTGGCCTTATTCACCATAGTTCTAGTATAGGTATAGTAGATAATTCAGTGAAGATTGGACATAGAGCTAGGATTGTTAGTTGAGAATCCTCATAGGCTCATCTATCTTGATGATTCTGTACATCTCAGGTTTATTGTATTCTTTGAAATGGGGGGCTTGTTGATACCTTATCTATTCATTAATATTTGAGGTTGAGATAGTGGCCTTCTAATTTCTGATTGTTGTTGTCAACATCTCCTCAATCTTAGTGTCTTCCTCTGAACATCTCTGTTGGCTCCATATCAAAGTGGAAATGTATGATCACCTTAGGATAATAAGGAAGATGGGTAGGCAACAAAGATTCATATTGGCTAGGCTTGTTCTTGGCCTTGAGCTACTTTGAGATGAATCTCATCTAGGTTCACTTAAGAGATTTTCTTCCTCTTTCTCTTTCCCTGACTGCACCACTAGCTAATTACTTGAGTGATACTATAGATTTAGCTTCTGCTCATACTGCAATACTACCAGTTACGCCCCTCTGTTAGCTTCTGATCTTTGCATCCAAAAGTAGAGCATTTTGATCAATTCCTGTAAAAGTATAAGTATATGCTCTTTGGTACCCAACTTTCTCTTGGGTCCATACAGTATTAAACATTATAACTCTTATGCTCTTACACAATTGAATCATATGATATTTGAGCAAGAGTATAATAATCAACAAAGACCAAAATATAATTTTACCCAATTAAATAAATTCAAGCAAATGAATCATAAAGGGTAATGAACAAATAATACCAAGAATGATAATTAGATATACAAATTGTTTCAAATCTTAGATGTAATTTGAAATCATAACAATGCATTGTAAAATAGAGATTTTAAATATATGCAAAACTCACATCTTTGAAACATGTTTATAATCAATGTTCATGTTGAAAATGGTGGAAGTCAACAGTTTAAATATACATATACCAAAAAGCTTCTCTTTTAGAGAATAACTAAGATAATATGTTCGACAATGAAGTTTAACATGTTTGAGAATTTTCCCAAGAGCAAAAGTCATATGGAAAAAGTCATATGGAAAAATAACTAAGGAGAGGTTGACTACGGCACCTGTGTTAATTTTGCTCGATCCCAGTTTGACATACGTTGTGTATTCTGATGCCAGTGGGCAGGGATTAGGGTGTGTCCTTATGCAGCAGGGACGTGTGGTGGCCTATGCTTCTCGATAGCTCAGACCTCATGAATTGAACTATCCCACTCATGATCTGGAGCTTGCGGCTATTATATTTGCCTTGAAGATTTGGAGGCATTATTTGTATGGTGTGACTGTGGAACTGTACTGCGACCACAAGAGTCTTAAATATCTGTACGATCAGAAAGAGTTGAATATGAGACAACGATGTTGGATGGAGTTGCTTAAGGACTACAACCTGGAAATAAAATATCATCCGGGTAAGGCGAATGTAGTCGCTGATGCTCTTAGTCGAAAGACTGTGGTTGTGGCAGCTATGATGATACATGAGGAGAAACTGATTGCTGACTTTCGTGATATGAATATGTCGAACCAGATCATCTGTGCCAACTACAATGTTTCCCAAGGGGAAAGTGATTTGAGAGCTGAGATTAAAGAGGCTCAGAGGCAAGATGACTGGATACAGCGTAACCTGGCCAGAATTGAGTGAGGAGAAGTTCAAGGCTATGATGTGTCGCCTCATGGATTAGTTCGCTACCAGAAAAGAGTGTGCATTCCACTTAAGGCGGAGTTGAGACAAAAGATTTTAGATGAAGCGCATAAAAGCCGGTATACCCTTCATCCTGGTATGACCAAAATGTACCATGGTTTGAAATTTGTGTATTGGTGGCCGGGAATGAAGAGTGATGTGACGAAATATGTGGCGAGGTGTCTCACATGTCAGAAAGTGAAGATTGAACACCAAAGACCGCCTGGTTTGTTGCAGAGTCCTGAAATTCCGGAATGGAAATGGGAAAGTGTGACCATGGATCTTGTTGTGGGATTACCCAAGATCAGGAATTATGATGCGATCTGGGTTATTGTGGACCGGTTAATGAAGTCAGCGCACTTCCTACCGATCAATGCTAGTTACTCTCCGGACAAGCTAGCAGAGATATATGTTCGTGAAATTGTGAAGCTCCATGGCATACCGAAGAATATTATCTCTGATCGAGATCCTCGTTTCACTTCCAGATTTTGGAAGGCATTGCATAAGGCGCTGGGTACTCAATTGAGATTCAGTACAGCCTATCATCCTCAGACAGACGGTCAGTCAGAGAGGACTATCCAGACCTTGGAGGATATGTTGCGGGCATGCGTTCTTGACTTCAAAGGGAAATTGGGACCGTTTTCTTCCACTTGCTGAGTTTGCCTACAACAATAGCTATAATGCGAGCATTCAGATGGTGCCGTATGAAGCGTTGTATGGGAGAAAATGTCAATCGCCATTGTGTTGGAATGAGTTGTCCGAGAGGAAGCTCTATGGGCCGGATCTTGTGGATCAAACCTCAGCCCAGATTCGAATCATTCGTAAGAGGCTTCTTGCAGCTCAGAGTCGGCAGAAAAGTTATGCAGACAAGAGGAGAAGGCCTCTAGAATTTGAGGTCGGTGATCATGTGTTCCTGAGAGTATCTCCTGTCACCGGTATTGGGCGAGCTATAAAGTGAAAGAAGTTAAGCCCGAGGTATATAGGTCCTTTTGAGATCCTTGATAGGATTGGGCCTGTTGCTTATCGTATAGCCCTACCTCCGAGCTTGAGCATACTCCATGATGTATTTCATGTTTCCCAATTGAAGAAGTACCAACCGGATCCATCTCATATCGTTGAGTATGAGAATATGGAGTTGCGAGATAACTTCACGTATGCGGTGGAGCCAGAGCGGATAATTGAACGAGAAGAACGTCGGCTCAGACACCGGAGTATTCCTTATGTGAAAGTGATCTGGAAGGGTATGACCCAGCGGGAAGCAACTTGGGAGGTGGAAGAAGATATGCGTAGGCAATATCCGGAGTTTATGGCTCAAGGGATGTAGCAAATTTCGAGGACGAAATTTAATTGACAGGGGGAGAATTGTAATATCCCGATTTGTAATCAGGGCTAATGATTCTGATAATTGTTGTAATTATCTTGATTAAACACTTTTGGAGTTAATGTAATGTGAATTTTGGGAATAAATACATGTGGTATTTAAGATCAATGGTTGAGATTCCTTGACTGTGGGTCGGAATCCTATATTTTGTGACTTGGTAAGCTCATTGAGGGAATTGTGTAGATGGTGACAAGTGGCATAATGGAGGCCCTTGGGTATGGCACTAAGAGACAAAATACCACTTTCCTCTCTCTTCTCTCTCATTTCGGTGGTGTGTGTGTACTAGGGGAGGAAGTGACATCTCATCATCATCTTCTCCCTCTATCATATTCTCTCTCTTCCATTCCTCCATTTTCGCTGAATCAAGCTTGGAGAGAGAAAGGAAAAGCTTTAATCTTTGGTAAGAAATGCTCCTCCTTTGCTAAGAATCTCTTCTCTAATATTGTTTATCTCAATGAAAGCTGCATTGTGATGATTGTAGAGCCTTGAATGTTGTTGATTGGGATTTTGGCCGAAATTGAAAGTTGAGGAATCAAGGTTCTGAATTGAGCAAAGAGAAGAGGTAGGCATTTAGAGCATCTTGGAATATTGTTTGTGAGCTTTGGCTAAACTTGGTAAAATCTGGAAAATTTGCCCTAATTATGCCAAATGATGAAAATGTGGATTTTATGATGTTGGATATTGGAAATAGTTTAATGTTGAGTTATTTGATTGTTGGATATAATCTGGAATGATGGAATTAAATGTAATGAAACTTGGATATGGTGTGTCATGAGACCTTAATGAATGATTATGGTCAAATTGGTTTTTAGAGTGTTTATGAAGTGGCCAATATGTTCCCTGGTTAGTGCTTAGTGTGTGTGAGCATTGGCAAGAGTTTGGGAAACCATTTGGGAGTGAATTTGACCATCTGGTGTTTCTGGTTTTTGGCTGCGTTTATGGGTCTTTGATGAACATCACTCGAGCACAGGATGATCATGCTCGAGTGATGGGAGAGTTTTTCCCTTTGTGCTTCGAGTTCACCTGGGAATTATGAGCAATGCTCGAGCACATCGCTTTGTGATCGAGTGAGCGAAGAACATGCTCGAGTGAGCATGGTCTGCTCGAGTGTTAGTGGGAGTTCAGAGTGAAGGTTTTCTTTCGGGTCTTCACTTGCTGGTGGATGCCACGAGTGTGCTCTGACACTCGCGAGCATAAGCCTTCTCACCTGAGCACTGGGGGACATGCTCGAGTGAGATTGTGCTTCAGGTGGGAGTTGTGCTTTCGGGTTCTGACTCGCGGGTAAGGTGCTCGAGTGTTCCTTCTCACTCGCGGGTGTGAGGTGTGTGCTCGAGTGCATGAGGTTGTGCTCGAGTGATCCTGTTCTTGGAGAGCGTTGTGTGCTCTCGGGTCCTCACTTCCTGGACTTCTCTCGCGGGTGCTCGAGTGAGGCATTTGGCCTTGTGCTCGAGTGAGGATCAGCGTGCTCGAGTGAGCCAGTGCTCAAGGGTTTCTTTGTGCTCTCGGGTGCTCACTCGCAGTCTCACTTTCTCTTGTGCTCGAGTGATGTCCGTACTTGTGCTCGAGTGAGAGCATCTGTACTCGAGTGAGATGACCAAAAATCTGTGTTTTGCCTTCGAGTAAGGGGTCTTTTGGGTAGTGTCTTCCAACCCTTTAGGCATATGTTTAGGCCTCTAATAGTCACCTAAAGAGTCCTAAATGATAACCAACTTAGAGTATTATTGAAATATACATATGGATAAGAGATTGATTGGTTGTCCCTAATTGATATAGGATTTGACATCTGTCGTCCTCGTGAGGCTAAGGTGCCAGAGCCAGTCAGGAAGGATACAGGTAGTGACTCTTTCTTTATACCTTATGTGATACATTGTATGTATATTATGTCATTGTTTTGAAATGGATATAGTATGCTGCAAGTTTTGTGAAAACTGTGGAAGCACCGCTATACCAATAGTCCCTGAGTCGCTAACAACGGTTCGGGTGAAGGTCGTATGCCTTCCCGGCGGTAAAAGGGGATGAGGTTAGGGTGTGATATATGTGTATATGTGGGCCGAAAGGCTAATTGTGAGCTGAAAGGCTATTTGTGAAGGCCGACGGGCCATTTGTGAAAGCCGACGGGCCATATTTGAGCCGTGTGGCTATTTGTATGCACTGCCACGCCAATAGTCCCTGAGTCGCTAGCAACGGTTCAGGTAAAGGTCGTATGCCTTCCCGGCGGTAAAAGGGGATGAGGGTGGAGTGACTTGTGTTGTTGTATGAGATGATTGGTGTGCATATTCTGTGATTGCATGTGGTATGAAATTGTTGTTACTACTGGGATTCTTTAGCATCTCACCCCTTCCATATGACTAACTTTTTCAGACAGGGCGAGTAGCTCGAAAGGGAAGCGGACAACTAGGAGTAGTTAGGACTACTCTGAGATTTAGTGGTAGTTGGTTATCTTAGTTTTGGATTTTGGGATTGCCAAGTGTATATTTATGTAAATGATTATTTTGGTTATGTAATCCCCATAGTTGGGAAATCTTAAACCCAAGTTATTTATGTAAGTAACCCGGGGTTTGCCGGGATTTTGGTTTCTGCACTCTGATATTGGTTATGTGATTTGATCGCTCTGGTAATTATATCCACACGTGAATGTGAGACCAGGATTAAGTATGCTTTAGAACTGATTTTGAAATACCCCATCTCTTGGAGGTCGGATTATAAATTGTGATTTTGTTTGATTGGTCTCTATTTTCCGTAAATTTCGAAATCCGGATGTAATTACAGTGAGGGGGTTACAATTTCCAAGGCTTGTCACATGTCCTTTGCTGTTGGAAGTATGCAGGTCCTGAAATACTCCTTTTGACTTAAGGCACTTTGGATCATTAGGATTGTTTTGCTATTGAGCATCACGAGCTTTTTATTGTTGTAATCATATTCTTCAAGTAACTTAGGAACTAGTTATCCTTTTACAAATTTTAGGAGTATGTAATTCCTATTTAGAATAACCTCCCAGAGTCTGTATTCTGTTAGAACCGGCTGACACCCAAAAGGGGGTGAATTAGGTGCAAGATAAAAATCTAAGAACTTTAAAAAATTTTTCGTATTTTAGTGGAAGCAATAAAAATAAAAGTAATGAATTATAAATCAATAGTTAATATATGCTAAAAATATAAGAGAGCCTAAGGAAGAGAGTATGCAAACTATGATTTATCCTGGTTCAGTCCAATCTGTGATGGCCTACGTCCAGTCCCCAGGCTCCTCCTGAGAATTTCAAATCCACTATCTTCTTGTTTAATCCAAGCACAAGAACAACCTTTACAACTCACAAGTTTAGCCGAGCACATGTGAAGCCTTTTACCAATCTCTCATAGACTTACTCCCCCTTACACACCGTAAGGTTACAACCGAGTTACTCCCCCTTACACCCCCATAAGGATACAACTTTGATTATGAAATATTACAATCATTTTCTTTTCTTAGAAGTGAATAGATGAATACTGAAGCACAATACAATCAATCACTCTCTCAAATACACAAAATATAGAAAACAGATAAGAACATAAAGTGTTTAGGTTGAGAAGGATACCTTATGATATGACCATGTTTGTGTTGTTGGGTTCTCATTGGTGTCGCTCTTTGTTGAATGTTCCCATATTTATAAATGAGTTGTGATAGCCATTGGAAGCATTTCAACCTATCCATTAGAGTGGCATAGCTTCGTTTGACCGTTCTTAGATTTTGAAAACTAGCTATTGTGGTTGGTGAATGCTCTACTTCCGTAAAGTCAACTTTTATCTCTTCACATCATCTCTTCATTGTATTCCTGGAGAAATGCATTGAACACTAATACAATAAAGTGTAAGAGTGATTGGAAGCAAGAAGAGTGAGTTTCTTCATTAATCTCATGTTTTTGAAAGCTTTAGTATGTTGTTTTGTTCTCCTGGGAAGCATTACTCGGGTGGTCACTCGAGTAATTACTGGAGTGATCCCTTGAGTAATCTCCTTCACAATCTAGCTGAGAGTAACTTCTCCTTTGCTTGCTTGATTACTCGAGTGATCCCTCAAGTAATGTTTTCTTTTCATTTCATATTACTTGAGTGCTCCCTCGAGTAATGTCACTCATTTCTTGGCCTAGGCTACTGGATAATTTCTTCTCTGATTACTCGAGTGATCCCTCGAGTAATGTCTCAAATAACTCTGTAGATTACTTGAGTGATCCCTTCATCACCCAAGTAGATATCTTCTTGAATATCTTCAATCTTTTTCTTTTTTTCTTCTTTATTCAATCCCTTGCTTCTTGATTTTCTTCTTGATGATCATTCTCCATTTATGAGGCATTATAAGCAAAATAATATCAACCCACTATTGGGTATATGTGTAACCCCCTCCGTAATTATATCCGAAATACATGATTAAAATGAAAGAGAGACCAATAATAATCAAATAACATTTACTAACCCATCACATGACGGGGTTTTCACGAATACTTTTTGAAATCATTTATAAACTTGGTCTCATATTCACATTTCAAAACCTAACATTGCAACATTTCCATTCCAAAGTTCCAAACCAATTTCAATGACATCAAAACACACTATGACATCATTTCCAACACAATACCCCATTCAATTCTTCCCTCTATTCTAAGTCAATTTGGACGTTAATCCACAATTGAACTCAAATACAGGGTTTCGGCACTGCTCACAACACACACGAATCATATTCGAGTGCCAAATCACATCATATTCTCCAAAAGGGTTATTTATCACTAACCACATCCACTTTTGGAGTCATTAACCCTTAATCACAATTTGGGATCTTGCTAAACCGGGGCTTAGCAATCCACTAGTCTCAGGCTTATTCTCTAGCCTCGAGTCTCAAAATTCAGGGTATTACATTTCTCCCCCCGTTCAATAAGTTTCGTCCTCGAAATTTGTCATACCACTTAATCCAAAAACTACGGATGCTTCTTCACGACAGCTTCCGTTTCACAATTCATTTCATATTGGGACGGTCTCCTCTAGACCACCCACACACAAATGATACTCCACAAATCCGATTCTCGCAAGAATCTCAAACAATGAATGCAACTCAATTGCCCCAAACTACAATCGGCCCATTTCACGATTGCCACACAAACCAAATCACCATATTTTTTTGCCAAACAGATACAATCACTTCCACATACGATTGACACAAAACCATCATAACAACCATAATCATCGCAAGCCCTCTAATTCATGAGTGGCTAGTGCATCTCGATATCTGGAGGCTCTAACTTATGAGCCGTATCATAAGATCTTGCAGTTGGGTGGCATAAGCCACCACTCTGCTTAACTCAAACTAGTTACCCCTTCTGGGAGTAACCCCAAAACACCACAACCCGAATACATCAAACGACAGCCTTAGCTGTATACACAAACTCTTCCATTGTATTCACATCCACAACCTTACCCTCACCCTCTTTCTCCGCTGGGGAGGCACACTGCACACACCCGAACCTTTGCTAGGTACTCGATGACTATTGCCGTGGTCACGTACCATCCACACCCTCTTTTTCCTTAGTGTCACTTGCTCTGTCTGAAGGTTAGTCAATGGAAAGATGAGATTCAAAAGAATCCCAATAGTAACAAATCACTCATACAGTATATAAACACATAGCATGTAAGATCATGTTCAACAGCATCATAATGATACATGGCTCATGCCATATACAACAGCACTTATGGCTGTAAACACTATGCGTCAGCTTTCACTGCGATCTCAATGCATGACAAACATACATACAATGCTTTACACATAGCATAAGAGAAAGAGTCACTACCTTGTTCTTTTCGATAGTGTTCAGACAGAGGCTACTTAGTACCAGGGCAAATGTCGGAGCACATCACATAGCTTTCATACCAACTCACATCGCATACTCTAATTTTACACACCGCCTTTCGGCCTTGGGTCAACACCGATATAACCAGCCTGGTAGCTAGCCATGTTGGCCATGCCGGGGTAAGTGCCCTCAGAATTGAGAACCCCCGATCATGTAGTCAAATTCACCATCAGCTGAACTAGCTCTGCTCTGTAGCCACAACAATACCTCAATCCCAACTTGTTCACAATTGTCACACATACATGTTGCCTCACTGGCATACACATATCATATTGCCTCTCTGGCAATCACAAAGCCACTCTGGCTTCCAGATAGTCATTCCCCCGTAAACTGCCGCCCCAGCATAACGGTCCTCTGCCATGGGAATCACCCCATACGGCCGCAGGTGAAAGACACACAAATGTCTGTCACATCCTGAGCCTTTGCCTACCAGACACAGCCCACCGGACCAACTCGATCCGGCCCAACCAGGGAGATGGACTCATAATACAATCACAACAAGCTGGAACTAGCATCTTAACATCTTCACCTTCACACCGAGAATTCTTTTCACCAAATCGGGATCCTTCAAGACCCCTTCTCACAAGATAATTTGGACTTCAGAGTTGTACTCTTCAAATCCATCACTAACACATCGTACTTTCTACAAACTTGAGCTCCTACTCAGTGCAGTATTCAAACACATCATTTTCACCATGATTCCACCACATACTCTGAGGTCTTTCTCCTCATTTGTGCTTTAACAATGTCAGGGTGATTTAATAGGAGTTCCGTAGGAAACTCCCACTACAACTGACCACACTGACAATCTGTGCCCAATTTTAGCCTGATTCAACTCAAATTATTCAGAGCCATAACCAATACATCACGCCTTTTTATTGTCACACCCACCCTAGTTTTACCCCACTCAGGGAATGCCCGCGCCGGTGGCTGTGCTGGTTGGTCTCACCCCTTTTGGGCTAACCCACCACCCAAGACTCACAAGACTTCTTCGCTCCCCAAGCGGAATTTTTTTCGCCTCCCTAGGGATCGAAGCCACTACCTGGGGGTAAGTAGCGCCTCAATGCATCCCCTGGTACCATTGAGCTACATTACGAACATGGGCTCTCATAGCTCTACTCTACGATTCAACATCAAGGTGACTGCTCTCTACAGTTCGTTATCACGGTGGCTGCACACTAGGGCTTATCGTCATGTCGGCTTTCACAAAGTCACATAGTCTCACCCCCCGTATGATACCGCCCGAAGGTACGGTCCTCCCATCGGAACCATCGATGAGCTGCAGGAAGTAGACTCACATACATCCCCTGTATTCCACCGCCCCGAAGGCACGGTCCTCCCACCGTCAACACCGATGGGCCGTAGGTGAAGAAATAGCCTTACGGCTCACATAATCACATAGTCTCACCCCCCGTATGGTATCGCCCGAAGGTACGGTCCTTTCACCAGAACCACCGATGAGCCACAGGTAGTAGACTCACACACATCCCCCGTATTCCACCGCCCTGAAGGCATGGTCCTCCCACCATCAACACCGATGGGCCGTAGGTGAAGAAATAGCCTTACGGCTCACATAATCACATAGTCTTACCCCCCATATGCTACCACCCGAAGGTACGGTCCTCTCACCGGAACTATCGATGAGCCACAGGTAGTAGACTCATAAATAGCCAACCGATGAGGTGTCACCAAAGGTAGCCCTCTCCGATCAAACCTCCCCATAGGTAGCGTTCTCCGATCTGAATCCTCCGTAGAGAACTTTCTTGCTGCGCTAGATTAACAACCAAAACCCTTAGGGTACCTGATACACATTTCAATTTAAGTCTAGTACCATACTCTAGCATCACAGACCATCCCGGCCAAATACAATTCCTAAGAATCAGCTTAACTATTAAGCCTGATCCTTGGATCACAACTCAATTCTCAACCTCAGTTGAACCGAAAATCACTTCCCCCATTTCCACGGAGTATCACAACTCCAACACAAATCCAAATATCATTGAAAGCCTAAGGTATATCAGCCCCCTAGGTCTTAAGACCTTTAAACAAAAATTCAGGATAACCAAATAATGTATACACATAATCCATAAATCCCAGATATCCACAACACCAGGGATATAAATGTGTATACCACAAACAACCAAAATCACAAATCATTGCCTATTCCTTAGGCAATCATAACTCATCACTCATTCCTTAGCTTGGCCTAAGGGAAATATCCTAGCAAAATCCATCTTTGCCAAAAACTGCAGCTCTGATACCAAAAATGTAACCCCCTCCGTAATTATATCCGAAATACACGATTAAAATGAAATAGAGACCAATAATAAGCAAATAACATTTACTAACCCATCACATGACGGGGTTTTCACGAATACTTTTTGAAATCATTTATAAACTTGGTCTCATATTCACATTTCAAAACCTAACATTGCAACATTTCCATTCTAAAGTTCCAAACCAATTTCAATGACATCAAAACACACTATGATACCATTTCCAACACAATACCCCATTCAATTCTTCCCTCTATTCTAAGTCAATTTGGATGTTAATCCACAATTAAACTCAAATACAGGGTTTCAGCACTGCTCACAACACACACGAATCATATTCAAGTGCCAAATCACATCATATTCTCCAAAAGGGTTATTTATCACTAACCACATCCACTTTTGGAGTCATTAACCCTTAATCACAATTTGGGATCTTGCTAAACCAGGGCTTAGCAATCCACTAGTCTCAGGCTTATTCTCTAGCCTCGAGTCTCAAAATCTGGGGTATTAGAATATGACTAATCTACAAGATATAGAACATTAAATATAGTAGTTAGTCAATGAAAAAGATCAATATATTATACAAACTTTTTGCTCTTAATATTTGATATCTATATTTAAAATAATCAAAACTAATTATATCTATCATATTCTATGGCCATAACGAACACTCTAAACTTTGCTTTTCCAAAAAGAAAAGTGTTCTCCACTAAAACCTAGAGGTCTTGTAATTGAGGCTTCGTCGAGGAGTATTCCTTCACTATGCTTGCATTAGATCTTTCTTAGGTTGTTATACCTCAACAAGAAGACCTCACTCTGATACCAAATGTTAGTGCAAGTATTTCACCCAATAGGGGGTGAATTAGGTGGTAACAAACATTTTAACCAAAATTAACAATTAACATAAACTAAAGAAACAAAATCAGAATTAAGAGTTGAAGAAATATCACCAAAGTATAGACCCAGGATTATATTGGTTTAGTCACAACTTATCTGACCTGCGTCCAGTCCTCTGATCGCCTCTGAGTTTTTCACTATAGCTTCCAAGATTCAATGGGCTCTTTGCACCTTAGTACACTGCAAGTTCCTTTACCAAACACTCGCTCCCCCTTACACAATGTAAACTAATACCCTACTCAAGGTTCCACAACCTTAAGTTATCTCAATAAGAAGTATTGAGTGTTTGATGTAACTTTCTCTAAGAGTGAATATGTAATCACTGAAGTACAAGATACAAAGAGAATGATGAAATAAATAGAGCACTAATTGCATACTTAAATATTTCACAATTCGGTAGTTGATCCACTTTGAATACTTCCAAAATTATAGTTGGAGTGTATTTAATTACCGTTTTAAGCATTCCATTTGTTCGTTATAATGTCGTTACTTCTTTAGACATTCTTTATATGTAGGAAAATAGCTGTTGGAGCAGAGAGAATGTCTTGGTTGAAGTTTTGTTTGCATTTAATACTTATGACACAAAATTTGCTTCTTGTGATATTCAAATCTTTTAATGTAGGAAATCCCTAAAACTTGCTTAAGAAAGATATTAATCTTGCAAAAGAATAATAATAAGTAAGGTTAAAGAACTTAACAATGTTTTCTTTAATTTCCAAGAACTTAAGGTATCATGCTCTGTTTTTCTGGATAGTTAGTTATTCGAATATAATCATTTGCACTTGAATAGAAGATCTCTTTTTCTATTAGGGTATATTCAAATACACTTCTCTTTATTCGAATAAAATTTAGGCTGTTTGGAATAAATGTATTGGAATAACCTTGACCCTTATTCGAATAGTCTCTTTTGAAAACAAGTGATCTTATTCAAATACAACAACATGTATTCGAATAAGCTTTTAAGATAATAAGTATTTGAATACAACTCTCTTTATTCAAATAATTTTACAAAACTTGGTATTAGAATAAACTGTCATGTATTTGAATATCAGTAAGCGATTTTATTCTAATACATCATCTTGTTATTCGAATAAGCTTCTTTGAGTATTCTTATTCGAATACATCGATATTTATTCTAATAAGCTTGTGGAATTTGAATATGAGCTAAATGAGATTCTTATTTGAATAACTTCCCATTTATTCAAATAAGATTTACTTTTATCTTTTAAAAACTATCTTAGCTTATTCAAATAATCAGCTAATTATTTAAACAACATTTCAGAAACAAAATTGTAACATGCAAGCTGTTATTTGAATAACTAATTTTTTATTCGAATAAGTTTTGCCATAAGTTAGATTGAAAATAAGCAAGGATTAACTTCATTCGAATAGTGCCTTGTGTATTTAGATAAGCTTCTTCTTATCTGTGTGTCCTTATTCGAATAACAAACTACTTATTTGAATAATACTCTACCTATTCAAATAAGCCAGAGTTTACTCGAGTAGCTCTAAACTAAAAAATAAGTCTTCTTATTCGAATAAGACTATTCCTATTCAAATAAGCTACAGTGTTAATGAATTTCAATAAATGCTAGAAATGGAATCTTTGTTCAAATAAACCTAAGATTTGTTATCATTAAAACCTTGAATCTAATAGATAGAGTCTCATAGTAACAATATGGTTGGTAACTTAGTTGAGCACAATTGTGTACAAGACTAAATACATTTAGTCAGACTTGTAAACTAATGTGCTAGTTGTACCGTGGATTGAATTATCTTGGATATAACTCAATTTTTAAAATGATACTCCAATATAAGACCTAGGTACGTGATAATGGAGTTAAGGAAGCAGCGAGATAGACACTATATCTCTATCATCCATGGAATTAGAATAAAGAGTGTTCTGTTAGCTTTCAAGAAGCCGCATGACTAGATAAGTTCCTATGAGTAACTGGGAATGAATGGTGGATGTTAGGATTCAAACGATAACATCTTGTGATATAGATCCTAAGTATCATAGCAAGATGAAACATACATTTAATATATCTCCATGAGAGACATGCTTTTCAGAGATGTTAGAAGATCCCTTTACCAAAGCTCGTGGCTTGATATTCATTGAGAAAGTGAAGATCTTAGGTTCAAATAGAATACATCATCTTGAACATCTTTTATCTTTTGGAGAAAAGAAACAATATGTATGTTATGAGTAAATACGTGCAAGGTATATGAATTAAATATGTCGTACAGATTGTAAAAAGGTTGGTTTACTCACACAGACAACCGTCTTCCCATGTTTTGGTAAGGGACATAAGAAGGTAAGACAAGCAAATGATCACTATTAGATAGTCAAGAAGAATCTTTGCATTTGAGTCGGCTCAGTCTCATAGAGATGAGATTCATATAGAAAATGGATCAAAGCACAGATACATAGAAGTATTATTAGATCTATAGCTAGGCAAAGAATATTTTTCACAAATGAGATTGCAAAAGGGAATGGTTGTGAATAAGGGGTTCTTGTTCAAATGTTGAGTACATTTTGAACTTGTAATACCCCGAATTTTGAGATTCGAGGCTAGAGAATAAGCCTGAAATAAGTGGATTGCTAAGCCCCAGTTTAGCAAGATCCCAAATTGTGATTAAGGGTTAATGACTCCAAAAGTGGATGTGGTTAGTGATGAATAAACCCTTTTGGAGATTATGGTGTGATTTGGCACCCGATGTGATTCGTATGCGTTGTGAGCAACGTCGAAACCCTGTATTTAAGTTCAATTATGGATTAACATCCAAATTGACTTAGAATAGAGGGAAGGCATGTTTTGCGATAAATGAAACGATATGAAGTGTTTTGTGGTTATTCAGTGAGAATTACCGTAATCAAGGGCAAAACGGTAAAGTTATTGACCAATTGATCGGTTACCGAAGAGGAAACTCATTGGTAACTTCAATATCAATGGTTGAGATTGATTTGTGTAGAGATTAAGTGGGAGGAATCACATGTGCTTGTGTGCATGTGAGCTTATAGGAGGATGTTGCAAGATGTTGACATGTGGCACTTTTTGGACCCTTGGATCAAGTCAAATGTTCAAAGTTTGCTTTTTCCTCTTCCCTCTCTCTATTTGGTCGTCCAAGTGGCCTTTATTTCTCCAAAAATCTGATCTCTTCTTCATCTCATCCCTCTCTCTCCAAAACCTCCATTTTCGCCAAGCTTGGGAAGGAAAGAGAAAGAGAAAGGTGATGTTTTGGCTTTGTTCTTGTCCTCTAATGTTCAAACACTCTTCATTAATCTTGATCATGTTGATGAGAGCTTCATCTCTATGGTTTTAGATTCTTGATTGAAGGTGTTTGATGGCTTGAGGAAATTTGGAAAGATGGAGAATCAAAGAATTCATTTGGGAAAGAGGAAGAGGTGAGTATTTGAAGCCTTTTGATCTAAGTTTTATGAATTGTGGATGAGTTTAGTGAATTTCGAATTTTGCCCTGATTTTCTTGTGATTTTGGATTGGATGAATTGGGTTGTGTTTTATGTAGAAAATGGTGCCATGTTGTGGTATTTGGTCATTGGAATTGATTTGGGAACTTGAGATGGAAAGTTGTGCAATGTTGAGTTGAAATGTGATATTGTGTGACATGTTGCAATTCATTGTGAAACATGTCAATATAATGTGAATTTGGTTGATTTGGTATTTCCAATGGATTCCTTGTGAAATTTTGTGTGAGAATGATGTTTGATATGAAAATTGGACCATTGGAACCCAATTGTGCAAATTTGGAATTCTGTCTTTTGAAGTTCTGTTCTGGGCAGTCTGGTGTTGTGGACGTTTTGAATGACCAAATGGTCTCTAAAAATTCTGAGACTTTCCAGTCTTGAAGTTCACATCCCAAGCTTCAAAATGGGCATATAATTTGTGCCATTTCGTTTTGTAAACTGGGATTTATGTTTGTCCAAAGTTTGAGGACGAAACTGGATTCTGTTTTGGAGCAATGTTGGATTTTGTGTAAATCTGGATTTGTGTGGTGATTTCTGGTAATGAGCCATATTTTTCCTATGAATATGCCTTAGAAATATTTCATTTGGCTTTGGGATCACCTCATTTTGATTTTTTTGGAATTAGTTATGAATTTCCTAAGTTCCCTTGGCTGCAGCAGAAAATCCTGGCTGCTGCACAAAAGTTTCTATGCACGTTTTGGCCGCAGCCAGAAATTCTTGGCTGCAGCCAAAAACCTTCTGTGCGTGTTCTGGCTGCAGCCAGAGGGTTCTTGGCTGCAGCCAGAGGGTTCTTGGCTGCAGCCAACCCCCATTTTCAGCATTTTGAGATTTTGAAAGGTGATTTCTAACCTAGTACGTCCCAATCCTCTAAGCTTTTGTTGAGCTTATTTTAGCCACCTAAAGGGTGTGAATGGTAACTAACTTTAAGTGATATAAAAGTAAGGATTTGGAATTGAGATTGACCCTATATCCTTGATTTGGTTTATAGGGTTCAGTATTCATTTGGATCGCAAGTAAGCAGAGATGGAGCATACGTGGAAAGAAAAGAGTAGGGAACTTACCTCTTTTGCATGCTTTGATATTTGTGTTTGTGTTTTGATGCATGTATTGCTTTGCTGGAATATGTGAAACATGTATGAATGATTGTAGCTCTGTTTCTAGTTATGCTATGGCCATGAGTCTGTTGTTGAAACATTGAGCACGCAGATATGTCATTGTGTGAACATGCGTTATGTATTGCAAGCATGTCATGCATTAAACACATATCATACATGCATATAGGTATCTGTTTCCTACTGAGATTCTCTCGAATCTCACCCTCCCCTACCAACATTTTAGACAGGGTAGGTGGATCGAGGATGGAGCAAGCAGTCAAGGGCGACGGGACTCGTTCGGGTTATAGATTTTGGTAGTTGGTTATCATAGTTGGGATGTATATTTGGATATTCGTAGTTGGATTTAGAGTTGTATATTGTGGAATGTGTACTTGGTTATATGTTGAATGAGAATATTTGATTATGTATTTGGAATGAGCATTTGGGTATTTGTATTTGTATTTGAGGAGAACTGTGTAATCTCATTCGAAGAATTGTAAAGGGTGGATGTGCCCTATGAATTCTATGTAAAGATATGCACCTGGGAGTTGCCGGGATGATATTGTTGTACACTATGATATTTGTTTAAATGTGATATTCCACGTGATGTAATTGTATTCAAAATTGAATATGAGACCAGGTTAATTAGATTTCAAAAGTGATTTGTGAAAACCCTATCGTGAAGATGGGAATTTAAATAAGTTTTGTTCTTATTGGTCTCTAATTTCATTTTAATTTTGTATTTCGGATATAATTACGGAAGGGGGTTACAGAACTCATGTCCATACGATAAAAAATAAGATGATATCAACATACACCAATCAATCTACATAGCATGCAATTCATTCTGCATATGCTTGAGAAAGACTGCAATATGGGATGTTTGTCTCTATAGTGTAAGCCACTAGAAGGAAAAATCCTTCCGCAATGCCCTTAGTGTTAGATCTCATGTTTTGATGATAACAAAAGAATGGTATGAAAAAGAATTGATTAATAAATAAGTTTAAACAAAGCAATAACAGGGATAAGCATCACTTGAAGTAAGCATTGGAGTAATGAAGAAAGGCCAAGAGAAAAAGCTGAGAAGCTTGGTCAGAAGAAGTTTTTCTAAGGCATTACTCGAGTAATGAGACAAAACTTGAAGTAACCAGAGGCACCTTCCAGTAACCTGCCAACGTTACTCGAGTAAGTACTCGAGTAATAGTGTAAAAGTCTTCAAGTTGCTCTCGGCCTGCCAATGTTACTCGAGTAGCTACTAGAGTAACCAGGTAAATACTTGGAGTTGCTCTCGGCCTGCCAATGTTACTCGAGTAGCTACTAGAGTAACCAGGTAAATACTTGGAGTTGCTCTCGGCCTGCCAATGTTACTCGAGTAGGTACTCGAGTAATCATGTAAAAGTTTTCAAGTAGTTCTCGGCCTACCAATGATACTCGAGTATGTATTCAAGTTACCCTATTTCAGTAAATATGGTGCTCTCGGCACTTTGTACCACTGCCAATGTTACTCGAGTAGCTACTCGAGTAACTCACTGAGGTAAGCACAAAACTTGAAGGTAGTACTCGAATAACTTGATCTAATTTTATTTCATTTTCCTCAAGTCATTACTCTAGTATACAAGTATTTAATGTTTCATTTTAAGTGAATTACTCGAGTATGTACTCGAGTATGCAGTGCTATGTTTGAAGGAAAACCTCAAGTCATTACCCGAGTAAGTTATGCACAAAAAGTAAGTTTACTCGAGTATGTACTCGAGTAACAAGGTAATCAAACTTGAAGTGCTCTCGGCCTTGAAATCCTACCAACATTACTGGAGTAAAGCACCGAGTAACCAAAAGATTATTTGAAGGTTTACTCGAGTTGGTACCCGAGTAACCTATGAAGAAAAGAGTGCATTACTCGAGTAGGGACCTGAGTAAACAACTATTTGAAATTTAGTTTATTCCATGCACTACCCGAGTAATCTTATATTTGTCTGTTGACTTGCCGTTGATTAAAGTTTTTCTGATGATACTCGAGTAAGTACTCGAGTAAACTTCAAGGGATACTCGAGTAGCTACTCGAGTAAGCAAACCCAAAAATTCAGAAATCATTCCAACGTTCATTATTCTGCTTACTATATGATTAATCTTTAACAATGAAGAAATTATATCAAGCAAGGAAAGTCAAATGAGAAGTTCAAATTCCACCTACCGCCAACGGATATTTTTCAAAAACTGAAAATTCAATAGTGGCTGCGTACTCTCCAACGGACGAGAAGAAAATGTTCCAACGGTCATCATCAATATATCTATATATATGGGAACATCCAAACAGAGAAATATAACAAGAACACACACAAACGTATCATCAAGTTCATTGCTCTGTTTTTACGTTGTAATTGTATTTCTATGCTTCAGTGATTCTTATTTACTCTGTAGGAGAGATATTACATTCAAACTCAATATTTGTTATTGAGATAACTTAAGGTTGTGAAACCTTGAGTTGGGATTGGATTACAACTTGTAAGGGGGAGCGAGTGTCCAGGCGAAGGAACTTGCTTGTACTGTGGTGCCAAGAACCCACTGAATCTTGGAAGTTATAGTGAAACTCTCAGAGAAGCTCTGAGGACTGGACGTAGGTCAAAGTGAATATGGCCGAACCAGTATAAGTCCCGGTGTACACTTCGGTGATATTTTTCCTTTCTCTTTACTGTATTGAATTCACTGTCAAAGTATTATATTTCTGACGAATTTTTAGTATCACCCAATTCACCCCCCCTCTTGGGTAAAACGCTTGCTCTAACATTTGGTATCAGAGAGTAGGTCTTCTTGTTAAGGTTTAATAGCCTAAGAAGGATCCAATGGCAAGCATGGGTGAAGGAATTCTTCCCGATAGAGCATCCATCACTAGACCTCCCGGTTTCAATGGAGAACACTTCTCCTTCTGGAAAGCTAAATTCAGAGTGTTCGTGATGGCTACCGAATATGGGCTATGGGTTGTAATTGAGAGTGGAAATTATCAACCTACAAAGATTGTAGATTCTCAAAAAATTCCAAAGACGCCAGCGGAATATGATGAGAATGACAAGAAACTTATCACTCTCAACAGCAAGGCAATTCTGATGTTACAAAGTGCTTTGAGTCAAAGTGAATATTTCAGAATTTGCACACTCCCAACAGCAAAGGAAATGTGGGAAGCTCTAGAAATAGCTCATGAAGGAACTTCGGGAATAAAGGAGAATCGAATCAACACGTTGGTCACTGAATTTGATCTACTTTGAATGAAATCAGGTGAGTCGATTTCTGAATTCGAACTTAGATATACTCATCTTGTTAATCAACTTGCAGCACTTGGGAAAGTCTATGATCAACATATTCAAGTATGAAATATTTTGAATATTCTTTCTAAAGAGTGGGAAGCAAAAGTTACTGCGATAGAAGAAGCAAAAGGAGAATCAATGAGATCAATTGCTTCTCTATTTGGAAGTCTTTCTAAATATGGAAGCAAACTAAAGTTCAAACGGGAACTAGATGACATTGGTGACAAGAAAAAGAAAGGTCTAGCACTAAAAACAGAAGATGAGGTAAATGATTCTGAACCTACCTATGATGAATTACTTTCCGAATATAATGCTTTACATTCTGAATTCATCAAATTAGTTAAAGAATTGGTTGTTTTCAAAAAGAAAAACAAAGCTCTTGAAATTGAACTTAAAGAAAGTTTGGAAAAGGATTGTGAAAATTGTTCTTCTTTGAAAAAGAAAAATATTGATCTCACAAAAACTCTTGAAAAATTTACACAAGGAAGTGAGATGTTAAATGTCATTTTAAAAGCTCAACGATTTGTAAATGACCGATCTGGAATTGGTTATGATCCAAGATCAGATAGAAGGAAAGGTAGAAAGAAAGTAGGAGGTAAGTCTTATTTGAATTATTTCCATCATTCTGTGCATACATCAAATCCTTTTGCATTTTGTAACTACTATAATAGAAAGGACATTATACTTCTTCATGCATTCATAAGAAGAAAGGAACAATAGGAACCTATAAATGGGTACCTAAAGGTTCATATGTTCAGAAAATTATTTGCACTAACCCAAAAGAACCCAAAAAGATGTGGGTACCTAAGACTTAGTCATTTGATTGTAGGTATGTCTTAAAGCATCCAAAAATAGCAAGTGGTACATAGATAGTGGATGCTCTAGACATATGACCGGAGATTTCGAAAGTTTTACCACTTTGCAACCTAAGGAAGGAGGAAAGGTAAAATTTGGAGGAAATCAATCCGGAAGGATAGCAGGAATTGGTGAAATAAAAAATGACAAAGGAATACAAGTCAAAGATGTATATTATGTTGAAGGCTTGTGTCACAATTTGCTGAGCGTAAGTCAAAGTGCAGATAAAGACAACTGGGTAATATTTGACTCAGAAGAATGCTTAATTATCAACAAGAATAACTTACAACTTGATAAGAAGAATATCAAGGCTAAGCTCAGAGCAAAAAGGGAAGGTAACTGCTATACTCTAGATATTAGTAGAAATGAATTTGAAAACTGTTCTCTGAGTAATGCCGATGAAAGTTGGCTATGGCATAAGAGATTGGCTCATGTCAATATGCATCAATTAGGCAAACTACTCAAAAAGGATTTAGTTCTTGGATTACCCAAGGTATCTTTAAAAAATGACTTGATTTGTGATGCATGTCAAAAGGATAAACAAACCAAATCATCTTTCAAACTAAAAAATGTGATTTCAACAAATAGACCATTACAATTATTGCATATGGATTTAGTTGGTCCAGCGAGAGTAACAAGTCTTGGTGGCAACTTATATTCATTGGTCATTGTTGATGACTTCTCTAGATTTACATGGGTTATTTTTCTATCATCAAAGGATGAGACCTTTGAAGAATTTATTGTTTTTGCCAAGAAAGTGCAAAATGAGAAAGGTATGTCCATTGCAGGTATTAGGACCGATCATGGTGGAGAATTTGAAAATCAAGCCTTTGAAGAATATTGTGATACTAATGGTATTGATCACAATTTCTCTGCTCCAAGGACACCTCAACAAAATGGAGTCGTGGAACAAAAGAATAGAGTGCTCACTGAAATGGCTAGAGCAATGTTAAATGAAAAGAATGTGTCTTAAGTATTTTGGGCTGATGCTATGAGTACAACATGCTACATTTCATATAGAGCATATATCAGAACAAAACTTGGAAAGACACTATACGAGCTATACAAAGGAAGAAAGCCAAACATTGCTTATCTACACATCTTTGGTTGTAAGTGTTCATTCATAATAATGGTAAAGATAACTTAGGAAAATTTGATTCTAAAACTGATGAAGGAATTTTCCTAGGATATTCTAACCGAAGCAAAGCATATAGAGTTTTCAATAAAAGAACATGTGTTGTTGAAGAATCAATTCATATTGTATTTGATGAATTTGAATCCTCTGACAAAACCATTGATGAAGAATAGGAAGTTGGTTTAAATCAAGAAAATGGTCAATCTATTTCTAAATCTCTTATTCCAGAGGTTGATGAAACTAAGGAAGAAGAGCAATCCCTAGGTCAACCTAGAGCTTGGAAATACAATAAAAGTCATCCCTTAGATCAAGTCATAGGAGATGTGAATGAAGGGATCAAAACTAGAAATAGAATTTTCAATGAAGTAAGTTTTTCTGCATTCATTTCTGACATTGAACCTTCTAATATTGATGAAGCCCTATCAGACAATGATTGGGTTATAGCAATGCAAGAAGAACTAAATCAATTTGAGAGAAATCAAGTTTGGGATTTGGTGCCCCGACCCAAAGATCATCCGATCATTGGTACTAAATGGGTATTCAAAAACAAACTCGATGAATCTGCAATTATTGTCAGAAACAAGGCAAGATTGGTGGCCAAAGGCTATAATCAGGAAGAAGGGATTGATTATGAGGAAACGTATGCTCCAGTGGCTAGATTGGAAGCTATACGTGTACTCTTAGCCTTTGCATGCATCAAAGGATTCAAACTCTATCAAATGGATGTAAAGAGTGCTTTTCTAAATGGTTACATCATGGAAGAAGTGTATGTAGAACAACCTCCAGGTTTTGAGGATGTTACTAAACCTGACCATGTTTTCAAACTCAAAAAGGCTTTATATGGTTTAAAACAAGCTCCTAGAGCGTGGTATGAAAGGCTCAGTAAGTTTCTTATCGATCAAGGTTTTGTACGGGGAAAAGTTGATACAACACTTTTCATAAAACATAAACACAACGATATTTTAATTGTTCAAATATATGTTGATGACATTGTTTTCGGTGCTGCTAATGAATCTCTGTGTAAGGAATTTTTTGAGATAATGCAGGGAGAATTTGAGATGTCAATGATGGGAGAATTGAATTTCTTTCTTGGTTTGCAAATCAAACAAAGAAAGAATGGAATCTTCATATCTCAAACAAAGTATTTAAAAGAGCTATTGAAGAAGTATGGAATGGATGAAGCAAATGGGATGGACACGCCTATGAGCTCAACAACGTTGCTTGATGCTGATGTCAAAGGGAAAGACTACAACATCACAAAATATAGAGGAATGATTGGATCTTTACTTTATCTTACGGCAAGTAGACCGGACATTCAATTTAGTGTTGGTATATGTGCAAGATATCAATCGGCACCAAAGGAATCACATGCTGAAACAGTCAAACGAATCTTTAGATACCTTGCTGACACACCTGAATTGGGTCTATGGTATCCCAAAGGAAGAAGTGAATATTTAGTTGCATATTCAGATTATGATCATGGAGGATACAAAACAGATAGAAAGAGTACCAACGGATAAGGGCAATTTCTTGGAGGATCTCTTGTATCATGGTTTAGCAAGAAACAAAACACTGTGTCTCTTTAATCAACGGAAGCCGAATATGTAGCAGTCTCAAGTTGTTGTGCACAAGTGATATGGTTAAAACAACAACTACAAGATCTTGGTATTTATCGCAAAGAAATACCAATCTATTGAGACAATACTAGCACGATAAGCTTGGCAAAGAATCCAGTTCAACACTCTAGAACCAAGCATATCGATATCAGACATCACTTCATCAGAGATCATGTTCAAAAGAAAGATGTGAAGGTGATATTCATTCCTACTCATCTTCAACTAGCAGATATCTTCACAAAACCCCTTGCAAAAGATCAATTTCTATACATTAGAAGAGAATTGGGAATGGTAAATCCCAATGAGTTGTAAGTTATTTCAGGTTCTCATAATATTAGATGAAGTCATTTGATAATGTTTTGATGATTATTAATTTAAGCATCGGAGTGTATAGAAAATTGGTTTGCAGGAAGGTAGAAATTCTGTTTTGAGAAACAAAAACAGAGGTTATCAGAGGACACCATTACTGGAGTACCAACTTGAAGTAATGACTAACAGTGAAGCATTACCTGAGGAATAACTTGAAGTAAAGTAACACTTTACTCGAGTATGTACTCGAGTAATGGACTTCAAAACTGGAAGTAATGGATCAAGTTACTTGGAATTCAAATCTAACGGTTCAGTTACAATGAAATGAAGAGTCAGAAGTTGAAAAGACAGGTTACCCGAGGTGAGCCTCGAGTAAACTTGAAGATTACTCTAGTAAGGACTCGAGTAACTGGAAGTCCAGATTTCCAAATTGATGCAAAATCGACTCAAATCTGTTCAAAATTGATTGACAATGATCGAGGGAACATACATGGATAATTACAATATTATTCATGCCAGGTACGCAATTTAAATGAATTATTTTAGAAATTTTATGTATGATCACTCGAGTAAGGCCTCGAGTAAACTTGAAGGTTACTCGAGTAAGGCCTCGAGTAATGTCGAGTTTTAGGTCTTTAACTGTCACAAACTTGGTCATTTCCATAAAATCTCCTCGAGTAAATCACTATACTCTCTCTCAAAAACTTTTCACAATCAATTCCTAGCATCTTTTCGGTCAAAACCCAATAGATTTCATCACCAAAAACCTCCTATTTTGCTCAGATTCTCAGTGCCCTAACTCGCATCCCGTGACTCTATTTTCTTTGAGATTCTCAAATTTCTATTTTTCAATATGGTTAGGACCAAAAATCTCACTCCCACAGATTCCTCTGAATCCTTACAGCAACCTGATCCTCTTTCTTCTCCTCCAACTAAGAGAAGAAAACTTACCCCGAGATCAAAAGCTAAAATCCAACTTCAACCTCAAGTTCAACCGAAACCAAAAGGGGTTGTGATCAAAGAGCCTATTGTTACAAGGGCTCAATCCAAAAAGAGCACTTTTACTGGGAAAGGGAAAAGTACCAAGTCTCTCTCACCTACACCCTCTGATTCCTCTACCCCCTCTTTTACACCTAAGCCTTCTAAAAAGCCCAAGTATGACAAAAATGTGGCTAAGGCTATGGCTGGAATTCTAGAACAAATAGAGAAGGGACAATCTTCCAAGAAGTCCAAAGTGCCGGAAGAAGAGATTACCAACCCACCAAAGGGATTCAATGTCAGCAAACTGGTAGAGTCTCCTAAATATCTATCCCAGTTCTCCAGGAGAAAAGTGTGCAAGACACATTATGTGGATCTCAGGCTACTTCAGGAGGTATTGAAGCATGACCTTAGTCCATATCTAGATCCTTTTATGCCTTGGTTATCCATTAGATTACCTTTCTGCACAAAAGTGATCACATACTTTTACTGTAATCTAGAAATCATAGATGAGCCAAACAGAACCTCAGCTGAGGAAGAGATGACCACCACAGTGAGAGGCCAAAAGATTCTCATATCACCCTCTAGGATTAATTTGTGGTTAAGGATCGAAAACCCCCCAGATGATATTTATTCTCAACTCAAACCAAACCAAATCTTTTCTGTCCTAAAACCTGGAGAGTTAGTTGGCCCTCTAAATTTCAAACCAAGTGATATGTGTGATCATCACAGGGTCCTATGGTACATCTATTCTAGGTCCCTTGTGAACAAGGCCAACAACTATACCCACTTCTCTGATAGGGACTTTAGGTGGTTTGCTTCACTTCTCCTGAAGGAACAGAAGGATTTGGGGGAGTGTATCTTCTCTGAAATGAAGAGGTATAGAGTAGATGGGAAGGCTACAACACCAATGCCATATCCTCAGATATTGTCACTGATCCTAAAAGAGAATAAGATATGGTATTTGGATAGCAAGGAGCCTATTGAGAGGTAGACTCTGGTTGGGAGAAACCAGATTGGTAAACTGAATATTGACATCCCTCTTAAAGGCCCTCTGGAGTATGGGTCAAAGAAGAAGAAGAAGACTGAGGTTGAGAGTAGCAAGATAGATGACACTTAGTCATCGGCTCTAGCTACCACCACATCTACACCATCCTTCCTCAATGCTACTATGCTACTCTCCAGCACTTCATGGAAAACATGCTCAGCGGATTCCATGTGGATATCGCCAACACGAATGCTAAATTGATAACCAACATGAACTACAAAATGGCAGGGTTGGTTGAGAAAATAGATAAGAGGCATGAGGAGTTGCTAGCTGAGCAACGTGCCCAGGGAGAGATACTGAGGTTGATGTTAGATCAAACGTTTCACCCAAGAGGGGGGTGAATTGGGTGATACTGAAATTTCTTTCGAAAATATAAAATTCAGACAAAATAATTAAAACAGTAATGAGTAAGGAGAAATATCACCGAAGTGTACACCGGGAGTTATACTGGTTCGGTCACAACCACTTTGACCTACGTCCAGTCCTCAGAGCTTCTCTGAGAGTTTCACTATAGCTTCCAAGATTCAGTGGGTTCTTGGCACCTCAGTACAAGCAAGTTCCTTACACCTGGACACTCGCTCCCCCTTACAGGTTGTAATCCAATCCCAACTCAAGGTTCCACAACCTTAAGTTATCTCAATAACAAATATTGAGTTTGAATGAAATATCTCTCTCACAGAGTAAATAATAATCACTGAAGCATATGAATACAATTTCAACGTGAAAACAGAGTAATGAACTTAATGATTCGTTCGTATGGATGCTTAGTTGTTCTTCTCTGTTTGAAGGTTCCCATATATATAGTTACATTGGTAATGATTGCTGGAACATATTTCTTCATGTCCGTTGGAGCGTGCGCAGCAATAATTGACTTTTTTTTGAAAAACATGCGTTGCGGTAGGTGACCGTCGGTGACATTTAGGCATTGCTTTTGACTTTCCTTATTTGGTAAGATCTCTTCACTGTTTTCCTGTTGAAAAACTAAGTACACTAATATAATAAAAGGTTAATCAAATAGGAAACAGAGTAATGACCGTTGGAATGATTTCAAACTTTCTGGATAAGCTTACTCGAGTAGCTCCTCGAGTAATCCTTGAAGTTTACTCGAGTAACTCCTCGAGTAACGTCGTGAAATCATTGTTCATTTGAAATTTAAAGAAGATAAATAAGATTACTCGGGTAGTGCATGGAGTAAACTAAATTTCAAACCTTTGTGAACAGTTATTTACTCGGGTAGCGCCTCCAGTAATGCTCTTGCAATTTGATAGATTACTGGGGTAACACCTCGAGTAATCCTTTGAGAATCTTTTGATTACTCGATGCTCTACTCCAGTAATGTTGGCAGGATTTCAAAGCCGAGAGCAATTACCTCATTACTCGGGTAAGGCCTCGAGTAATGTATTCATTTTTGCATAGGTTACTTGGGTAGGACCTCGAGTAACTGAAGCTTTTCAAAGTGTATTACTCTGGTAATGCCTTGAAGTTTATCTTGAAAACATTTGCATATACTGGGGTACATACTCGAGGAAGATGTAAATGAGAAATCAAGTTAATCGGGTACAAACCTCAAGTTTTCATTCACCTTAGTGTATTACTCGAGTAACTCCTCGAGTAACATTGGCAGTGGTACAAAGTGCCGAGAGCTTCACATTTTCATATACATGGTTACTCGAGTAGCTCCTCGAGTATTAGGGAAAACTTGAAGGCAAGCTGGAAGTTTTTGATCTGGTTACTCGAGTAGTTCCTCGAGTAACATTAGCAGTGGTACAAACTTCCGAGAGGTCCACATTTTATGATATACCGGTACTCGAGTAGCTCCTCGAGTATCATGTGGAAAACTTGAAGTCAACTGGAAGTTTTCACATGGTTACTCGAGTAGCTCCTCGAGTAACATTGGCAGGCCGAGAGCAACCTTAAAGTTTTACCTGGTTACTCGAGTAGCGCCTCGAGTAATGATGGCAGGTAACTGGAAGTTTTGCCTGGTTACTTCAAGTTTTGGGTCATTACTCGAGTAGCTCCTCGAGTAATGCCTTAGAAAATGCACTTCTGATCAAGTTCCTTAGCATTTTCTCTTGGCCAATCTTCACTACTTCCATGCTTTCCTCAAGTAAAGCTTATTCCTGTCATTACTTAGTTCAACCTTGATTATTAAACATTTTATTTTCAAACCATTCTTTTGTTATCATCAAAACATGAGATCTAACATTCTCCCCCTTTTTGATGATGACAAAACTTGGTGATTTTGCACATGGTTTTCAAATTGAATTCTTAATTAATTATTTCTTAGTAAGGTTGAATATACCTTTCATACATAACAACTTCATTAGTTCAAACATGTATCCAAAACATAATTGAAATCAAATGAAGTTATAATTTAACCATACTTGCATTAAACTTTAAGAAATTCAAATTACAAGTTAAGTTCAAGAAAGATTAAAAATGCACCCTAAAGCCCATATACAACCAAATCCCCAAAATAAGCAAGGACAAGTCCACAAAATCACTCTCAAGCTCTTCTCCCCCTTTTTGGCTTCATCAATCAAGAGTAGGGCTAGGAGGCTTCACCATAGAGATGGGCTTAACTGGAAGAACGCTATCTGAACTTGATGAATCAAAGGAACTGGATGACTCTGGTTCAGGAAGATTGAGAGGTGGAATTTGGATATCATCTCTAGGCAGGAGAGGAGAAGGTTGAAAGACAACCATAGTAGTCTGAGCTTCTGGAGTTGTGTCAAATGCTGTAGTGAGATGCTCAGAAGAAGAAGATGATACTACCTCTGTTTGGGTAGGAGAGGGAATAGGTTTAGGAGTGGTCTCAGGCTGTGGCTTTTGAGGTGAATCACCAATAGTGATATGTGTAGACTCAAGGGTTTTAGGATCATCCTCTGTGAATAAGATGTCTTTTCCTTGGGGCTCAAGTGGATCAGAAACCAGGGTGGTAGATGGTTCAGCCTCAGAAGTAGGAATAGGAATGGGAATGTATGAAGGAGGGTTTTCTGGAGGTGGTGGTGCAGAAGAAGAAGGACCAGCAGAAGGTCCAGGACCCAATGAATCCAATCGTGCCAGTATCAGTCTCAGAGTTTCTCCCTGGGCACGTTGCTCAGCTAGAAGCTCCTCATGCCTTCGATCCATTCTTTCAACCAGCTCTCCCATTTTGGTGTTCATGTGGGTTATGAGTTCTGCATTGGTGTTGGCTATATCCACATGAAAGCCTCTAAGTATGTTCTCCATGAAGTGCTGGAGAGTGGCATTCAGGAAAGATGGTGAAGATGTGGTAGCGGCTGGAGCCGATGACTGAGTGTCATCCATTCTACTGGTTTCTGCCTCAGTAGCTTTTCTCTTCTTCTTGGACCCAGACTCTAGTGGGCTTTTGAGAGGAATGTCGATGTTCAGTTTACCAATTTGGTTCTTCCCCACTGGGGTCACCCTCTCAATTGGCTCCTTACTGTCCAAGTACCATATTTTGTTCTCTTTCAGGATAAGAGACACAATTTGGGGATATGGCATTGGAGTAGTCCCTTTTCCATCCACCTTATACCTCTTCATTTCTGAGAATATATACTCTCCCAGATCCTTTTCTTCTTTCAAGAGGAGTGAAGCAAACCATCTATAATCCCTATCGGAAAAGTGGGTATAGTTGTTGGCTTTGTTCACTAGGGACCTAGAGTAGATATACCATAGGACCCTGTGATGATCACACATATCACTCGGTTTAAAGTTTAAGGGGCCAACTAACTCCCCGGGGTTAAGGATAGTGAAAATTTGGTTTGGCTCAAGCTCAGAATAGATATCATCCGGGGGATTCTCAATTCCTAACCATAGATTGATCCTAGAGGGAGATATAAGTATTTTTTGACCTCTCACTGTGGTAGTCATTTCTTCCTCAACTGAGGTTCGGTCAGGCTCATCAGTGATTTCTAGGTTACAGTAAAAATGGGTGATTACCTTTGTGCAAAAAGGCAATCTGACAGACAACCAAGGCATAAATGGATCAAGATAAGGACTAAGGTCAAACTTTACTACCTCTTGAAGTAGCTTCAGATCAACGTAGTGTGTTTTACATACTTTCCTTCTGGAGAACTGTGTCAGGTACTTGGGAGACTCCACTAGTTTCCCCACATTGAATCCTTTGGGAGGGGTAGTGATCTCTGCCTCTGGAATCTTGGATTTCTTGGATGATTGACCCTTCTCCAATTGGTCAATTATCCCAGCCATTGCATCAGCCACCTTCTTGTCATGTTTTGGCTTTTTAGGAGGTTTTGGAGTAAAGGAGGGTGTGGATGAGTCTGAGTGAGAAAGTGAGGAAGTTTTGACACCTTTACTCCTTCCTGTAGATGTGCTCTTTTTAGATTGAGCCCTAGTCACAACAGGCTCTTTGATCACCACACCTTTGGCTTTAGGTTGTGGTTGAGGTTTAAGAGGGGTTTTGGCTTTTGGTCTAAGTGTTAACTTTCTTCTCTTTTTAGGAGGAGAAGAAAGAAGATCAGGATTTTGCTCAGAATCAGAGGAATCAGTGAAGTTAAGATTCTTGGTTCTAACCATCTTGAAACACAGAAGATCAAAAATCTCAGAAAAACAGAGCTACTGTCGCGAGAATAGGGCAGACAGATTTTGAAAGAGATAGGAGGTTTTTGGACTTGAAACCAATTGGGTTTTGACGATAATGGGGCAAGGAATCGATTGGGAAAATTTTTTGAAAGGGTGTATAGTGATTTACTCGAGGAGATTTTGTGGAAATGACCAAGTTTGCGCAAGATAAAGACCTAAATCCCGACTTTACTCGAGTCCTTACTCGAGTAACATTCAAGTTTACTCGAGGCCTTCCTCGAGTGTTCATGCAGAAAAATTCAAAAATAATTTATTTAAATTGCGTACCTGGCATGAATAATATAGTAATTATCCATGGATGTTCCCTCGATCATTCATAGTCCATTTGATTCAGATTTGAGACATTATTTAACCTTTTGAGAATCTGAGCTCCGTCATTACTCGAGGCCTTCCTCGAGTAAGCTTCAAGGTTACTCGAGGTCTGCCTCGAGTAAATAGCTTTACCACTTCTGACTCTTCATTTCTTTGAGATCTGAACCGTTACATTTGAAAATCAAATAACCTGATCCGTTACTTCCAGTTTTGGGGGCCATTACTCGAGTACATACTCGAGTAAAGTACTTTTTTACTTCAAGTTGCTCCTCGGGTATTGCTTCTGTCTTACCCAAAACTTCAAGTTGGTACTCCAGTAAATGTGTCCTCTGTTAACCTCTGTTTTTGTTTCCCAAAACAGAATTTCTATCTTCCTGCAAAACACATTTCTATATACTCCGAAGCTTAAGTTAGTGATCATCAAAACATTATCAAATGACTTCATCTAATATTATGAAATGCTAAAAATACTTATAACTCATTGGGATTTACCATTCCCAATTCTCTTCTAATGAATAGAAATTGATCTTTTGCAAGGGGTTTTGTGAAGATATCAGCTAGTTGAAGATGAGTAGGGATGAATATCACTTTTACATCCTTCTTTTGAACATGATCTCTGATGAAGTGATGTCTGACATCAATATGCTTGGTTCTAGAGTGTTGAACTGGATTCTTTGCCAAGCTTATCGTACTCGTATTGTCACAATAGATTGGTATTTCCTTGAGGTATATACCAAGATCTTGTAGTTGTTGTTTTAACCATATTACTTGTGCACAACAACTTGAGACTGCAACATATTCGGCTTCTGTTGACGAAAGAGACACTGTATTTTGTTTCTTGCTGAACCATGAGACAAGTGATCCTCCAAGAAATTGTCCTTGTCCACTGGTGCTCTTTCTGTCTGTCTTATATCCTCCATGATCAGAGTCCGAATATGCAATTAGATACTCACTTCTTCCTTTGGGATACCATAGACCCAATTCTGGTGTGTCAGCAAGATATCTAAAGATTCGTTTGACCGTTTCAGCATGAGATTCCTTTGGTGCAGATTGATATCTTGCACAAATGCCAACACTAAATTGGATGTCTGGTCTGCTTGCCGTGAGATAGAGCAATGATCCAATCATTCCTCTATATTTTGTGATATTGTAGTCTTTCCCTTTGACATCAGCATCAAGCAACGTTGTTGAGCTCATAGGTGTGTCTGAGCCGTTTGCTTCATCCATTCCATACTTCTTCAATAGCTCTTTTAAATACTTTGTTTGAGATATGAAGATTCCATTCTTTCTTTGTTTGATTTGCAAACCAAGAAAGAAATTCAGTTCTCCCATCATTGACATCTCAAACTCTCCCTGCATTATCTCAGAAAATTCCTTACATAGAGATTCATTAGTAGCACCGAAAACAATATCATCAACATATATTTGAACAATTAAAATATCATCACGTTTTCGATTTATAAATAATGTTGTATCAACTTTTCCCCGTACAAAACCTTGATCGATGAGAAACTTACTAAGCCTTTCATACCAGGCTCTAGGAGCTTGTTTTAAACCATACAAAGCCTTTTTAAGTTTGAAAACATGGTCCGGTTTAGTGACATCTTCAAATCCTGGAGGTTGTTCTACATACACTTCTTCCATGATGCAACTATTTAGAAAAGCACTCTTAACATCCATTTGATAGAGTTTGAATCCTTTGATGCATGCAAAGGCTAAGAGTACACGTATAGCTTCCAATCTAGCCACTGGAGCATACGTTTCCTCATAATCAATTCCTTCTTCCTGATTATAACCTTTTGCCACCAATCTTGCCTTGTTTCTGACAATAATTGCAGATTCATCGAGTTTGTTTTTGAATACCCATTTAGTACCAATGATCGTATGATCTTTAGGTCGGGGCACCAAATCCCAAACTTGATTTCTTTCAAATTGATTTAGTTCTTCTTGCATTGCTATGACCCAATCATTGTCTGATAGGGCTTCATCAATGTTAGAAGGTTCAATTTCAGAAATAAATGCAGAAAAACTTACTTCATTGAAAACTCTATTCCTGGTTTTGATCCCTTCATTCACATCTCCTATGACTTGATCTAAGGGATGACTCCTATTGTATTTCCAGGCTTTAGGTTGACCTAGAGATTGCTCTTCTTCCTTAGTTTTATCAACCTCTGGAATAAGAGACTTAGAAATAGATTGATCATTTTCTTGATTTAAAACAACTTCCTGTTCTTCATCAATGGTTTTGTCAGAGGATTCAAATTCATCAAATACAACATGAATTGATTCTTCAACAACACAAGTTCTTTTATTGAAAATTCTATATGCTTTACTTCGGTTAGAATATCCTAGGAAAATTCCTTCATCAGTTTTAGAATCAAATTTACCTAGGTTATCTTTACCATTATTATGAATGAAACACTTACAACCGAAGATGTGTAGATGAGCTATGTTTGGCTTCCTTCCTTTGTATAGCTCGTATGGTGTCTTTCCAAGTTTCGTTCTGATATAGGCTCTATTTGAAATATAGCATGCTGTACTCATAGCATCAGCCCAGAAAACTTGAGACATGTTCTTTTCATTTAACATTGTTCTAGCCATTTCAGTAAGCACTCTATTCTTGCGTTCCACAACTCCATTTTGTTGGGGCGTCCTTGGAGCAGAGAAATTGTGATCAATGCCATTAGTATCACAATATTCTTCAAAGGCTTGATTTTCAAATTCTCCACCATGATCGATCCTAATACCTGCAATGGACATACCTTTCTCATTTTGCACTTTCTTGGCAAAAACAATAAATTCTTCAAAGGTTTCATCCTTTGACGATAGAAAGATAACCCATGTAAATCTAGAGAAATCATCAACAATAACCAATGAATATAAGTTACCACCAAGACTTTTTACTCTTGCTGGACCAACTAAATCCATATGTAATAATTGAAGTGGTCTATTTGTTGAAATCTCATTTTTCAATTTGAAAGATGATTTAGTTTGTTTACCCTTTTGACATGCGTCACAAATCAAATCGTTTTTGAAATTTACTTTAGGTAATCCAAGCACTAAATCCTTTTTGAGTAGTTTACCTAGTTGATGCATATTGACATGAGCCAATCTCTTATGCCATAGCCAACTTTCATCGGTATTACTCAGAAAACAATTTTCAGATTCATTTCTACTAATATCTAGAGTATAGCAGTTACCTTCCCTTTTTGCTCTGAGCTTAGCCTTGATATTTTTCTTATCAAGTAGTAAGTCATTCTTGTTGACAATCAGACATTCCTCTGAATCAAATATTATCCAGTTGTCTTTATCTGCACTTTGACTTACACTCAGCAAATTATGACACAAGCCTTCAACGTAATATACATCTTTGACTTGTATTCCTTTATCATTGTTGATTTCACCAATTCCTGCTATCTTTCCGGATTGATTTCCTCCAAATTTTACCTTTCCACCTTCTTTAGGTTGTAATGTGGTAAAACTTTCGAAATCCCCGGTCATATGTCTAGAGCATCCACTATCTATGTACCACTTGCTATTTTTGGATGCTTTAAGACATACCTGCAATCAACTTACTAAGTCTTAGGTACCCACATCTTTTTGGGTCCTTTTGGGTTAGTACAAATGATTTTCTGAATATATGAACCTTTAGGTACCCATTTGTAGGTTCCTATGGTTCCTTTCTTCTTATGAATGCATGAAGATGTATGATGTCCTTTTCTATTACAGTAATTACAAAATGCAAAAGGATTTGATGTATGCACAGAATGTTGAAAATAATTCAAATATGCCTTACCTCCTGCTTTCTTTCTTCCTTTTCTTTTATCTAATTTTGGATCATAACCAATTCCAGATCGATCATTTACAAATCGTTGGGCTTTTAGAATGACATTTAGCATCTCACTTCCTTGTGTAAATTTTTCAAGAGTTTTTGTGAGATGAATGTTTTTCTTTTTCAAAGATAGACAATTTTCACAATCCTTTCCCTTAAGTTCAGTTTCAAGAACTTTGTTTTTCTTTTTAATAACAATCAGTTCTTTAACAATTTTGATGAATTCAGAATGTAAAGCATTATACTCAGAAAGTAATTCATCATAGGTAGGTTCAGAATCATTTACCTCTTCTTCTGTTTCTTCTTGAGCAACAAGACATATATTAGCTACTTCTTCTTCTTCATCACTTTCTTCGTCAGAGGAACTATCTCCCCATATAGCAGATACAAAGGCCTTCTTTTTGTTAAAGAATTTGCCTTTTCTCTTTTCTTTGCTCTTTTGATTGAGTTCTGGACATTCTGATTTAATATGTCCTGGTTTTCCACATTCGTAGCAAATAATATGGTCTTTGCTGCTAGTTCCTCCTTTTTGAAAGTGTTTGAAGCCTTGACCTTTCTTGTAGAACTTTCTGAATCGTTTTATGATTAAGCCCATTTCATCATCATCAAACTCCTCATCTTCATCTTGATTTTCTTCTTTCGCTTTTAGTGCTAGGCCTTTCTTTCTTTTGTCACCGATGTCGTCTAGTTCCCGTTTGAACTTTAATTTGCTTTCATATTCAGAAAGGCTTCCAAATAGAGAAGCAACTGATCTCATTGATTCTCCTTTTGCCTCTTCTATCGCAGTGACTTTGGCCTCCCACTCTTTAGAAAGAATATTCAAGATCTTTCGTACTTGGGTATTTTGATCATAGACTTTACCAAGTGCTGCAAGTTGATTAACAAGATGAGTATATCTAAGTTCGAATTCAGAAATTGACTCACCTGATTTCATGCGAAGTAGATCGAATTCAGTGATCAAGGTGTTGATTCGATTTTCCTTTATTCCCGAAGTTCCTTCATGAGCTATTTCCAGAGCTTCCCACATTTCCTTTGCTGTTGGAAGTGTGCAAATTCTGAAGTATTCATTTTGACTTAAAGAACTCTGTAACATCAGAATTGCTTTGCTATTGAGAGTGATGAGTTTCTTGTCATTCTCATCGTATTCCGCTGGCGTCTTTGGAATTTTCTGAGAATCTACAACCTTTGTAGGTTGATAATTTCCACTCTCAATTACATCCCATAGTCCATATTCAGTAGCCATCACGAACACTCTGAATTTAGCTTTCCAGAAAGAAAAGTGTTCTCCATTGAAACCAGGGGGTCTAGTGATGGATGCTCCGTCGGGAAGAATTCCTTCACCCATGCTTGCCATTGGATCCTTCTTAGGCTGTTAAACCTTAACAAGAAGACCTACGCTCTGATACCAAATGTTAGATCAAACGTTTCACCCAAGAGGGGGGTGAATTGGGTGATACTGAAATTTCTTTCGAAAATATAAAATTCAGACAAAATAATTAAAACAGTAATGAGTAAGGAGAAATATCACCGAAGTGTACACCGGGAGTTATACTGGTTCGGTCACAACCACTTTGACCTACGTCCAGTCCTCAGAGCTTCTCTGAGAGTTTCACTATAGCTTCCAAGATTCAGTGGGTTCTTGGCACCTCAGTACAAGCAAGTTCCTTACACCTGGACACTCGCTCCCCCTTACAGGTTGTAATCCAATCCCAACTCAAGGTTCCACAACCTTAAGTTATCTCAATAACAAATATTGAGTTTGAATGAAATATCTCTCTCACAGAGTAAATAATAATCACTGAAGCATATGAATACAATTTCAACGTGAAAACAGAGTAATGAACTTAATGATTCGTTCGTATGGATGCTTAGTTGTTCTTCTCTGTTTGAAGGTTCCCATATATATAGTTACATTGGTAATGATTGCTGGAACATATTTCTTCATGTCCGTTGGAGCGTGCGCAGCAATAATTGACTTTTTTTTGAAAAACATGCGTTGCGGTAGGTGACCGTCGGTGACATTTAGGCATTGCTTTTGACTTTCCTTATTTGGTAAGATCTCTTCACTGTTTTCCTGTTGAAAAACTAAGTACACTAATATAATAAAAGGTTAATCAAATAGGAAACAGAATAATGACCGTTGGAATGATTTCAAACTTTCTGGATAAGCTTACTCGAGTAGCTCCTCGAGTAATCCTTGAAGTTTACTCGAGTAACTCCTCGAGTAACGTCGTGAAATCATTGTTCATTTGAAATTTAAAGAAGATAAATAAGATTACTCGGGTAGTGCATGGAGTAAACTAAATTTCAAACCTTTGTGAACAGTTATTTACTCGGGTAGCGCCTCCAGTAATGCTCTTGCAATTTGATAGATTACTGGGGTAACACCTCGAGTAATCCTTTGAGAATCTTTTGATTACTCGATGCTCTACTCCAGTAATGTTGGCAGGATTTCAAAGCCGAGAGCAATTACCTCATTACTCGGGTAAGGCCTCGAGTAATGTATTCATTTTTGCATAGGTTACTTGGGTAGGACCTCGAGTAACTGAAGCTTTTCAAAGTGTATTACTCTGGTAATGCCTTGAAGTTTATCTTGAAAACATTTGCATATACTGGGGTACATACTCGAGGAAGATGTAAATGAGAAATCAAGTTAATCGGGTACAAACCTCAAGTTTTCATTCACCTTAGTGTATTACTCGAGTAACTCCTCGAGTAACATTGGCAGTGGTACAAAGTGCCGAGAGCTTCACATTTTCATATACATGGTTACTCGAGTAGCTCCTCGAGTATTAGGGAAAACTTGAAGGCAAGCTGGAAGTTTCTGATCTGGTTACTCGAGTAGTTCCTCGAGTAACATTAGCAATGGTACAAACTTCCGAGAGGTCCACATTTTATGATACATCGGTACTCGAGTAGCTCCTCGAGTATCATGTGGAAAACTTGAAGTCAACTGGAAGTTTTCACATGGTTACTCAGTAGCTCCTCGAGTAACATTGGCAGGCCGAGAGCAACCTTAAAGTTTTACCTGGTTACTCGAGTAGCGCCTCGAGTAATGATGGCAGGTAACTGGAAGTTTTGCCTGGTTACTTCAAGTTTTGGGTCATTACTCGAGTAGCTCCTCGAGTAATGCCTTAGAAAATGCACTTCTGATCAAGTTCCTTAGCATTTTCTCTTGGCCAATCTTCACTACTTCCATGCTTTCCTCAAGTAAAGCTTATTCCTGTCATTACTTAGTTCAACCTTGATTATTAAACATTTTATTTTCAAACCATTCTTTTGTTATCATCAAAACATGAGATCTAACAGATGATTCTGGCACGATTAGGCTCATTGGGTCCCAGACCTTCTGCCGGTCCATCTTCTTCTGCAACTCCACCTCCAGAGAACCCTCCATTTGATACTCCTCTTACTAAGGCTGAACCATCTATTCCTTCGGTCTCTAGTCTACCTGAGATTCAAGCCAAAGACATCCTTCATTCAGTGGATAACCCTGACACCAACGAGACCATACATATTGTCATTGATGATTCTCCTCCTAAACCTCAGCCTGAAACCGCTCCTAAACCTAATCCATCACCTACCTACACTGAGGAAATATCTCCCTCCTCCTCCTCTGAACATCACACTCTAGAGATTGATACCCCTCCAGAGGTTGAGACCACTATGGTTGTCTTCCAACTTTCTCCTATTCCTCATAGAGATGACATCCATATCCCCCCAGTCAATCTCCCTGAACCTGCATCTTCCAGCTCTTTTGACTCTTCCAGTTTAGATGGTGGCTTAGTCCTTCTTGTGAAGCCCATCTCCATGGTCAAGCCTTCTAGTCCTCCACTTGATTGATGAAGACAAAAAATGGGAGAAGTGCTTGGTGTGATTTTGTGGAAGTGTCTGTGATTATTTTGGGTATTTGGGTGTATATGGGTTTTGGGAGTCTTTTGAAATTATTAAGCTCTTATTGTCTTGTATTACAAATTTTATGTTAAATGCAAGTTTTATTTAAGTTGTGATTTCATTTAAGTTTTTACATTATGATGCATTGTTGGACTAATGAAGTTGTTGTGTATGCAAGGTTTATGCTATGTTTAAAACACTTTGAATCTAAACTTAATAAGAAATATTTAATTGAGATCCTGGAGTTGTTGCTTTAGCCATATTACTTGTGCACAACACCTTGATACTGCAACATACTCAGCTTCCGTTGACGAAAGAGACACTGTAGTTTGTTTCTTGCTAAACCATGATACAAGTGAGCCTCCAAGAAACTGGCTGTAATACCCCGAATTTTGAGACTTAAGCTTAAAGAATAAGCCTGAGATTAGTGGACTGTTAAGCCCTGGTTTAGCAGAGTCCTAAATTGGATTAAGAAATATGAAAATGTTTTTAATGGTGATTCCAAGTGAATTGCCATAATCAAGGGCAAAATGGTAAATTTACTGACCAGTTGATCGGTTATCGAGGAGGAAACTCATTGGTAGCTTCAAGATCAATGGTTAGGATTGATTTGTGTATTAGATCAAGGGGCATAGTCATGTGTATGTGTGTGCATGTGAGCTCATGAAGATGAAGCAAGATCATGACACTTGGCACAAGGTGGACCATTCGATCTTGTTAAGATTTCAAAGCTTTCCTTCTCTCCTCTCTTCTCAAGTCGGTTGTGTGTGTGTTGGGGAGCCAAATTCTGATCTCTTCTCTCTCTTCTCATGCTCCATTTTTGTCTAGCTTGGGAGGAGGATAGAGAAATGGAATAGGTGAGTTTTGGCTTGGTTCTTGTCTCCTTTAGTTTGAACTTCCTTCATTAAGAGTGTTCATAGTGATGAGAGTTTCATTGCTATGGTTGTAGATTTGGGAAAGAAGGTGTTTTGAGAGCTTGAGGAATTTGGAAAGATGAAGAATCAAGGATATAGGCTTGGGAAAGAGGAAGAGGTGAGTAATATCTTCCTTTTGATCTATTGTTGTGATTCTTGGTTGAGTAATGTGATTTGTAGTAATTTCCCTGATTTGGTATAATTGTGGAATGATTGTGTTTTGTGGTAAAAATGGTGTCAAATGATGTTTGGATGCCATTGGGTTTGATTTGGAAACTTTATATGTAAAGTTGGTGGAATTGGGTTAAGTGTGAGATTAGTGTAACCATAAGGGGAAAATGCCATTGTGATATGATTTTGGGTATTTTGAGGTTACCAATAGGTTCCTTATGGAATTTTAGGTGAGAATGAGCTTTGGTGCAAGTTTAGGACCTATTGGGATCATTTTTTGTCACTTTGGGAAACTATATCAGTTGCTGCATTGTTGGCAACCTGATAGCCTCACTCAAGTGAGGGAAGAACATGCTCGAGTAATGCCATACGTTTTCCCTTTCTGCTTTATGGCTTGCCTAAGTTCTAATGGGGAGTGCTTGAGTATACTTCCTGACTTGCGAGTGAGATATGATTCTACTTGAGTGAGCATAGGCATGCTCGAGTGCGAGAGGGTAGGAGCTGTAGGGCTTGTTCTCGGGTTAACACTCACGGGCAATTTGGAAAGAGTGTGAATATGCACTCGCAAGCTGTGTGCCATCACTCTAGTACTGAGGGGAGTGCTCGAGTGCACTTCCGGTTCTAAGGGTTTAGTGCTCTCGGGTTGTCACTTCTTGGGCTTCCCTCGATGGTGCTCGGGTGAGCATAAGTCCATCACTTGAGTACTTGGGTTAGTGCTCCAGTGAAGTGATTATCTTCTGTCTCTGGTTGTGCTTTCGGGCTAGTGCTCGCGCTAGTGAGCCATCCTCACTCGGGCATGAGCCGTACATCACTCGAGTGTGCCATCCTTCACTTGAGTGATGAAGCTAAAAATAGGTTTGTGAGGATTCAAAAGATGGTCTTCGGTCAAGTATTTCCCAACCCTTTAGGCTTGTGTTTAGGCTTTGGGTAGCCACCTAAAGGTCATGAATGATAACCAACTTGAGTGTCTAAAAGTTAAGGAATTGGAAAAGGGATTAATCCTATGTCCTTGATTTTGGTTATAGGATTTGATGATTGCCCTGATCGTGAGCAGCTGGAGCTGGAGCTTATGTGGAAAAAGGGTAGGGAACACATCTCTCCTGCATGTATTTGATATCTGTGTTAGTGTGTTGGTGCATATCTTAGCTTTGTATGATTATATGTAATTTGAAACTATGTTTCAATTAATGCTATGGCCATTAGTATGTTGTTCGAAGCATTGAGTTTACAAATGTGTTATTGTGTGTGAGCATGAGTTATGTGATACAAGCATGTCATGCATTAAACATTTATTGTACATGCATATTGATATTGTTTTCCTACTGAGATTCTCTAGAATCTCACCCTCCCCTACTAACCTTTTAGACAGGATAGTGGATCGGGAATGGAGTAAGTAATCAAGGGCGGCAAGGGCTTCTTTCGGTTTGAACATTCGGTAGTCAATTATCATAGATGGGAGTATATAGATTTGGTTGTGTATATATGTATGTGGATGAGGATTTGTATGTATGAGAAAGATTTGTGTAATCCCCAAATGAGGGCTTGTATGGGCGATTGTGCCCTGTAAGGCTTTGATTTATATATGGAATCCAGTATTACCGGAAATTATTATTGCGTACTCTGATATTTATACTGAATGTGATTTATCTTCGCGTAGTAGTTATATTCGAAATGTGGACATGAGACCAGGTAGTTATGTTTTGAAAATGGTTGCGAAAACCCTATCATAAAGATGGGATTTTAAATAAGTTTTGTTTCTTATTGGTCTCTATTTCACTCTAATTGCGTATTTCAGATATAATTACGATGAGGGGGTTACACTAGCCTTGTCACTTGTACTCTTTCTGTCTGTTGTATCCTCCATGATCAGAGTATAAGTATGCAACTAGATATTCACTTCTTCCTTTGGGATACCAGAGACCCAATTCTGGCGTGTCAGCAAGATATCGGAAGATTCGTTTGACGGTTTCAGCATGTGACTCTTTTGGTGCTGATTGATATCTCGCACATATACCCACACTGAATTGAATGCCAGGCCTGCTTGCAGTGAGATAGAGTAATGATCAATCATTCCTCTATATTTTTGTGATATTGTAATCTTTTCCCTTGACATCCGTATCAAGCAATGTAGTTGAGCTTATGGGTGTGTCTGTTCCATTTGCTTCATCCAATCCATACTTCTTCAATAGCTCTTTCAAATATTTCATTTGAGATATGAAAATTCCATTCTTTCTTTGTTTGATTTGCAAACCGAGAAAGAAATTCAATTCCCTCATCATTGACATCTCAAACTTCCCATGCATTATCTCAGAAAATTCTTTGCACATAGTTACGTTAGTAGCACCAAAAACTATATCAACAACATATATTTGCACAATTAATATATCATCACATTTTCGTTTTATAAAAAGTATTGTATCAAATTTTCCTCGTACAAAACCTTAATCAATAAGAAATTTACTGAGCCTTTCATACCATGCTCTAGGAGCTTGTTTTAAATAATATAAAGCCTTTTTGAGTTTGAAAACATGGTCAAGTTGGGTTACATCTTCAAAACCTAGAGGTTGCTCTACAACCGAAGATGTGTAGATAAGCAATGTTTGGCTTTCTTCCTTTGTATAGCTCGTATGGTGTCTTTCCAAGTTTTGTTCTGATATATGCTCTATATGAAATGTAGCATGTTGTACTCATAGCATCAGCCCAAAATACTTAAGACACATTCTTTTCATTTAACATTGCTCTAGCCATTTCAGTGAGCACTCTATTCTTACGTTCCACGACTCCATTTTGTTGTGGTGTCCTTGGAGCAGAGAATTGTGATCAATGTCATTAGTATCACAATATTCTTTAAAGGCTTGATTCTCAAATTCTCCACCGTGATCTGTCCTGATACCTGCAATGGACATACCTTTCTCATTTTGCACTTTCTTGGCAAAAATAATGAATTCTGCAAAGGTTTCATCCTTTGATGACAGAAAAATAGTCCATGTAAATCTAGAGAAATCATCAACAATGACCAATAAATATAAGTTGACACCAAGGCTTTTAACTCTCACTGGACCAACTAAATCCATATGTATCAATTGAAGTGGTCGATATGTTGTAATCTCATTTTTCAATTTGAAAGATGATTTAGTTTGTTTACCCTTTTGACATGCGTCACAAATCAAATCATTTTTAAAACTTACTTTGGGTAATCCAAGAACTAAATCCTTTTTGAGTAGTTTTCCTAGTAGATACATGTTGACATGAGCTAGTCTTTTATGCCATAATAAACTTTCATCGGCATTACTTAGAAAACAATTTTCAAAGTTATTTCTATTGATATCAAGTGTATAGCAGTTACCTTCCCTTTTTTCTCTGAGCTTTGCCTTGATATTTTTCTTATCAAGTTGTAAGTCTTTCTTGTTGACAATCAGACATTCCTCTGAATTAAATATTATTCAGTTGTCTTTATTTGCACTTTGACTTACGCTCAATAAATTATGACATAAGCCTTCAACGTAATATATATCTTTGACTTGTATTCCTTTTGTCGTTTTTTATTTCACCAATTCTTGCTATTTTTCTGAATTGATTTCCTCCAAATTTTTCCTTTCCACCTTCCTTAAGTTGCAATGTCGTAAAACTTTCAAAATCACCAGTCATATGTCTAGAGCATCTATTGTCTATGTACCACGTGTTGTTTTTGGATGCTTTAAGACATATCTACAATCAAATATGATTAAGTCTTAGGTACCCACATCTTTTTGGGTCTTTTTGAGTTAGTACAAAAATTTTTCGGAACATATGAACCTCTAGGTACCCATTTGTAGGTTCCTATATTTCCTTTCTTCCTATGAATGCATGATGAAGTATAATGACCTTTTCTATATTTTTCTAAATTGATTTCCTCCAAATTTTTCCTTTCCACCTTCCATAAGTTGCAATGTCGTAAAACTTTCGAAATCACCGGTCATATGTCTAGAGCATCTATTGTCTATGTACCACGTGTTGTTTTTGGATGCTTTAAGACATATCTGCAATCAAATATGATTAAGTCTTAGGTACCCACATCTTTTTGGGTTAGTACAAAATTTTTTCGGAACATATGAACCTTTAGGTACCTATTTGCAGGTTCCTATATTTCCTTTCTTCCTATGAATGCATGAAGTATAATGACCTTTTCTATTACAATAATTACAATGTGTAAAAGGATTTGATGTATGCACATAATGCTGAAAATAATTCAAGTATGATTTACCTCCAGCTTTCTTTCTTCCTTTCCTTTTGTCTGATTTTGGATCATATCCAATTCCAGATTGATCATTCACAAATTATTGAGTTTTTAAAATTACATTGAGCATTTCACTTCCTTTAGTGAAGCTTTCAAGATATTTAGTAAGATCGGCATTTTTCTTTTTCAAAGAAGTACAATATTCACAATCCTTTTCAGAATTCTCTTTAAGTTCAACTTCAAGAGTTTTGTTTTACTTTTGAAAACAACTAGTTCTTTAACTACTTTGATGAATTCAAAATGTAAAGCATTATATTTGGAAAGTAATTCATCATAGGTAGGATCAGAATTAGTTACCTCTTCTTCTGTTTCCTCTTGAGCAACTAGACAGATACTAGCTACTTCTTCTTTATCGCTTTCTTCGTCAGAAGAACTATCTCCCCATATGGCAGATATAAAGGCTTTCTTCTTGTTGTAGAATTTGCCTTTTCTCATTTCTTTATTCTTCTGAATTAGTTCTTGACATTTTGATTTGAAATGTCTTGGCTTTCCACATTCATAGTAGATGATGTGTTCTTTATTGCTTGTTCCTCCTTTCTGAAAGTATTTTGAATCCTTGGCCTTTCTTGTAAAACTTTCTGAATCATTTTATGATTAGGCCCATTTTGTCATCGTCAAGCTCTTCATCTTCATCTTGTTCTTCTTCTTTTGCTTTCAGTGCTAGACCACTTTTCTTCTTCTCACCAATATCATCTAGTTCTTGTTTGAATTTTCGAATAAAGAAGCAACCGATCGCATTGATTCACCTTTTGCTTCCTCAATTGCAGTGACTTTTGCCTCCCAGTCTTTGGAAAGAATATTTAAAATCTTTAGTACTTGGGTATGTTGATCATAGACTTTTCCAAGTGCTGCAAGTTGATTAACAAGGTGAGTATATCTAAGTTCAAATTCAGCTATTGACTCACCTGATTTCATTCAAAGTAAATCAAACTCAGTAACCAGAGTATTGATCCAGTTTTCTTTTGTTCCCAAAGTTCCATCGCAAGCTATTCCCAAGGCTTCCCATATTTCTTTAGCTGTTAGGAGTGTGCAGATTCTGAAGTACTCATTTTGACTCAAGGCACTTTTAATCATTAGAATTACTTTGCTGTTGAGTGTAATGAGTTTCTTGTCATTCTTATCATATTCTGCTAGTGTCTTGGGAACTCTTTGTGAATCTACAATCTTTTCAGGTTTGTAGTTTCCACTCTCAATTACATCCCATAGCCCATATTTAGTAGCCATTATGAAGACTCTGAACTTCGCTTTCCAGAATGAGAAGTGTTCACCATTAAAACCCAGAGGTCTTGTGATAGAAGCTTCGTCGGGAAGAATGCTTTCACCCATGCTTGCCATTAGATCCTTCTTAGGCCATTAAACCTTAACAAGAAGACCTACGCTTTGATACCAAATGTTAGTACAAGCATTTCACCCAAGAGGAGGGTGAATTGGGTGATACCAGAAATTTCGTTGCGTATAAGAAAGTTGACAAAATATTTAAAGCCGTTGAGAGCAAAGAGAAATATCAGCGAAGTATAAATTGGGAGTTATACTGGTTCACGTTCAGTCCTCAGAGCGTCTCTGAGAGTTTCACTATATTCTCCAAGATTCAGTGGGTTCTTGGCACCTCAGTACACAGCAAGTTCCTTCACCTGGATACTCGGTCCCCCTCACAAGTTGTAATCAAATCCCCAACTCAAGGTTCCACTACCTTAAGTTGTCTCAATAACAAATATTGAGTTTTTAATGAAAAACTCTCTCATAGAGTAAATATATAATCACTGAAGTATAATGAATGAGTATAAGAAAACAAAGCACTAAGAGTGTGTTGATCAATGTATTCTCAGTTCTTGTGTCTTGTTTTCTTCTCTTTGAATCTTCATATATATATATAGATGATTTATAGTGTCCGTTGGAAGCAATTCAAACATGTCCGTTAGTGTCGCACAGCAACGGTTGATTATTCTTCGAATTTGAAAATTATCAGTTTGCAGTAGGTGGCGGTAGGTGAACGTTTGGACTTTTATTTGACTTTCCACTTCTTGCATGATCTCTTAATTGTTTCTCTGCAAATGTACTTAGGATACTAATGTAATGAAGAGTTAATCATATAGATAACAAATCAATAGACATTTGATGAAAAACATAATTTTTGGACTATCTTACTCAAGTGGCTACTCGAGTGATCATGTCTGTTACTCGAGTAGTCCCTTGAGTAATCCTATCAAAAAAATGGCAGTGCCTAATTCAACATTTTTCATAAGATATTACTGGGTAAGACATGGAGTGAGATATATCACAAACCTTCGAAATACCTAATTACTTGAGTGGCTATGTCTTTTCCTTACAAGTTACTCGGGTGCTGTCTCTGATAAACTGATTACTCAGTGGCCTTCGCTTTTCTTCACACCTTACTCGAGTGATCCCTCGAGTAGATTTCAAATAACCCGACAAATTGCTCAATTACTCCCTCAAGTAATTGTATCAAATTCTTGGGTGAGAGTTTGCTTTCTGATTACTCGAGTAATGCTTCAAATAATTCCATAGATTACTCGGGTGGTCCCTCGAGTAAATCCTTTTTCTCACCTGGTTACTAGAGTGGCTACTCGAGTAAAGTGTTTCATTTCTTGGCCAAGAGCTACTGGAAAATTTTTGACCTAGTTACTCGAGTGGCTACTCGAGTGATGCCTGTGAAAATGATGTTACTCGAGTGGATACTCGAGTAATGGTCTCTATAACTTTGCATATTACTCGAGTGGTCCCTTGAGTAACTTCATCCAAATTTTGGCAGTGCTTCACTGGATGAAATTCTCCTTGATTACTCAAGTGCTTACTAGAGTAACAGCTTCCCTTACTCAAGTGGCTACTCAAGTAAGCCTTCACAAAATTTGTTTATTACTCTAATGCTTACTTCAAGTAATGCTTTGCCACTTTGTTCAAAAATTCAATTGTTTGTTATCAAATATTTCTATATCATTGATCCAATCTTTTTTATCATCAAAACATATGGGATATAACAGGTCGCTCCGCTTGAGCGCTGAAGTGTGCCACCTATACTCGGTCATTGGGGTTAGTGCAAGGTGTAATACCCCAAATTTTGAGATTTGAGTCTAGAGAATACGCCTGAAATAAGTGGACTACGAAGCCCCAATTTAGCAGGAGCCCAAATTTATTCCCTAATGCTTTTTATATATTTGGGGTATTAAAGAAAGTAAAATGGTGAATTTTGAAGAAAGTAATTATGTTTTTGGTGAAATCGCCTCTGAGATAGTGAGCTTGTCATGTGATTTTGTATAACCAAATGATGAGTAAAAATTATGAAATTTTAAAACATGAAATTAGACATCTTAAGATTTAATTTGATAGGCCATATGACTCAATTAGAGCTAGATACAAAAAGTTATGCATTTTTTAATTTAGCGCAGAAAAACTGAAATTTCTGGAACAATATGTAAAGATTGAAATTCTATGAATTTTTTGATTCCAGATAGCAAAATTCTCTATTTTTCATTGAAACTAGACTCAATAAGGGTTCTATATGCTTTGGAATCACTCCAATTCGATTTTTCTAGAATTAGTTATGATTTTTCAAAGTTTGGGCAGAAATCTGCCAAAATTGTCACTAATCCGAAAATGAGGAAAAATTGGGGTGGCAATTTTGTAATTATGGAATAAAAATGCATCAGCCTATTTTGCTGTTTTAATAGACCCTTGAGCATGTGTTGGGCTGACTAAAATAGGAGAGGAGTTAGTCCATCTATAATTGAGCTTTATGACATGTTTGGGTCCAATTAGCTTTATGTACACAAAGTTGGCATTTTTGGAATTTTGGAAATGGAATAATTATGAGATAATGGTAAAATATTATAAAACAACATTTCATCTTCTTCCCTCCTCCAAAATGACGTGAAACAACCCTTAGAGAGGGAGGAAGTGCAGAATTTTTAGAGAGAGAGAAAGGGAGGAAGAAGCTTACAAAGGTAAGTGATTTCTTCGGTAAATCGGTTCTTAATGCGTATAACTCTATTCCTAAGCTAATTTTCTATGTAATTTAAGGTTTGGAAGCTCCATTTCATGTGTTTAAGTGAGCTAGAGTTCAGCCACTCTCGAAAAAGCTAGTGGGAGCTTAAGGCAACTTCCAAACTCTGGTATATTGACTATTCTGGCTGCTGTTGTCACTAATCGGTGAAATTTTGCCGGATTGTCATTGGTTTTAAAAATGTAAAATGGGTGTGTGGGTATGTTATGTTGCCTAAATTGGTACTAAATGTTAGTTGCAACCTAATGGAATAGTCAATAAAGTGGTTAGGAGTAGAAAGGAACACGTTTACGGAGCCGAAGCCGAAAAACACCGATTCTTCCTAAAGTATACCAAGATTTTGGCTAGGGCTAGATCTGAGGGTTATATTTGGATTTTCAATGATTTTATGGTTCTATTGAGTTCAGGACAAAAAATTAGGTGGGATTACAGTTGTCACTTTTTCGAAAAAGGCCAAAGAAGCATAATTACGAAAACACCGCTAAAACCCTTAAAGTAGGGCTGTCAAGGGTAATTTTGTAATTTGACATTGAATTTGATAATTCCAAGTCCGTAAATATATTCCTTGGGTGAAAATATGTCAGAATAGCCTATGTCAAAATTTCAAGGAAAGTACAGTCAGACCAGGTACGGGCGAGGTCAAGCTAGGTCCCCGGGGTCATTTTAGTAAATTTTCATAATAGGCTCATATAACCCCTAGAAACACTATGGAAGTGTCTAAATTGTATATTTTAAATTGTAGGACCAAGTTGTGAGCCCTGTCGTTGGCACGCTTTACAAGGCACACCTTTCGAGGAGTAAAAGGGTTAAGGTAGGGAACTTGCCACTCTTGCATCTATTTGCTATTTGTATTGGTGTATTGATGCATGTGATTGGTTTGCATGATTATGTGTAATACATATGAATGTTTGAAGCTATGTTTCTGTTTATGCTATGACCATAAATATGTTGTTTGAAACATTGAGCTTGCAGATATGACATTGTGTGAGCATGAGTTATGTAATGCACGCATGTCATACATTAAATATTTATCATACATGCATATTTGTATTATTTTTTTACTGAGATTCTCTTGAAGCTCACCCTCCCCTACGAACAATTTAGACAGGACAGGTGGCTCGAGGAGAGAGTAAGCATCCAAGGGCGGTGAGGACTCCTTCGAGATCTATATTTGGTTATCTGGATGTGAATTTATATTCAAATGAGTAATTGATTATGAAGTTGAGATTGATTTGTGTAATCCCATGTTTGGGATATTGTTGGGCTAATGTGCCTTATATATACCCTTTTATGAAGATATAAAACTCGGGGTTGCTAGGAATTATGTTGTGTACTCTGATATTTATATGAATGTGATTTACCTTCGTAAAGTAATTGTATTCGAAATGTTAATGTGAGATCAGGCTATGTAGATTTTGAAAGGTATTTGCGAAAACCCTATTTTAAAGATGGGATATTAAATGAGTTTTGTTTATCCGTTGGTCTCTATTTCATTTTAATCATGTATTTTGGATATAATTACGGAGGGGGTTACATAAGGCCCTAATGAGTAGGAAGGCGCGGTGGTTGCTGTAAAACCTGGGCCACAAGCCCGGGTGGAGCAGTCGTCAATGTAAATTTTGGTGATAATAGCAAATATTCACCTGAGAACTTTGAAGGCAGAAGAGGCAAAATGTTCGATGTGAACGGTACTTGCACATGAGTTAGTCAACCCTAAGAGATAGGGGAAGCTCGTCTGATAGCGGTAGCACGCATCTTCAAAAGGGAATCGGGTCAAAATTCCTGAACCAAGACATGGTAGCTATGTTGGAAATTGTGCCCTAAGGGCTAATCATTGTACTTTGAACATTATTATTTTAATGAAATTTCTCCATTCTGTTATCATATTATTTGCATGTTAACTGTGATAATTGTATCCTTGGATAATTCATAAAGATTGTCCTAAAATGTCCCTGGTCGGTCATCTATGCGGGAGTAGAGATGAAACAAGACCAGTATGACTTTGATAAGATATGGAGATAAGAATCAAAGTCTTAGGCACTTGTAAGAGTACAAGGTGCTGGACCGACCCACTATGAGAAAGCTATATGGATCAAGTCATAAGCTTTTCTCATGTATAATCACGTCACAATGCCCTTAGACCTGAGGTCATCATGGATTCCTACATGAGAGTTTCTAAGCTTTGAACTAGTCCAAAGTCACTTTTGACCGGGTGATGATAAAGGCTACGATCGGGCTTAGTGGTTTTTCATGCAAAGGAATATGAATGATCAAGATGGAATTTGTCCCTCACATTAGTAGAGAGATATTACTGGGCCCCTCGATGAGTGAGTATGAGAAATGTATGGCCATACTATGATGAAAGGAGTTTCTGTCTCTGTTATCAGACTACTCAGGAATCGAGAAAGTAATGGTCAGGAACAAGAGGATGAGATTATCCATGCCTTATCCTTGATCGATATATCGTGTGACAAAAGGGACGTGACATGGTTGTATGACAGGTTGCATCGTGATAACGATTCTCATATGAATTGGGTAGTCATAATGTCTTGCTAGAGGCCGCTTGCGACTTTTGGGTTAGTATATTTATTGGCCCACTGCCAACTTCATATGGGCCTACAGGGTCGCACACAAGAATAGCCCAACACGAGATAATGTTTAATTTAGGGTGGATGAATTATATATATATAATATAAAATTCATTAATAATATTATATAGATATATATATTTTCGAAATATATATCTTATATATATATATCTATATATGTATATATATTATATGTTATTAATATATTGTGTTAGTTTTAAATTTAATTTATTAAGATATATTAAATTTAATAACTAACATGATAGAGATATAGTATCTCAGACTTAATTTATGAAGATAAATTAAATCTAATGGCTCTTTATTTGGATTAAATAAATAGGTTAAATTAAAACTGTTGGACAGATTTAATTTAAACTGAATTTATTTAATTAGCTCATCAAGATAATTAATTGTTAATTAATTTCGAAATTAATGATGATTAATTTTGAAATTTGAAAATAGCTCTCATAGGTTATAAACTTGATAGAGCAGATATATTGATATGCACATGAGAACTGAGAGCCGTAAGTGAAACCCTAGGAGACATTAGAGGCGCTAGCACGTAGTCTCGGTTGGAGAGCATTCGTATGGATGCCGGTAGAGGGAGCGGACCTGACGTATTGGCTCCTAGAGATCGTGAAAACTCTGAATCATCAAAAAGGTATGAATCCTTCCAACTTGGTTTAAACGCCGTTGATAGATCCTCGATTAGGATCGGTGAAATTTTTAAAATTCTTCCGCTGTGCCTACCGATTCTAACAAGCTGATAGTATCGTTAGTGAATCCAGAGGCGTCGGTAGGGGCCGGGAAGAGTTCTCTTTTCTGTTTAATAGCCTACACACTCTAGCTTAGCCGGAGGTAGGGTCCAGGGGCTAGAAGAGCATAGCACGTCGTGTGTTGTTTGATGTGCCCGACTAATGGTCATTGGGTTAAGGCGCAATTTTGCCTTGGAAGTTTCAAATTTGGAGTAAATTTTCCCCAGCTAACGGTCAACTAACATAAGGGAAAAATTTTTCCAAATTTGAAACTTCCGGGGCAAAATTGGCCCTCAAAAAACTTCTAGGCCAAAATTGGCCCCAAGTGAATACTTTCGGGGCAAAAGTGACCTTTAACCCTACAATATATATACCACCATATAGTGTATGAATGACATAGTTACTACTTGGAATTGCCCTTTCCTTTCATGTCTGTCTGTCCTGCCTGAGCTACTGATATATCCTAAAATTCCAAATTATAATAAATGAGTTATTACTTATTCATAACTCATTCTAAACTTATATTGTTGGTTTTCTTGACTCAAAATCACATATTGACTAAAATGCCCTTGGGAACCCGATCTAAGCCCCTTTGTACCCTGTCTAACTGCACTTTACCAAAAATTATGACCTAGGCTATTCCTGCACAATTTTTCATGTAGAATCCATTTTTGACCTTAGAATAGTCAAATTCATGCCCAGATTACAAATTTACCCTTGGCAGCCCTTATGTTAGGGTTTTAGGGGTAAAATTGTCATTTCACACCCTAAAACCTTCACACTTCATATTATACATGCTCCCTACACAATTTTCCATTTTAAACACAATGAAATAATCAAATCCATGAAATTCTAGCTCTAACACCATAAACAGTTGCTAGCCAAAATTCTTGAACTTTTATGGAAAATGTAGTTTCTTGATTCCAATCAACTTAACACCTTTTCACCCTAAATCACTTGTTTAATCACATAAACAGTTCCTACATGATTAATTTAGATTTGGGCAGTGTATCCCCTAGGGTTTGTGCATCCCAATCATCAAAAAAATTAACTAAAGCCACAAATCAATCATAACATCAACTACAACCTTGAATCTAACATGATAATCAAGGTTTATGGTTTACCTTTCTTTTCTTTCTCTTTCTAAGACCATAGGCTCTCTCTCTCTCTCTCTCTTCTTCCTCTTGATTGTGAGCTTGCTACATGAGTGTTTCAGGAAGAGAAAGAGATTAGGAGGTATTTCCATGAATTAGAAGACAAGAACAAGTGGAAATCACAACCAAACTTACTTTTCTTGGCTTCTTGAACTCTCTCTCTCTCTCTCTCTCTTTCTCTTTGTGTTCTTGTTCTTCAACTCTCTCTCTATTTGTGTTCTTGTTCTTCAACTCTCTCTCTCTTTTCTCCAAGTCTAGCAAAAAAATATGGCCTTAGAAGAGATAAATGTTCTCTTAAAATATCATGTCTCCACCTCCTTAAATATTAATAGTTTATTGTAATTTATCATGTCAAAATTTGACTAAAGGCATCATATTTTACTTGGCCATAATGGCTTTCTTTATTGTTGGACAAAATGTGCCTTTGGAAGATGGATAATGATCTCAAAAATATCCTTCATACATGTCCTTAATTAATAAAATTTTATTACTAATTATCACATGTAAATTTGACTTTTTCTTTATCTTCTTGAACTTGGCTCTAATGGTTTCCAAAGGTCACCATTTATGTTTAAATATTCATCTTCTCTTTTCCTTCTTATGTTTAGACGAAATATTGGGCCCTTGGAAGAGGATTAATGGTCTTGAAAATATCTCTATCCACCTCCTTAACAAAGTAACTTGTGTTGACTTTTTGACTTTTCCTTCTCATTTTAACTTGGCCAACAATTGCTCCATCTTGGTTTAATTTTGGGCCAAGTATTTATTTTTTCCACTTGCCTCTCCCTTGTTGGACGAAAATTGCCCCTAATTATTGGGAAAAATAATAGCTTCTTACTTTATTGGTCAAATGACCTTTTTGCCCTTCCATTTTTGTAATTAAATTGGGCCTTCTTCCTTTTTCTTTATTGTTGGCTGAAATTCACTATATTTTGGACTCAAAAACTGTGTCCTTCTATTATCCCATTTTGGGCTACAAAAATAGGCTTTTAAGAAGTCAAAAATTGTACTTTATGTCTTATGTTGGCCCAAAATTCGTGTGGCCATTAATTGCACTATTTGGCTAATTCAAGTGTGCTAATATTCACTATTTTATTCATTTTAATACCACAAAGGTGTGAAGGAATTTTGGTGACTGAAATTTGAGATGTTACATTTCTCCCCATGTTAATTAAATTTTGTCCTTGAAATTTCAAATATCATATAGATTATTCTCGGGAGAATATCTTCTTAATAGGTAACTTATCCTTACGTTGTGCATACTCATCAAGAATACACCATAAATTATCTAATAGATGTGTGTTAAATGCCTTAACAACACTTGCGCATTCAATCTGTTTTGCACTCACATATTTTTCCTGTTTGATACCTGTAGGACATGTAGTCTAACACTATACTAATTGTCCATTACTTCTTACTACCTAGTACAAACATGTAGACTGGGACTTATTGCCACTATGCCTATCTGTAAATAGGATTTGTCTGTAAGTATGCCTATCTCCACATATGTCTCTTTATAGCTATGTTTGTCTATACACGTGATCGTCTATAGCTATGACTGTCCTATCAGGTATGTAGGATCAAATGACTATTTGACCCTTTGTTGATCATACTATATGCACTGTTTAGGATCAATGACTAATTGACCCTTACTGATCATACTATGTGCACTTTACATGAGTGGGTAATTGATTCTATAAGGCTACACTATTGAGAGGTATTTATCACCATTATGCCCCACTACACTAGGGCTTTTCCCAATTTCTTTTTACATGTGTCACCACAGACATGTGTCATTCTATATAGAATTTCAATATTAGTTCAGCTTTAGGCATAATTCTACTTCCCTTACTGAGGTAATCTACCGACGCATACAGGGAATGCATAAGCCACTAGTATAACTTCTATTTTCTGTCTCAGCCATGAGACCATAACTCGAGACTTTTCTCTATCTTTCTATTACTTTGTTCCCTCAGGGAACAAACTCTTAATCATTCTTTTATAGGAAGATTCTATAATCAAGATCTTTCACTATGATAAATAAGCAACTTGCAAGCTTAAGAAACCTCATACATATTTTTCACAGATTCTAGTACATCAAAACATCTGAGTCAATTCATATGCTTAAAGAATCAATTCAACTATTATTTGATTCTTAGGTTACAATTCATTGTGTAATAATTCTCTGAATATTCACCTAATCTTCTAAATTCATAATTGAATCTAGAACCTTAACATTACACATATCAGAAATTATTGTCCTGGATTATACCCATTAGGCATGCTAAGATCAAGATTAATAGTACATGGTCTAACCTTCATGGTATTCAGGTAATATCCTTAAAACAATACTGAAGGTTCAACATTATCCACAGGTCAAAAGGTTCAACTTTTGTCATAAAATAAAACCATAGTGTAACCTGTAATATCCCAAATTTTGATTAACGGATAATGACTTCAAAAGTAGAGATGATTATTGATAAATAAACACTTTTGGAGAATATAATGTGAATAGGGATTCGAATGTGACATGAGCGGTGCCGAAACCCTGTATTTAAGTTCAATTGCGGATTAACATCTAAATTGACATAAAATAGCGGGAGGCACATATTATGGTGTAATGGAAATATAAAATGTGTTTGGTGGTGATTCAGTAGGAATTGTCATAATCAGAGGCAAAACAGGAAAGTTACTGACCAATTGATCAGTTGTCGAAGAGGAAGCTCATTGGTAACTCAAAGATCAATGGTTGTGATTGATTGTTAAGAGATCAAGAGGGTGGAATCATGTGTGTGTGTGCTCATGTGAACTCATGAAGATGTTGCAAGAGTGTGACAAGTGGCAACATTTGAGCCCTTGATCTTGGGTCAAAGGTTCAAACTCTTCCCTCTCTCCTCTCTTTGTAAAAGTCGGCCAATGGCCTCCTTTTACCCAAAAATCATATCATCTTCATCATCCTTACTCTCTCTCTTTATGTTCTATGTCGTCCAAGCTTAAGGGAGGAAAGAGAAAGCTTGAGGTGAGCTGTTAACCTTATAGTTGGTCTCTAATGCTTAAACACTCTTCTATAATATTGTTCATAGTGATGAGAGCTTTATCTCTATGGTTTTAGATTTTTGAAAGAAGGTGTTTGAGTGCTTGAAGAAAACTTGAAGTTGAGGAATCAAGAAATAAGCTTAGGGAAAAGGAAGAGGTGAGTAATAGCTCCCTTTTGATCTATATATTGTGGCCATTGGATAAGTATTGTGGTGTGTGGATTTTGCCCTGATTTTGGTATGATTGTGAAATGGATGAATTGTTTAGTGTATTGTGATAAAATGATGTCATATTGTGTTTTAGTGCCATTGGAATTGGTTTGAAACTTTGGAATGGAAAGGATTGTAATGTTGAGTTTTAGGTTGTGACATTGTGTGACATGTTGATGAACCCATGTCGTGTGAGTTCTCAAAATAAAACTAGGTTAGAAAATGAGGCATAGTAGCTCAACCTAGGTCGTTCTTGTGAGGAGATTAATTTTCAAGTTTCTAAGTAGTAAAGTGATAAAAAAACCTTAAAGTTGTGAGAAATCATTTTAAGAATTTGATTTTTAAACTAATGGAGTAATCTAAGCTAAAGCAATATTTTTGTATTTTTTGGTTTTTAAAATAAAGAAGCAAAAGGAATTGAAAGTAACAATAACAACAAGATAAATCCAATTAACAAATATAATGATGAAATGGGATTCCCTTGAGTTGAGGTTTTATTCTTCCTTGCTTGCTAATAATATGAATTCCATAATGAGCCAAGAGGATGGATCTAAGCTACCACTAGCTCCATACTTGTAATAATCATTTAATTCATTCTACCGAAGCAATTAAATGAATACCACCAAATAATTCAGACTCAAGGAGATGAATAATCAACTTCCAATTCTAGCTTGTAATTACCATTACAAAAGTTCAAAGCATTCAATTTAGTCATTTACAATCCACTTAACCAAGTTGGAATAAACAACTCAACCTACTCCTATTTTGAATCATACAAAGCTTAATTAATCAATTCCTAGCTCAACCACCAAGTTTAATCACTTGGCATAGAACAATCTAGATCATAATCATATACTTTACCAAGCCATACAATTATGAAATAGAAAGAGAGCTTAAAGAATTCCATTGAAGTTTAGAAGCTCAAACCATTACTCAACTCAAGGAAATCACCAACACTTTAGCTACTCATGGAGGAAGAAAATGAAGCTTGATGGAAGGAGAAAGAATCAGCCATGGATGCAGCAGCAGCCTTCACGTCTTTCTCCTTTTCTTTCCTTTAGTTCAAATTTAATTCTCCTCAGTTCTTTGCTTCCATTCCTTGCCCTCACCCAGCCGCTACCACCTAAAGTCGATGCTCTCTTTTCACTTTTTATTTTCCTATTCGGTGCTGGTCTCCTTCTCACACTCCAGCTGCCAAACCCTTTATTTTCCTTTCACATGGGCTCTCCTTCAATCAGTCAAGCTAGCTCTTTTTTTTTTCAACCAATTCGGCCCACATCTACTAAAGCTCCAGCTGCCCCTTTTCTAAGTCATCAGTCAACTCTTCTCTTCTTTCTTTTCGTGTTTGTTCTCATCTCCACAACTCATACTATCCTTGATTCATTTCACATGGGCCCTTCTATTAAGTCCAGCTGCTGCTCTCTAATTCATTTCTAGCTCTCCTCTTTTCAACAGCCCTTTTCTCTTTTCTTCATTTCTATTCGATCCAAGTTCCTTTTCTTTATTCCATTCATTTTAGCCCACTCTCTCTAATCGGTCCAGCTGTTTCTTTTCATCTTTAATCTATTCGGTCAGCATCTTCAATTCGGTTCTTCTCCTTTTTAATTCTTTAATTCAGTTCAACAGCCCTAATTTAATCTTCTTTTTGAAAAACAATGTGAAAATAAATTCTGCATTTGTGATGTTCCACTTTTCTCCTTCATTAAGCTCCAAAATAACATCTTTAACCTTAACCACTTAAGTTGTGCGACATCATCACCTACAAAATTAGATTCACAAAGCTAATATCTTTTTCTTACAATTAACGAATAATAGGAATAACAAATATTAATTAAAAATATAACAATTTAACGAATATAATTCCCAAATTATTCTTTCATTAAAATCTCACATTATCACTTGATTATGCCCAAAATATTTAATTACATCCCACAAAAGCCTAAGATTAATTAATAAAAATATATAAATATTGAGCTCTATCACATGTTGTGTGTAACCCCCTCCATAATTATATTTGAAATACGCGATTAAAATAAAATAGAGACCAATAATAAACAAAACTCATTTAAGATCCCATTTTTATGATAGGGTTTTCACAAATTCTTTAACAATTACATTTAACTTAGTCTCGTATCCACATTTTGAATACAATTACTATGTGAAGATAATCACATTCACATAAATATTAGAGTGCACAACATAATTATCCTGGCAATCCCAGGTTCATACCTTCTCTAATGGGTATAAAGGCACATTCACCCATATACAGGTTCTCCATATGGGGATTACATAAATCCATTTGAATACACAATATCTTTTTGAATATATACTCAAATACTCATCCCAACTCGTAATTGATAACCAACTACCAAAATCACATCTCGAAGGAGTCGTTGCCACCCACGGCTGCTTGCTCCCTCCTCGATCCGCTTGCCCTATCTAACCGTTGGTAGGGAGGGGGAGATTTGAGAGAATCTCAGTAGGAAAATAGTATCAATATGCATGCAAGATAAGTGTTTAATGTATGACATGCTTGCATTACAAAACTCATGCTCACATAATAACATTTCTATATGCTCAATGTTTCAATAACATACTTATGGCCATAGCATAAATAGAAAAAGAGCTTCAATCAATCATATATGTTTCACATAATCGAGCAAAGCAATAACATGCATCAATACACCAATAGAAATATCAAATACATGCAGCAGGAGAGGTAAGTTCCCTATACTTGTTCTTTCTACGAATGCTCTAGCACCAGCCTCTCATGATCAGGGCGAATATTGAACCCTATAAACCAAATCAAGGACATAGGGTCAATCTCGATTGTAAATTCTTACTTTTGTAACACTTAAAGTTGGTGATCATTCACGACCTTTGGGTGGCTACTTAAAGGCCAAACATATGCCTAAAGGGTTGGGAAACACTATACCAAAAACCACCTCTCGAAGTGCAAAATACTGATTTTTGGGGGTTGGTCGTGGCCCATAATCCACTGGCCGTGGACAAAAATAGGTCAAAAACATTTGAGCCGCAGCCAAGAACTTCTAGCCACGGCTAAGAAAATCCTATTTCTTGGCTGAACTTCCAAAAATCATAACTAATTCAAAAAAAATCGAAATGAGGTGATTTTAAGGCCAAATGAAAGCTATTTAAGTCCTTTTTACTAGACAAATATGGACCATTACAAGAAATCACCATACAAATACAAAATTGCACAAAATCCAACACTACTCCAAAACATATTCCAGTTTTAACATGAAATTTTGGACAACCATAACTCCCAGCTCACAAAACGTAATGACACAAATTATATATCCATTTTAAAGCTTGTAATGTTAAATTTAAGACTGGAAATTTTAAGAATTTTTAGATACCATTTGGTCATTCAAAAATTTTGTGCAAACTGAGTGCCTAGCACAAATTTTCAATTGACAGAATTTCCAGATTTTGGTCATTTGTCCCCAATGGTCACAAATTCACAGCAAACACCATTTCCACACAAATTCTCACAAGGAATCCATTGGAAACACCAAATCAATCAAATTCACATCATATTGACATGTTTTCACAACAATCTCAACATGTCAACAAAATTCACAATTCAACTCAAAATTGCAAACTCTTTCCATTTCCAATTCACAACCAATTCCAATAACCATATCACACAACAAAACACCAATTGCACCACAATACATAATGCAATTCCTCCCTTTAGAAATTACACCAAAATTAGGAAAAAATTCACAATTCACAAAAATCAACCAATAATCACAATATATAGGTTAAAAGAGAGCTCTTACTCACCTCTTACTCTTTCCCAAACCAATTCTTTGATTTTTCATCTTTCCACTTTTCCTCAAGCAATCAAACACCTCCTTTCAAGAATCTAAAACCATAGAGATGAAGCTCTCATCACTATGAATAACATTAACAACAAACCAACCAAAATCTCACCTTGAACTTTCTCTTTCCTCCTTGCTATGGACAAAAATGGAGAATAGAAAGAGCGAATGGAGATAAAGAAGATGAAGGTGGGCAGATTTTAGCCCCCCAAAAATGTCCAAATAAGGGAGAGAGAAAAGAGGGAAGAGTTTGAACATTTGACCCCAATCCAAGGGTCCATATTATGCCAATTGCCACACTCTTGATCCATTTCTCATGAGCTCACCTAGGCACACATACATGGGATTTCACCCTTTGATCTATTACACAAATCACTCTTAACCAATATCTTTGAGTTACTAATGAGCTTTCTCTTCGACAACTGATCAATTGGTCGGTAACTTTACCGTTTTGCCCCTGATTACTGTAACTCTCTCTGAATCACCACTAAACACATCATATCATTCCATTTAACTACAGTATATGCCCTCCCTCTATTTTAAGTCAATTTAGATGTTAATCCATAATTGAATTTAAATATAAGGTTTCGGTGCTGCTCATAACACATACGAATTGCAAATCACATCATACTCTCCAAAAGGGTCCATTTTACTTTCTTTAATACCTCAAATACATAAGACTCATTAAGGCATAAATTTGAGCTCTTGCTAAACTAGGGCTTAGCAGTCCACTTATTCTAGGCTTATTCTCTAGCCTCAAATATCAAAATTTGAGGTATTACATTATGGTTATCATGTAACATGTCAAAGTGAGTTGAATTTGGTGTTTCCAATGGATTCCTTGTGAAAATTTATGTGGAAATGGTGTTTAATGTGAAATTGGAACCATTAGAAGCCATTATGCAAAACCTAAAATTCTTTTCAGTGTGAACTTTGTACAAGGCAGTCAGTTTGTCTGGACGTCTTGAATGGGTAAATGATGTCTAAAATATCTGAAACTTTCTAGTCTTAAATTTCAAATTCCAAGCTTAAAAAATGGACATATAATTCATGTCATTTCATTTTGTGAGCTGGGAGTTATTATTTTCTAAAGTTTGGGATTAAAATTGGAATCTATATTGGAGAGTATTGGATTTTGTGCAATTATGTATCTTTGTTATTATGAACAACATTGATCCATATTTTTCCAGTAAATAGGACTTAAATAGATTTCATTAAGCATTTGGAAAACCTTATTTCAATTTTTCTAGAATTAATTATGATTTTCCAAAGTTTCCTTGGCTGTAGCCCAAAACGTTCTGTGCAGGTTTTGGCCGCAGCCAAAATATTCTTGGCTGTAGCCAACCCCTATTTTTAGCACTTTGTGATTTTGTAAAGTGGTTTCCAACCTTGTACTTTCTAATCCTTTTAAGCTTTCATTGAGCTTATTATTAGCCACCCAAAGGTTGTGAATGAAAACCAACTTTAAGTGATATCAAAGTAAGAATTTGGAATAGAGAATAACCCTATGTCCTTGATTTGGTTAGTAGGGTTCGATATTCACCCTGATCATGGTTTGATATTCACCCAGTTTGTGAGCACCCTATGCCAGAGCACATGTGGAAAGAACAAGTATAAGGAACTTACCTCTCTTGCATGTATTTGATATTTGTGTTGGTGTATTGATGCATATTATTGCTTTTCTTGATTAAGTGAAACATATATGAATGATTGGAGGTATGTTTCTATTTATGCCATGGCCATAAGTATGTTGTTTGAAAAATTGAGCACGTAGATATGTCATTATGTGAGCATGAGTTTATGTAATGCAAGCATGTCATGCATTAAACACTTATCTTGCATGCATATTAGTATTGCTTTCTTACTGAGATTCTCTCGAATCTCACCCTCCCCTACCAACAATTTAGACAGGACAGGTGGCTCGAGGAGGGAGTAAGCAACCAAGGGTAGCAAGGATTCCTTAGGGCATTTGAGTTTAGTGGTTGGTTATCAGTTGTTGGTTGGGATAACTGTTGGAAATTGTGCCCTAAGGGCCAATCATTGTACATTGAACATTATTATTTTAATGAAATTTCTCCATTCTGTTATCATATTATTTGCATGTTAACTGTGATAAATGTATCCTTGGATAATTCATAAAGATTGTCCTAAAATGTCCCTGGTCGGTCATATATGCGGGAGCAAAGATGAAACAAGATCAGTATAACTTTGATAAGATATGGAGATTCGAATCAAAGTCTTAGGCACTTGTAAGAGTACAAGGTGCTGGACCGACCCACTATGAGAAAGCTACATGGATCAAGTCATAAGCTTTTCTCATGTATAACCACGTCACAATGCCCTTAAACCTGAGGTCATCATGGATTCCTACATGAGAGTTGCTAAGCTTTGAACTAGTCAAGAGTCACTTTTGACCGGGTGATGATAAAGGCTATGATCGGGCTTGGTGGTTTTTCATGCAGAGGAATATGAATGATCAAGATGGAATTTGTCCCTTATATTAGTAGAGAGATATTACTGGGCCCTTCGATAAGTGAGTCTGAGAAATGTATGGCCATAATATGATGAAAGGAGTTTCTGTCTCTGTCACCAGGCTACTCAGGAATTGAGAAAGTAATGGTCAGGAACAAGAGGATGACATTATCCATGCCTTATCCTTGATCGATATATCATGTGACAAAAGGGACGTGACATGGTTGTATGATAGGTTGCATCGTGATAACGATCCTCATATGAATTGGGTAGTCGTAATGTCTTGCTAGAGGCCGCTTGCGAATTTTGGGTTAGTATAGTTATTGGCCTACTGCCAACTTCATATGGGCCTACAGGGTCGCACACAAGAATGGCCCAACACGAGATAATGTTTAATTTATGGTGGACGAATTTTATATTTATATATATAATATAATATAAAATTCATTAATAATATTATATAGATATATACATTTTCAAAATATATATCTTATATATATATGTGTATATATATATTATATGATATTATTATATTGTGTTAGTTTTAAATTTAATTTATTAAGATATATTAAATTTAATAACTAACATGATAGAGATATAGTATCTCAGATTTAATTTATGAAGATAAATTAAATCTAATTGCTCATTAAGATAATTTATTTAATAACTGTTGGACAGATTTAATTTAAACTGAATTTATTTAATTAGCTCATCAAGATAATTAATTGTTAATTGATTTCAAAATTAATGATGATTAATTTTGAAAATTGAAAATAGCTCTCATAGGTTATAAACTTGATAGAGCATATATATTCAGACACACATGAGAATTGAGAGTCGCAAGTGAAACCCTAAGAGACATTAGAGGCACTAGCACGCAGTCTCGGTTGGAGAGCATTCCTGTGGATACCGTAGAGGGAGCGGACCTGACGTATGGCTCCTAGAGATCACGAAAACTATGAATCATCAAAAGGTATTAATCCTTCCAACTTGGTTTAAACTCCGTTGATAGATCTTCAATTAGGATCGGTGAAAAATTTTTAAAATTCTTCCGCTGTGCTTGCCGATCCTAACAATAACTGTATATGTTGTGGATGTATATTTGGATGTGTATTTGAGATGATATTGTATAATCCCTTATTTAATAAATTGTAATGGGTGAATGTGCCATATGAATAACTGTATATGTTATGCACTCTAATATTTATATGAATGTGATTTATCTTCGCAAAGTAATTGTATTCGAAATGTGAATGAGACCAGGTGAATTGGATTTTGAAGGGATTTGTGAAAACCCTATCGGAAAGATAAGATTTTAAATGAGTTTGATTATCCATTGTTCTCTAATTCATTTTAATCATGTATTTCGAATTATAATTATCAAGGGGGTTACACAACCTGATTCACCTTGTGACCTAAGCATTATTTTAGCTTAGATATGATTCAAACCTATCCTTAACCTTCAGTATCATCATATCAGAATCTCTAGGATCGATATATGGCATAATCACCACAATCATTGTGCAAATATCATAACATATCATTCTTAACTATATTCTACACTTCAAACAACTCTGAGCCATTTTAGTGTTCTTGCAAACCTAAGGCTCAACATTGATTCTTGGATTACAATCCATATTTTAATTTCATACTGGATCTATAACCTCAAAATTAATTGAGTTAAAGATCATTCTTCCTCAATCATACCCAATATACATACTAAAAATCATCATGCAGTGCTGTATATCATAACTAACTAATATCATCACTTAGCATAGAGAAACCTCAAAACAATTACCATACCTTGAGTTTCCATAACCTCATCAAGTGAACTTTTCTTGGCAGTACTCACTGCAATATAAATAGTTAAGATTAAAAATCAATACTTGCCTTATAATCTCTATGCCTCTAATCATCCTTATGTCATTTAAGAACTTCTAATCAGGATTCAATACCTTTAATTAAAAAGGCTTTAAAACCTAAGGTACTTCCCAGGTGTCACCCATCCCAGGATTACTCTTGCCTAAGTACGCTCAACCATGGAGTTCTAATGGTATTCGAGGCATCAGTGCTTGTATCGACCTATATATCTATGGGCATCGGTATCCCACATATACCTCGATCGCAGTATACCATGTTAATCTACCCAAAAGTGCTAGATATTGTCCCCTCAGGGAAACTTAAGCATTTCCAATTTCTTGGTATAGACCCTCTATGTGTTCTCATAACACAAAGGAATTTGGGTCACACTCTAACATAATATTAGGAGCCCTAGAGTTAGCAACAAAATCTGAATCCTGCGCTTATACTTTTATCCTTAGGGTCTCATTGTCATTATCTCCAGTAGAGGAATCCTCACTGGGACTGGGCATTCTAACATCTCTGTCAAGTAAAGCCACTTCCTCTATATAGACCTTTGCCCCTTCCTTCAGTAAGTTGATTAATAGATAGGGGCAGTCTAATTCCTTAGGTTCCCTAGCTATCTGTAACTCCCAGTTATAGTAGCCCTAATAAGGAATCACTATACTATTCACATGAGTAAAGAATATAACCTATAGTTAGAACCCTTTGCTCTAATTGGACTTGTATCTTTGAGTAGACAATTCCATTGCGCAAATCACTCCTCTGATACCAAAACTATAACGCCTTATTCTCATAATTGATAGGATTAGCTTGTACACAATAAATTCGAATCACTTTCATAAAATCATTTTAAATTCCTAATCTCAAGATAGAATTCAAACTTGTAGTTGAGTGAGTTTTTCAAAATAATTTTAAAATTCTTGCAAAAGTGTCATTCAGTGTTTTGCAACTTCATTACTACTCATCGACTCTCGTCTTCATTATTCATTCTTAGTCCTTTACCTGGGTTACATACTAATATTTGGGTATACAATCGGTACGTCTTACATTGCTAGGAGTACTAGTCTTTCAGTGTACCTATATACACAGACATCAAGTAAGTTATATGCAATTTTTCAAAATTCAATAGCTAACAAAAGTCCTAAGCTTTTATCTACATGCTTTAGCTATCCTTTTTTACATACTTGCCCTTTGAGCCACTTGCCCTTACTATTGGTTAGTCATTGGAAATAGTGAGATTCATATGAATCTCAGTAGTAATAATTCACTTATATGACATCTAATTTCACAGAGCATGTAAACAATCATCACACTAGCATTCATAATAGTCGTACATTCTTGACATTCTTGACAATTTGTAACATTCATAACATTCTTGGCATTATTAACATTCGTAACAATAGATGATATGAACATGCACACAAAGCATTACACATGATACAAGAGAAGAGTCACTACCTTGGTCTTTCCATTCTTGTTCTTGCACTGATTTCTTGCACTTTGGGTAGATATCAAATCCTCTTGATTTCTCAAACTTTCTCTCTCTACACACCTCTGGCCTCTCTCTATTCTCTATCCTTCCTCTTGATTTTGCTTGCTTGTCTTTGCTTGAATTCTTGCTCCTCTTTGTTCTTGCTCTCTATTCGTATGGCTCGCTCTCTCGCTCTTGGTTCTTGAAGTGTTGGCCGAAAATGAGTCCAATGAAAGAGATAAAGACTCCTTTAAAATATCCTTCATCACCTCCTTAGTAGAGATCCAATTGGTGTGATTCCAAAGGCTATATGACCCTTTTTAATTCTTTTTGTAAGGAAAACTATAGCCTTTAGCCAACTGAAAGTTTGTGATTCCCAAAATTATTATTTTCGGATGTTGCCACTGAAAATCACTAGTATTACTGGGCAAACTTCAAAAATACACAACTCATTATGTACAGCTCCAAATGATCTATATGAACTATCAATACATGTTGGACTTTGGGTCCAAGTCCACCCTTGATGGGCTGGACTATTTTACTAAGGACATAAGTGGGCTTATCAAATAAGAAATCAATTAGCATTAATTTTAGCAGCATTAATTGTGGCTTGGTAAATAAGTCAGTCATTGATTATGGGATTGTGAATTAAGGAACAAATAACCATAATTAGGAAATTGATTGAGAATCAATCAATTTAATTACCGTCTTGGAGAGCAAGAAAGGGTGCACTAGTTTCCTAAGTAGTACTAACTCTAATCACTATAAATAGGGTGTGCCTCTTCCATTACAAATTTCCCTTGCCATTGAGCTTTCTGGTAATCCCCTCTTATCGACCATCTTGCTTGTTCTGGTGCACAGCTGTGCAAATCCAAATTAGGCTCTTATAGTTTAATACTTGCGTGGGCTCTCAAACCCGGATCCGACTCTACCTGGTATGCGTTTCTTGTCTATATCTAGTCTATTTTATTCTTTCATTAGGATCAGAGACTGCATGATCCTGTGGCTGTATGCAATGTGTGTTCTGCCATGTTTTTAATATATACGTGTATGTATGTGAAAAAATATTACTACGCCTGTGTATATATATATATTTCTGTTTTTCCCTCTCTGCACATGTTCATATTATTTTTCTTATTCTTTCACTGCTACTCTGTGTATCTACATGTTCTCTATATTAATATTCTATCCATGAAGTATGCAATATGAACCTGTGCCTCTCTCTCTTTTCATCTCTCTCTCCTTTGCAACAAATATTTTTCGTTCACATGTACTCACATGATCAAGTATTACGTTTTTGTTTCTGTTTAATGACCATTCTTGTGAAGCATATTCATCTATTCTCAAAATTCTTACATTACAATATGTGTTCTCTCTCTTCTTGGTTTCCCTCTTAATGTCGTTTTGATTCTAGAATCTATGTGAATCCGAAAAATAACAACTTGAACATATAACTAAGTGCATGAGATCATAAAACGTAAGAAGAAAGAGAAAGATCGTGCTTTCTATGTGAATCCGACGGTCACCAACAAGCTTCAAGAATTGGGTCTTCAAAAATGTGAGGCTCTGTGTGAAAAGAGGTGATGAACGTGAAGTACTAGAGGATACGGTTCTAACAGCACCGGAATCGCTTGAAATGAAGGTTGAACAAGGGAGATATAAGGGATCAAAGCTGAGCGGGTCATGACGGACCCATTGGAGCTCTGTGACCTGGCCGAAAGAAGAAGATGACCCAGGGGGCCAAAATGGCGTCCTTTTAGCCAGAACCCCCGAAATGCATCATTTCACTAAGTGAAACGACGACGTTTGGGGCTGGCCGAAATGACGTCGTTTCAGCTAGTGGGGGCGCTGCGTTTCAACCAAGTAACCCTAACCAGCGCAACCCAATTCAAAGGACAGTGGGCCGATTCAACTGACCCGAACTGGCCCAACCCGATCACTAAAAAAAAATTATTGTATTATTTAAAAAAAAATTTTTGAGGCGGTGTGCCTCTGTGGCACATGGGGCCCACCCCCAGGCCATATGGGCCAATCAAGTACATCATCAAACCCAATGCACCGAGACAAGTCCACTGGTTTTGACACCTTGTCAAAATCAGGTCCCTAAGGCAGAGCGTAAGAGACACGCGCCACACCTGAGAGTGGAACCTTCCAGTCTCCTATTTTTTAATGAATTTTGCCCAGCAACCTTCAGGGGGCGCATACAGGGGTATTTTTAGGATTTTTTGGGCCCTAAAAATTTGTAAATTCATGATCTTCAAAATAGTATATTTTTTGTCTGTTTTTGGAAATTATTAAGAACATTTTATATATGTTTTTAGTGTTTTTGACCCTAAATTATTTTAAATAAGTTCTGAAAATTGTTTTTCTTTGTGATGAACAATATTAATCAGATATGGTAAGTATACAGACTGACTGTTCCTTTGATAGGACTCCCCTTGAATATTCTCATGCTTCTGATGATGAAAAAGAGGTGAAGACCTCAAGTGGAGTTGGGAGCACCAATAAGTAGGGTCCCCCTTGGTCACTACAAGACTCCAACACACCTAACGAGGTGAAGCAAGAAGAGAAAGTGAAGTTCATATTCGATGAGTTTAAAGAGGAAGAGGTCAATAGCCAAGAACTAGTGTTCTAATCAAATCTCTTGCTAAAAAAGATGCTGATAAATATGTTCAAATCAAGAGCGTCTATGGGGTCATTTGTGGATATAGTAGACAAGTCACTAATGCCAGTGACGCTGAGTTCTGTTCAAAAGCTATGGTGGAATACCGTGAGCAAGTGACAAAGAAGGGTCATCTCTATGGCCTAGGATTTTGGAAAGACGTTTTCAAAAAAGGCATACACAATATAGATGTAGGAGCTCATAGAGCTAAGGCTAGGAGAACCTTTATAAATTTTGGTATTGATGTACCCCGTTATTAAAACTTGATTATCCATGTTATAGTTTGCTCATAGAGCTAAGGCTAGGAGAACCTTTCATGGATTATTGCTTAATGAATAAATTGTTTTTGTAATTATTTATTCTACTTGCTTATGATGCTTTAATTTGCTTATGATGCTCTATGATGTTTTTTTTTTCTGGAATTGTGTTTTCTTGAAAAAACAATTATGGGGATATGTTTGAATAAGAATGAAATTAAGGAAAATGAGAGGTAAACTATAATGAGTGGGATGGGAGTCAACCTAGTTGATTCCTAAACACGAAGCTAGCAAACTCTCATTCTATTAATTTCTCCTCTTACTTAAACGAGAGATAGTATCTCAAAAAAATGAAATTGCATACCTAATGAAAATGCATGTCTATGTGACAGAAAAATGGCTCAAATGACAAGCAAGACTTTTGTTGCTGATCTCATTAGAGGAGACAAGTTGCATGGTGAGAACTTCAGTATGTGGCGCTGTAAGATCTCGTTTGTCTTGGAGGAACAAGATGTCATGGACGTCTTGACCAATGTGCTTCAGCAACCTGATGCTAATGCATCACGAAGGGAACATGACACTTTTGCAACCAGGAAAAGAAAGGATACCATAACTCGGATCACAATGCTTATTTCAATAACTGACGATGTGATATGTCAATTTGAGGGACATGTCACAACATCTGCCATATGGACAACGCTGAAAGAGGAGTTTGATGGTACTTCTGATGCGAGACTCAAGAGAATCACCATTAAGCTTAACAATTATAAGCTGGGTCCAAACACTACCATAAGGCAGGATTTGAGGAAAAAATAGAATATGATAAAGGAACTTATCGAGGCAGGAGGAACCCTTTCTGAAGTACAGCAAGTACAAGCTGTTGTGAGTTCACTCCTGGCAAGTTTGAATCACATGAAACACACTATAACTCACAACAAAACCATCAAGATTTTGCTGACGTTGCTCGTCACATCCAATTGGAGGATAACCGTATGTTCGGTGTAAAGACCAATGGTCAAGCACTCTTAACTGAAGAAAAAGGAGCTTCATTCCAGAAGCAGAAGCCCAATAAAGGCAAGGGACCCCAAAAGAAGAAGGGGAAACTAGGGGCAAAGAAGGATAAGAATGCCTTCAAGAAGAACAAGAAACCCTCAAAGAAGAAAGACCTTTCCAAGGTCAAGTGTTACTCTTGCGAAAAGAAAGACCATTTTGCAAAAGATTGCCCTAAGAAGAACAAGGTACTATGTGATAACCCTTCTCATTTTTCTTTTGTTTCTAGTACTACCTTTATAGCTGAGGCTAATCCTGTGGGGTTGTAGGCTCAGGGGCCACATACCATGTGAGCAGAGATCGTGGGAACTTCAAGAAGTTTCACAGGTTACCAGCTAGAAGCAGATGGCTTTATGCTGGGAATAATGTGATGGTAGAAGTCGAAGGGATCAACATCTGTAAACTGACTTTACAAGGCGGGTGAACCCTAATTTTGCAAGATGTCCTCTACTCTCCAGAAATCTAATGAAACCTTGTGTCTGTTATTTCTTTGGTTAAATTCAGCTTTAATGTTAACTTTCATGATCAAGTTGTTGACATTTCAAATGGGACCGATTATTTCATATTTATTTGTATTTCGGATGGTTTCTTTGTTTAATAAATTATGATTTTAATTCTAGTCATTGCTATGCGATTTCATCTAATGATAATTACGATACATGGCATGCCAGATTAGGACACTTTGGTCAAGAACGCATGACCAAACTAGCAAATGAAGGATTGCTAGGAGAAGTGTCAAAAAAGGAAATGTCTCTGTGAGTTTTGCCTTGCTAGCAAAAGCATAAGGAAACCCTTTGGAAAGGCAACTAGAGCAGAACATCCTCTCAAAATGGTACACTTGGATATCTATGGACTTATGAGTGTGAGGGCACGACATGGAGCGTGGTACTTCATTACATTTATCGATGATTTTTCATGATATGGACATGTATACTTGATTTCTCATAAGTCAAAATCTTTAGAATGCTTTAGGAAGTACCTTAATCTAGTTGAAAATCAACTAAACTGTAAGGTTAAAGCCTTAAGAACTGATAGAGGTCGAGAGTATCTCTCAGAACAGTTAAAAACGCTCTGTGATGAAAAAGGAATTGTCAAATAGCTGACCATCCCTGGCTTTCCTCAAAAAAATGGGGTGGACGAGAGAAGGAATAGAACTCTTCTCGATATGGTTAGGTCAATGATGTCACAAGCTGAACTACCAATTTCATATTGGGGCGACGCATTGTTGATTGCGACATTCATACTTAACCGAGTGCCTTCCAAATCAATCACTTCTACGCCTTATGAGCTATGGATAGGACATAAGCCGGATCTAAGTGTCTTATGACCATGGGGATCGGCAGCCTATATACACAACTCATCTCACAAACTTGGAAATTTGGGATCTAGAGGCAAGAAATGTATCTTTATAAGATACTCCAAGCAATCAAAAGGATATGTCTTCATTGGTGAAAATGAGAACGACTCAATTATTGAGGTAGAGTCAAGAGATGCAGTGTTCCTAGAAGTAGATTTTCCTAGTAGAGGAAGCCTTAACCAAACTAAAACTCTATATGAGAGTGAGGAAGTTAAAGGCACTCCTCAGATCACTGACCCGAGTGGGAGAAATAAGTAATTTTCACAACATGGAAATGATGATCAATCATAAGAAGAGAATCTTGAAGAGCTCCCACCTTGAAGAAGCCAAAGGGATAGGATCCCTAGAAGATGCTTCTCCATTGAAGGGGGAGTACTTATTGTCAATCAAGAAGATAATGAAGAAGATCTGAAAAGTGTTAAAGAAGTGCTAACTGGACCTACTAAGGAAAAATGGCAAAAGGCCCTAGAAGAGGAAATGAATTCCATGAAAGCTAACCAAGTTTGGGAATTGGTTGACCTGCTACTAGGCCAAAAGGCATTTGGGAACAAATGGGTTCTCAAATATAAACAAAAGGTAGATGGATCAATTGACAAATCCAAAGCACGCTTGGTGCCTAAGGGGTACACCCAGCGAGAAGGGATAAATTATGAAGATACTTTCTCACCAGTTGTGCGTTTTAACTCAATAAGACTCATACTCGCCATAGTGGCAAGCATGGACTTAGAGTTAGATCAAATGGATGTAAAAACCACATCCCTTAATGGAAAACTAGATGAAGAGATATATATGGAACATCCTGAGGGCTTCATAGAAAAAGGAAGTGAACAAAAGGTTTGCAAACTCCTAAGGTCCATCTATAGACTCAAGCAATCATCTAGACAGTCATATCTAAGATTTCAAGAAGCAGTGACCTCGTTCAACTTCGAGATCATCGAAGAAGACCTCTGTGTCTACATAAAGTGGTTTAGAGGTGATTTTGTGATCTTATCTCTTTATGTAGATTATATACTCCTAGCTAGAATGAGTCTTAAGGCACTTAAAACAATCAAGGATTGGTTATCCTTGAACTTTGAAATGAAAGACATGGGCAAAGCAGAATATATCTTGGGAGTCAAGATAAAGAGAAATCATTCAAAAAGATTTATATCCTTGTCATAAAAGACATACATAGCTAATATCTTAGAACGATTCAATATAAGAGACTGTAAGCCTATAGATACCCTTATGGTTAAAGGACACCACCTCAGCCCAGACATGTGTCCTATAGAAGAATCCGAAATAAAGCACATTAAAAGAGTCCCATACTCGAGTGCAGTTGGAAGCTTGATGTATGCTATGCTCTGTACTAGACCAGAAATATGCTTCGTGGTCGGACTTATGAGCTGTTTTCAATCCAACCCTGGAATAAGCATTTAGAAGCTGTGAAGAGAATCATGAGGTACCTAAAGGGAACCATGGATTACGAACTATGTTACCAAGGTAGAGATATGCATCTAGTAGGATACTCTGATGCCGACTGGGCAGGAGATATAGATGAACGACATTCCACCTTAGGGTATTCATACCTCCTAAACAATGGAGCAATTTCCTAGAGCAGTAAGAAATAGACCTGTGTGGCTCTGTCATCCATAGAATATGAATACATAGCTTGTTCTGCCACTGTTTAAGAAGCACATAACTTGTTCTGCCACTGTTTAAGAAGCTGTATGGCTTAAGAGATTTCTAGAACGTCTAGGAATGAAAGGCAAAAAGGAGGGTCATATTTTGATACATTGCGATAGTCAAGCCGTAATAGCCTATGCTAAGGACCCTAAGGACCACAGTAGGACAAAGCAAATAGACATTAAATATCATTTTGTAAGAGACATTATCACTAAGAAAGAAGTGATCGTTCAATACCTTTCCACTCATAAGATGTTAGCTGATCCCCTTACGAAGCCCATTGCTAGAAACCCATTTGTTAAGCATGTAAATGCTTTGGGCATGTGTAGAATGTAATGTATTGAACGTTATTTTTTAAAGCAATAAAATGATGCATTTTCAATTTTTTCAAATATATTGTGTATATATTAATGAATAGGCACGGGGTATGCAATTTCATATGTCATACAGGTCAGGAAGGTTTTTTCACTCTCAAGAACAACCATCTTCCCATGATTTGTAGGGGCATGAGATAATAAGACAAGCAAATGATCACCATGAGATGGGTAAGGTAGATCCTTGTGCTTGAGTCACCTCAGTTGAACTGAGATGAGATCCACATGTATATACATACGTCATGGATTGAGGCATAATTACATAGGAGGTATCATCAGACCTGTAGCCACGCAAAGGACTCTCTTTTACAAATAAGGTTCCAAAAGGGATTGATTGTAAAAAGGAAGTTCTGGTTCCAATGCTAAGTGCTTTTGAACTAAAGTCTGTACAGTGAAAGATAAAGATAAAATCAACGTACAACACTGCAAAATCACCATAGCATGTAATTCATGTTATATGTGCTTGAGAGAATGATTGCAATATGGGACGTAGGTGAAAGATTCTTGGTTCACTACAACGTGAGTCCCAAGAAGGAAAAATCCTTCTACGATGCCCTCAGGACTTAGGCAGGATAGCCTGACTTGGGGCTAGCTACTTTAGTTGAAGCTTCATGATCACACACGATTCGATCAGATTGCTAAAAGCTAGGAAAGCAACCAAGTCAGGACAAATCGATGTTTTTAGTCAAAAAGGAAGGTCTATCTTGAAGTACACTTTTTACGGTGGCATCTGTGACATGTCCCATACAGTTTATAAGAAAAAACAGTAAGTATGGATACCACGCGCATAGAAGGCAATTTGGGTGAAGATAAAAAACAAGAGAAACTATGACTCGAGAGGGATCAGATATGCCATGAGTTGAGTGTATGGATAGACCTAGGGCATATGAGGCAACAATTTACAGGTTCACAAAGGGTGTCTTTGGATGCTGATCCGGTATCAAGGATTTCTAGTATCACAAGCACCAAAGGTTCTGAAGATGTTGTGCCCACGTGGTCACGGCAGACACCAAGTATGAAACAAGAAGAAGATGTAGTCGCACGATGGATGGCCTATCAAGTGAGTGGGAGATGTTGGACTTTAGGTCCAAGTCTGCCCTTGATGGGCCGAACTATTTGACTAAGGGCATAAGTGACCTTATCAAATAAGAAATCAATTAGCATTAATTTTGGCAGCATTAATTGTGGCTTGGTAAAAAAGTCGGTCATTGATTATGGGATTGTGAATTAAGGAATAAATCACCATAATTAGGAAATTGATTGAGAATCAATCAATTTAATTACCTTCTTGGAGAGCAAGAAAGGGTGCACACGTTTCCTAAGTAGTGGTCACTCTAATCACTATAAATAGGGTGTGCCTTTTCCATTGCAAATTACCCCTGCCATTGAGTTTTCTGGTAATCCCTTCTTATCTACCATCTTGCTTGTTCTGGTGCACTGTTGTGCAAATCCATATTAGGCTCTTGTAGTCTAATACTTGCATGGGCTCTCAAACCCGGATTCGACTCTACCCTGTACGGGTTTATACTCTATATCTAGTCCATTTTATTCCTTCAATACGCAGCTTCCATGCTGGAAAATATCATAGGCATTGAAATCATTTTCCTATTTAAAAATGTCACACAACTAGATTGCCACACAAGAAAAGTGCACTGGCAGCAAATACTCATTCTTGGAACTCTTGCTAAACTGGGGCTTAGCAGTCCATTTTATTCAGGCTTATTCTCAAGCCTCTAATCCCAAAATTTGGGATATTACATTTAACATGCTCATATGGAGTTGGCTTACTATTGTATTGTGTTACTGTTACCGCACCACCTTAGCAGCATATTTTATGCACCTCCTCTCGGCCACAGGGCTACTTGTACTTTTCACCGGTGCAACCATGACTTTCTTGGCCATGTCAAGGATGCATCCTGATCAAGGGGTTAATTAACATGCTTAATGGGGCTACCTTATCACTGACCACACAGGGCAAATCACTATATGCCCTACAGCTGTGTCACTGTAAACCACATAGGTCTAATCATGATCTGGGATGATCAATACTAGTATGAATATTAACCTCTTATATTGTCCTCAAATGTTACACATGAATTCACCATCCCACTTATATAATTTATTGTCTCATAGTGGCTTTTACTACACCACTTTGATGTTTTATCTCCTTATAGGAACTTTAATAATGTCAAGATGATTTGATAGAAGTTCCATAATAGCCTCCTATAACACCTAACTAAACTCAAAATTTGTGTTCCTCTATGACAGTTCTTGGGCTCTTTCACTCAATACTATGTCTACTTTGTTATGATCTGATAAATCCCATCTTAAGAGAAATCAACACTTAACAAGTTAAGCTCTGAAAGCCAAAGCTTATATGTGATTTCCCCAATACCACTCATAGGTGCGTCTTGTAACCCCTTTCATGATTAAGGCCGAGATTTATTTCATAAACACGTAATTGATGTAGAATTAGAGACCTTAGATGATTTTGGAACTTAAACAAAATCACACTTCCCAAAATCATGGCTTACAAAAAAACTATTACAAAACCTGTTCAAGACAGTCTCATATTCACATTTCAATACTAAATGGCTTGTACAAGTTGATTTCATTAACAAATATTAGAGTATAAAGCAAATTCCAGACACACTCGGGTTCCATTCATTAATAAGGGTCTTACAAAGGCACAAAGCCCACAATTCATTACCCTTAACTTAGGGATTACACAAAACTATACCACCAATCCCAATATACACAATTGTTTCCCAAAAACATCCAATTGATATACATGATAACCAATAACCCCAAAATATACTTCTAAATCGGAGCTCTATCCACTCTTCGTCGCCCGCTTTCCCTTTGATCCTTCTGCCCTGTCTAGAACATGGTTTTTAGGAAAGTGAGATTCTAAGGAATCCCCGTAGTGTCAAATCAATCATAGTATGTACAACAATAAGGCATGAAACCAAATCATTATCCACACAAAGCAGCTACAACGGCAGTTACAACGGAAATGGTTAGTATGACACATGTCATCCCTTACGATTGCTCACGCTGCATTGCATCACAACAATCCACACAATATATTTCACCACAGCTGGGATTCATATAAAGCATTTCATCACACAAGCCATACAGGCAAGATTCAAAACTCACAGCCCACGGTTGGATTAACAAACGCCGCACCACGGGTCGAATTCACAAAGTTCCATGTTGATTACAACGGCAGTTCAACGGCCGACCTAGAGATAACCAGCGTCAATCCCTACACAGCTCACGCTGACCTGCTCACGCTGTAATGGACCATGGTACATTCACAATTCACAGTTCAATGATAAGTTATGCATACCAAAACATCATACACAACATGAGAGAAAAGTCACTACCTTGATCCTTTCGGGCGTCCTCCGGCACCGGTCTCTCCCGCCTAGGGAAAATGTCGTATCCTCGAATCATGATTAGGGACGAAGAGTTATATTCTATTCCAAGACTTAATTAACTTGAAACTCTTAAATTTGGTTATCATAATTGACCCTTAAAAGGCCACAAATGCCTCTAATAAAAGCCCTAAAAAGTTGGGAAACAATAGGTTAGAGGTCTCCTTTCGAAAATAAAAAGTGCTAGAACACAGGGGTTGGCCGTGGCCAGCCCTTCCTTGGATCGTGGCCAAAATATGGTCAGAAGGCCACTGGCCACAGCCAGCCACTCAAGGGCTGCGGCCAGAATCAAGCCAGAAAGGTTTGGGCCACGGCCAACCACCTAGGGCCGCGGCCAAGAAATCCCCTGATTCTTAGTTGAACTTCCAAAATTCATAAGTAATCCTAGAAAAATTGAAACGAGGTGATTTCAAAGCCAAATGAAAGGTATATAAGTCCTCTTTCAAGGAAAAATATGGCCCATCACTGGAAATCACTACACAAATATAGAATCACCAAAAACTAAACACTACTCCAAAACAAAGTTCTGTTTCAATCCCAAACTTTGGACAACCATATCTCACAGAATACTAAACCAAATGACACAAAATATATGTCCATTTTGAAGCTTGGGATGTGAACTTTAAGACTGAAAAGTGTCATAATTCTCCAACACCATTTGGTCATTCAAAACGCTCGTCCAAACTGACTATGCAAAACAGAGCTCAAACCAGACAGATTTCCAACTTTTCCTAAGTAATCCAAATGAACCCAAAACCCTAACCAAAGCTATCCCCACAAAAAATTACTCAAGGGATCCAATGGAAATGTCAAAATAACCAAAATCCTATTCCATTATCATGCTTTGGTTTTGGGTAACATTAAACACTAAACTCTCAAAATCTCCAAACTTAACAATTTCAAACCCAATCAATTCTATCTATCCAAAATGCATTCCAAACATACAAATTCCATACCAAACACATACCAAACTCCCAATGGCCCTCATTTTCGAAAATGGGCCAAAAATTTCCAGAAAATTCAAACTTAACCAATGGCTACAATACCTATATAGAAAGGTTTGTCTTACTCACCTTTATAACTTTTCCAAAGGAGTTTCTTGATTCACCCAAGTCAAGAATTTTGTGTGATCACAAACCACAACCAATGGACAAGCTACAACCACCAAAATGAAGCTCATCACTCAAGGATCAACATTAAGGAAGAGAACTTAAGCAAAAGAGGCCATTTGCCCTTACCTTTTGAAGCTTTCTTCTTCCTCCTTTAGGCCACAATGGCTGACGAGAGAGAGAGCAAGAATGAGAGAGAGATGGTGAGAAGAAATGAAAGAAATGATGACATACTCCCTCCATGCTTCCACCAGCGAAAATGAGGGAGAGGAAGAGAGAGAAATTAATTAAAATACTCTCCCATTTGACTTTTCTCCATATTACTCACCATACACACTTTTGCCATATGTCCACATGCCGTTGGTTTACACAAAATATGTCACCAATTAACTTATCTAATCTCTCCATAAGCCATTTTAATCACATATCCCATTTTCTCTTAGTTAGTAATTAATTTCTCCCTTAATTACCAACTCATGACCAATAATTCCATTCTTCCAATTTTTCAATAATTATGACATATTAATTAATATTGCCATAAAACACATAATAATTCAAATTAAATTCATAATCATCCACAATAATCATGATTTGCCCTTAATCAAAAATTGGGATATTACATGTCGAACGTTTGTTTCTACTCCTTGAGTAGATCAGAATGTTGACACTAAGTCTATAGCCAATCCTCTATTAGCTGGGAATTAACTTTCCTGGGAAGACGGGGGTGTCAGCCTCTGTCAACAGTAACCTCCTATTGACTGCGCTGTGTTTCTCATGTCTGTAAAGTATCTCCCTTAAGAGCATGTGTAAGCATAGGCTCCTGTTTATGTTCCTCAGATTGTATGGGTTTATTTTCCTGTTCACTAGGATTATCCCTATCTATGTAATGTTTCTACTGCATTTATCGCAACTCATGCCTATGATCATTGATCATTATTCCCTATTCTGTTAATATGCTTATTATTTACTGTATTGGGTCAAGTCTAACTTCTTAACCCTGCCCAGCATCTGTACCTCTTGGTTTCGTCATCTTTTTGTTTCACTATATGGAAACAAGGAAGAGGTAAATGTCGCATAGTCATAAGGGCATATCTATCATTTCATAAATTTTTAGGTACACAGGTACTCCTGAAATAATGTATAATAGTCGTTTATAATAGTCAGGGAAAACTTGTACAACATACAACTTTTGAATTACTGTACAACATGTTCTTGCTCCCCATACATGTCATAACCTAACATGTTATGTGACTTCCCAGGGGATCCCCATTCTGAGATTTCCTTGGGTTGAGCACGCTTAACCTTTTTGTACCCGTGTAAATATGCAAATACCAGCTTTAACTACTTTCGACCATCGGTACCCTATGACTACCCTTATCTCAAAAATTGTGCCAGTTGTCTCCGGCAAACTAAATACTATGTGTGGAATGCATATCATACCGGTATATGTACTCAAACACTTACCCTGCTATGTTCCACGTCATCAATTAAATTTGTCTTTATGAGCTTGTTCTAGAACCTCATTCTTCTTCCAGCCCATAATACTGTGTCTAGAAAGAAGTACAGCGTTGTGTAGATCCAAATATCATATAGGTACTCCAATTCCAGAAGACCTTGTTCACCTTATACTATGATCAGACTGTCTGAGTACCCTGTATGTTAATCTATAGGGGTGTTATGCTCTCAAGCAACATATAGATATATGCTCCGAACATCCTCAAATACCTCCTGATCTGGTCGCAAACCATGCAACTCGTATACCATTCCAATTCTAGAACCAGTAACAGAATCCAGATTTGGATCTGGCTTATCTATCTGTGGCTGATTGTGTCGCCCATTGATGAGTCTACTAGCGATTTTGTACTAGGATGAGGCCCATCCTTCAGCCTTACTCGAACCTGCTCCCTCAATATTTGTGTCATCCTTGTACCACCCATAGTCTAGTATGGACTTGCTGCCTTTGGGTATTCACTGTTTCTTCAGGGATGGTTCACAAATGGGGGTGATTCACTTCTCTAGTGCCTCTTTCTGTGCATATGTTCTGTCACTACATAATCAAGACCATATCAGTATACTATCCTGTTGCTAGAATCACTCGCTCTGATACCAAAAATGTGAGACCCTTAATATTTTGACCATCATCAGAATTGCGCGCAGTTCAAATAAATAGCATAAATATACTGATACAAAGTACATGATTATATTACAGGAATTCCCGCAGAGACTTGCACATAATATTTAGAAGCTTTAAAATAATCAAAAGCCTGTAGATAACCATCAATCTTGTTTGATCAGCACCGGAACCTTCAATTACCGGTAATTCCTATTTTGCCCCTTTGAGCCACTACCTGCCATTGAAAACTTTATACATTTATGGAAAGATTGATATTCAAAAGAATCTTAATAGTAACAAAATATCTAAAGCCAATATTAAAGCAGGGTTATCGAACTTTATTTACTTGATACAAAGTAACAGACTATCTATAGAGCCCAAAATTTGGAAAACATGGAGCCACCACCAAAATTTTAAAAAGGGATAAATTTGGAAAAAAATTTTTTGAAAATGAAAACCGGTTTACAAAAATCATTTAGGGTTCGGGAGTCGATTGTGTATGGGAAAGGTGTAAGGCACCCCACAACACCCATTCATAAGAATGATTACTCCAAGTCAATTATTTAAAAATGAATATGGCCTTTAATTTTATTATAATTACACAAATAAAAAAGAATATTTACAAAAATGAATTAAATGAAAATTAAATAAAAAAGGAACATTTATTTACAAAAAAATAAGAAAAATATATTTATTTACAAAGTTGGACTTGACCTGAGATGAAAACCTAGGGCCTAAGTACCCTTTAGAAGGATCAATGCCCACGTAGTTTGGAGGTAGAAATGCGTGTCACTTTGTTGGTGTTTTTTAGAAAAAATTTATTTAATGTTTTTAAGGAAAATATTTTTTGTTTGGTTTGTGTTTTTTATTTGTATCAGTGGTTGAACATGATCACAAATAAAAGAAGAGCATGCGAACTTTATCACAATCAAAGAGCATTGAACAAAATAAGATAGACCCTTCTGTCAACTACCCTTCCCTATGAGAATTATTATGTATGAGCAATAAAAAATGAGAAACTAAAATTAGTCCTCTACCTTGCCTCTCTTCACTCCCAAAATTCTTGTGTCTTGCTTCAACTCTTGCACTTCTATGTATAGTCTCAAGGTAGAGTTTTCTTCATAAATGCTTCTTTTTTGAATTTTCATTTTTGAATTTTTTTTTTGTATTTTATGTTAAAAACTACCTAATCTTGACCAAATCACCATCAATGGAGATTTTTTTTATTTATTTTTATTTTCTAACAATAAAACTTAACTTAACCTAATCACAATCAATGAGAGAATTTTTTTCATTTTTAATTTTTTTCCCACAAGTAATTTCCTAATTTAAACTTATCAACATAAATGAGAGATTTTTTTTGCATTTTGTATTTTCATTTTTTATTTATTTTCTTATATTTTTCCTACAAGCAACTTCTTAATTTAAACCTATGAATGGGAGATACTTATATATATATATATATATATATATATATATATATATATATATATATTATTTTCCTTTAGTGAATGACGATGCCAATTTGGACACTAATCATCATCAATGAGAGGATTTTTTTTAATTTTAATTTTAATTTTTTTCCGTTTAATGATGATTGCCAATTTGGATACTGATCATCATTAGTGGGATGATGTTTTTTTATTTTCGTTATTTATTTATTTTTTAGTTTTCCCTTTAATGATGATTGCCAATTTAGACACTAATCATAGGGTGTTCACAGTTACCCCTCTTTACTTGTTTCGTAGCTAAAAAATTGAGATTCTCATCTATGAAACAAGTAAAGATAAGAACACATATTTTGTCCAGCCAAAAGAACAAGACGCCCCCTTAGAACCAAAGAGAATTTGTACAAAATACAGTGCCCATGCCCTTCTTTACTTGGTTCCTAGGGGAGAAGAACGAAGGTGGAGATAGATGATTACCTGGAGTGGAAGTGAAGCACCTAGTTACATAGGACTTTGGTGGGGCATAAAAGAATTGTGACAGCCGGTACTAGGCTTTGAGAGTGCCTACTGATACAGGGCTATGAAAGAATAGTGCCTGCAATTATAGGGCTTCAAAAAAATTATGCCAACCATTATTGGGCTTAAAGGGTGCCTGCTGATACAGGGCTTTGAGAGATTACCAGTGTTACTAGGCTTTAAGGGATCCTACAAGTACAGGGCTTGAAAAGAATAGTGCCAAGCATTATTGGGCTTTAAAAGAATTGTGCCAGCCATATCTGGGCTTTGAGGGTGCCTGCCAATACAGGGCTTTGAAATAATAGTGCATGTTGTTTCATGGCATTAAAAGAATTGTGTCATGCATTATTGGGCATTAAAAGAATTGTGCCAGTCGTTACTGGGCCTTGAGGGCGTCTACCGGTACAGGGTTTTGAAAAGGTTACCAGTCGTTACTAGACTTTGAGGGTGCCTACCGATACAGGGCTTTGAAAGGGTGCCAACCTTTATTGGGCTTTAAGGGTGCTTTCCGGTAAGGGCTTTCAAAAGGGTGTCAGCCGTTACTGGGCTTTAAGGGTGCCTGTCAGTACATGGCTTTGAAAAGGGTGCCTGTCGTTACAGGGCTTTGAGGGTGCCTATCGATATAGGGCTTTGAAAAGGGTGTCAGCCGTTACTAGGCTTTGAAAGGGTGCCAGCCATTTCTAGGCTTTGAAGGTGCCTGCGTTACAGGGTTTTGATAGGGTGCCTGTCATTACTAGCCTTTGAAGGTGCCTTCCGATACAAGGCTTTGAAAGGGTGCCATAAACATGTGATGCCCCTTAGAGTAGTACTTATAAAGATGATGACATTGATAATGATGATGACAGTGATGATGAATTCCTAATAAGGCTGACAACAATGATAATGAAGAGGATGATAATAGCCATGATAATAAGGGGAATATCAAAATGGTGAAGTCATGATAAAGGTGATGACACTAATAATGATGATGACAGTGATGATGAATTCCTAATGAGGCTGACAACAATGATGATGAAGAGGATGATAATAGCCATGATAATGAGGGGAATATCAAAATGGTGAAGTCATGATAAAGGTGATGACAGTGATGATAGAATCCTAATGATGATGATGAATATAATGATAATGCTAATGATGATGATGATGATAGTGATCATGATGATGTTAGTAGTGATGTTGATAATAGAAGTGATGACAAGCTAATGAGAATAAGTGCAATAATGGTAGTGCTAAAGAATAGCCTGGTAGATAATATTGCTCCTTCTTCGTCTAGGTGCCTAACAAGAACCCCCTTACTCATGTAGTCTTGTCGGATATATGAAGATGTGATAATGAGATTCACATATATGCCACAGCCTATAACCCTTAGTTTAGATTGTGTCCCTTTGTCAACTCTTTGACCCCACCACAGTGATTCTAATTGGGGCCTTCTCTAATGATCCTAAAATTACACAATTTAAATAGGAGTGAGGACACCATGTATATCATCGTGAGTGTTTATCCAAAAAAATTTTTGCTTTTATTAAAAAGAGTTACCCTTATACAAATCATGACACAAAGTTTGACATGTGATTTAATGAAAAGGAAAGATATACTAAGGAAGAATATTCATTTAAAAGAAATGATCTTCCAATATTCAAGTGGATGCATAATGATAAGCATATATTGATTAAGAGGTCCTTCGCTTTTAGTTCGATGTAGTTCCCCTGATGGTGCCTTGCTTAATTGCCAGAGATATGCACTTTTCAATGAATGATTACGGAGTCTTCCAAATAAACAAAGTAAAGAGAGTCATGGGGCTAGGATTGATAACCTTCTTCGATATTTGTTTAACCCACCCTTTCGAGTTTTTGACTCAACGAGCTCCTAATTTTGTGCTATAATTTTTACTGAAGCCGCCTTTTTAGGTTTTCAACTTAGCGAGCCCTCTTTTTTTGCACTCTAACTTTTTCCTAAGCCACCCTTTCGGGTTTTCAACTTAGTGAGTATTTTTTGTTGCTCCAACTTTTGCCTAAGCAGCCCTTTCAGGTTTTCGACTTAGAGACCCCCCTTATTTTTTTTCTCTAACTTTTGCCTAAGCCATCCTTTCGGGTTTTCAACTTAGAGAGCTATTTTTTTATGCATAATATTTCTTTATAGCATCTGAATTGATTGGTATTGGTAAATCTTGACCATTCATTTTTGTCAATATCAATGCCCCTCCAGAGAAAGCCTGCTTAACAACATATGAGCCTTCATAATTCAGAGCCTATGTACCTCTATCATCTTCTTGATTTGGTAAAATCTTCTTGATAACTAGGTATCCTACTTTAAACCCCCTGGGTCGTAGTTTCTTATTAAAGGCCCTTGCCACTCTTGATTGATATAACTGCCTATGATATATTGCTGTGAGTCTCTTTTCTTCGATCATATTTAATTGTTCAAACCGAGAGCGTATCTATTCACTTTCATCTAGGTCTGATTCAGCCAAAATTCTCAGGGATGGTATTTCCACTTTAATTAGAGTGACAGCCTTAATGCCATAAAGTAAAGAGTAAGGAGTTGCCCCAGTTGAAGTACGCATTGTGGTACGATATCCATGTAATGCATATGGAAGCATTTCATGCCAGTCCTTATAAGTCACTATCATTTTGCCGATGATCTTCTTAATGTTTTTATTAGCTACCTCAACTACACCATTCATCTGTGGCCTATATAGTGCAGAATTATGATGTTTGATCTTGAACTGATCGCATAATTCTTTAACTACTGCCCCATTAAGGTTTGATGCATTGTCAATTATAATGCTCTCCGGCAACCTATATCTATAGATAATATTGGCCTTTAAGAATTTGATGAAGGCTTTTGAGTAATACTAGCAAAGGAATTGGCTTCTACCCACTTAGTGAAATAGTCAATAGCAACAAGGATGAAATAATAGCCATTCGAGGCTTTAGATTAACTAGCCCAATAACATCAATCCCCCACATGGAAAATGGCCATGGAGACATAAGACTATGCATTAGAGTTGGAGGAGTATTAGTTTTGTCGGCTTATATTTAGCACTTATGACAGTTTCTAACATAATTGATACAATCCTTCTCCATAGTTATCTAGTAGTAACCAGATCTTTAAGCTTGCTTAGTTAATGAGTGGCCATTTGCATGTGTACCACATATGCCTTCAAAGATCTCAACCATAATCTTGTGCACCTCCCTCATGTTTACACAATAAAGCAATGTCCCATCAAAGCTCCTCTTATACAGGACATTTTTACTAACAAAAAAGCCTATAGCCATTCGTCGGATAGTCTTATTTTCATTATGCGTTGCATCTAGAGGGTAAGTACCATGTTCCATATACATCTTGATACTATGGTACCAAGGTTGCTTGTTATGCTCTCTTCCAATATTGAAGTAAAATACTGGTGATCTTCTAGTCTCAATCTACATTGGCTGAACTTAGACCCCACAATTGAGTTGGATCATAGCTATTAAAGTAGCTAAAGCGTCAGTGAAGCAGTTCTTTTCTCTGGCTATGTGATGGAAATTGATTACTTCAAAATTGTTGATCAACTCTATCAAATACTCTTGATATGTGATCAACTTTGGGTCTTTCGTATGCCATTCATCAGTCACTTGATAAATTATAAGAGTTGAGTCACCATAGACTTTTAGGTTTTTTATTCCAAGATCTATGGCAGCTTAGGGACCATTAATACAAGCTTCATATTCTACCATCTTATTGGTGCAGTTAAACCCTAGCTTTATAGCAATCGGGAATCGCTTTCCATTTTGGGATATGATTACTGCCCCTATACTATTGCCAAGCATATTTGCTGCACCATCAAAATACATCTCCCAATCCTTCAATTTGCTTTCCTCATTTGGATCCTCTATATCATATATGTCTCCATCTGGGAATTTGAAATTTAGTGCCTGGATTCATTGTTTAGGTTTTCTGTTAAGTGATCGGCTATTGTACCACCGTTGATGGATTTTTTTGTGACATACCTTATATCATATTCATACAATATTACCTGTCACTTAGAAACTCTTCCCGCTACATACGAGCTTTCAAAGATATATTTGAGTGGGTCCATTCTATAAATTAACCAAGTGGTGTAACAGAGCATGTATTGCCTCAACCTCCTGGTAGCCCAGACTAAACCATAACAAGTTCGCTCGATCATGTGGTAACATGACTCACAGTCATTAATAGATTGCTTGTTTTCTTTGCTTAGATGCGTCGTGTTGCCCCAGCATGGCTCCTATGGAGTTGGGTTATATTGTCAAACACAAAATTATAGGTCGTCGTATAGGACGAACCAAAATTGGGCAATTTAGAAAATAATCCTTGATTCTATCAAATGCTTGCTAGCAATCTTCATTCCATTTCTTTGTGCAGTTCTTCTTTAAAAGCTTGAATATCGGCTCACAAGTTGCAGTTAGGTTGGCAATGAATCATGCAATGTAATTCAACAGCCCCAAAAAGCTTTGAACTTCCTTTTCTGTTCGGGAGGGTGGCATTTCCCGTATTGCTTTGACTTTGTCAAGATCTATTGGAATCCCTTTTTGACTTACAATGAACCCTAACAATTTTCTAGATAGAGCCCCAAAGATGTACTTGTTAGGATTTAGTCACAGCTTGTACTTGCTTAGCCTTTCAAACAATTTCCTTAGCACCGCAATATAGCTTTATTCCTCAAAAGATTTAGCTACCATATCATCCACAAATACTTCAAGTTCTTTATGCATCATATCATGGAAGAGTGCCACTATGGCACTTTGATAAGTTGCCCCTGCAATCTTTAGCCTGAATGGCATGACACGGTTACAATAAGTACCCTATTATGTAATAAATATAGTTTTTTTGTCCTCTTCATCCATAGGGATTTGGTTATACCCTGAGTACCCATCCATGAATGAGTATCTATAGCTGTGAGTCGTATTATCAATTAGGATATCAATATGAGGCAATGGAAAATCATCTTTTGGTCTTGCTTTGTTCAGATCTCGATAATCAACACACATTCAAATTATGCCATCCTTCTTTGGGACAAGAACAACATTTGCTATCCATTGTGGGTATTTAGCAATATCCAGGAAACCCGCTTCTAATTGCTTCATCACCTCATCTCGAACCACTAAGAACATATCGGAAGTGAGCCTCTTTAATTTCTACTTTTTAGCCTTAGTGTTTGGGAATAAAGGAATCTTGTGAGAGGCAATCCCTGGATCAAGGCCTAACATATCTTGATAGGACCACGCAAACACATCTGTGAATTCTTTAAAGAGTTCAACCATTTTCTCTATTTCTGGGTTATCTACTATCTTTAGTTCTCTCTTTTCTTCCTCTATGCCAATGTTTATTACTTCAATTACATCTTCATGTAGTCACATTCTATTGTCATCGGATTCGAGGATTTTTTTTGTATACTTGAATGATCTCATTATCATCACACTCATAATATACATATCAATGGCAACAAGCGTATCATCATTCAAGGACTCAGAAACCTCTATGTTGGACAGGAGTTCTAAGGAAATTGATTTCCTAGAGGGCAAAAAATGAACAATGAATGAATAAAAGGAGAAAAGGAAGAATGTATATAATTAAGTGAATTTTATTTGCATATCATTCTTTATTTATGGTTCATATAAGAGCCTGCCTAAAGGCTCATACAAAACATAAGGAAAACTTTTAGCTAGGCATGTTATTCTAAAATAATAGAATTGAAGGTGTCCTCAAACTCCCAATTTTCCAGAGCTCTTCTAGAATCATCAATTGAAATCCATGTGGAGGTCCTTTTGCCTATTGTTGAAACTATTACAATAGTCAGCTTGTTTAGTACTTTAGAGAACATCGGAAATGTCTTCTTTATGTGGGGGATTTCAAAATACTCATCCTCCCTTCCTATCTTCAAGCTTGCTTGCTCTTTCAACTGCATTTCCAATGGTGGCTCGTATCCAAACTCTTGGCGCTTGTGATTCTCTTACAGATATATAGGGGATTTGATGCCTTCGAGGTGAGTGCCCAATCCTCCACCCTGCTTAAACCCATTCTTCTCCATTATCTTGGTTACAATGGTATTGACATTTTTATATCCCTTAGGTCCTTTGACTTCAAAGCCTTGGAAAACCATTCCTTCCTTGTGCGCGGTAGCCTCAATGTATGGAAGAGAACTCGGCTTGTTCACCATGATTTATTCTTTGCCCTTGATTATTACTATCTTCCTATTATCAACAAACTTTACCTTCTGTATAAGGTAGAAGGTACTGCCCGGACTAAGTGTATCCATGGCCTCACTAATAGCATAGAGCAGGATAGGTCAATGTTCATAAGTTGAAAGTCTACTATGAATGAAGTTGGTCCAGTCTGTAAAGGAAAACAGACTATTCCCAACATGCCTCTCTAAGTACCATCGAACCCTTTGACCACCATGTTACTCTTTTCGACCTCTGACGCCTCTACTAACAATTGCTCAAATGTAGATAGTGGTAAAACATTTAACACTGATCCTCCATCTATCAACTCTTTGGCCACAATGAACCCTTTACACTTTAAGGAAATGTAGAGGGCTTTATATTAACAACGACTGATTGAATAACTTCTTCTCCTAAAAATGAGATAGTAGAGCATGCCCTAGCCATATTCATAATGCTTGCCATCTTCTTTGGGGTCATACTAGACTGCACATATGCTTCATTTAGGGCCTTTTGTAGCGCACGTCGATACGGTTTAGAACTCAAGATCAAAGAGAGAAATGAAATCTTGGCTAGAGTTTTATTCAATTAGTTTATTGTGTTATATTCACTTTGCTTTATGATTTGAAGGAATTCTTCATCTTTATTTTCCATGTCTTTTAGACTAGAACTTGATAGAATATCAATATTGGCTTATTTTCCCTTCTTTGACGATCCAACATTTTATGGTAGATAAGATTTCCCACTTTGTGTTATTCATATTGGACAAACCATTGTTTCATTGCTGGCCTCAGCTTCTATTACTTGCCCTGAGGGATTCTCAACAATACCTTTATACCTCCATTGTACGACGTAATTACTCTGATATGGAAAAGGAGTTGGTACCTTAATGGTCACTGAAGGTTGTTACAATAGTGTTAAGATAGTGAAAGAAACAATATTGGAATTTCTTTTTTCATATGGTTCCTTAACGATAAGCTCGACGTGACTTTTTTCCACCATGCCTACTTCTTTCTCCTCTCGAGGCATATAACCTGCTACCTTAAAACAAGCATAGATATCTTCTCCTACTAGTAGAGGATTGTTAGAGAACTCAGTTTCATCAACAACATTTACTTAGTTTTCATGGCTTGGAAGAGGATTGGCGTTGATAGGGGAGTTTTCATTCCTCTTCAATTGAATGTGATTAGAATCAATTAAGTCTAATACATTCCTCTTGAATGTTGTATAGTCCTCTATTGAGTGTCCTAGGGCACCCATATGATATTCACATCAGGCATCAAAGTTATACCAAGCGGGGAACAGCGGTTGAAGCTGTTTGTAAGTACGTGGCCTTAACAGCTGAGATTCCAAAAGTTGGCGATATAGCTCAGTATTTGTCATGCCAAAATCTGGCCATTGGTGATTATCTTGTTGTTGCCAATTCCTTCGTCCTCCAGCTTGACCTTGCCTATTTTGTGTCAAATCATTCTTCGTCTGTTGAAACCCATCATTACTACCTTGATGTATTACTTGGGGTTGTCTAGTGGTTTGGATGAAGCTAACATCGCCTTCCTTCTTCTTCTCATTGTTCCCTTTTTTTATGCTACTCTCACTTTAAAGAATCCTACCGTCTTATATGTCAGCGTCGATTCGCTCACTAATCTCAATCAAACTAGAAAAATCGGTGACATGCGTCCCAACCATGTATCTGTAGTAAGGTTCTTGTAAAGTATGGATGAAATAAGAACTAAGCTCAAATAGTATAACGGGAGGTTAAACTTGTGTTGAGACCATCCTCTATCTTTGGGCACAATCTTTGAAAGCTTCAGTGGCTTTCTTGCTCATTAACTTCAGTTGTTCCCTGGTGGGGACAGTGTCAAGATTGAACTTGTATTGTTTCATAAATACATCAGTCAAATCTCTCCATTTCTTTATCTTTGTCTGATCAAGTTGCATGTATCATTCTAGTACTGGCACTTTCAAGTTCTCATGGAAGAAGAGTAGCAAAAATTTTTTGCCTTGTAACCATACAAGCATCTTGGTGCAATAAGCCTTAAGATGGTATATTGGAATTCTTGTATCATTGTACTTATCGAAATCCAGCATCTTGAATTTCTTAGGAATTGAGACATATGGCACCAAGCATAAATCCTTTAGATCAAGTGAACCCCAAGTGTTTGGTCCTTGGAGGGCTTTTAGTTGGTCTTTTACTTCACCCAACTCTTCCTTCCATTGCTTCTTTTTAGCTGATAGGGAGGGAATGTTGAAAGTGTATATTGAATCTTCACCTGGTTGCTCCTCCTTAGTGCTCAGAATTTGAGGATTCTGTTTATTTTGGGGCTCTTCTATCATTTTTTCTTTCTCACCATTTTCTGGTATACATATCTCAACATTCTTCAATATATCAAATGTTCCTGACTCTTTCTCATTATTCTTAGCTTCAAGAGCTATAGTCAAGTTGGAAATCATTTCTTTCAAGTCTACCATTTGTGCTTCCATATGAGACATTCAATGAGTTAGATTATATTCAACTTCACTGGTATTGGATGCCATCTGATGACTACATGAGCGTGTGTTGTATGAATTCACAGGGGGTAGCTGGTTAGGACGTTTCGACGAAGCAATATTGTTTCACCTGCTTAGAAAAGAACAAAATATCATTAGTTTATTTGAACTCACAATTTCAACCAGGCATAGTGAGTTATCCATGGTGTATTGGTATAAAGGTATTCTAGCACAAGTATCCTCTAGCTTCCTTAGGGAATCTATTATTCCACAGGGAGAACTAGAGTTGATCATTAGATAGGAGGGACCCTGAGTCCTATCCTAGCCAAGATCTTGTCAATAATGAGTCGGTACATAATCTTTTGGAACGAGTGTCCTCTAGCCTCCTCAGAGAATCCATTATCTATAGGGAGAACCAGATTTGATCATTAGATAGGGGGACCTTGAATCCCATCCTAGACAAAGATCTTGTTATTGACCATAGTAATAAGCATGCAATACACCTTTCCTATAGGAACTTGATTTAAACCTAGTTCTTGTGCCATTTAAGCTTTGTGCCAAATTTTTAGTTGTTGGATAACTTGCTTGTCCTTTATTAAAGAAAAGAGAAGGAAGAGTCAGAAAGTATTTCCAAATGCATGCTATACAGATGATTACATGTGCTTTCTACCCTTGATATGGATGATGGACATTAAGAAACAGAACTTCACCTCCTCAAGAGATCCAATACCTCATAGGGAGAATGAAGTGCCTATTAACCTGCGAATAGACCAAGCTATTACACGGCTAAGGGTTTTGCAAAATGATTATTATGTCCATGGCCCATATCATAATGAAGCTAAAATGCCTATGAATGATGTAATGATGCCTCATGAGTTCTAAAGGATTATCTCTCATTGAGATGCTTTCTAACAAGATTGATGTGATGATATCATGGTCTTGTAGGGTTATAGACCCTTAGACTAAGATTAGCTATCTAATGCATACACCGTCCTTGTAATGTATCTTTTATGTGGAGTGATGCTATATACATACTCAGGTGAAGCGACAGTTAGTCACTTGATTATAGGGGTTTCATTGATTATGCATGGATGGCAATAATGATTATCAACAATAAATAAAAATATGACCTCCAGTGTCCTATTTTAGGAATGACCCTAGGTTGGTGGTATATATCCTAAGAAAGGTAATTACTAATTAATTGGGTAGGCCGATAATTTCCACTAATAGGTGCAATGGTTTGAAGGTGGTTCTAATTCTCACAGATAAAGGTCTCCTAACTGACCTCATCGTAAAGATGAAGACCCCATGTGATGAAATTGACCTTCAGGGAGTTCTAAAAACTCCACAGGGATCAACGTCACCAAATGAGTAACAGCTAGGATAAAGTATTCACAGTAACCTCAGGGGGTTCTGAAAACCCCATAGGGAGACTGCTAGAAAGTTCCACTCGCTTAAGGAACTCACAGACCTGGGTATAGGGCCCAAAATGTGTGTGTGGAAAATAGTGTATGCGTTTAATGTGTGTGGAGGGCATACCAACCTGTGAGCCTAGGTTCTTCCCAACCCTCATCTACTAACTAGATCACAAGATAAATAGAAAAGAAAAAACAAAGAGTAAGCAAATAGATGAATAATGAATTTAATAAATAAAAACAACTATTAAAAAAAGAAAAGAAAAAGAGTAATTAAAATAAAATTAAGATCAAATTATTTTTAAATACTTGACTTAAATGGGCTTGACTCTCAAACTGTCATCAGCGGAGTCGCCAAGCTGTAGTGCCCAAAATTTGGAAAACATAGAGCCGCCACCAAAATTTTGTTAAAGGATAATTTTGGAAACATTTTTTTTAATGAAAACCGGTCTGCAAAAAACCATTCAGGGTTTGGGAGTCGATTGTGTATGGGGAAGGTGTTAGGTACCCTACTACACCTATTTATAAGAATGTTTACCCTAAGTCAATTATTTAAAAATGAATATGGCCTTTAATTTTATTATAAATACACAAATAAAAAAGAATATTTACAAAAATGAATTAAATGAAAACTAAATAAAAAAGGAACATTTATTTAAAGAGAAATAAGAAAAATGTATTTATTTACAAAGTTGGGCTTATCCTAGGATGAAAACCTAGGGCCTACGTACCCTTTAGAAGGATCAAAGCCCCTATAGTTCGGGGGTAGAAATGCGTGTCACTTTGTTGGTATTTTTTGGAATACTTTTATTTAATTTATTTAAGAAAATTATTTTTTGTTTGGTTTGTGTTTTTTATTTTTTAAAGAAAAACATTTTTTTCTTTATTTTCTCATATGAAGCCAAATTTTCTTATTTTTAGAAAAGATCCTCTTTCTTTTTATTTTAAAAATTTTTTATTTGCAACAGGGAGAGAAGAAAAAAGAGAGCTCATAAAGGCAAAAAGAAATTGCATTTTCATCATATCATTCATTGTAAAGAGTTCAAGAAGACAAGAAAATAAATAGACATTGTGAGAATGTGTACCTTTTATGCTTTGAACCCCACTACAACAAAAGATAAGGTGATAGAATTACATAATAAACAAGAGGCAAATATTACATATATTTATAAAGGATGACACCTAGCATCATAAGAAGACAAGGCATCACATACCTCTTGATCCAAATGCCACATGTCCAGCAACAATATGTGAGATAACTCAATGAGACAATGGAAAGCAAGTGCACCAAACTCTTGATCTTATATTTGACATGTCCAACATCGCAAACATGTATTAAAGTAGGAGTCTGGTTTCTCTCCTTTGCTTCAAAAGCAAAGGACCTCCTTTGCTTTTATCTGGACCGTTGGATCAAGATCTCAACGGTCCAGATTTAATATATTATAAAAATATTATTATAATAATAATAAAATACTATTATTATAATAATAAAATATTATTATAATAATAGTATTTTATTATTATAATAATAATATTTTTATAATATATTAAATTTGGATCGTTGAGATCTTGATCCAACGGTCCAGAGAAAAGCAAAGGAGGTCCTTTGCTTTTGGAGCAAAGGAGAGAAACCACTCGCATTAAAGTAGGTGATTCATGCAATTTTTTTTAACAGAAAGGTGATTCAAGCAGTGTTGAGTCATTGAGATAAGAGCAATCATAAAAGAGCATAGTGGAGGGAGAATTAGCCAAATATATAATTTGTAGCAGTGGTTGAACATGATCACAAATAAAAGAAGAGCACGTGAACTTTATCACAATCAAAGAGCATTGAACAAAATAAGATGACCCCTTATGTCAACTACCATTCCCCATGAGAATTATTATGTATGAGCAATAAAAAATGAGAAACTAAAATTAGCCCTCTACCTTACCTCTCTTCACTCCTAAAATTCTTGTGTCTTGCTTCAACCCTTGTACTCCTATTTATAATATCAAGGTAGGGTATTCTTCATAAATACTCCTTTTTTTAATTTTCATTTTTGAATTTTTTTTTTATTTTATGTTGAAAACTACCTAATATTGACCTAATCACCATCAATGGATTTTTTTTAAAATGTTTTTTCCTTTTTATTTATTTATTTTTTTGTATTTTCTATTAATAAAACTTCTTAACTTGACCTAATCACAATCAATGAAATATTTTTTTTTATTTTTCATTTTTAATTTTTTTATTTTTCCCACAAGTAATTCCCTAATTTAATCTTATCAACATAAATGATATATTTTTTTATTTATTTTCTTATATTTTCGCTACAAGAAACTTCCTAATTTAAACCTATGAATGGGAGATACTTTTATATATATATATATATATTTTCCTTTAATGAATGACAATGCCAATTTGTTCACTAATCATCATCAATGAGATTATTTTTTTAAATTTTTATTTTTATTTTTTTCCTTTTAATGATGATTGCCAGTTTTGACAACGATAATTATTAGTGGGAGGATTTTTTTAATTTTCATTATTTATTTATTTTTTAATTTTCCCTTTAATAATGATTGCCAATTTAGACACTAATATTCATCAATGAAAGGAATTTCTTTTATTTTTATTTTTTTTAGTTCTTTTATTTTTTGAGGGAGGCCCGGACAACAACATGTAATGATAACAGCAGTGAAAGAGAGAAAAATAATATGAACAAGATGAGACCATGATAATGAATTCATATATATATATATATATATCATGGAGAGTATAATATATAAGCATGTATTGTAGATGATCATAGCATGATTCATAAGTAACACAGCCAACAGGATCATAACAGCTCTGATGCCAATGTAAGAAAAAAGGAAGAGAGAGATGATACGTACTAGGTCGGGTCAAATCTAGGTATGTAGAGCTCACGCAAAGATTAGACTACTAGAGCCTAATCGGGTTTACACAACAGTGCACTAGAACCAAAAAGATGGAAGATGGGAAGAGAGAGCGCAAGAAGATTCAATTGCTCTGGGGTGAGGTCTAATGCTTTGTGGAGGCCTCTATTTATAGAGTCCTGGCAAGCCTCTCCTTCTTGCCCACCAAGCTACATTAAACCCTGCAATAACTCCTGATTGATTTCCTCAATAAGAGGCTGCTCTTCCAAATCAACATAAATGTTCATTTGGTTGACTAACCACACATAAGTATGATTCCATCAGAATAATTGCTAACTTATTCTCTTCTTTATTTGATTCAGTTTTTTCACAAATAAATACGCCAACCCAATTAATGGTGGACTCAGACCCAAAGTCTAGCATAAACACATTTTAATTAAATTCTTTAAGTATTCTTATACTCCCTCTTACTACTCATCTAATAAAAACTAAAAAACTTTATGTTCAATCTGAGCACAAGAGAAGCATCTACAATCCCACAAGTTTAGCCGGGCACTTATAAAGCGATTTAAAAATCTCTTACCAAGATACTCCCCCTTACGTCAAGTCTTATGAGCAAAACAATTCCAAAGACCTTTATGTCCTCTTTACCCTTGAAAATCTTAGGAGCAGTAATGTTTTCTCCTACTTACATCCCTATAAGTCTTACAAGCAGTAACACTCTCTCCTGTATGCACCTTATAAGTCTTACAAACAGAAAGTCTTACTAGTAATTTTCTCTACAGCTTCCCCCGTAAAGAAATCAATCCTCTTAAAGTTCATCCCTTGAGATTAATTCAAAAATACAATTGAAAGTGTTTATAGACTCTCTCATAGAGTGGATATGATAATCATTGGAGTACAATACAAATAATCTCTCTCTGCAAGGTAAATGATATCAAAGTTAGATAAATAGAGAGAATTCAGGTTGGAGTGGATGATTCATGATATTGGCATATTTTTCATTGTTGCATTTTGCTTGAATATCATGTATTTATAGTTGAGTAAGATATGACTGTTGAGTATTTCAACCTATCCGTTGTTTGAAAAACTAGCTGTTACATTACATTCTCCTTATGCTTCGTAAAGTCACTTTTTGTCTCTTCACATCATCTCTTCATTGTACTCTTGGAGGAATGATTACACACTAATAAAATGAAATGTTAGAGTGATTAGAAGTAAGAGGAATGAATTACACAATCATCCAATAATTTTCATAAGTTACAAAGCGTTTCTCTATTTTCCTAGAAAAAATCATCACTAAAAGTGCAACTGGAAGTGAGTGATAACTTTCAAGTGCAACTGGAAGTGGGTGATCACTTTCTAAGGTTCCAACATCTATTTCTCTGAAGTTGGAAAGCATTACTAGAAGTGCAATTGGAAGTATGTGATAACTTTCAAGTACAACTGGAAGTGCGCGATTACTTTCTAAACTTCCAGCATTTGTTTCTCTTAATTTACAAGAGTTAACTTGAAGTGTTCAAACACAACTTAAAGTGCTATAGTACCAACTAATTTGAAAGTTCTTAAAGATCAAATCAAGTTCTCTTCACAAACTCGAGTTTATAAGGCTGCTGGCTTATTTCAATTTGTCTCTGTCAAGAACTTGCAAGTGTTAACGTGCACTTGCAAGAGTTGACTAAAAGTGTTGAGGTACAACTCAAGTTCTTGAGGAAAACTTGAGTGCATTAGAGTGTCTCAACTTTTGGATTTGCTTCTGGGTAACACTTGCAAGGTTTAACTTCCTAAACTCGAGTTCACTTTGAACAAGAACTTGAGTTCTCCTCTAAAACTCAAGTTCATCAAAGTGTTTTAGCTTCAGGTTTATCTTCTAGACAACACTTGCAGGAATTCACTTGCAAGACTCGAGTGCACTTGTTAGCAAAACTCGAGTATTGTACCTGAACTCGAGTGCTTCACATATTTTTTGTTTCTTACTTGGCCTATGGATAAAACTTGCAAGAGTTATCTTGCCAACTCGAGTTCTTTTAAGAGCATAACTTGAGTTTTGCTCTAAAACTCAAGTTCTTCAATAAGTTCCGGTTTCTGAGAAACTTCTGTATAAAACTTGAATTTCGAGTATCGACTTCTGGAAGTCATAACTCTTAGCATAAAACTCTAAATTTGACAAATGACCTATCCATACAAAGCTCTTTGGCCCTATTTGCTATGTGGCATAGAATTTCGATGGACTTGGACTGGGACTGGCACTGGGATTGGGATTGTGACTGGATTGGGATTGATGCTTTAAAAATATGTTTGGTATGAAGTAATAATTGGAGGGAACTGTTTGAAATTGTGCCCTAAGGGCCAATCATTGTACTTTGAACATTATTATTTTAATGAAATTTCTCCATTCTATTATCATATTATTTGCATGTTAAGTATGATAATTGTATCCTTGGATAATTCATAAAGATTGTCCTAAAATGTCCCTGGATGGTCATCTATGCGGGAGCAGAGATGAAACAAGATCAGTATGACTTTGATAAGATATGGAGATACGAATCAAAGTCTTCGGCACTTATAAGAGTACAAGGTGCTGGACCGACCCACTATGAGAAAGCTACATGGATCAAGTAATAAGCTTTTCTCATGTATAACCACGTCACAATGGCCTTAGACCTGAGGTCATCATGGATTCCTACATGAGAGTCGCTAAGCTTTGAACTAGTCAAAAGTCACTTTTGACCGGGTGATGATAAAGGCTACGATCGGGCTTGGTGGTTTTTCATGTAGAGGAATATGAATGATCAAGATGGAATTTGTCTCTCATATTAGTAGAGAGATATTACTGGGCCCCTCGATGAGTGAGTTTGAGAAATGTATGGCCATACTATGGTGGAAAAGAGTTTCTATCTCTATTATCAGGCTACTTAGGAATCGAGAAAGTAATGGTTAGGAACAAGAGGATGACATTATCCATGCCTTATCCTTGATCGATATATCATGTGACCAAATGGACGTGACATGGTTGTATGATAGATTGTATCGTGATAACGATCCTCATATGAATTAGGTAGTCATAATGTCTTGCTAGAGGCCGCTTGCGACTTTTGGGTTAGTATAGTTATTGGCCCACTGCCAACTTCATATAGGCCTACAGGGTCGCACACAAGAATGGCCCAACACGAGATAATGTTTAATTTAAGGTGGACAAATTTTATATTTATATATATAATATAAAATTCATTAATAATAGTATATAGATATATATATTTTCGAAATATATGTCTTATATATATATGTATGTATATATATTATATGATATTATTATATTTTGTTAGTTTTAGATTTAATTTATTAAGATATATTAAATTTAATAACTAACATGATAGAGATATAGTATCTCAGATTTAATTTATGAAGATAAATTAAATCTAATGGCTCTTTATTTGGATTAAATAAATAGGTTAAATTAAAACTGTTGGACAGATTTAATTTAAACTGAATTTATTTAATTAGCTCATCAAGATAATTAATAGTTAATTAATTTTGAAATTTGAAAATAGCCCTCATAGGTTATAAATTTGATAAAGCAGATATATTGATACACACATCAGAATTGAGAGCCGCAAGGGAAACCCTAGGAGACATTAGAGGCGCTAGCACACAGTCTCGGTTAGAGAGCATTCGTGTGGATAGTGATAGAGGGAGAGGATATGATGTATTGGCTCCTAGAGATTACGAAAACCCTGAATCATAAAAGGTATGAATCCTTCCAACTTGGTTTAAATGTCGTTGATAGATCCTCGATTAGGATTGGTAAAATTTTAAAATCCGCTGTGCCTGCCGATCCTAACAGAAACAATTTCATTAAGCTTGTTTAATAAATAGCCACTAATTATGAAAATACTGAAATTCCCATGCCCTAAATCACTTCCTTTTCCTCTTTCAACTCCCGACGGTTCCCTCTAAAAAATGATCATCTTATAGGTCTCCTCATCGTTTCTCCCAATCTAATATATCGATACTTTAGTCAGTCTTGGATCTCAAAATTTCCACAATTGCTATAAATCTCACTGGTAGCGTGATAATGACGATGTGTAGAGACGATTTGTGAGGATCTACAGCCCGTGCTTCAAGTGATTGAGAGGAACTAGAACACTAAAATCTCTTAATGGAGAAGGATGATTAGTAAAAAAGGGATCCCTTGGACTTGGCTACACCAATAAATCATTAATCTGATATTTGATAGGTTCTTCCTTACATTGGCCATTTTCTGCAAAATTGTACCAATAAGTTAAGATAATTTTAATACATTAAAATCATAAAGAGAAGACTAACTAGACAATTGTAAAAAATCTATATATTCAGAAGAGTGATTTATGTCATTGGTGAGAACAAAAAAAAAGAGAGAGTGATTTTGTGAGAGGGATTGATTCTAGGCTAAAACTAGGGTTATCTTTTTCCAAAAAATATTTTAATCAAGAATATTTTTGTCTCTACAATTTTGCAGTCCCGGCATTGAAAATACAATACCAGGGGGAGGCGGCTTTGTAGCAATCCCACTTTCATGTTACTCCCAATCCCTGGTTATTTGTAGTCCCTCATACCAAACAATATATTCTAACTCAATCCTTGATCCATTCCCTGTCCTTAACCCCTATGCTTCATAACAAATAGGCCCTTTAAATCTAGTTTCATATGCCACAGGTTTCAACTCAATCGAATGTGTAGTTTGAGATTTATATCCAAAATACCGAACCTATTCTGGAATATGACGGTGATTTATGTGTCATCTTCCAAAACTCATATCTCTTTTATATGAACTCCTTTGAGCTTGATCTTGGTGTCTATGTGATGCATTGGAAGTCTAGTTTTATATGAAATAAGTTTTATCTCAATTAAATGTGTGGCTTGAAAGATATGTCCAAAATACCAAACCTCTGTGAAGTTGAACGAAAGCATAGCACAACAAAGTGCTTCCACACTCGAGCTCTATACCAAAACTCGAGTTTTTATCTACAACTTTTGTGCATCATCTCTGGAGGTGCCATAACTTCCATATAAGTTATCTTGGCTTCTTATGAACCCATTTCAACCACCATGTGATCATAAAAACCTCCAGTATCATTTCTAAGAGCTTGAATCTTGATATTCTCTTTAGATCTTGCAATTTTTTCTTTCTTCAATTTCTTTCTTCTTGATGGTCATTCTCCATAACCCAACAAGATAGCTTCTTTATTTTCTTGACTATCTCCAATCTTCCTCTTTCTTTGCTTGACTAATCTACAAGATATTTCACATCAAATAGTAGTTACTCAATGTAGGAGATAAGTATGTTATGCAAACTTTTTGCTCTTAATATTTGGTATATATATTTAACATCATAAAAAACTAATCATATCTAACACTAATGGGGTTGGCCATCATCCACAAATTCATGATAGAAAAAATGTTACGATGCAAAAATGGCTATTAACTTATACCAAGAATGCAAAAGTAACTATAAACATTTTTTGATAAAAAGGTAACTATAAACATTATAAAAGAGGGCAAAAGTGATACTTTTATTCTCTTTTATACTCCTCCGGTCCTTAATATAAGACATATTGTAGGGAGTTGATCTTAGTCCTAAATATAATATATAGTTTTCATATTTGTTAATATTTTTCTAATTCGCCCCTATTGATGCTCCTTCAAACATTGTAGCACCCGAAATTTGAAAAATATGGAGCATCCACCAAAATTTAAAAGCAAGATAATTTTGAAAACCTTTCTTTAAAAAAATGAAATCCAGATAGGGTTCAGGAGTCAATTGTAGGTGGAGATGGTGTTAGGCACTCCATAGCACCTGCTCATAAAAACAATTACCCAAAGTTAATTATTTAAAAATGAATATGGCCTTTAATTTTATTATAATTACCCAAAGAAGGAGAAAAAAATAAGAAAATATTAACAAAAAAATAAGAAATTAAGAAACAAAAAATGTTTTATTTACAAAGTTGGACTTGACATAAGAAAAGAGCTTAGGGCCAACATACCATTTAAAGAGATCAAAGCCCAGGTAGTTTGGGGAGTAGAAAGGCATGGCACTTGCTTGGTATCTTTTAGGAAAATTTTATTTAATTTATTTGAGAAAAACAATTTCTTGTTTGTTTTGTTTTTTTAATTTATGAAAGCATTTGCTTTACTTTTTCATGAAATAGAGCTTTTCCATTTTATTTTTTATCTATAAAAATGTGTTAAAATATTTTTTTTCTTTTTTTCCTTTTTTTTAAAGAAAGCCTAGGAAAGGGGTCAAGGAAAACAAGTACAAGATAAAAGAATGGGAAGCCAAAAATGAGAAGAGGGAAAAAAAAACATCCAAAATCAGTTTATCATGAAATTATATTCAATGAAGCACAATAGAAAAGGAGACCCATACATGATGTTCTAACATGCATGGCTGCAAAGAATAAATAGGTAAGTTCTAAGCCAACAAATAAGTTTACACATGAATAACTCTCTTATGCAATATTGCCTATTTTCTCAATACTTCAATTTTATTAATTGCTTGAGAAGTCACAGAATATATGCGATAATCATCAAGGGAAAAAAGAGTATTATCAACATTGTGACCATTTTGAGATGAACCTAGCATTCCAAAAGATAAAGTGATGTGAGAAACGAGGTGGGCTTAGATAGGGCTAAACAAAGTCAAGCATTCATTTCTCCATTCAATAGGTAACAGAGAAGGGAAAGATAGTGTCATCCGGTCAATATAAGACAAAACACACCAAGCAAAAGAGACAAAATAGCACAGAAACAAAATAAGGCAGAAACAGTAGTCATGTAATGCAACAATGGATCAAATAACTAAACGACCCCTCGTATACAAAAGAAAAAGGGAAGATGTCTATAGCACTATATGCATGTGCCTCCATTATACAAGTATATATGTTCATCGGCACCAAGAAATGAAAACATCTAGGCACAAAAAAGGATAAAATGAGGTTTCCAACAAATTTATGTTTTCCTCAACCCATAAGAAAAGCCCCTTTTATTTTATTTTTATAAGTGATGGCACAATAAAATAGCTCTCTACCTTGCCTCCTTACTCTCCCAAACTTCTTGTGTGTCTTGCTCTCTCTTGTACTCCCCTTTAAATAGGCATCACCTAGGTTTTGCCTCATTAATGTTTTTTTTTATTTTAATTTTTATTATATTTTATATTAATAAAACTTCATAACTTAATCTAATTAATCACCATCAATGAGAGATTTGCTTTTTAATTTTCTTTTTTAAATTTTTTTTTTACATTTTCACCACAAGTAAATTCCTAATTTAAACCTATCATTATTTTACATTTTTACATTTTTTACATGTAGGAGATATTTTTTGAATTTTTATTTTTATTTTTTATTTTCCTTTAATGAATGACAAGGCCAATTTAGACCACAATCATCATCAATAAGAGGATTTTTCTATTTTCTCTTTTTTGTTTTAATTTTTTCCTTTAATGATGATTGCCAATTTAGTACCAATCATCATCAATGAAAGGATTTTCTTATTTCCTTTTTTTTAATTTTTCTCTTCAATGAATGATGATTGCCAATTTGGACTCCAATAATCATCAATGATAGAATTTCCTTTTATTTTCATTTTTTTATTAATTTTTGTTTTTTGAGTAGGGTCCAGACAAATTAGGGTGTTTAGAACCATAATCAAAGAAAAGAGAGAATTAAGGAAGATGACTAGAGTATTTTAGAAAATACATGTCATATTAACTAATTAACCAACTTCTTTAATCTAATCAAATTAGATAAATATGTTTTATATTAAGAACCGAAAGAGTAATGTTTATAGTTATTTTTACGCCTTTTGGTATAAATAAATGGCTATTATTAACCTTGTAAAAAATAATAATGGCTTTTTTAGGTTTTGTACCACTTTATGTTCCATCTCATTTTCTCTTCCACTTCTACTTTCATTTCCCTTCAAACCTTTTTCTATAATGTTAAATTATAGGGGTACACAAGGGTTAGATTGGGTTGCGTTTTACACCATCCTAGTGCCAGACCCAATATGCAATTTTGGCTTAGCTCAGTACCCCATATCTTTGAGCTAGGTTTGACCCAACAATATAAAATTGTAAAAAGTAAGAAATCTATAATTTTATTTAACAACAAAAATAATATTATCATGAACCAAATAAATAATATTACCACTATTCAAATAAAATACATTGCAAGTGAAACTAAATATGGGATAAACGTAATCATTTTTAAAATTATATATAGCTTCGAAAGGAAACCCTTACATTGTATAATATATATATATATATATCTATATTTTACACAATTAGTTTTTACAAATCTTGGAAAATGTCCATACTAATCGTGCAAACAATTAATTCGGTAACCCAATCCCAACGGCTTGCTTTGATAGAAACTTTGTCTCCTTTATCACCTCCTTTTATCCCAGAAGCATAGTATGAACAAGGTTTAGCTTTTTTTTTAAAGTGCATCCATCACATAAAGTGTTTTGTGATGTATCTAGTATCCTAAAATATTTTTCTCAAGTGTGTCTATAACAACCTAAAGTATTTTTTTGTGCAGCTTTGTACTTAACAATTTAGATAATTTAGGCTGTTGGATACATCTAAAAAATATTTCTAAGTGTTAGATGTACCAAAAAATAATTTATGGTGTTGGATACACTAAAAAGAAAAAAATACTTTAACGTGATCGCATATAAAGAAATACTTCAAGATTCTAGATGTACTTGTTTTTTTTTGGCCGGCAAGATTCTAGATGTACTACAAAATATTTTAGAGCATTAGATATTCCGGAAAAAGTACTTCAGCTGATACATCTTAATATTTTTCCGCAACACAACACATATTCCTGTGCAACCATTACAACGTCTGAAATAATCTCAGAACAAGTTGAAGGTTACAAACACATAAAAATAAGAACTTAACTAAAGAAACGAAACTACATGGAATTAATCACTTCAACAGGGATCAACATGAATGCAACTCCTTTCATTCATAAATCTTCTACAACTACTCTGGAGGTTGCTGCAGTTAGCTAGACAAGACCTATCTAAAGAAGCTTTAGCAATCTAACATGGCCAAATTTGCTTCTGTAAAAGTTTTTGCTCTTCTTCCTTGATGTAAGAAAAATATAACTAAAAAGGAGATTAGGCGTACCTGGACGAATCCATGTTTGGATATGGGTCAAAGCTCCAATACTCCATACTTGTGCCCACACAATTATTAGAATATTAGAGCCTAATTGTGATTTGCACAGCAGATCACCAGAACCAGAAAGATGGTAGGAGAGAAGGGAATTGCTAGAAAACTCAATGGCGGGGTGAATTGCAATTGAGTAGCCACACCCTATTTATAGTGGTTTATGGAGGCCACTAATTAGGAAATGTGTGCACACCTTCTTGCCCTCCAAGACAGCAATTAATTGATTCTCAATTAATTCCCTAATTATGGTGATTTGTTCCTTAATTAACAAATCCATAATTATTACTGAATTATTCCCCAATCTGCATTTTATGCTGATTTTATTCTTATTTGATTAGGCTACTTATTTCCTAATCAAATAGTCCAGCCCATCAAGGGCGGACTTGGACCCAAAGTCCAACATCTCCCACTCGCACTTGATGGGCCTCCCATCGTGCGTGCATTACTCTTTCTTGTTTCATACTTGGTGTCTGCTGTGACTGCGTGGGCAAAAACGTCTTTAAGATTTTTGGTGCTTGTGATACTAGAAATCCTTCATATTGGATCAGCATCTAAGGACACCCTTTATATATAACCATAAGCTATATATTCATTGCCTCATATGGCCCAGATTCTCCTATACATATTACTCATGGCATATCTAATCCCTCTTGAGTTAATATGTTGATTAACTTATATTGCCTTCTACGCACATAGTATCCGCACTTACTAGCTATACATAGAGCTAGTAAGGGGTCGACACACATACTAGCACATCTTATGTATCTAGGAGTAAATCTTCCTTTTTGACTAAACATTAGTCCATCTTGACTTGGTCGCTTTCCTAGTTTTCACTCGTCTGACTGAATCGAGTGTGATCATGGAGCTTCAGCTAAAGTAGCTGTCACCAAACCAAGCTTTCATGATGTCGCATAAGTCTTAAGGGCATCGTGGAAGGATTCTTCCTTCCTGGGACTCACATTGTGGTGAACTAGGAATCTTTCACCCATATCCTGTGTTGCAGTTTAACTCTTAAGCACATGTAGTATGAATTGCATGCTACAGTGAATGGTTTGAGGTGTACGTCGATTTCTTTTCTTTCACCGTACAGACATTAGTTCCAAAATGTACTCAACATTCGAACCAGAACTTTCTTTTTCACAATATCTCTTTTACAATCTCGTTTGTGAAAAAGAGTTCTTTGCCTGGCTACAGGTCTATATTCATGCTTCGAATCCATTTTCTGTGTATATGCACACATGTGGATCTCATCTCAGTCTAATTGAGGCGACTCAAACGCAAAGATTCTTCTCAACCATCTCATGGTGATCATTTGCTCGTCTTACCTTCCCATGCCCCTGCAAAACATGGGAAAACGGTTGTTCGTGTAAGTAAACCAACCTCTTTTGACTTGTACGACATACAAAATTATATACCTTTATGTATTTACTCATAACATACATATCATTTCTTTTATCTTTATATAAAAGAAGTTTACGACCTTATATTTTGTTTGCGCCCCAAGATTTTCACTAATTCAATCAATGAATATCAAGCTACGAGCTCAATAAGGGGATTTACCAACATTCCATCAGCAGAAGGTCATTGAACTATCGCTTTCCCTCTTCGAAGGCATATCTCTCATAGAGATATATTAAAGGTATGTTTCGCCTTACTGTGATACTTAGGATCCTCATCATAAGATGATATCGTTTGGATCCTTCTATCCACCATTCATTCCCAATTACCTATGGGAATTACTTTAGCCATGTGGCACCTTGAATGATGGTAGAACACACTCTGTATTCTATTTCCATGGATAACAAAAATATATCATATTTTTTTTACTCCATTTCCTAGGCCTTGTATTGGAGTATCCTTTTAAAGGAAAAGTTGTTGTCTTGACAACTTAATCCATGGTTATTCTATTTCACAGCAGGACCAAAAATAGCTTCCAAGTCCGACCAAAAACATTTGGTCTTATGTACACCAATGTATACATTCATATTACCAACTATAGTCTCACATGGGACTCTATCCAGCTTTCTTATGTTGGATTCCTCATAAGACATGTAATCCTCTTTAGGTTTATGCCCTTGACTTCAGGGGTGTCTATGGGTTTGCAGTTTGACATCCTAAGATGTCTAAGGATTACACTTGTACATGTCTTAGGTGGAAAAGACTGTATCTTTCTTGTGCAATCTTTATTTATCTTGTCATTCAAGATATTTGTTCTACCCATGACTTTCTCAACTCAGAATTCAAGGATTCTCTGATCCTTTATTCCTTTGACTCTCTTGACACTTGTTTCATATGTCATTTGACAAAGGATGACTTCACAGGGAATCATCACTAGACCGTTTGGGACTTATGTAGTGTTATTCGATTATTTTGAAGTTGGTGAGGCTTTTAACTTGTGAAAACCTCATATACTACTATTTGGGTGATTGTTTCTACGAAGCCCTTAAGCTGCTTCATGTAGAGTTCATCATCCAATTTCCAAAAATTCCAAATTGGAAGCTGGTCTTTACATCATCTTGATGCAATTTCAAGACTAAGCTTGTTTGTTATAGCCAAAGTTCAGAGTTAAAATGCACAATGGACAACCTTCCATTATATTACCCCTTAGCCACTAAGTGTTTTAGGTTCTGCATACCCCCAATAGATTTGAGAATCTACTTGTTCCCAATCGCCTCTTAGCTAGGTGACAAATTACCCAAACACGTATTTGGCTTAAAAAGAATCCAAATCCTCCTGCATGACACTTTTGCAATTCATCTTAGCAGGTCCTTCTAGTGTCTTTCAGACACTTATAGGTACTTATCATCACCTTCTAAATGATGAAGAGAGCATTCAATCCATTAGGGAATCTATCCCTTATAGTCATTTGCTAGATGACAATTTGCTCCGAGGTGAATTTCATAGGATTCTTTTCCTATGTATGAGTGAGGTAATTCTCTCGTAACTTACCTCTTACCTCTTTCATTGTGAAAATGGTCTCAATTTTCCCACTCAGATAAGTGAACTTAGGAACACTTGGTTATTTCTTGTCACTTGTGAACCTCTTAAAGAGATTTATTGTGATTAATGCTCATTTCCTCCTAGGAAATCTGGGTTTTATGAATGTTGTGTCCCACAATTTTCTCTCAGTCACTGAACTGCCATCATTTTCACTAATGAAGACGTGACATGTCAAATTCTCATGTCATCTCACAAAGAGATACCTTGTATACCTTGACCCCAATCTTCCTTACTCATAGGAAGAATTATGAATATAAAGTTGATGACCTTTATGGTCTTAACGAGCTTGGTCCTAGTCTAAGGCCCATCCATGATTCATAGGGTAAGGTCGTGACTGATATAGAGGGCATTTGATTAAGTGTGAATATAATAGCTGTAAGTCTACCTACCAACATATGGCTGATAGCCTTATTGATGCTATTATGTTCACAACCAAATCAAGGAGAGGTCTATCTCTCCATTTCAGCAACTCTATTATGTTGAAGGGTTCTAGGTATTGATAGTTGCCTAACAATGCCTTTCTTGTACACAAAACAGCTTGAACTAATCACATGGGTGTCTTTAACCCTTGTTAGTTCAAAGGTCTTATCTTTTTAGTTTAACTGATTCCTAACTAGATCAGCCATTATCTAACAACTTCACACTTGTCAAAAATCAAGTAAACATTACTGTATTTCGAGTAAACATCCACAATATTTATGAAACACCAAGCTCTTTGTGTTTTGCCCTCACGTTCATTGGTTCACTAACGTCATAATTTGCCAATTGCAGTAGATATTCTCAAAAGTGTTTCTTTGTTTTTCTTGCCAGGTACATTGAGTCCTCAACTTATTCATAAGGGTATTAACCCTTTAGCACACATTTAGCAAACACTCTTTTGCTAGTTTGATCATTCCCTTTGATCAAGGTGTAAATGTGGCAAGAAATGGAATCTTTTATCCCTAGAAAGAAACATCAAAATCCAATGAAGGATTTGAGAATCATAGTCCCATCGATCCTTAACTAAAGAGATAGCAAAGATGTGATTTGTCAGTTGCAATTGCATAGAGTAAATCAGGGTGGTTTATCAGTGCAGAGTTAACATGCAAGTTCCTATTCCTTGATTCTATCTCTTTATTGCTTTACATTTGACATGAAGCCATATGCTTATGTGAAATATCCACAACTTATGCGGATTGCTACTTTTACAACCCTTAAAGGTTTATCAATGTAGCATTTCATCTTTTGCAGAAACCATTGACCTCTTCTAGATCAAGTTTTCCTCATAGGTTTCTTGCCCTTAGGCATAGAGGATGAATCCTCCCACCTTTAGCTAAGTTCATCTGACTGATGGATCTTGAATCCTTCAGTCTTTCACACTCAAGTTCAATGTGGTGAATCACATTGTTGAAGGTTACAATATGCATATCAGAGGCAATCTTTACTTTCGTATACGCCCACTCACTGGAAGACGTGGCTCACTCCCACTCACTGGGAGACATAGCTTCCTCCCACTCACTGGGAGATGTCTTATCACAACATACACTTGTTTGTTAGAAAGAACTTGGCCTTTAGTTTGTCTAAACTTCTTAGTTTGACATATGCCTCAAGTGTTGCATAAACAACATGTTAGGACTTAGTACACTATGTTAAAACTTAACTTAGTTTTAGCTTTATGGAAGAAGATCACCTATTTCACTATCTTCCAACACTATCTGTTAGATCTCATGTTTTGATGATAACAAAAGTATGGTTTGAAAAGGAAATAATTAATAAACAAGTTTGAACTAAGTAATGACAGGAACAAGCATCACTTGAAGTAAGCATTGGAGTAATGAAGAAAGGCCAAGAGAAAATGCTGAGGAACTTGATCAGAAGCAAGTTTTCTAATGCATTACTCGAGGCGCTACTCGAGTAATAAGACAAAACTTGAAGTAACCAGAGACAACTTCCAGTAACCTACCAACGTTACTCGAGGAGTTACTCGAGTAATAGTGTAAAAATTTTCAAGGTGCTCTCGGCCTGCCAATGTTACTCGAGGAGTTACTCAAGTAACCAGGTAAAAACTTGGAGTTGCTCTCGGCCTGCCAATGTTACTCAAGGCGCTATTCGAGTAACCATGTGAGAAACTTCCAGTTGCCTTCAAGTTGCCAATGATACTCGAGGAGCTACTCGAGTACTCTGTTTCTGAGAATGTGGAGTTCTCGGCACTTAGTACTACTGCTAATGTTACTCGAGGAGCTACTCGAGTAACGCACTAGGGTAAGTTAAAACGTGAAGGTGGTACCCGATTGACTTGAACTTTTTTTATCTTATTTTCCTTAAGTCATTACTCTAGTATGCAAGTTTTTAATGTTGTATTTTAAGTGGATTCCTTGAGTAAGTACCCAAGTATGCATAAATATTCTCCAGGTAAACCTCAAGTCATTACTAGGGTAAGTCATGAACAAAAATCTCAGTTACTCGAGGTGGTACCCGAGTAACCTATGCAAAAATGAGTGCATTACTCGAGTCCGTACCCAAGTAATGAGGTAAGTGCTCTCGGCCTTGAAATCCTGCCAACATTACTGGAGTAGAGCATCGAGTAATCAAAAACAATTTGAAGGATTACTCGAGGTGTTACCCGAGTAACCTATGAAGTTGTGAATGGATTACTGGAGTAAGTACCCGAGTAAATAACTAATCCAAGAGGTTTGCAATTTAGTTTACTCCATGCACTACCCGAGTAATCCTATACTTGTTCATTGACTTGCAGTTAATCAAAGATTTCCCGATGATACTCGAGTAGGTACTCGAGTAAACTTCATGTGATATTCGAGTAGCTACTCGAGTAAGCAAACCCAGAAAGTTTGAAATCATTCCAACGGTCATTGTTTGTTTCCTATTTGATTAAATTTTCATTATATTAGTATTCTTAGCATTTCAACAGATAAACAATGAAGAGATCTTACCAAATAAGGAAAGTCAAAGGCAACGCTCAAATGTCACCGACCGTCACCTACCGCAACGTATATTTTTCAAAAAAAAACTGGAAAAGTCAATAATGGATGTGCATGCTCCAACGGGCATGAAGAAAAACGTTCCAGCAATCATTACCAACGTATCTATATATATGGGAACATCTGAACAGAGAGATATACAAGAAAACACAAGAACACACTTACGAACGTTTCATCAAGTTCATTACTCTATTTTCCATTGTACTTGTGATTCTATGCTTCAGTGATTCTTATTTACTCTATAAGAGAGATATTTCATTCAAACTCAATATTTGTTGTTGAGGTAACTTAAGGTTGTGAAACCTTGAGTTGGGATTGAATTACAACTTGTAAGGGGGAGCGAGTGTCCAGGTGTAGGAACTTGCTTGTACTGAGGTGCCAAGAACCCACTGAATCTTGGAAGTTATAGTGAAACTCTCAGAGAAGCTCTGAGGACTGGACGTAGGTCAAAGTGGTTGTGGCCGAACGAGTATAAATCCTGGTGTACACTTCGGTGATATTTCTCCTTACTCTTTCCTGTTTTTAATTCCATTGTTAAAGTTTTATATTTCTGATGAAATTTTAAGGTCACCCAATTCACCCCCCTCTTGGGTGAAACGCTTGCTCTAACATTTAGTATCAGAGCCTAGGTCTTCTTGTTAAGGTTTAACAGCCTAAGAAGGATCCAATGGCAAGCATGGGTGAAGGAATTCTTCTCGACGGAGCATCTATCACTAGACCTCCAGGTTTCAGTGGCGAACACTTTTCTTTCTGGAAAGCAAAGTTCAGAGTATTCGTGATGGCTACTGAATATGGGCTATGGGATGTGATTGAGAGTGGAAACTATCAACCTATAAAGATTGTAGATTCTCAGAAAATTCCCAAGACGCCAGCGGAATATGATGAGAATGACAAGAAACTTATCACTCTCAACAGCAAGGCAATTCTGATGTTACAAAGTGCTTTGAGTCAGAGTGAATATTTCAGAATTTGCACACTCCCAACAGCAAAGGAAATATGGGAAGCTCTGGAAATCGCCCATGAAGGAACTTCGGGAATAAAGGAGAATCGCATCAACACATTGATCACTGAATTCGATCAACTTCGAATGAAATCAGGTGAGTCAATTTCTGAATTCAAACTTAGATATACTCATCTTGTTAATCAACTTGCAGCACTTGGTAAAGCCTATGATCAATATACCCAAGTATGAAAGATTTTGAATATTCTTTCTAAAGAGTGGGAGGCCAAAGTCACTGCGATAGAAGAGGCAAAAGGAGAATCAATGAGATCAGTTGCTTCTCTATTTGGAAGTCTTTCTGAATATGAAAGCAAATTAAAGTTCAAACGGGAACCATTCGAAAGTTTTACCACATTGCAACCTAAGGAAGGTGGAAAGGTAAAATTTGGAGGAAATCAATCCGGAAGGATAGCAGGAATTGGTGAAATCAAGAATGACAAAGGAATACAAGTCAAAGATGTATATTATGTTGAAGGATTGTGTCATAATTTGCTGAGCATAAGTCAAAGTGCAGATAAAGACAACTGGGTAATATTTGACTCAGAAGAATGCTTAATTATCAACAAGAATGATTTACAACTTGATAAGAAGAATATCAAGGCTAAGCTCAGAGCAAAAAGGGAAGGTAACTGCTATACTCTAGATATTAGTAGAAATGAGTCTGAAAACTGTTTTCTGAGTAATACTGATGAAAGCTGGTTATGGCATAAGAGATTGGCTCATGTCAATATGCATCAATTAGGCAAACTACTCAAAAAGGATTTAGTTCTTGGATTACCCAAAGTAACTTTCAAAAATGACTTGATTTGTGATGCATGTCAAAAGGGTAAACAAACTAAATCATCTTTCAAATTGAAAAATGAGATTTCAACAAATAGACCATTACAATTATTGCATATGGATTTAGTGGGTCCAGCAAGAGTAAAGAGTCTTGGTGGCAACCTATATTCATTGGTCATTGTTGATGATTTCTCTAGATTTACATGGGTTATTTTTCTATCATCAAAGGATGAGACATTTGAAGAATTTATTGTTTTTGCCAAGAAGATGCAAAATGAGAAAGGTATGTCCATTGCAGGTATTAGGACCGATCATGGTGGAGAATTTGAAAATCAAGCCTTTGAAGAGTATTGTGATACTAATGGCATTGATCACAATTTCTCTGCTCCAAGGACGCCTCAACAAAATGGAGTTGTGGAATGCAAGAATAGAGTGCTCACTGAAATGGCTAGAGCAATGTTAAATGAAAAGAACGTATCTCAAGTATTTTGGGCTGATGCTATGAGTACAGCATGCTACATTTCAAATAGAGCCTATATCAGAACAAAACTTGGAAAGACACCATACGAGCTGTATAAAGGGAGAAAGCCAAACATTGCTCATCTACATATCTTCGGTTGTAAGTGTTTCATTCATAATAATGGTAAAGATAACTTAGGAAAATTTGATTCTAAAACAGATGAAGGAATCTTCCTAGGATATTCTAACCGAAGTAAAGCATATAGAGTTTACAATAAAAGAACATTAATTATTGAAGAATCAATTCATATTGTATTTGATGAATTTGAATCCTCTGACAAAACCATTGATGAAGAATAGGAAGTTGGTTTAAATCAAGAAAATGGTCAATCTATTTCTAAATCTCTTATTCCAGAGGTTGATGAAACTAAGGAAGAAGAGCAATCCCTAGGTCAACCTAGAGCTTGGAAATACAATAAAAGTCATCCCTTAGATCAAGTCATAGGAGATGTGAATGAAGGGATCAAAACTAGAAATAGAATTTTCAATGAAGTAAGTTTTTCTGCATTCATTTCTGACATTGAACCTTCTAATATTGATGAAGCCCTATCAGACAATGATTGGGTTATAGCAATGCAAGAAGAACTAAATCAATTTGAGAGAAATCAAGTTTGGGATTTGGTGCCCCGACCCAAAGATCATCCGATCATTGGTACTAAATGGGTATTCAAAAACAAACTCGATGAATCTGCAATTATTGTCAGAAACAAGGCAAGATTGGTGGCCAAAGGCTATAATCAGGAAGAAGGGATTGATTATGAGGAAACGTATGCTCCAGTGGCTAGATTGGAAGCTATACGTGTACTCTTAGCCTTTGCATGCATCAAAGGATTCAAACTCTATCAAATGGATGTAAAGAGTGCTTTTCTAAATGGTTACATCATGGAAGAAGTGTATGTATAACAACCTCCAGGTTTTGAGGATGTTACTAAACCTGACCATGTTTTCAAACTCAAAAAGGCTTTATATGGTTTAAAACAAGCTCCTAGAGCCTGGTATGAAAGGCTCAGTAAGTTTCTTATCGATCAAGGTTTTGTACGAGGAAAAGTTGATACAACACTCTTTATAAAACAAAAACACAATGATATTTTAATTGTTCAAATATATGTTGATGATATTGTTTTCGGTGCTACTAATGAATCTCTGTGTAAGGAATTTTCTGAGATTATGCAGGGAGAATTTGAGATGTCAATGATGGGAGAATTGAATTTCTTTCTTGGTTTGCAAATCAAACAAAGAAAGAATGGAATCTTCATATCTCAAACAAAGTATTTGAAAGAGCTATTGAAGAAGTATGGAATGGATGAAGCAAATGGCACGGACACACCTATGAGCTCAACTACATTACTTGATGCTAATGTCAAAGGAAAAGACTACAACATCACAAAGTATAGAGGAATGATTGGATCATTACTCTATCTCATGGCAAGTAGACCGGACATCCAATTTAGTGTTGGCATATGTGCAAGATATCAATCAGCACCAAAAGAATCACATGCTGAAACGGTCAAACGAATCTTTAGATACCTTGCTGACACACCCGAATTGGGTCTGTGGTATCCCAAAGGAAGAAGTGAATATCTTGTTGCATATTCAGATTTAGATCATGGAGGATACAAAACAGACAGAAAGAGCACCAATAGACAAGGACAATTTCTTGGAGGATCTCTTGTATCATGGTTCAGCAAGAAACAAAATACTGTGTCTCTTTCATCAACGGAAGCCGAATATGTTGCAGTCTCAAGTTGTTGTGCACAAGTGATCTGGTTAAAACAACAACTACAAGATCTTGGTATTTATCTCAAAGAAATACCAATCTATTGTGACAATACAAGTACGATAAGCTTGGCAAAGAATCCAGTTCAACACTCTAGAACCAAGCATATCGATGTCAGGCATCACTTCATTAGAGATCATGTTCAAAAGAAGGATGTAAAAGTAATATTCATCCCTACTCATCTTCAATTAGCTGATATCTTTACAAAACCCCTTGCAAAAGATCAATTTCTTTACATTAGGAGAGAATTGGGAATGGTAAATCCCAATGAGTTATAAGTAATTTCAGTATTTCATAATATTAGATGAAGTCACCTGATAATGTTTTGATGATTACTAACTTAAGCATCAGAGTATATAGAAACTTGTTTTGCAGGAAGAAAGAAACTCTGTTTTGGGAAACAAAAACAGAGATTATCAGAGGATACCTTTACTGGAGTACCAACCTGAAGTTATGGCTAACACAGAAGCAATACCCGAGGAGCAACTTGAGGTAAAGTAGCAGGTTACTCGAATATGTACTCGAGTAATGGACTCCAAAACTGGAAGTAACGGATCAAGTTACTTGGATTTTTAAATGTAACGGTTTAGTTTCAAAGAAATGAAGAGTCAGAAGTTGAAAAGCAGGTTACTCGAGGAAGGCCTCGAGTAATGTCGGAGTTCAGAATATCAAATTAATGAGAAATGACTCAAATCTGATCAAAATGGGTTATAAATGATCGAGGAAACAACCATGGGTAATTACTATATTATTCATGCCAGGTACGCAATTTAAATGAATTATTTTAGAATTTTTCTGTATGAACACTCGAGGAAGGCTTCGAGTAAACTTGAAGTTTACTCGAGTAAGGCCTCGAGTAACGTCGGGTTCTAGGTCTTTATCTGTCGCAGACTCGGTCATTTTCACAAAATCTCCTCGAGTAAATTACTATTCTCTCTCACAGAAACTTTTCACAAGTGATTCCTTATCCTATTTCTGTCAAAACCCAAGTAATTTCAGTCCTAGAAACTTACTATTTTGCTCAGAATCTCGTTGCCCTAATTCGCGCTAGTGCCTCTGTTTTTCAGAAAATCTCAGTTTTCAATCTTTCTAAAAGATGAGAACCAAAAACCTTACTCCCATAGAATCCTCTGAATCCCAACAACATTCTGATCCTCTTTCTTCTCCTCCCAAAAAGAGAAGAAAGTTAACCCCAAGACCAAAAGCTAAAATTCCTCTTTCACAACCGAAAGCAAAAGGAGTAGTGATTAAAGAGCCCATTGTGACAAGGGCTCAATCCAAAAAGAGTACCTCAACCGGAAGAGGGAAGAGTGCCAAATCTCCCTCACCTCCTCCCTCTGATTCTTCTACCCCTTCTTTCACACCAAAGCCTATAAAAAAGCCAAAGTATGACAAGAATGTGGCTAAGGCTATGGCTGGAATTATTGATCAAATGGAGAAGGGTCAATCTTCTAAGAAGTCAAAAATACCGGAAGCAGAGATCACCAACCCACCAAAGGGGTTCAGTGTGAGCAAATTGGTGGAGTCTCCCAAGTATCTATCCCAATTCTCCAGAAGGAAAGTGTGCAAGACACACTATGTGGATCTCAGGCTACTTCAGGAGGTATTGAAGCACGATCTTAGTCCTTATTTAGATCCTTTTATGCCTTGGTTATCCATTCGATTGCCTTTTTGCACAAAGGTAATCACTCATTTTTACTGTAACTTAGAGATCATAGATGAGCCTAACCGAACCTCAGTCGAGGAAGAGATTACCACCATTGTGAGAGGACAACAGATACTTATATCTCCCTCTAGGATTAATTTGTGGTTGGGAATTGAGAATCCCCTGGATGATATCTATTCTGAACTTGAGCCAAACCAAATTTTCACTATTCTCAAACCCGGTGAGCTACTTGGCCCTCTAAATTTCAAGCCCAGTGACATGTGTGATCATCATAGGGTCCTTTGGTACATTTACTCTAGGTCCCTAGTGAACAAAGCCAACAATTATACCCACTTCTCCGATAGGGACTTTAGATGGTTTGCTTCACTTCTCCAGAAGGAGCAGAAGGATCTGGGAGAGTATATTTTCTCGGAGATGAAGAGATATAAGGTGGATGGGAAGGCTACTACACCAATGCCATATCCACAGATTGTGTCACTGATCTTGAAAGAAAACAAGATATGGTACTTGGATAGTAAGGAGCCAATTGAGAGGATGACCCCAGTGGGGAGAAACCAAATTGGAAAGTTGAATATTGACATCCCTCTCAAAGGGCCTTTGGAGTCTGGGTCTAAGAAGAAGAGGAAGACCCCTGAGGCAGAGACCAGCAAGTTGGATGACACTCAGTCATCGGCTCCAGCTGCTACCACATCATCACCATCCTTCCTCAATGCCACTCTTCAGCACTTCATGGAGAACATGCTCATAGGTTTTCATGTGGACATCGCCAACACAAATGCAGAACTGATAACCCACATGAATACTAAGATGGGAGAGTTGGTTGACAGAATGGACAAGAGGCATGAGGAGTTGCTAGCAGAGCAACATGCACAGGGAGAGACATTGAGATTGATTCTGGCACGATTGGACTCATTGGGTCCTGGACCTTCTGCCGGTCCCTCCTCATCTGCACCACTACCACCACCACCTCCAGAGAACCATTCTACTGATACTCCTATTCCTGAGGTTGAACCATCTACCCCTCTGGTCTCTGATCCACTTGAGTCCCAAGGCAAAGATATTTTATTCACAGTGGATGATCCTGAAACCCATGAGACCACACATATCATCATTGATGATTCACCTCCCAAACCTCAGCCAGAAACAGCTCCTAAACCTATTCCCTCTCCTACCCAAACAGAGGAAATTTCTCCCTCTTCCTCCCCTGAACATCATACACCTGAGGTTGAGATTACTACTGAGACTCAGACCACCCCCGAAGGAGAAACCTCTACTATGGTTGTCTTCCAACCTTCTCCTCATGGCGATGACATCCATATCCCTCCAGTTCATCTACCTGACCCTGTGCCCTCTAGTTCATTTGATTCTTTGGACTCAGATGATTCCATGGTCTTCCCAGTGACACCCATTTCGATGGTCAAACCTCCTAGCCCTCCACTTGATTGATGAAGCCAAAAAGGGGGAGAAGCTTGAGAGTGATTTTGTGAATGTGTCCTAGTTTATTTTGGGGTATTTGGGTGTACATGGGATTTTAGGGAGCATTTTGATTTCATTTTGAACTTTATCTTGTAATTTGAAAGTTTTAAGTTTAATGCAAGTGTGTTATGATTTCATTTTAAGTTCATTAAAGTTTTGAATTATGATACATGTTTGGACTAATGAAGTTGTTATGTATGCAAGGGATATTCAAACTTAATAAGACATATTTAATTAAGAATTCAATTTGAAAAACCATGTTCAAAATCACCAAGTTTTGTCTTCATCAAAAAGGGGGAGAATGTTAGATCTCATGTTTTGATGATAACAAAAGTATGGTTTGAAAAGGAAATAATTAATAAACAAGTTTGAACTAAGTAATGACAGGAACAAGCATTACTTGAATAAGCATTGGAGTAATGAAGAAAGGCCAAGAGAAAATGCTGAGGAACTTGATCAGAAGCAAGTTTTCTAATGCATTACTCGAGGCGCTACTCGAGTAATAAGACAAAACTTGAAGTAACCAGAGACAACTTCCAGTAACCTGCCAACGTTACTCGAGGAGTTACTCGAGTAATAGTGTAAAAATTTTCAAGGTGCTCTCGGCCTGCCAATGTTACTCGAGGAGCTACTCGAGTAACCAGGTAAAAACTTGGAGTTGCTCTTGGCCTGCCAATGTTACTCGAGGCGCTATTCGAGTAACCATGTGAGAAACTTCCAGTTGCCTTCAAGTTGCCAATGATACTCGAGGAGCTACTCGAGTACTCTGTTTCTGAGAATGTGGAGTTCTCGGCACTTAGTACTACTGCTAATGTTACTCGAGGAGCTACTCGAGTAACGCACTAAGGTAAGTTAAAACATGAAGGTGGTACCCGATTGACTTGAACTTTTTTTATCTTATTTTCCTTAAGTCCTTACTCTAGTATGCAAGTTTTTAATGTTGTATTTTAAGTGGATTCCTTGAGTAAGTATCCGAGTATGCATAAATATTCTCCAGGTAAACCTCAAGTCATTACCAGGGTAAGTCACGAACAAAAATATCAGTTACTCGAGGTGGTACCCGAGTAACCTATGCAAAAATGAGTGCATTACTCGAGTCCGTACCCGAGTAATGAGGTAAGTGCTCTCGGCCTTGAAATCCTGCCAACATTACTGGAGTAGAGCATCGAGTAATAAAAAACAATTTGAAGGATTACTCGAGGTGTTACCCGAGTAACCTATAAAGTTGTGAATGGATTACTGGAGTAAGTACCCGAGTAAATAACTAATCCAAGAGGTTTGCAATTTATTTTACTCCATGCACTACCTGAGTAATCCTATACTTGTTCATTGACTTGTAGTTAATCAAAGATTTCCCGATGATACTCGAGTAGGTACTCGAGTAAACTTCATGTGATACTCGAGTAGCTACTCGAGTAAGCAAACCCAGAAAGTTTGAAATCATTCCAACGGTCATTGTTTTGTTTCCTATTTGATTAACTTTTCATTATATTAGTATTCTTAGCATTTCAACAGATAAACAATGAAGAGATCTTACCAAATAAGGAAAGTCAAAGGCAACGCTCAAATGTCACCGACCGTCACCTACCGCAACGTATGTTTTTAAAAAAAAAACTGGAAAAGTCAATAATGGCTGTGCACGCTCCAACGGACATGAAGAAAAACGTTCCAGCAATTATTACCAACGTATCTATATATATGGGAACATCTGAACAGAGAGATATACAAGAAAACACAAGAACACACTTACGAACGTTTCATCAAGTTCATTACTCTGTTTTCCATTGTACTTGTGATTCTATGCTTCAGTGATTCTTATTTACTCTATAAGAGAGATATTTCATTCAAACTCAATATTTGTTATTGAGGTAACTTAAGGTTGTGGAACCTTGAGTTGGGATTGAATTACAACTTGTAAGGGGGAGCGAGTGTCCAGGTGTAGGAACTTGCTTGTACTGAGGTGCCAAGAACCCACTGAATCTTGGAAGTTATAGTGAAACTCTCAGAGAAGCTCTGAGGATTGGACGTAGGTCAAAGTGGTTGTGGCCGAACCAGTATAAATCCTGTTGTACACTTCGGTGATATTTCTCCTTACTCTTTCCTGTTTTTAATTCCATTGTTAAAGTTTTATATTTCCGACAAAATTTTAAGGTCACCAAATTCACCCCCCTCTTGGGTGAAACGCTTGCTCTAACACTATCCACACGGCTTGGATAAGGTTACATTGCTCATACCAACATAAGTTTAAGCAATGTTGTTCTTTCTATACTTGATAGCATAAATCTTTTGTATCTTTTGGTTGCTTCCACCTTTAAATGCTGAAGACTAGTTGGTAGGATGTCCCTGGCATCTCATTCTTCTTGAATGAAAGAGATTTGAGAGTTTTTAACTCCACAGATATCTCTATTGAGCTTGTCTTCATAAGCTCACTCAAATAGACTTGGTCATAATTGGTCACTTAGACGATTTTGGTATACGAATCATATTTGTTCAAGTTAGACAAATGATAATTAGATAATAAGTTCACTAGTTTCATGTTCAGGAGACAACTATGTTGACTCCCATTCCAATCATGCTAGTTAGCTCATCACCCTTTTAACCAAAATCTTTATTGAACACATTCCCCTTTTGGATTTCTAGACGCATTCCAAAAAACTCCCACTCAATCAAAGGGCAGTTATATTAACAAGAAAATAACACAATATCATCTAACTAGCATGAATGTTCAAGAAAACAAGAAGAGAATATACTGAATTCAATTCTAAACACAAAGAATTTAATCATAAATTCAATGAAAAGAACATTCAATAAAAAACCTTTTTTGTTGTTGTCTCTTAACTAGGTTCTCCCTCTCATAGGCCTTTCTGACCATATTAACTCATGTAGCTTCTAGCTACAATGTCTAGCTACTCTTTGCCATGTTTACATCCACTCATTTGGATGTATTTGCAACATACCTCCCACTTGATGAGATGATTCTTACATCTCTATCTGTCTTGTCCTTTGTCACAACATATGTGATAAAAGTTTAACTTTTAAGAAGTCATTGATTCAATCCCAATTGAATCAATGTGGTTAAAAACATAGGAAGACTTATTATTATTCAATAATTATTGAACAATTTCAAGTTGCTGCAATTTTTTAGGTTTTATCTCTAAGAGTTTGAGTTAAGGTTTGATAGGATTTTATATTCAAAAACTCATTTGAATAATCCCTTACTTTTAAAGAATCTTTTAGCATTTAACCTTATGTTCCAACTGAAAATACTCTTAAAAAAATAAGCCAACCTATCCCAAAAAACAATAGAACCAACACTGATTCAATTCCAATATTTTTGGGACCCTCTAAGTGCACATAAGCACCTTTTTGACTTAAATCATATCGAAACTTGCTTCAAATATATGCAAATTATATATCAAATTGAAGCTCTCGAATTTTGGGATTTTTAGGAACAAGCCGCGTCTCAATCGGAGGTCCCACATGCTCTCACGCGCCCCTAGAAGGTGTCTGGATGGAAAAATCCTGAAAAATTGAAAAATTCCAGAGTTGGCCACTCTTGGCGGTGGGCATGATGTACACGCGCCACCTTGTGGCAGCCTGCCGGCAACACGCACCGGCCTAAACGACTCCACACGCCGTCCTCTCTCAGACGGTGCTTGCCACGTGTCAAACGGAGCCCCCAGTGGGCCCCACGTGCCTTGTCAATTTCTCTCTCTTTTTTTTTAGGTCAACGTCAGTCAACATTGACCATTGACCCATCAATGATGACTGGTCAACCGTGACCCGTCATTGCTGACGTGTCGATGACGTGTCTCGGTAGATGTGGCTGGTCAACGGATGACGTGGCCTGCGTTGACGTGGTACTGAACGCTGACGTGGTGCCCTCTCATTGGCGCCTCGTGTAATTGGTTGACCGATGACGTGGCATTGACGGCCACGTCATCATCTTCAACCTCCAGCCGAGTCAACCTAACCCAGTTGGAGCTCCGGCGGGTCATCATGACCTGTAAACTTCGGGAGGCCATACCTCCCTCGTTTTAGCTCTGTTTTTTGCATTCTTGGTGTCGTTGGAATCGTAGTTCAGCGAACTACAAATCCATGGCATTTATTTGATCTTAAAACCTCTGTTTCATTGATCAAATCACGAGTGAAGTTGTGGCGGTGACTAACGACCCGCAAACTTCTTTCCTTTGTTTCTCCGTCATATGGACTCCGTTTGATGCGTTCTAAGGATTGTTGGAATTGTCTCTTCGAGATCTACACATCCATGGCTTCATTTGGGGTAAAAACACCCAGTTTCAAATACTCAATTTTTTCTCGACATTGACGGCACTGCGTAAATCGACGTGGATGTGTGTCCTCTGGGTTTCAAAGGCTCTTCTAACCTTTGAGGAGTTAAGGCTTTTTGTTTTTGAATCCACATAGGTTCCAAAAGACTCACCTTTAATAAGATCGAAGAGATGAGGAGAAGAGAAGAGAACGAATATGTATATATATGAAAAAATGAAACAGTTGGCATGCAAAGTATATATATACATATGCAGAAAAAACATGAGATAGAGAAGAAAAAAATGCATCTCTTGTTGCATGAATATATCAAGTTCAATTACTTAGATAAATTTCAGCACGTCCATGTCCAGATACATGCGAAAGTCATATGAGAGCAATCATATTAAAAAAACGCAGCAGAAGCCCAGAAGCATTGAAAAGAATCACATGCTTGTCAACATGCAATATATATATAATGGAATATATATTTACGAAAAAAAAACATATTCATATGTGAAAAAGAAGCATATATTAACATCAAACATCATATAGACTCATATAGATGGTTGCACAGCAGAAATAAATGGAGATATAAACAAATTATATCATATAGTTTATTCACATAGAACAATCACAGCCTCAAGGATCAAATGGCTCTGATGCCAATGTAAGAAAAATATAACTAAAAAGGAGATTAGGCGTACCTGGACGAATCCATGTTCAGATCCGGGTTAAAGCTCCAATACTCCATACTGGTGCCCACACAATTATTAGACTACTAGAGCCTAATTGTGATTTGCACAGCAGATCGCCAGAACCAGAAAGATGGTAGGAGAGAAGGGAATTGCCAGAAAACTCAATGGCGGGGTGAATTGCAATTGAGGAGGCACACCCTATTTTATAGTGGTTTATGGAGGCCACTAATTAGGAAACGTGTGCACACCTTCTTGCCCTCTAAGACAGCAATTAATTGATTCTCAATTAATTCCCTAATTATGGTGATTTGTTCCTTAATTAACAAATCCATAATTATTACTGAATTATTCCCCAATCTGCATTTTATGCTGATTTTATTCTTATTTGATTAGGCTACTTATTGCCTAATCAAATAGTCTAGCCCATCAAGGGCGGACTTGGACCCAAAGTCCAACACTTGAACTATGGGAATGATATGATGGAAATACTCCTCTTGCCCTATCTACAAGGCAAAGAGAGAAGAAAATTTTTATCCTATTTACCAAGAAGAAAAAGAAATTTTTCATATGCATGTATAATTTTACCTTTAATTTATTACTGTATTGACTTTGTTGTCATATAGTATAATATATATCAAATAAGGATAAAAATGAAAATTTGTTAGATTTTATGAAAGAATTAATGAAATTTAAAGGGATTTTTGGTATGAGGGATATGGAGGAAAAGACAGAGAAAGAAAAAATTTTATGAGTTTAATTTAAAACAATTAAAGAAGTAGGGTTGAAAGTTGTTAATTAATGTTTCCTACTCTTTTATTTTACATCTTATATTATTATCTTTATAAAAAATTTACAACCTCACTTCTGTAATTTTCCTTTTTAAATCCAACTAATAGAAATTTCCCCTCTCCTCCCTTCCCCTCCACTTCCCTCCTGCCAAATGGACCTTAAGGATTTTATTTGTTTGTGTGTAATATGTTAGGAGCGCTTTGTTACTAGGAAAAGAGGAGTAAATGTTAGATATACTTGCATACCTTAGGAGTAGCATGTCATCTGAACCTTGTCCAATGAAAACATAGCAACTTATATTATTTTAATCTTAGTTGGATGATGACTCACTTGAAAAAATTCAAATATTATCTTAGTTTTGAGAAAAATATTGGTTCATCATTTTGGTTTAGTTTTTTCTTTTCAAATTGAGATATCTATCTATTATTAAAATCTGTACCCCCAAGCCACCTTATTTGGTGGCTTTATATTAGCTTGTGAGCCATTTTTCTATTCACAAGCTGGCTTGAATTTTTTCACATATAATATTTGTAACCCCCTTCTGCAATTATATCCAAAATACGCAATAAAAATGAAATAGAGATCAATAAGAACAAAACTACATTTTACAAACCCATCTACCAGACGGGAATTTAACAAATAACTTTTGAAATCTAGTTAACCTGGTCTCATATTCAATTCGAATACAATTACATCACGCGGAATATCACATTTATACAAATATCAAAGTGTACAACAATATCATCCCGGAAACTCCCGGGTTCATACCTTTACATAGAATTCATAGGGCACATCCACCCTTTACAATGCCTCAAACGGGGATTACACAAGTCTCATCTCCATACATAATCAAATATACATCCATATATACACATCCAAATCCAAATACGAATATCCAAATATACATCCCAACTATGATAACCAACTACCAAAATCTATAACCCGAAGTAGTCCTCGTTGCCTTTGCCTGTTTGCTCCAACCTCGATCCACCTACCCTGTCTAAAATGTTGGTAGGGGAGGGTGAGATTCAAGAGAATCTCAGTAGGAAACAAATACCTATATGCATGTATGATATGTGTTTAATGCATGACATGCTTGCAATACATAACTCATGCTCACATAAAGACATATCTGCGTGCTCAATGTTTCAACAACTTACTCATGGCCATAGCATAACTAAAAACAGAGCTACAATCATTCATACATGTTTCACATAATCCAGCAAAGCAATACATGCATCAATACACAAACACAAATATCAAAGCATGCAAGAGAGGTAAGTTCCCTACACTTTTCTTTCCACGTATGCTCCAGCTCCGCTTACTCGCGATCCAAATGAATTCTGAACCCTATAAACCAAATCAAGGATATAGGGTCAATCTCAATTCCAAATCCTTACTTTTATATCAATTAAAGTTGGTTACCATTCACACCCTTTAGGTGGCTAAAATAAGCTCAACGAAAGCCTAAAGGATTGGGACGTACTAGGTTAGAAATCACCTTTCAAAATCACAAATTGCTGAAAATGGGGGTTGGCTGCAGCCAAAACACGCATAGAAGGTTTCTGGCTACAGCCAAGAATTTATGGCTGCAGCCAAGACGTGCACAGAAACTTTTGCGCTGCAGCCAAGGCAACTTCAAAAATTCATAACTAATTCCATAAAAATCGAAATGAGGTGATCCCAAAGCCAAATGAAAGATTTTAAAGTCCTCTTCATAGGAAAAATATGAACCATTATTGGAAATCACCACAACAATACAGAATTCCACGAAATTTCCTTGCTGTTCCAGATTTGCACCCAGTTTCGACATCAAACTTTGGGCAAACATAAATCTCAGTTCACAAAACGAGATGACACAAATTATATGTCCATTTTGAAGCTTAAGATGTGAAATTTAAGACTGTAAAGTTTCAGAATTTTATAATATCATTTGCCCATTCAAAACGGCAACACAAACAGACTGCCCAGAACAGAAATTCAATGAACAGATTTCCAAATTTGCACAATTGGCTTCCAATGGTCCAATTTTCATATCAAACATCATTCTCACACAAAATTTCACAAGGAATTCATTGGAAACACCAAAACAACAAAATTCACATTACTTTGACATGTTTTAGCCATAATCACAACATGTCTTTACTCAACCATAACACAATTCATAACATTGTAACTCTTCCCATTCCAAGTTCTCAAATTAATTCCAATGACACCAAAACACACTATGGCATCAATTTAACAACAATTCACCATTCAAATCATCCAATTCGAAAATCACACAAAATCAGGGAAAAATTTGAAATTCACAAAGCTCATCCATAATTCACAAAACTTAGATCACAAGGCTTCAAACACTCACCTCTTCCTCTTTCCTAAACCAATTCCTTGATTCTTCATATTTCCAATTTTCCTCAAGCTATCAAACACCACCAATCAAGAATCTAAAACCATAGAGATGAAGCTCTTATCACTATGAACAATATTATAGAAAGGTGTTTAAGCTAAAAAGGTCACCAAGCAAGCTAAAAACTCACCTCAAACTTCCTCTTTCCTCCCAAGCTTTGGGACATCCATGGAGTATGAGAGAGAGAAGATGAGATGGTGAAAATGATGAAGCAAGTCAGTTTTTAGAGCCCCAAAACCGACCTAAAGAAAGGGAGAGGAGAGAGGAAAGATCTTTGACATGTTGACCTCATCCAAGGGCTCAAAAGATGCCAAGTGTCAAGATCTTGTTCCATCAACCATGAGTTCACATGAGCACACCACATGAGATTCCACCCTTTGATCTATTACACAAATCAATCTCAACCATTGATCTTGAAGTTACTAATGAGTTTTTTCTTCGGTAACTGACCAATTGGTCGGTAACTTTACCGTTTTACCCCTAATTACGATAATTCTCATTAAATCACCACCAACACTTCACATCTTTTCATTTAGCCACAATATGTGCCTTCCCTCTATTTTAAGTCAATTTAGATGTTAATCCATAATTGAGCTTAAATACAGGGTTTTGGCGCTGCTCACAGCACATACGAATCACATCGGGTGCCAACTCACACCATAATCTCCAAAAGGGTTTATTAATCACTAACCACATCCACTTTTGGAGTCATTATCTCTTAATCACAATTTGGGATCTTGCTAAACCGGGGCTTAGCAATCCACTTATTTCAGGATTATTCTCTAGCCTCGAATCTCAAAATTCGGGATATTACAATATTCATGTCATCAGGCATTGTATGCGCCATTCCAGTGTGTATATCTATTAAAATATTGTCAAGTGTAAATATTGCCATGAAGCATTATACAAGGAGTCACAGGTGGAGTTTTTTTTTCTTTTGTCCATTAAAATAGTCTCCTTTGCCATAACAAATTCACATCAAATATGCAAGCCCATCCTATTTCACGAGTAAACAAAGTCACGAGTCCATATTTGATATAATTCTCTGACATTTACGACTACAACAATCAACTTTTTGGCTTTTGAAAAACCCAAACGAGTTCCTTTCTCAACCAGAGCTTCACATTACCTAACCCCCATCAAATCCTTCTTTCCTCAGCCATAGCCTCCAACGAGATGGTGACTGATACGAGTGCAGATGATCAATTAAATAGTGGAAGTGTACACTGTCGTAATGAAGTAATATAGAAGTAAGTAGAGTATCGTTTCCACGAGGATTGAGCACTAAGTACCAAAATAGGTAATTTTAACTCTATTTAGTTGATCGATTAGTTTGTGATTGAGAGTACAAAATAAAAGAAAGACAATTAAATATGAATGCAGATGATATGTAAGCAAATATGAGAAAAAGCCCTAGGGACTAGATTTCACTTAACAAATTCTGGATTGAATCACTTATCTATTGTAGCCCAATTTATTCCACATGATTGATAGTCGAGTTTCCCTAATTTAATTACTAGCCTCTTCCAAGGTCAAGGAATTCTATAATCAATTGCTAATCCAATATATTCCTATATGAATTTAAGCAATTAATTATGCATTAAGATTTATGGAACTCAGTAAGACTACACAACTCATGAATATATTCCTATTTCATATGCAAGTCATGGTTTTAATTATAGGGTCTACACACATGTATCTCCTTCCGGTCTCAACATGTATATTGAAATCATTCAAAAGATGGCCAGTCAATCGAAAGCATTAAGAATAATAATTAAAACGCAATCACGAAGGACAAATTCAAACTAGATTTAATAAGTTAGGATTCAATTCGTCATTAGTAAGTTACGTCATCACCCTAGGAAAATGAAAATTTAGCTCATGATAAAATTAAAAACAAAACCAAAATAAATTATATAAAGCTAGAATGAAATCCTCAGAAATAGTGCATAAACTTGTATATTAAATTCTCAAACATAAATATACAACCAAAAGATGCATGAAAAATGAAGAAATATAGCCGTCCATTTAGGAGGTAAAACCTTCCATGTAGGCGGCATGCAAAGTGTGATACAATCCTAAGCTTTCCAAGATGGAGGCATGCAAAAAGTAATAAAATCCTAAGCCCTCCAGATGGAGGCATGAAATGCATGAAATTAAATCTAAAAATTAATACAATGAACTCAGAAATGTTAGAGAAAGATCTCTCCCGGTCAGAGAAGGACCTCTCCCTGTTGAAGAAAGAAACCTCTGCTTCTCTTCCTCTCCTCCTCATTTGAGCTTGGCATTGATCTCTATTTATAGGGGAAAAAACGTGTGCTACAGTACTGCTACAGTGATCTGGCGGGTGCTACAGTGCCTTGGCGGCTGCTACAGTGCCCGTTGACTGCTACAGTGCTTGGTGGCTGCTACAGTAATTTCATTTTATTTATTTATTTTTTTATTGATGTTTATTCCAAAAACAGTATTTATTTATCAATCACATCCAAATTTATTATATTAAACGCAAATATCGTCCATAAAATCATCATATAAGGGAAAATAAATATGCAAATATTTTACTTATCAAATTCCCCCACACTTAACTCTTGGACGTCCTTGGACAAGAAGTAAATAATAAGTGCTTCCAACAAAATCAGAAGTGTCAGGTCATAAGTAAGAACACAATTGAAAAATAAAGATATCATAGTATTAATGAATCAACGAAAATATAAACTGGTAACTTTAATTGAAAATGAATAAACTGAGTTTATAATTGTAGCTCATTCTCTCAATCTCTCAAGTGTTCAAGGGTAAGTCTTTCGCTCAAATTCAACCGAAAAAATTGCACTACCATAGGCTTGCTAAAAATCTCAATCTCCACTACCTAATTCACATGCATAATTCAAATCAAAAGGACTTATTAAGGGTTGTAATGGGGTTAAGGTAAAGGAATGTAAAATATGATATGAAAGGCTAAAGAAATAGAGCAATTGAAAAATGGGCTACTTGTAAATTTATCTTATCACAACAACCCACAATTCAAACACACAACATATTTTTTTCATTTTTTATATAATTTTTTCCTTCTTCTTTTTTTTTCTTTTTTCTATTTTTTTTCTCTTTTTTTCTTATTGAATTGCAATTGTAAAGTTGATGATAGATACACCTCCACACTTTGTCAAAAGCCCATTTTATAAAAATTTCAAATGCTCCACTAATCTTCTGAATAAGGTAAAAGCACTTGATATATCATTAAAACACATGTTAATGGATTGAAAACAAAGAAATAGTCAATTAGGCTCAAAGGGGCTTATCAACGGTATAATTGCAATGTTGGCTATTTGTCTCTGGCTAAAGAAAATGAATGCCTTTATCATTTTTGAATGTGCATGTGAGATGTAATTTCAACCAGATTTAAAGCAAGTTCTAGAGTGACAACTTAATAGGTAAATATCACACACAAGAGAAATAATCATTATAGGCTCAGAAGCTCATGGCTAGGAATTTTTAAACTCAGTTCATTCAATCTCAAAATTCATCACCCATTGCAACAATCAATTGTTCATTCATGTTATAAAATCTCTAAATTCAATTGATCCATACTTAAAACTTATATACTTCTTAAGATCATTACAAAGCACTTGAACAAGATGATTTTTTTTTACTTTTTTTTTTGAAAAAGATAAAAAAATTGCAACTAATGAAATGCATCTTAGGAGTTATGAATAACCCCTTACTCTGCCATTTTTTCCACACCCCATACATCTAATGGTTTTACTAACTAACAAAAGAAAAAAAAACTTTTTTTCTCCTCCCCCAACCTAAATCAGACATTGTCCCCAATGTCTTCTAAAGATCAGAGGAGGTGTTTTTCTTAACATAAACACAAATAAAGTAAAACCAAGAGATTAAGGAAAGTTACAACCTAAGAGTGGTATCTGGGTTCTGCTTCTGACTGCTATCTGAAGATTGCCCACCTATTTGCTTGGCGAGTAGATCTGGTCTAGGTTTATAGGTTTGCATTTGATCGAGCAGTTGATCAGCAGTTGGTGCAGTAATTATAGATTGGCGAGTCGCTTGGGGTATGAATCCTGTTTCCACAGCATGATCAAGAAAAGATAATAGATTATCATAAAAACCATTAACATTTAACAATCCTAATGGTTTTTTGTGACAGTTTAACTTAGCCCAATATGCAATACTAGAAATTCCATCCAATGTCTCCAAACCACCGGGTAGAGCAATAAAAGCTTGAGCATGGTAGAACATTACTCCCATCTGTTCAAGCAAGCTCGAAACCTGTAACTCTTGTCCTAAGGAAAAAATGTGATCTTCCAACTCCTTCACCCTTATACTTAAACCCTTGCTTCCATTCATGGATGCAGAAATGGCCACACTTCCCTTTAGGCCCTGGATGCCTCCCCCGCTTAATTACGTTATCACCCTGGGTGCTACAGTGCCTTGGCGGCTGCTATAGTGCCCGTTGACTGCTACAGTGCTTGGTGGCTGCTACAGTAATTTCATTTTTTTATTTTGTTTTATTTATTTTTTAAAATACTGTTTATTGAAAAAAAATATTTATTTATCAATCACATCCAAATTTATTATATTAAATGCAAATATCATCCATAAAATCATCATATAAGGGAAAATAAATATACAAATATTTTACTTATCAGTGACGAAGAAGAAAATGATGCGGCTTTGGCATCTGACTCCAGGGATATGTGACAAAAATATTGTTGTCAAGGTTGATAGAATCATCAATGTCAAGCACATTCGGGGGACAGTGGACTTTGAATTGCCTTCAAAAGTTCTCCGCCGATATGAGATGGTTATATTTGACAAGTCAGTATGTCTTTTGTTTATTTTCCATTTCAAGTCATTATTTATGATTAAAGTGGTGGGAAGGTCATTTTCTCTAACTCATAATGGTTGTCCTATGAAGCTTACTCGTATGGTGCTTGATATGGACTCCAACTACATCTAGGAAATGTTTGCCGAAAGGTTTGGTGAGGATCAAGTGTGTAACCCCATGCCTTATAAACCATAATTATTATTCAAAAATGTGTAATTAATATAAATTAGAGACCATCAGATGTTAAAAGACTTATTCCTAATCCCATTCGCAGGATAGGGTTTTCAAAAATTTCTTTCAAAACATGTTTAATTCGACCTAATACTCACATTCCAAATAATTAACCTATGTAGTTCAATTGTATTTATACATATCAGAGTGCACACCAAAATTTTCGGCAACCCCCAGGTTTCATATAATAACTTAAGGGTTTACAGGTATTACCACCGCAACTGTTTCCCAACTAGGGGATTACATAACATCATACAAAAATTTACATCCAGATATGTATAGTAATCCCAACCAAAACTTGACAACCAACTATCAAAATTATATCCCTAAAGGAGTCCTAGCCACCCTTGGTTGTTTGTTTCCCCTTCGAGCCACTTGCCCTGTCTGTAGGTTAGTCAATCTAGAGAATGAGATTCAAGAGAATCCCAATAGTAACAAATCACTCATACAATATATAATCACATAGCATGTAAGTAAATCATCAATAAGCATAGTAGCAATGATCACAATATACACATAGTCTTCGCTGCATACATTTAGCCTTGCGGCTTACGCATAGCCTTTCACCTTTCACATAGCCTTTATGGCTATCACATAGCCTTTTGGCTTTCACATAGCCTTTACTGCTATCACTTAGCCTTTCGGTTTTCACATAGCCTTATAGCTTTCACATCCACAAGCTTTGCAGTATTCAAAATCATCACAATTCGATGATCAATCAAACATACAATGCATCACAAATAGTATAAGAGAAAGGGTCACTACCTTGTTCTTTTCGGGTGTGCTCTGGCAAAAGTTACTCACGTTCAAGGCAAATATTGAATCCTATCAATCAAAATCAAGGACATAAGGTTATTCCCTTTTCCAATTCCTTAACTTTAAAACACTTAAGGTTGGTTGTCATTTGAGTCCCTTAGGTGGCTATGATATGCTCAACGAAAGCCTAAAAGTTTTAGGAAGAACCATATCAAAAACTACTTCCGAAAATAAAAATACTAATTTTTGGGGGGTTGGCCAAAAAAGAGCTTAGAAAGTTTTTGCCTGCGGCCCAAAAAGAGGTCAGAAAGTTTTTGGCTGCAGCTAAACGACTTCTGGCTGTTGGAAATTGTGCCCTAAGGGCCAATCATTGTACTTTGAACATTATTATTTTAATGAAATTTCACCATTCTGTTATCATATTATTTGCATGTTAACTATGATAATTATATCCTTGGATAATTCATAAAGATTGTCCTAAAATGTCCCTGGTCGGTCATCTATGAGGGAGCAAAGATGAAACAAGATCAGTATGACTTTGATAAGGTATGGAGATACGAATCAAAGTCTTAGGCACTTGTAAGAGTACAAGGTGCTGGACCGACCCACTATAAGAAAGCTATATGGATCAAGTCATAAGCTTTTCTCATGTATAACCACGTCACAATGGCCTTAGACCTGAGGTTATCATGGATTCCTACATGAGAGTTGCTAAGCTTTGAACTAGTCAAAAGTCACTTTCGACCGGGTGATGATAAAGGCTACGATCAGGCTTGGTGGTTTTTCATGCAGAGGAATATGAATGATCAAGATGGAATTTGTCCCTCACATTAGTAGAGAGAATTACTGGGCCCCTCGATGAGTGAGTCTGAGAAATGTATGGCCATACTATGATGAAAGGAGTTTCCGTCTCTATTATCAGGCTACTTAGGAATTGAGAAAGTAATGGTCAGGAACAAGAGGATGACATTATCTATGCCTTATCCTTGACCGATATATCGTGTGACAAAAGGGACGTGACATGGTTATATGACAGGTTGCATCATGTTAACGATCCTTATATGAATTGGGTACTTGTAATGTCTTGCTAGAGGCCGCTTGCGACTTTTGGGTTAGTACAGTTATTGGCCAACTGCCAACTTCATATGGGCTTACAGGGTTACACACAAGAATGACCCAACACGAGATAATGTTTAATTTAGGGTGGACGAATTTTATATTTATATATATATATAATATAAAATTCATTAATAATATTATATAGATATATATTTTCAAAATATATATACCTTATATATATATATGTATATATATTATATGATATTATTATATTGTGTTAGTTTTAAATTTAATTTATTAAGATATATTAAATTTAATAACTAACATGATAGAGATATAGTATCTCAGATTTAATTTATGAAGATAAATTAAATCTAATGGCTTTTTATTTGGATTAAATAAATAGGTTAAATTAAAACTATTGGACAGATTTAATTTAAACTGAATTTATTTAATTAGCTCATCAAGATAATTAATAGTTAATTAATTTTGAAATTAATGATGATTAATTTTGAAATTTGAAAATAGCCCTCATAGGTTATAAACTTGATAGAGTAGATATATTGATAGACACATGAGAATTGATTGCCGCAAGAAAACCCTAGGAGACATTAGAGGCGCTAGCACGCAGTCTCAGTTGGAGAGCATTCGTGTGGATACCGGTAGAGGGAGCGGACCTGACTTGTTGGCTCCTAGAGATCGTGAAAACCTTGAATCATAAAAGGTATGAATTCTTCCAACTTGTTTTAAACGCCGTTGATAGATCCTCGATTAGGATTGGTAAAATTTTAAAATTCTTCCGCTATGCCTGCCGATCCTAAAACTGGCTACAGCTAAAAGCAAGTCAAAAACTTTTGGGTTGCAACCAAGGACCTTCTGCTTCTTTGATGAACTTCAAATAATCATAACTAATTCTAGAAAAATTGAAATGAGGTGATACCAAAGCCAATGGAAAGCTATTTAAGTCCTCTTTACAGGAAAAATATGAATCCATCGTGTTCATAACTAAAAAAAATATAGAATTACACGAAATCCCATCTGCTCTTAATAGCTTCCAGTTTCAACCCCAGAGTTTGGAAAATCATAACTCCCAGCACACACATCAAAATGACATCCATTATAGGTCCATTTTAAAGCTTGGTATGTGAAATTTAAGACTAAAAAGTCTCAAAATTTTTAGACACCATTTGCTCATTCAAAACATCCATGCAAACAAACTGACCAACATAGAGTTTCAATTGACAGAATTTCCAATGTTCAACCAATGTGTCCAATGGCTCCAAAATCAACAACCAAACCTATTCCCACACAATTTTTCACAAGAAAATCATTAGAATCACTAAAACAACCAAATTCACATCACATTGACATTTTCCACATTGGTCACACATATCAACACAATATCATACACCAGTCTCAGCATTGCAATCCTTTCCAATCCAAGTTCCAAACCAATTCCATTATTCCAATTACAAAATATGACACCAATTACACCGCAATGCAACATGCAATTCATGCACTCACATGCCACAATAAAATCAAGGCAAAATCCATAAATTCCAAAACTCAACCTATAGCCAAAATATATAGGTTAAAAGGAAGCTATTTCTCACCTCTTTTACTTTCCAAAGCTTGTTCTTTGATTCCGCCACTTTCAATTTTTCTCAAGTTCTCAAACACCTTCTTTCAAAATCTAAAACCATAGAGATGAAGCCCTCATCAAGGTAAACAACATTAAAGAATATGATTTGAGCCAAAGAGATCATCTACAAAGCCAAAATCTCACATTTTCCTTTTTTTTTCTTCCTTGAGCTAGACGAAAATGGAGAATGGGAGAGAGAGAAGATGGGATGAAGATGGACCAGATTTTTGAGCTCCCAAGGTCTCCTTGGCTGACCTGCATAAGAGAGAGAGAGAGGGAAGAGTTTGTGTTGAATTTTTGACCATGATCCTATTGCTCACAAGTTACCAAGTGTCAAGATCTTAAGCCTCCTCTCAACTCTTTCCATGCACAAGATAACATGGGATGATTCCCTCTATAACACTTAGGCAATTGTCACACTTCTTGATCTTTGTGTTACTAATGATTCCCTCTTCGGTTGCTGACTATTTGGTCGGTAACTTTTCTTTTTCCCTATTTTGCCCCTGACTATGGTAATTTATGTTGAATCACCATTTAACACATTCTTTTCATTCCATTGCACCATACCATGCACCCTCCCTATATTTTAATTCAATTTAGATGTTACCCATAGTTGAACTTAACACAAGGTTTAGGCACTGATTACTACACATTCATATCACAATTCACTTCATATTCTCCAAAAAATGTTTATTTAATAGTAATTACATTCACTTTTGAAGTCATTAGCCTTTAATCACAATTTGGGGCATTAAAGAGTGTACAAGATTTCTTACTTCTCAGTGGTGTAGCCTAGAGAAGGAATAATAACTTCAAAGTACGTCCTTAAACCATAACCATCCTTTGTAGTAGAGCCGATGGATGTCAAAATGCTGAATCACTCAATCAATATGTATTCTGTGTATGATTATGCTAGTTTAAACCTAAGGCCATGGGAGTTTCTAGGTATGTTGAGCATTCAATTCTTATTACTTCATTGTCTTTATTGCAGCTTTACAGAAACTTCCATTACACAAACTACTCATACTTGATTGCAGTAACTTAAGCTTATTCAATTATCTCATTTGACAAGTAGATGGATATGGATTTCTTAAGACTATTGAGATAAATACTTTGATAAATGTTTGTGGCTTTTTCTCTAAGGAAGTTATTCTAAAGCTTGAGGACGAGTAGGGCGTGACTGTGAGGTTAGTTTGTCTGTGGAAGTTATTCTATAGTATTTCAAGGTTTCAAGTTTGTCAGATATTTTCCTTTTTGAATGGTTCCATGTTTCATTAAGATTTGTTCTCTATAATATTTTCTCTAATGGTTACATCTGATAATTTTTTAAATATCTTGGCTGATTAGTTTGAAAGAGGCAAGCTTCACCCAAGAGGGGGGTGAATTGGGTGATGTTATAAATTTTTCGCTTGATGTGGTGATATGAAAAATAGAGTAGATAGAGTAGAGTTGAGAAGATTAGAACACAGAGAGTTATACTGGTTCGGCCTAACAACCAGGCCTACGTCCAGTCCTCAGAGATCAAGACCTACTGAGATTTTCACTATTCTTCCAAGATTCAATGGGCTCTCAGAACGGCACAAAACAATAATTGTCCTTGAAATGACTACGAGCAGAAATATTCTCTCACTAAGAAATTTCTCTCCCCCTTACGACAAGTCTTACGTGCAGAAAAACAACTTATGACCTTTCCCACTTGCTTATGTATACAAGACTTATGAGCAGCAACATTCTCTCCTGCTTACACCACTGTAAGTCTTACGAGCAGCAACATTCTCTACTGCTTGTATCTTATAAGTCTTATGAGTGGAAGGTTTAACTAGGAATTCTCTCAATTGCTTCTCTCGTAAGGATATCTACCCTCTCAAGGTCCCAATACCTTGAGATCAAATGAAAATAGAATTTGAATTGTATGAAGACTCTCTTATAGAGCAAATAAATGAACACTGAAGATCAATATGTATACAGAGAAAATTATGAATAGCAGAGACTCGTGTATATGCTTGTGAATTCTTGTGCTTCGTTGTCCTTGACGATCTCTGGATCTCTGTATTTATAGATGTTCAGTTTTTTCCCGTTTGAGTAATTATTGTTGAAGAGCGGGGCTTGTTACTGTGGAATGACATGCGCATGTTTGAATACATTGAATGCGGTAGGTACGTGCGTGCTTGTAATGATGTTGTCTGCCGTTGTTTGACTTTCTTCGTGTCAGTTTATTTTAAACTTTCATCCTCCTGTATCACACTTATAATACATTCAAAATGATGTTAAATAATGATAATAAGTAATGATAAGATAAATAAATAACATTAAACCATATTCGGATTGAACGTTGTGAGACTTTGTGTATTTAGAGATCTGGCAGAGTATCACTTGAGCATGGATGGGCTCACTCGAGTGATATTGCTATTTTACTCCTTGATCTTCAGTTTTGAGCTTGCACTCGCATAGGATTTCAAAAAGACAAAATTCTCACTCGTGAGTGATGTGGGGCCTTACTCGAGCACAACTCCTTCTGCTTGAGTGGCCTTTTATTTTGCACTGGGAGATTCTTCTCTGGACAGCACTCGCATACCATTGTGGCAAGAGTGAGATTTTGCACTCGCAGGTGATGTAGGCCCTCACTCGAGCACACATACTCCTACTCGAGTGAGAAGAATATTCTCAAGTAATATACCCTTAATATCAGCACTTGCATCAGGATTTGAGAGAGATAGATTTTTCACTCGAGAGTGCTGATGTGTCACTCGAGCATATAAAGCTATGCTCTAGCATACTTGTGCTTCTTTGATCTTCATGACTCTCGGCCAAGCACTTACAGTCCCTCACTCGCTAGTGCTCAAGTATTGATTTCTCTGCTCGAGTGCATCAAGGAAGAATGACAAGATTTGCTCTCGGCCAAGCACTCGCAGTCACTCACTCGCATGTGCTCGAGTTAGAAAGGTTCTTCTGCTCGAGTGCTATCTCCAGTGCTCGAGTGAATTAGTAAAAATGACAGTAGCATGCTTCTCGGGAAAACACTTTCTGGCTATCACTCGCACCTGCTCAAGCACAGAAGAGTTCCATGCTCGAGTGCTAGACTCATGCTCGAGTATACAAGTTCATTTTGACAGCAGGTACCACAGAACATTGCTATATGCATTTGGTAACTTTGTAAACATTTCTTAAACTTATAAAAACATGATTTGTACACAATTGACTTTTGTTATCATCAAAACTTGGGATCTAACATAGTCATCTTTACATACTAGTGGGGGCAACAAGATTTTCAAATGCTCTTTGGTTGGTGAACTGGCTGAGGTGACTTTAAGAATGCTTTAGTCTTATTCGCCTAAGTATAATGTCTATGTGGTTATTTAGTATGTTGTCCTGAAGAGTCAGTGTGAGGACAGTTTTCCAATGATGAGATCATACTACAATGGTACAAAGGTGTTCTTTAATCTGGCTTGGTCATAGCTTGAGGAGATTAATAATGTGATGCTTAGAGGGATCCTCCCAACCACTATCTTGGATTAGAAAGATGTATTAATAATTGTAAAAAATGCATTCGCTTAATTATATGACTCGGTCGCTTTGTCTATCCAATGTTAAGGTCTATATCTTCTATCCTGGGCAACTTGTGACTTAAATGAAGAAAGGAGAATGCTTGCAGTCTCATGGTGTTTGGTATGTAATGAGCTCCTCGTATAGGGTAGGTCATGATTCTTTTATTAAGCCATATATGATTTTGATATTTGAATATGGACTGTAAGAATATTGATGCATTAAGTTACTTATGACATTACTTTGCCATTACATATGTAACATCTATTGTCACTTTCTGCTGGTGTGTGAAGGCTGATATGAAAAAAGAAACCACTGTGACCAATTTCATTGAAAAAAAGGAACCAATTTCACTTCATTAAGAAATAAGAACAAAATAAAAAGACAATTCTGTGCTAAAATGTATTTTTAACTAAGAATCACAACATTAAAAACCAATACAATCATCTCATACTTGGTCACACCTGATTGATTATTGGTACCACACCTCATTGATTCTTGGTAGGGCAAAATATTCACTACCTGTTAATTAAAAAGTCATAGAAGTGAAGAGACTGTGGTACCATATTTGCAGATTATATGTATATATTATTGCCTTCCCCTTAGCATTGCTTCTCTTTTCTTTATTTCTTATTATTTTTGATCGAATCTACTTTTCTTTTCAAGCACAATTTTATAGTTTCTCTTGGCAAAAACATGGACTACAAATATGGTCATCAATGAGAACAAATCTTTCATTATTTATTCGACAAATCTTTTCAAGCAACTACCTGTACCATTTATCCAAGAGAAACATAAACAATCAAAAATGATTTTTATGTTAACTCAACAGCATGGATGAATTGAGATGCTTTTGTTCGATCAGATCACAAATGAGTAAGAAATAGGAGAGGGGCACATATAAGAAATGATAAAATAATAAGATACAAGTCATTCTAATGGGTGAGGAACAATTTATAAAATCGTCTCATATAGGTTGTTTGACTAAAAGAAGCTACAGGTCCTTCTTTTATGATACTACCTTTCCTGAGAAACATAAAAAAGCAAAAGGGTAATATCAGTCATGGGTTTGAGATAGAGATTAGCACAACATCTACTTCTTATCGTTACTATCAACAAAACCTAGCTCTAAACCTAGAGAAGATGACTGTCGTAGATTATGGTTTCCAGCATATTCCTCCATCCTAATCTCGGCGTCATCCCTTGGTGTATTGTTGACAAATGATTTATGAGGGTTTAAAGCTCGTGTAGCAATTTCATGATTCCTTCTATGCCTATTCATAATCAGGGTTACCCTCATGTATCTACCATGTCCGATGTAATAAATTGCGAAAGGATCATGGTGTCTCCATGGAAATTTGACTTGAAGCTAGTCGAGGTGAGATGAAACTGTTAGGATTGTCAGGCACAACAAAAAATTAAAATTCAAAATTTACCAATTCCAATTGTGGATCTATCAATGGCATTTAAATAAAATAGTAAGAATTGTATCCTTTTGTGTTTTAGGGTTTTTGATCTCTAGGAATTAACACCTCAGATCAGCTACCTCTGCCAGTATCCACACGAATACGACCCTAACACAAACTGTGTGCTAGCATCTCTAATGTCTCTCTCTAGAGTTTCCTTTTCTCATGGCTCTCTATCTTTCGTTTCATCACTCATAGAAAACCCGAGCTCACCCTTTAAATAATTAGTCAGGGCTTTCTTTTTTATGATGGATATTGGATTTTTAAAATTAATCTTAATTAATTTTGAAATCGATATAACATCAATTAACACTTAATTTTCTTTTGATAAGAAAATTAAATAATATGGTTTAATTAAATCTGTCCAATAGTTTTAATTTTAACCTATTTATTGAATATTAATAAAGAGCCAATAGAAATATATTTAATTTATCTTTATAAATTAAATCCAATATATTATATCTTTATCATGTTGGTTATTAAATTTAATTTATCAAATAAAAATAAATTTAAAACTAGCACAATATAATAATATTATCATATATAATATATATACTTATATGTATTTTGAAAATACATATATGCATATATAATATTATTAATTTTCTTTTTGAATATATATATATATTCGTTCACCCTAGATTAACCATTACATTCATTAAATCTAGACATATCTTACATTTAATGAATCTAGACATTATAGCTCGTGTTAGTCTATTTTTGAGTACGACCTTGTAGGCCCATATGAAGTTGGTAGTAGGCCAATGACTATAACAACTCAAAGGTCGCAGCCTCCAACAAGACATTACAACTACCCAATTTATATGAGGATCGTTAACACGATGCAACCTGTCATACCACCATGTCATGTGTCTTTTATCACACGATATTTCGGCCAAGGGTGAGGCATGGATAATGTCAACCTCCTGTTCCTAACCATTATTTTCTTGATTCCTGAGTAGTCTGACAAGAGAAATGGAAACTCCTTTCCATTGCAGTATGGCCACACATTTCTCAGACTCACTTATCGAGGGGCTCAATAATATCTTTCTACTAATATGAGGGACAAATTCCATCTTGGCCATTTACATTCCTCTGTATGAAAAACACCAAGTTCGATAATATCCTTTACCATTACCTGGTCAAAGGTGACTTTTGACTAGGTCAAAGCTTAGCGGCTCTCATGTAGGAATCCATGATGATCTCAAGTTGAAGGGCACTGTGACTCGGTTATACATGAGATAAGCTTATAACTTGATCCATGCAACTTTCTCATAGCGGGTCGGTCCAGCCTCTTGTACTCTTACAAGTGTCTAAGACTTTGATTTGTATCTATATACCTCATCAAAGGCATACTAGTCTTACTTCATCTTTGTTCCCCATAGATGACTGACAAGAGATATTTTAGGAAAATCTTTATGATTTATCCAAGGATACAGTTATCATAGTTAACATATAAATAATATGACAACAAAATGGAGAAATTTATTAAATAACAATGTTCAAAGTACAATGATTGGCCCCTAGGGCACAATATCCAACATCCTCCTACTTGTACTAGGTACAATGACAAATTTGCCAAATTCCCATTGTCCTAACATGACACCATTGGTAAGAAGACTAGCAACATTATTTTCTCCCGCTACTTTGAATACTTTTATATCATCTCTATCATTGATTTCTCTCTAATAAGATGAAATCGCCTAATTATATGCTTAGTCCTTTGATATGACCTAGGCTCCTTAGCTTGTGCAATAGCACTGCTGTTACCACAGAACAAATCTATTAGATTTGAGATGGCTGGCACTACCCCTAGTTTAGGAATGAATTTTTTGATCCAAATGGCTTCCTTAGTTGCATCCGATGTTGCTATATACTCATCTTCTGTTGCAGAATCTGCTACAGTGCTCTGATTAGAGCTCTTCCAGCTTACTGCTCCACCATTCAGAAGGAATATGTATCCATATTGCGATTTAAGGTCATCATAGTTAGTTTGGAAGCTTGCATCTGTGTAACTAGTTACATAGAGCTCATCATCCAATCCATCATATGTAATATCCCAATTTTCGATTAAGGTTTAAGGACTTCAAAAGTGTATGTGATTATTGATAAATAACACTTTTTGAGAATAAGATGTGAAAATCTGATTTGAATGTGTTATGAGTAGTGCTGAAACCCTATATTTAAGTTCAATTGTAGATTAACATCTAAATTGACTTAAATTAGAGAAAGGGCGCATATTATGGTGAAATGGAAAGATATGACGTGTTTTGTGGTGATTTAGCGAGAATTGCCATAATCAGGGGCAAAATGGGAAAAAGGAAAGTTACCGACCAATTGGTCAGTTACTGAAGAGGAAACTCATTAGTAACTTAAAGATCAATGGTTGTGATTGATGTTAGGATTGGTAGGCATAGCGGAAGAATTTTAAAATTTTTACCGATCTTAATTGAGGATCTATCAATGGCGTTCAAATCGAGTTAGAAAGATTCGTACCTTTTTCAACTTAGGATTTTCACGATCTCTAGGAGGCAACACCTTAGGTCCACTCCCTCTATCGGTATCCACACAAATGCTCTCTAATACAGACTGTGTGCTAGCGCCTCCAATGTCTCCTACGATTTCCCTTGTGGCTCTGAATTCTCATGCGTGTATGAGTATATCTGCTCGATCAAGTTTATAACCTATGAGGGCTATATTCAAATTTCAAAATTAATCTTCATTAATTTTGAAATTAATTAACAATTAATTATCTGGATTATCTAATTAAATAAATTTAGTTTAAATTAAATCTGTCCAATAGTTTTAATTTAACCTATTTATTTAATCCAAATAAAGAGCTATTAGATTTAAGTTATCTTTATAAATTAAATCTGAGATACTATATCTCTATCATGTTAGTTATTGAATTTAATATATCTTAATAGATTAAATTTAAAACTAACAGAATATAATAATATCATATAACACACACACACACATATATATAAGATATGTATTTTGAAAATATATATCTATATAATATTATTAACGAATTTTATATTATATATATATATAAAATCCATCCATCCTAAATTAAACATTATCTCGTGTTGAGCCATTCTTGTGTGCGACCCTGTAGGCCCATATGAAGTTGGTAGTGGGCCAATAACTGTACTAACCCAAAAGTCGCAAGCGGCCTTTAGCTAGACATTACGACTACCCAATTCATATAAGGATCATTAACACGATGTAACCTATCATACAACCATGTCACGTCCCTTTTATCACATGATATTTTGGTTAAGGATAAGGCATGGATAATGTCATTATCTTATTCCTAACCATTACTTTCTTGATTCCTGAGAAGCCTGACAAGAGAAATAGAAACACCTTTCCATCGTAGTATGGCCATACATTTCTCAGATTTACTCATTGAGGGGCCCAGTAATATCTCTCTACTAATGTAAGGGACAAATTCCATCTTCATCATTCATATTCCTCTGCATGAAAAACCATCAAGTCTGATCGTAGCCTTTATCATTACCTGGTCAAAAGTGACTTTTAGCTAGTTCAAAGCTTAGCAACTCTCATGTAGGAATCCATGATGACCTTAGGTCTAAGGGCATTGTGGCATAGTTATACATGAGAAAAGCTTATGACTTGATCCATGTAGCTTTCTCATAGTGGGTCGGTCTAGTACCTTGTACTCTTACAAGTACTTAAGACTTTAATTCCTATCTCCATATCTTATCAAAGTCATACTCGTCTTGTTTCATCTTTGCTCCTGTATATATGACCGACCAAGGACATTGTAGGATAATCTTTATGATTTATCCAAGGATACAATTATCACAGTTAACATGCAATTAATATGATAACAGAATAGAGAAATTTCATTAAATTAATAATCTTTAAAGTACAATGATTGGCCCTTTGGCATAATTTCCAACAATTGATTGTTAAGAGATCAAGAGGGTGGAATCATGTGTGTAAGTGCTCATATGTACTCATTAAGATGAAGCAAGATCTTGACAAGTGTCACCACATGATCCCTTGATCTTGGTCAACATTTTAAGCACTCTTCCCTCTCTCCTCTCTTCTCTTAGGTTGGCCTAAAGGCCTTTTCATGCTTAAAAATCTGATTTCTAATCTTCATCTCATCTCTCTCCTTTATTCTCCATTTTCGTTGAGCTTAAGGAGGAAAGAAAAAGGCATAGGTGAGTTTTTCACTAGGTAGATGATCTATTTAGCTCAAACACTCTTCTATAATGTTGTTCATAGTGATGAGAGCTTCATCTCTATGGTTTTAGATTTGTGAAAGGTGTTTGGGAGATTAAAGAAATTGGGAAATTGGGAAATCAAGAAGCAAGCTTGAGGAAGAGGAAGATGTGAGCATTTGATGCATTTCGACCTAAGTTTTGTGGTCATTGGTTGAGTTTTGAGAATTGTAGAATTTGCCCTGATTTTTTTCTAATTGTGAAATGGATGAATTGGATAGTGTATTGTGGTGAAAATTCTGCCATATTGTGTTATGTGACATTGGAATTGGTTTAGAACTTTGAATGGAAAGAACTTGCAATGTGGGTTTTGTGTTGTGAAATTGTGTGACATGTTGTGTTCATTGGGGAAACATGTCAATATGATGTGAATTAGGTTGATTTGATGTTTCCAATGGATTTCAATGAAAATTTATGTGGGGAGAGTGTTTGTTGTAAAATAGAACCATTGGGAATAATTGTACAAAACTTGGAATTCTGTCAATTGAAACTCTGTTCTAGGTATTTTGTTTGAATGGACATTTTGAATGGGCAAATGGTGTCTAAAAATTCTAAAGCTTTCCAATCATAAATTTCACATGCCAAGCTTCAAAATGGACACATAATTCATGTCATTTCATTTCATGAGCTGGGAGTTATGATTTTCCAAAGTTCAGGATTGAAACTAGAATCTGTTTTGGAGCAGTGTGGGCATTTGTTGAATTCTGTATTTTTTTTTGGTTATGGACAGCATTGATTCTTATTTTTATTGTGTAGAGGACTTCAACAGCATTCCATAGGACTTGGGATCAACTCATTTCAATTTTTCTAGAATTAGTTATGATTTTTGGAAGTTCAGCCAAGAAACAGGATTTTCTTGGCCGCAGCCCAAATGTTTCTGACCTATTTTTGGCCACGGCCAAGGGATTTTTGGGTTGCAACCAACCTCCAAAAATCAGCATTTAGCACTTCTAAAAAGTGGTTTTTGGTATAATCTTTCCCAACCCTTTAGACATATGTTTAGGCTTCTAGTAGCCACTCAAAGAGTTCAAATGATAACTAACTTTAAGTGTTATAGAAATAAGAATTTGCAGTAGAGAATTAATCTGTCGTCCTTGATTTTGGTTATAGGGTTCGATATTTGCCCTAATCGTGAGCAGCTTGTGCCGGAGCACACCCGGAAAGAACAAAGTAATGACACTTTCCCTTATACTATGTGTAATTGCATTATATGTATATGTAATCATTGTTTGTGATGGTTTCAAATACTGTAAAGCTTGTTGCATATGTGAAAGCCAAAAGGCTATTTGTAAGTCCTTTAGCTACGGCCCATCGATGGTTTTGGTGGAAGGACTATGCCTGTAGGGCAATGGGGTTACGGGGGATGTGCTATGTGAAAGCCAGAAGGTAATGTGTATGTGCATATGTGAATGCCGAGAAGGCAATGTGTATATGTGACAGCTTGTGTATACTGTATTCGTTCTGTTTGATGATTTACTTGCATGTTATTTGCTTATGTGCGGTATGAGAGATTTGTTACTACTGGGATTCTTTTGAATCTCATTCTTTCTATTAACTAACCTTTAGACAGGGCAGGTGGCTTCAAGGAGGAAACAGACAACTAAGGGAGGCTAGGACTCCTTATGGATATTTGATTTTGGTAGTTGGTTATCAATGTTGGCTGGGATAACTGTATTTGTTGTGGATGTATATTTGGTTGTAAATTTGAAAAAAAATTGTAAAAACCCTAGCTCAAGGATGGGATTGAAAATACATTTTGATTATCTGTTGGTCTCTAATTCATTTTAATCACGTATTTCGAATAATAATTACATAGGGGGTTACACCATATACCAAGAATAAGTCTTAGTCCTTCTTAAGTACTTTAGGATATTCTTAATAGCAATCTAATAACCCTCACCAGGATCTTGTTGATATATGTTGGTCATACTTATGGCACATGGGACATCCGGTCGAGTACATAACATGGCATACATGATGGATTTAATGGCCGAGGCACTAGAACCTTGCTTATGTGATCTCGTTGATCAAGTGTATTAGGACATAAATCCTTACTAAGATTGATGCCATGAGACATGGGCATGTAACCCCTTTCTGTATCCTACATATAAACCTCTGCAGTGTCTTGTTTATGTATGTGCTTTGACTTAGGCCTATTAGTCTCTTAGATCTATCTCTATAGATCTTAATCCCTAGGATGTAGGTGGCTTCACCTAAGTCTTTCATCTAGAAAGACCAAGTCTTGACACTTTGTAAGGTAGGAATGTCATTCCCAATGAGTAGGATATCATGTACATAAAGCACTAGAAATACACCTGCACTTCCACAAACCTTCTTGTAAACACAAAGTTCATCGATGTTATGAATGAATCAAACTCTTCGACTACTTCATTAAAACAATGATTCCAACATCAGGATGCTTACTTCAATCCATAAATGGATCTTTGAAGCTTGCATACTTAACCAGAGTTCTCTAGACACACAAAGCCTTCAAGTTGTGTCATGTAAACATCCTCAAGCAGCTTTCCATTAAGGAAGGCTATTTTGATGTCCATCTGCCATATTTCGTAGTCATAATATGATGCAATGTCAAGAAGGATTCTAATTGATTTAGCCATTACAACTGGGAAAAAGGTTTCATCATAGTCTACACCATGAATTTGAGTGAATCCTTTTGCAACCAGTCGTGCCTTGAAGACATTTATATTGCCATCCATGTCAGTTTTCTCCTTGAAAGACCATTTGCACCTGCTGGTTTTTACTCCTTCAAGTGGATTGACTAAGGTCTATGCCAGATTGTTGTACATGAATTGTATTTTAGACTTCATGGTGTTTAGCCATTTCTCAGAGTTTGGTCCCATATTGGCTTCTCAATAGGTGGTTGGCTCATTTTTCTCAATGAGCAACACATCACAGCTTTCAATAATCAGAAATCCATATCTCTGAGGCTGATGCCGTGTCCTATCAGATCTTTGTAGACCTTGTGTTACTTGAGGAGCTCAGTAACTTGTTGTAAGTCTTCTCTATTTTTCATCTGTGGTTTTGTACAATCTTGTGACTCTCAAATGTCTTCAAGATGTACCTGCTCCCACTAGTTCTTTTAGAGATAGACTCTCTTTCTAGAAATCTACCATTTCAAATAACAAACACTTTGTTATCGGTGGGATTGTAGACATAGTATCCCTTTGTTTCCTTATAATACACCATAAAAAGGCACTTTAAGGATCTGGGTGCTAATTTATCTCAGGCCTGTTGCTTAACATATCCTCACATCGCTAGATCTTAAGAAAAGATAAACTTGGTTTCTTTTCAGTCCATATATCATATGGTGTATTTTCAATTGTCTTAGATAGAACACGATTTAGTGTAAACGTAGCTGTCTCTAGGGCATATCCCAAAACGGATGGTGGAAGATTTGTTTGACTCATTATAGATCGAACCATATCTAATAGTGTTCAATTCCTCCGTTCAGAAATGCCATTCCATTATGGTGTTTCTAGAAGAGTTAATTGTGAGATTATCCCACAACTCCTAAGATGGTCAATGAACTCTTGGCCCAAATATTCACCACCTTGATCAGATCGAAGTGCTTTAATTGCTTTGCCAAGTTGGTTTTGTACTTTATTTCGGAATATTTTAAACATTTCAAAAGATTCATATTTATGTTTTATTAGATAGATATATCCATATCTACTAAAGTCATCTATAAATGTAATAAAGTACAGATAACCTCCTCTGGTAGCTATATTTAATGGTCTACATACATTTGTATGTATGAGGCCCAATAAATCATTGACCCTCTTACTATGCCCAGAAAAAAGGTGCCTTTGTCATCTTTCCTAATAAGCAAAATTCACATGTATCATATGATTTAAAATCAAATGAGTTAAAAAATCCATCTTGATGGAGTTTAGAAATGTGTTTCTCATTTATATGGCCTAGACAACAATGCCATAGGTAGGTAGGATTCAAATCACTTGATTTTATCCTTTTGGTAGGTACATTATAGATATTTCCAATATTATGATGTTTCAAATTTAATATATAATTACCAACATGTAAATCATCATAAGCATAGGAAACGTCATTACGATTAATAGAACATTTAACATTCCCAGTAATAGAAGTATAACCTTCCCTATCCAAATAAGAAAGAGAAACAATGTTACTACTCAAAGTAGGAACATAATAGCAATTGTTCAAAACTAACAAAAGCCTACTGGGCAGAACTAATTTATAAGTGTCTATGGCTAAAGCAGCAACTCTTACTCTATTTCTAACTCGTAGGTCCACCTCGCTCTTCTTCAGCTTTCTACTATCTTTTAGACCATTCACATTTGCATAAATGTAACAACCACATGTAGTATCTAATATCCATACAGAGGAAGCAAAAAATACCTGAAGCGATAGCCCCGCTATCCTTCTTGTTCTTTTGCAGATATTCCAGGTAGAGTCTGCAATTCCTTTTCCAATAACCAGGTTCATTGCAAAAGTAGCAAACTCCTTCCTTTGGAGGCCTTGCCTTCTTGGGTGCAGGCTTGGTTTCGGGCTTGTAGGACTCTTTGGTCTTACCACCGAGCCATTACCCTTCCATTTGCCTTTCTCTTTCTTTTTCATACCTTTTCCATTCTGAACCATCAAAATAGTACTGGGCTTTTTCTTAATGCTCTGCTCAGTAGTTTTGAGCATCCCATGCAGTTTAAAAATTTATTTCTTTATGTTGTTCATGTTGTAGTTCATAACAAACTGGTCATAACTTTATGGGAGTGAGTTCAAGATCAAATCCATAGCTAACTCCTAGCTCATGGGAAATCCAAGCCTCTCAAGGTGATCAATGTAGCCTTTCATCCTTAACACATAAGCACTAACTGATTCACCTTCAGCTATCTTGTAAGAATGTAAGGCCTTTATGGTCTCATACCTTTCTTGTCTTACCTATTGCTAGAACATTTCCTTGAGATGCACAATCATCTCATAAGCCTCCATAAGTTCTAGATCTCTTTGGAGCTCTGGAACTATAGTGGCAAGCGTCAGGCAACCTACATCCATAGAGTCATCCTTATGCTTCATGTAAGCATCTCTCTGAGCTCTTGGACATTGACTGCAGGCTCCTTAAGAATGAGTTGATCTAGGACATAAGCCTTTCTTTCCTGCTTGAGAACAATTCTTCTCAAGTTCTTGAACCAGTCAAGAAAGTTTGTCTCATTGAGTTTGTCTTTCTCAAGGACTGATAATAATGATAGTGTAGCAGTATTACTAGTCGACATGATTCTATAATTAAAATATGCAAAGTTAGTTAGTAATCTCTCACTAAATTAACAACTATTATTATGATGATTAGTAGGCTAAGATCTATATTTTGCTTAAACTTAAGTCTGCTTTGTCAGGATGCTTAAATTCAAGTTATTTAGGTAGGTAATCTATTTACCAATTACATCATATGTAACTCTTAGATTCTCATAGGATTTGATCATCATATGATCCGGCATGTTTAATCCCATCTAATGCCTTGAGATCCAAACTCGTTTTGTTAATCCCAATTAATTAAAAACAATAATGAATATTATGAGCAGCACCATTACTCACACTTGGCTTACCAAGATAACTCATATGCATCCACTTTGGTAGTTCCCACAATTGACGACATTATGACTTAATATTTGATTTGGATGGCTCAATCAATTAGTTTTGTTTATATGAATGCAATCATGATCGTATCTCATACATATAAACACAAAAGTATGCATGCAAGGAACTAATCAAAAGCATAATTTAAATATGACACAACATGGCTTACCTAACCTAAAATCCTCTCGAGCCAATGAGAGGACTTCTCTAAATAATAAAAGAAATACATTGAGAGAAACCTCATTTAAATATACGAGGGGAGTGAGATGAGAAGAGAATGTACATTGAGAGTATTTAGAGGAAGGTATGGCACACAGGCCATTTTTGAATATTACAACCCTTTGTAAAATCTAAAGCCATATTGTTCACCATACCCAAACAAGTATGAAGAATAAACCACAAGTAAGAGTTTATACAATATAAAAAGCAATAAATGTCATGATTAGGTTATATCATGCTATGAATAGGTAGTCACGGCAGTCCTTTTAGGAGAAATATTTAAAAATTTAAAATATTTAAAATTTCTGGCACAATTTTAAAATATTTATTTAAGTCCAGTTTAAAAGGATTTCTGCCCAATTTCAAAAACGGCCCAAAACACTTATGGATTGAATCATCTTCCCCACACTTTCAGCCTAACCTGGTTCAGGTACCCTATGTAATACCCCAAATTTTGAGATTCGAGGCTAGGAAATAAGCCTGAAATAAGTGGATTGCTAAGCCTCGGTTTAGCAAGATCCCAAATTGTGATTAAGAGATAATGACTCCAAAAGTGGATGTGGTTAGTAATGAATAAACCCTTTTGGAGATTATGGTGTGATTTGGCACCCGATGTGATTCGTATGCGTTGTGAGCAACGGCGAAACCCCATATTTAAGTTCAATTATGGATTAACATCCAAATTGACTTAGAATAGAGGGAAGGCGCATATTGTGGCTAAATGAAAAGATGTGAAGTGTTGGTGGTGATTCAATGAGAATTACCGTAATCAGGGGAAAAACGGTAAAGTTACCGACCAATTGGTCAGTTACCGAAGAGGAAACTCATTGGTAACTTCAAGATCAATGGTTGAGATTGATTTGTACAATAGATCAAGGGGTGCAATCCCATGTGGTGTGCCTATGTGAGCCCATGGTTGATGGAGCAAGAGGATGACACTTGGCACAATTTGGACCCTTGGATCTTGGTCAAAAGTTCAACACTCTTTTTCTCCTCTCTCCCTTATTTGGTCGTCCATGTGTGTATTTTTGGGGCCAAAATCTGATCATCATCTTCATCTCTCTCTTGTTCTCCATTTTCGCCAAGAGCAAGGTGGAAAGAAAAAGGAAAAAGGTGAGATTTTCTTATCTTGGTGTCCTCTTTAGCTCAAACATCCTTCTATAATGTTGTTCATAGTGATGAGAGCTTTATCTCTATGGTTTTAGATTTGTGAAAGGAGGTGTTTGATAGCTTGAGGAAAAGTGGAAAGATGAATAATCAAGGAATTGGTTTAGGAAAGAGGTAGAGGTGAGTATTTGAAGACTTTTGATCTAAGTTTTGTGAGTTTTGGTTTAGCTTTGTGAATTTCGAATTTTGCCCTGATTTTCTTGTGATTTTGGATTGGATGAATTGGGTTGTGTTTTATGTTGAAAATGATGCCATGTTGTGGTATTTGGTCATTGGAATTGATTTGAGAACTTAGAATGAAAAGAATGGCAATGTGGTATTTGTGTTGTGATTTGTGATGACATGTTGTGAATGTTGGTAAAACATGTCAATATAATGTGAATTTGGTTGTTTTGGTGTTTCCAATGGATTCCTTGTGAGATTTTGTGTGAGGATGATGTTTGATATGAAAATTGGACCATTGGAAGCCAATTGTGCAAATTTGGAATTTTGGAATTTGGAAGTTCTATTCTAGGCAATCTGGTGTTGTGGACGTTTTGAATGACCAAATGGTCTCTAAAAATTATGAAACTTTGCAGTCTAAAAGTTCACATCCCAAGCTTCAAAATGGGCATATCATTTGTGCCATTTCATTTTGTGAACTGGGATTTATGTTTGCCCAAAGTTTGAGGATGAAACTAGATTCTATTTTGGAGCAATGTTGGATTTTGTGTAAATCTGGATTTGTGTGGTGATTTCTGGTAATAAGCCATATTTTTCCTATGAAGAACTTAAAAATTTTTCATTTCGCTTTGGGATCACCTCATTTCGATTTTTGTGGAATTAGTTATGAATTTCCTAAGTTGCCTTGGCTGCAGCGCAAAAGTTTCTATGCATGTTTTGGCCGCAGCCAAAAATTCTTGGCTGCAGCCAAAAATTCTTGGCTGCAGCCAACCCCGAAAAATCAGCATTTTGGACTTTTAAAAGGTGATCTTTGGTCAAGTGTTTCCCAAGCCTTTAGGCATATGTTTAGGCTTTGATTAGCCACCTAAAGGGTGTGAATGGTAACCAACTTTAAGTGATATAAAAGTAAGGATTTGGAATTGAGATTGACCCTATATCCTTGATTTGGTTTATAGGGTTCAGTATTCGTTTGGATCGCGAGTAAGCGGAGCTGGAGCTTTCGTGGAAAGAGAGTAGGGAACATATCTCTCCTGCTTGTATTTGATATATGTATTAAAGTGTTGGTGCATGTCTTTGCTTTGCATGGTTGTGTTATTTGAAGCTATGTTTCAATTTATGCTATGGCCATTAGTATATTGTTGGAAGCATTGAGCTTACAGATTTGTCATTGTGATAGTTATGTGATGCAAGCATGTCATGCATTAAACATTTATCATACATGCATATTGATATTGTTTTCCTACTGAGATTCTCTAGAATCTCACCCTCCCCTACTAACCTTTCAGATAGGGTAGTAGATCGAGGATAGAGCAAGCAGCCAAGGGCGATGAGGACTCCTTCGGGTAGTCATTCTGATAGTTGGTTATCATAGTTGGAAGTATTACGTATATTTGGATTCAGATTTAGATATGTACGGGTTGGAATGTGTTTGGATACGATATTTATAGATGTATTTGAGAGAATTTGTGTAATCCCCTTATGGAAATTGTAATGGGCAATTGTGCCCTGTGTATATTTAGTAAAGATATGAACCCGGGAGTTGCCGGGATGATATTGTTGTACACTCTGATATTTGTATAAATGTGATATTCCGCGTGATGTAATTGTATTCGAAATTGAATTTGAGACCAGGTTAATTAGATTTCGAAAGTGGATTGTGAAAACCCTATCGTGAAGATGGGATTTTAAATAAGTTTTGTTTCTTATGGTCTCTATTTCACTTTAATCCTGTATTTCGGATATAATTACGGAAGGGGGTTACACCCTACCTAACTCCTAACCTATGAGTGACCCTACTAGATTGTCACGAGCTATGATCTCAGGTACCCTGCCCAATTTCATGCAAGCTTAGAATTTGAAACATTGATTTCAATGGCAGCTTTTATGAGAACAAAAGTAATATCTGAAGCAATTTCACCATAGCTATATAGTAATCGAAACCAACGCGCATGTAATTGAAACAATTTGACTAGATCACATATATAGTAATATTTGAAAACAAAAATTAGAAAAAAATTTTAAGATCACATCTTTCAAAATAGTTCCATTACGTATTAGCTAAATCATATACATATTCGGACGTTTCTTATAAACATACATACATATCCCATATATATCACATTTATAAAAGCATAAACTAAATTTAAATACACAAATGATCTGGCTCTGATGCAATTATTGGAATTGGCTGGCACATAAGAAGAATTTAAAATTTTCACCAATTCCAATTGAAGATCTATTAATGGCATTTAAACAGAGTTAGGAAGAATCGTATCTTTTCGAATTTAGGGTTTTCGATCTCTAGGAACTAACACCTCCAATCGGCTCCCTCTACTGGTATCCACACAAATGTTACTCCAACATAGACTGCGTGCTAGCACATCCAACATCTGCTAAGGTTTTTTTATGGCTCTGAATTCTCATCTGTATTTGAGTTTTTCTGCTCCATCATTTTTTATAACCCATGAGGGCTATATTTAAATTTCAAAATTAATCTTGATTAATTTCAAAATTAATTAACCTTTTAATTATCTTGATAAGCTAATTAAATAAATTCAGTTTAATTAAATCTATCATACAATTTTAATTTAACGTATTTATTTAATCTGAATAAAGAGCCAATAGATTTAACTTATCCTTATAAATTAAATCTGAGATATTATATCTCTATTATTTTAGTTCTTAAATTTAAATTATCTAATGAAATTATATTTAAAACTAACATAATATAATAATATTATCATATATATATGTATGTATTTTGAAAATACATATATATAATATTATTAATTTTCTTTGCACGAATTTTATATTATACATTTAAATATAAAATTCGTTCACCCTAGATTAAACATTGTCTCGCGTTGGGCCATTCTTGTGTACGACCCTGTTGGCCCATATAAAGTTGGCAGTGAGCCAATAACTGTACTAACCCACAAGTTGCAAGCAGGCTCTAGCAAGACATTATGACTACCCAATTCATATGAGGATCGTTAACATGACGCAACCTATTATACAACCATATCACATCCCTTTTGTCACATGATATTTTGATCAAGGATGAGGTATGGATGATGTCATCCTCCTTTTCCTAACCATTACTTTCTCAATTCCTAAGTAGTCTGACAATAGTAATAAAAACTCCTTTCCATTATAGTATGGCCATACATTTCTTAGACTCACTCATCAAGGGGCCCAATAATATCTCTCTACTAATGTGAGGGATAAATTCCATCTTGACCATTCATATTCCTCTGCGTGAAAAACGACCAAGCCCAACTGTAGCCTTTATCATCACCTAGTCAAAGGTGACATTTGACTAGTTCAAAGCTTAGCAGCTCTCACATAGGAATCCATGATGACCTCAGGTCGAAGGGCATTGTGACCTGGTTCTACATAAGATAAGCTTATGACTTAATCTATGTAGCTTTCTCTTAGCGGGTCGGTCCAACACCTTGTTCTCTTACAAGTGCCTAAGATTTGATTCATATCTCCATATCTTATCAAAGTCATACTGATCTTATTTCATCTCTGCTCCCACATAGATGACCAACCAGGGACATTTAGGAAAATCTTTATGATTTATCCAAGGATACAATTATCACAGTTAACATGAAAACAATATGATAATAGAATGGAAAAATTCATTAAATAATAATGTTCAAAGTACAATAATTGGCCTTTAGAGCACAATTTCCAACATTTCAAACTTTGAATGTATGGAAAGATTATGCACAATTCTATTTCCGTTACATTTAGTAATATGAAAACATTTCAAAAACCATAAATGATTGATCACTAATGGCATGCAATAATGAGCAAGTATTTGCCACTCAAATTGAGTTAGGAAGAATGAGTGCAACAGTTGAGTCTTGAAATTACTAATATGAAGTCTTGACACTCGAGTCTTGTAGAAAATTGCCTATACTAAACAATGTACCTGGCTTGAGTGTAACTTGCAAACATTCTAATTAGTTTGCATCTCCTTATATCTTTGTACTCAAGTGCACCAAGATCGCTTGAGTAACCCATGCCTTTGAATAAAGCTTTTCTGCAATTTCCTTCATGAACTAGAATTTCACTCTAAAACTGCAAGTTCTGAGCTCGAGTATATGTTTGGAACTCAAGTTTAATTCCATAACTTGATATGAACTTAATTTCTAACTTATAGTTCATGTGCCCTCTATTTACCCCTGTTTTAATGATCATAAACAAAGCATGCCTTTCTTCTTCCTACAAAAGCATATAGATCTTTTTCTTCTTTCGGTATCCATGTTTATTTGGATCCACTTATAGTTAGCTTGTAAGAATCATAATTCACATGTTTTAAGAATATAGTCAATTCAAAGAAATTGAGCATAATGAATTAAACATGACTTTATGCATAAATATATTTTCTCTTGAAGTATGTGTATATACATAACATGTTAATATGTTGAACATTGTGATTCTTTAAGAATGAATTATCTAAAAATTGTGAGAACATATGTGCAATGCTCATTCCTAAGGTAACACGGTATAAATCTCAATAAATATTAAAGATGATAATGTAGGAGGTTTTACCATTCTACATCTTTCTTTGTGTATAAGAGATCCTTATCTTCTTGTTCTCCTCAAGGTGGTTGAATGGTACATCATGGTAGCCCTTCATTGAGGGGAAACATACTCCATTTATCCATTGCTTCTTTCTGTGGTTATGCTCTGTAGCTCCAGCAATGGATGTTCTGAGAGTTCTCTTGTGTGATGATATGAACCTTTTAATTGGTGTATGAAAACCTCTTGGCTTCTTCTTCATCTTCTCTATAACCTTATGTACTGGATATTTTGGTACCCACATATACTTGGGTCCTTGATTGTTATCATTCACTACTAAAAAAACATATAATAAACGATACTTATTTTTATGAACAATATGGTGTATCCCAAGCGCCATAGCTTCTGGCTTCGTAAAGGTAAGCTACGATGTGTCTTGAATTTTTGAAAGCGCAGTAGCTTGTGTTTTTTTAAGGGCTTCCTACGACGCTTCTAGGCAGAAGCGTCGTAGGAGGTATTTGTTAGAACCGGCTGACACCCAAAAGGGGGGGTGAATTGGGTTTAAGATAAAAACTTAATAACTTTAGAAAACTTTTCTTATCGTAATGAAAACAGTAAGTATGAAACTAGTGAATCATAAATCAATAGTTAGATAAATGATATATGTGGAAATATAAAAGCTTAGGGAAGATAATATGCAAACTATGATTTATCCTGGTTCAGTTCAATGTGTGATGGCCTATATCCAATCCCCAGGCTCCTCCTGAGATTTTCAAATCCACTATCTTCTTGTTTAAATCAGGCACAAGAAAAACCTTTACAAACCTACAAGTTTAGTCGGGCACTTGTGAAGCCTTTAACAAATATATCACCAAGATACTCCCCTTTACAACAAGTCTTATGAGCCGAGCAATCCCGTTGACCTTTCTCTCTTACTCACCTATGCAAGTCTTATGAGTAGCAACGTTTTCTCCTGCTTACACCTCTATAAGTCTTACGAGAAGCAACATTCTCTACTGCTTGCACCTTGTAAGTCTTACAAGTAGAAAGTTTTACAGGCACTTCTCTCTACAGCTTCTCCTATAAGAAAATCAAGCAACTCAAGATCCCTCTACCTTGAGATCAATTCAGAAATACAGTTAAAGGTGCTTACAAAATCTCTTACAGAGTGGATATAATGCTCACTGAAGTACAATACAAATAACTCTATCTCAAATATACATGATATAGAAAATAGATAAGAACAAAGAGTAGTTGGGTCGAAGTAGATGATTCATGATATAAGCATGTTTATGTTGTAGTGTTCTCGTTGTAGTTGCTCTTCATTGAATGTTCTCATATTTATAGATGAGTTATGATAGCCGTTGGAAGCATTTCAGCCTACCCCTTAGAATGGCATAGCTTTGTTTGACCGTTCTTCTATTTTGAAAACTAGCCATTGTGGTTGGTGGACACTCCACTTTCATAAAGTCAACTTTTATCTCTTCACATCATCTCTACATTGTATTCCTCGTGAAATGCATTAAACACTAATATAATGAAGTGTAAGAGAGATTAGAAGCAAAAAGAGAGAGTTTCATAATCAATCCTATGATTTTCAGAAACTTCAGAACGTTGTTCTGTCGCATTACTTGAGTAGTCACTCGTGTAAGCCTGGGCCATCACTTGAGTGATCCCTCGATTAATCACATTCAAAATTTGGCCGAGAGCAGTTCCAAATTCATTACTCGAGTGATCCCTCAAGTAATGGTTAAAATAACTTTGAAGAGTACTCGAGTGCCCCCTCGAGTAATATCATTAAAATCTTGGCGGAGAGCAACTGGATGATTTTTCTCTGATTACTCAAATGACCCCTCGAGTAATGTCTCAAATAACTCTGCAGATTACTCGAGTGATCCCTTCAAGTAATCCTACACAATTCTTGACAGAGATCTTACTAGAACAAATTCTCACACATTACTCGGGTGGTCCCTCGAGTAATGTTGCATATAACTTTACATATTACTCAAGTAAGCCCTTCAAGTGATCTCTTCATTTGGATTCAAAACATGGCAAATTATATATCACCAGAAAGCCCTCATCATCTACACTTTAATGCAACAAGAATCAACTCCAAACTAGTTGTATACAAAAAGTTATGATCTAAAGAATATCTTCTGCACTTAGACAAAGTCTGAAACCAAGAGCATCAAATTCTAGAAGGCATAGCTCTTAGTATATAACTTGAAATATGGAAAATTATGTCTATGGAAATATTCTTGAGTCTACTTTCATATGGCACTGGTTTCGTCATAATCCGATTTGTATTTTGGGAGTTATGTCCAAAATACTGAAACTATTCTAGTAAAAGACGCTGATTCATGTGTCAACTTCAATAGATCATATCTCGCTCATCTGAACTCCTTTGATGTGATCTTAGTGTTTATTTTTTGTGTTGGAAGTCTAGGTTCATATGCCGATTGTTGCAGCTCAATCAAACATGTGGTTAGAGAGATATGCCCAAAATACCGAACCTCTTTCCTATAGCGCAAAAATAGAGTACACCAGATTTCTCATTACCCGAGGGAGCCCTTGAGTAATCTTCAAGTAACTTTGCAGATTACTCGAGTAAGGCCTCGAGTAATCACCTCCAAAATGAGGCAGTGCCATATTACTCGAGTGATTACTGGAGTAATCATCTTTGGAGGTGCCATGACTTCTGTATATGTCATTTTAACTTCTTATTGACCCATTCCAACCTCTGTATTACTTCCAAGAGCTTTAATCTTGATATTCTCATTAGATCTTGCCCCTTATTTTTTCTTCAATCTCTTTTTTCTATTTTTTCCTCTTGATGATCATTCTTCATAACCCAATTAGATATCTTCTTGAAGTGATAATCGTTCTTCATAACCCAACTAGATATCTTCTTGAATATCTTCAATCTTCTTCTTATTTTACTTTGACCAATCTTTCTTCTTGATATTTCATTAGTTCTTGCAATGCCTTCTTTCTTCAATCCATTGCTTCTTGATTTTCTTCTTGATGATCATTCTCCATTTATAAGTCATTATTATAAGCAAAATAACATCAACCCACCATTGTGTTTATGACTAATCTACAAGATATACAATATTAAATATAGTAGTTAGTCAATGTAGAAGATAAGTATATTATACAAACTTTTTTCTCATATTTGACATCATCAAAACTATTCATATCTTACATTCTCCCCCTTTTTGATGATGACAAATCCTTCAAGAAAAATATGTATGAGTTATAAAACTAAGTAAGAGCAATGTATTTTTCTTGCCTTTTTCTCCCCCAATTTGACATTAGCAAAAACTTTAAAGAATAGATAGGAAAGGAAGAAATGTTTGTAGAGAAGTAAATGTGTCATGAAAATTTTCTCTCCCTCAATTTGAAGGTAATTTCATTTATAATTTAATGCAAATGAAAAATAATTTTTATGGAAACAAGTTTGAAACAATTTGGAGAAGTTTTCAAGAAAAAATTCATAATCAAAGCAAATTAAAATCAAAGATACAAAAAGTATTCTCGAAAGATAAAGAGAGGGTTTAGAAATGCTCATTTGGATTTAACAATTTGATGATTGATCCATGAAGTCTTTTGCCTTCTTTTCTTGTTATGTAGATCTATGATGTTGTGTTCACCATACTTTTGATGCGCAACTCTGATGAATCAAGTTCATAGGAGTGAACTATAGCTGGCTTAGTGGTAGACTCTAAAGTTTGCTTAATAGGAAGCTAAAGAATAGCCTTCCTTAAAATGCTACCAAAATCATCCTGATTTGTGCCTTTTGTTGCTTTGAGTGTTGCAGCCAGTATTAAATCATCTTTCCTCAAAGTTGATATATTCTCCTTTTAGTGTGTTGAGGAATGATCTAGAATAGAGCAAATTCTCTTGCTATAAGTAAAAACATTATTGCAAGGAGAATGGTTAGTACAATCAAGTATTAAATTTATTGCATAAACCAAAGTCATCCTTTCTATATGATATGTTAAAAATTAAGATCATGAAAGGAAAATATAAGAGTAACTCATCATCAAAACTAATTAAAAGATAGTGAATTCATATGAGTATGTTAAAATAATTTTCTTTCAATAAATGAGATGAGCTTTTAAGATATAAAACATATGTAAATGTGAAGCTCCCCCTTAATGAATGCATAGCTTAAAAGAAAATCGTTGTGAATAATACAATTAATAACTCTCCTGAATTTATAAAAACATTGGAAATTTTGTAGAGAGAATGATTATGAAAGTATGAAGATTTGGAGAGAAATTAAGTTTTGAAAATAATGATGTTATTCAGGGTTTTAAGGCTGTAACCTTGTATTACTTAAGTCATTAAGTTTTAATAACTCTCAAGTATTTACTTTGAGTGATGTAACTCAGAGAATTTGAATTAAAGAATACAATACCTCACTCGAGTAATGTCCTAATTACTCGAGTCATAGGAAGTCCATTGATGCATCGTTGGCTAGTCATTATCTGTTGATGTGATCAGTATGGAGCGATTCTGAAGCATAATCTCTATGTTCACTTAAGAATACCAAGATGAGCTCGGAATAAGGCCTTGAAGTTCTGGTTGATCAAATCTCAAAGTGTTATAATCCTGCCATTCACAGAAGTAATGAACTCAACATTGTTTCTAGCAAGCTCTATGTGATTGTTGAGCTCCTCTCTTAGTTAGCCTTGGACAGATAGACCAAAGAATGAAGGACCAGGTATACCAGCTCTAGCAAAGTTTTGTCTCTCATTTATTCTTGAAATCTCAGCTCTCATCCTCTACACTTCTTGTGTTAACTTGGAGTGAGATTTAGACTTACTTAAAGTAATTGCGAATTACTTGAAGGTCTACTTGAAGTAATTGCAGATTACTTAGAGCAAGTCCTGTAGAAGTATATATGTATCTCTTGTTCTTTGACAGACATGATCTTTCCAGCATTCCACTCCTCCTTGCTGATAATATAGGCCATTGTGTGATAATCCTTTGATGAAGTGATTGAATTGGCCTTGATCACCATAGCTCTAGTGTACGTGTATCAGATAATCCTGTGAATATCACACATAGAGCTAGGATTGAAATCAAGAATCCCTAGTGACTCTTTTGGACTGATTGTTGTTTTCAACATCTCCTTAATCACAACTCCTTCCTTAGAGATAGCTCAACGGGCTCCATGTTGCAGTAGAGATGTCTAACCGCCTTTGATAGTAGTGAAGATGGCTAGATAGCAAAGGCTTATATTGTTGGAAGTATGAATCCAACTCATAAGTATCCTTGGTCTCTTGACTTGAGCTTTATTGAGATGAATTCTGCTAGGCCCATTAAGAGGTCTTCTTTCTCTTTCTCTTCCTCTAATTGCACAACTAGTTAGTTACTTTCTAATGATGGGGTGTCACTCCATTGATCACTTGAGTGATACCATAGATTTAGCTTCTGCTCATACTACAACACTGCCTGTCATGCCTCCTCTGTTAGCCTCTTATCTTTGTATCCAAAAGTAGAGCATTTTGATCAATTACTTCAAAAGTATAAGTATATGCTCTTTGGTACCCAATTTTCTATTGGGTCCATATAGTATTAGACATTATAACTCTTATGCTTTTATACAATTGAATTATATGATATTTGAGCAAAGGGTAAAATAAACAACAAAGACCAAAATATAAGTTTACTCAATTAAATAAATTCAAGCAATTGAATCATAAAGGGTAACGAACCAAGAATGATAATTTTCAAAGATCAATGACAATTTGTAAATACACTTTATAAAAAATATGTCATTGATAAGATTTTCATGCAATTCAGGATCAAAAGAATAGAGAATCTATCCATGATGACCAACTTTTATGAAAGGATAAATCATGAATGAAATTAATTTTTCCAAGAATGATAATGAAATATGCAATTTTTTTTTTCAAATCTCAGATATAATTTCAAATCATAACAATGCATTGGAAAATTGAGATTTTGAATATATGCAAAACTCATCTTTGAAATATGTTTGTAATCAATGTTCATGTTGAAAATGTTGGAAGTAAATAGTTTAAATATGCATATACCAAAAAGCTTCTCTTTTAGAGAACAACTAGGATAACATGTTAACCATCAAAGTTAACATATTGAAGAATTTTCCAAAGAGCAAGAATCATATGGATAACCAAAAAAAATTAGCTTGATAGACATATACAAGTACCATGACTTTGCTATTGATTCATAGACTATCTTGATACTTAGAGTTATATCTTGAAAGATATGAATATTCAACTCAAGAATTCAAATACATGACACTATTTACTCAAAGATAGATTTTACTAATGGTGAATGTGTTAGAGCAACAAAATGAGTACAAGATTTATGAGTGATGAAGCATATACTCATTAGTCCAAATGACTAGAGTACAAGAATATCATCGAAGTAAGTTATTCCACAATAATAGTTAATGCATTAAGATTCAATGCACTAATTAACATTCATAATGCTTGGAATAACTTGGCCAACTAAAGATTTATGCATTAGGCACAAGGCTTTCACATATCAAATTATTTTCTAGGGAATACACTTGAAACTCATATAGATAGTTAACTTGTTAGACATAAGGTCTAACTTGTCAGAAAATAAAGGTTGATGAGTTCAAGCAGTAACAAGTTTAAGATCAAGAAATAATAAGTGAATGATGAGAAAACTCTAGTAGTTGGATTTGAAGCATTTTTGACTTTCAGTATACATAAATATTAACTTCCATGTTTGAAAATGATTTAAATGCAAACAAGATATGAATAATTTTCAAATAATGTGTATGCATTTTTATAAACAAGATGAATTTGGAATCTAAGTACATTTTTGAAATGTGCATTTCAAAACTCAAATAGAAAGATTATGCACAATTTCACTTCAAGTCCATTTAGCAATCTAAAAACAATTTGAAAACGATAAATAATTGATTGCTAGTGGTATGTAATAATAAGCAAGTATTCATTACCCAATTTAGTTCATATAAGCACAATATATGAAAAGATAGAGAAAAGGATTAGATATCACCATAATTCCTCTTGTCCTTGAAACAGCTTGCTTGTTTTGGTGGAATAATATCAGTTTTCCTCCTTTGCACAATCAGCACCAAAATCCAAACTCCAAAATTTAGCATCATCAAGATATGAATTTGTTTTCATGTGGCCATAGTCTTAAGAAGCTTTTTCTTATCCAACAGAACTGTATAAATTTCTTTTCTTTATGGTATCCAACCTTGCTTGGATGCATTTCTTGTTAGTTTGTAGCAATCAAGATAAAATTCACATGCTCTAAGAATATAATCAATTCAAGGCAATTGGGCATAATGAATTAAACATGTCTTTATGCATAAAAGAAATATTTTCTTTTCAAATCACTATTTATGCATAAAGAATTAACATATTGAGCATTGCAATCCCTTTATAAATAAACCTATTAAGTGGATTTTTAAGGGATGCGAAAACATAACTTCAAAATTGTTTGCAATGCTCATTCCTAAGCTTCCAAAATATAAAAACTCAATAAATATTACAGACAATAGCATAGGAGGTTTTATCATTGTTTACCTTTGCCTTAGATACTTGGAGGATTGCTTTTGCTTACCCACTGCATCTTTCTATGATATTGATACTTTGAAAATCTTGCTTTGGGTGATGGCAACCTTCTCTCAAAATATATAGACTCCAGGAGTCTTTTACTTGATACTTGAGAGTTCCTCCCCTTTTTTTCTCCTCAAGATAGTTGAACGGTACTAAGGTAGTCCATTCTTGAGGTGGAACGTACTCCTTTTCTCCATTGCCTTTCTTTGTGGTTAAACTTTGTATTTCCAGTAATGGGTGATTCAGGAATTCTCCTAGTTGATGCGAATCTCCATTTAGGTACATTAGGAACTCTTGGAATCTTCTTCACTTTCTCAATATCCTTTTGTCTATTCTTTCTATAATCAATTTGCACACATGAAACACCAGATGGACATTTTGGTACCTACTTTGCTTTAGGTCCTTGATTGTTAGTTTGGACTTTACTTGACTTTTCAGAATCCAAGTATGTTTATTTCTCACATTAGAATTTCTTCTAATATAGCATGTGTGAGAAATGTGACCGGATTTACCACAATAATTGCAAATTGTAGGATGATATGCATTATGAGATTTTATGCAGGCATTATATCGGTCAAGAGAGTAAAAACCTGAAAAAATTTCATTTGAACATTCTTTCTTCCCAATAAACTTTCCAGCATGATTGAAAACATTTTTTCTTTTAAAAATAGAATCAATACTTGGTTGAAAAACACTCTTATTTAGACTTTGAAAATTATTTTTATGAAAATCACAATAAGAATTGGAACTTTTTACCTTAAGTTATCTTGAGCTCCGGAAAGTGATTTTCCATGTCCGTCTATAATGAGCACTTTTTGGAAATCCTTTTCCTCTTATTTATCCATGTTGACTATAAGGAAGTGTTCTATGATTTCTTCTTCTTCATCATCAGCTTCCAATTGTTCATGCACCGTAGATGCGTAGCATATAGTTTCACATGAACTGTCAACACTTTAAACTTCAAATACTTATTAGAAGTATACATAGAATCAAGAGTATCCCAAATATCTCTAACAGTAAAGCAAATTTTAATTTTCTCAAAATCATTTTCGGTTAAAGCACTATACAAAATTTTCATTGCTCTAATATTCAACAAAAACATTTTCTTCTCTCTTTCTGTCCAATTCTTTCTTGGTTTGAAATCAAAGATATTTGTAAAAACATCCCACATATCATAATCAAAGGATTTTATAAAAGATGTCATTCTAGCTTTCCAAAACCAAAAATCAATATCTTTCAAAATAGGTGGAATTGTATAGTCCAAACATTTGGAAAGCATATAATTCCCAACATCAGCCATTATAAGCTCTTGAGACGATTAAGTCTTTTAAACAAGAGTCCAGCTCTGATACAAAATGTTAGAACTAACTAACACCCAAGAGAGGCGGCGAATTGGGTCTAAGATAAAAACTTAATAACTTTAGAAAAATTTTCTTATCATGAAAAGAGTAAGAATGAAACCAATGAATCATAAATCAACAGTTAGATAAATAATATATGCTGGAAATATAAAAGCTTAGGGAAGAGAATATACAAACTGTTATTTATCCTGGTTCGGTTCAATGTGTTATGGCCTACATCCAGTCCCCAGGTTCCTCCTAAAATTTTAAAATCCACTATCTTCTTGTTTACACCAAGCACAAGAAAAACCTTTACAAACCTACAAGTTTAGTCAGGAACTTGTGAAGCCTTTAACAAATATCTCACTAAGATAGTCCCCTTTACGACAAGTCTTACGAGCAAAGACATCTCAAAGACCTTTCTCTCTTGTGTAACTGTGCAAGTCTTATGAGCAGTAACATTCTCTCCGGCTTACACCTCTATAAGTCTTACGAGCAGTAATGTTCTCTACTGCTTGTACCTTGTAAGTCTTTCGAGTAGAAAGCCTTATAGGCAATTCTCTCTACAGCTTCCCCCGTAAGGAAATCAACCCACTCAAGGTCCCTCTACCTTGAGATTAATTCAGAAATACAGTTGAAGGTGTTTACAAACTCTCTTATAGAGTGGATATAATGCTCACTGAAGTAAAATACAAATAACTCTCTCTCAAATATACATGATATAGAAAATAGATAAGAACAGAGAGTAGTTGGGTAAAAGTGGATGATTCATCATACAAGAATGTTTGTGTTGTAGTGTTCTTATTGTTGTTGCTCTTCGTTGAATGTTCCCATATTTATAGATGAGTTGTGATAGCCGTTGGAAGCATTTTAACCTGTCAGTTAGAATGGTGTAGCTTTGTTTGACCATTCTTCGATTTTGAAAAGTAGCCGTTGTGGCTAGTGAATGCTCCGCTTTTGTAAAGTCAACTTTTGTCTCTTCACATCATTTATTCATTGTAATCCTGGAGAAATGCATTAAACACTAATACAATGAAGTGTAATAGTGATTGGAAGCAAGAAGAGTGAGCTTCATAATCAATCCCATGATTTTCAGAGACTTTTAGAACGTTGTTCTGTCTCATCACTCGAGTGGTCACTTGAGTAAGCCTAGGCCATTACTAGAGTGATCCCTCGAGTAATCACGTTCAAAATTTGGCCGTGAGCATTTCCAACTTCATTACTCGAGTGATCCCTCGAGTAATGGTTCAAATAACTTTGGAGATTACTCAAATGCCCCCTTGAGTAATATCATTAAAATCTTGGCTGAGAGTAACTGGATGATTTCTTCTCTGATTACTCGAGTAGTCCCTCGAGTGATGCCTCAAATAACTCTACATATTACTCGAGTGATCCCTTCAAGTAATTCTACTCAATTCTTGACAGAGAGCCTACTGGAACAAATTCTCACATGTTACTCAAGTGGTCCCTCGAGTAATGTTGCATATAACTTTGCATATTACTTGAGTAAGCACTTCAAGTGATCTCTTCATTTGGATTGAAAACATGGCAAATTATATATCATCAGAAAGCCCTCATCATCTACATTCTAATGCAAAAGGATCAGCTCCAAACTTGTTGTAAACAAAAAGTTATGATCCAAAGAATATCTTCTACACTTAGACAAAGTCTGAAACCATGAGCATCAACTTCCAGAAGGCATAGCTCTTAGTATATAACCTAAAATATGGCAAATTATATGTCCATGGAAATCTCTTTGAGTATACTTTCATATGGCATTGGTTTCGTTGCAATATGATTTTCTTTTTAGGAGTTACATCCAAAATACCAAAACTGTTATGGCAAAAGACTCTGATTCTTGTGTTAACTTCAACAGATCATATCTCCCTCATCTGAACTCCTTTGAATGTGATCTTGGTGTGTATTTTTCTTGTTGGGAGTCTAGGTTTATATGCCGGTTGTTGAAGCTCAATCCAATATATGGTTAGAGAAATATGCCTAAAATACCGAATCTCTATCCTACAGCGCGAAAACAGAGTACACCATATTTCTCATTACCCAAAGAGGCCCTCGAGTAATCTTCAAGTAACTTTACATATTACTCGAGTAAGACCTCGAGTAATCACCTGCAAAATGAGGCAGTGCCATATTAATCTAGTGATTACTCGAGCAATCATCTCCGGAGGTGCCATAACTTTTATATATGTTATTTTAACTGCGTATTGACCCATTCCAACCTACGTATTACTTCTAAGAGCTTTAATCTTGATATTCTCATTAGATCTTGCTCCTTATTCTTTCTTCAATCTCTTTCTTCTTCTTTTTCCTCTTGATGATCATTCTTCATAACCCAACTAGATATCTTCTTGAATTGATGATCGTTCTTCATAACTACTATATTCAATCTTCTTCTTTCTTTACTTTGACCAATCTTTCTTCTTGATATTTCATTAGTTCTTGCAATGCCTTGTTTTTCAATCCATTGCTTCTTGATTTTTGTCTTGATGATCATTCTCCATTTATGAGGTATTATAAGCAAAAAACATCAACCCACCATTGTGTTTATGACTAATCTACAAGATATACAACATTAAATATAGTAGTTAGTCAATATAGAAGATAAGTATATTAGACAAACTTTTTGATGATATTTGACATCATCAAAACTATTCATATATAACATTCTCGCCCTTTTTTATGATGAAAAATCCTTTAAGAAAAATATGTATGAGTTATAAAACTAAGAGCAATTTTTCTTGCCTTTTACCCTCCTACGGCGCTTCTCCCCATAAGCCGCCGTATGAGGTATTTACCCTCCTACAGCACTTATTCCCCGAAGCGCCGTGATATATAATAATTTTTTAAATTATTATTTTATATAATTGTTTCCTTGAACTCAGCCAATTAAAATCTACAGCAATTTACAATAAGAATAAAAAAAGTAAACCAAATCAGAATGAAATAACACATAACTAATTCATAAAATCAATACTAGATATGTAATTACAATTATTGTAATTGTACAACTAATTTTAAGAGAATAAACAACATGAGAATAGGCAAAGAAACAACCTAACATTCGTACCTAAATATTAACTAATTGCCTGACCATATATTTGCACTATTCCTTAATGATTTCATCCACTTGTTCGTCAGTCAATTAGGCATAACTTTGATCTTCATAATGCTACATAAAAATCATACACAGAACGAATTAAACTAAGTATTATTATATTTGTAAACTCAAAAATTTAAAAAATTACAATATATAGGAAGTTCAAGAAGATAGAGTTGACACTTGAAATAAATACCTGAAAAAAATTATGAGCATACATATATGATTGTGATAGATTTTAACTAAAAAGGAAAAAATTGAACCAAATATTGAGAAAAAAACACTTACATGCTAGGGAAATTCTGAAAGTGGCTAAGACAAGGAAAAAAATATGGGAGAGGAAGTTTTATACTGCAATAGAGTTGTGGAAAATGGAGGAGCTAGAGAGAATGCGGGAAGATGAAAATGAAAATGAAAACAGCAGGGTGAAATTTAAATAGCAGATTGTAAAGAAGCTACAACGTTTTTTGTCAAAGCGCCGTAGCTTCTTAATTTTTAAAAAATGAACACCTAAAAAAACCTTAAATATATTCAAGGCACTATATGATGCCTTAAAATATCCATGTCGTGACTTGTATTTTATATAGCCTTTAGTATATTTGGCCTTAACCGGCGCTTTATTATCAAGCACTGGATAAGGCCCCAATATTTGGCCTTAACCAACACTTGATTATCAAGCGCTGGCTAAGGCCTCTCCAACATTAGCTGGCCTTGATTATCAAGCACTGGCTATGGTCAACTTTGGCTGGCACTTCATAATCAAGTGCTGGCTAAGGGTCGATTTTATTTTGGTAACTTAAGAACGAAATAGGTGATTTTTTTTTTACTTACTACAACACAAGATTCTGAATAATAATATCTTTTTGACTTACTCTCATGCTTATCCTACACTTTAATTTTAAGTGCCGGATAAGGTTTTTTTCAAATAAAAAAAATGGCATAAAATTAACCCAGCTACGGCGCTTTCTTGAGAAGCGCCATAGCTTGGGCTTTTGTTTTTTTTAAATAAATGTTTTGTATGGCGCTTGTCTAGGAAAGTGCCGCACTAGCCTAACACTAAGCCTTGGCGCTTATATTAGGAAGCGTCATAGCTTCTGAGCTATTTTTTTAGAAAAACAAACTATTATCTACAGCACTTCTTTGAAGAAATGCCAAAAAAAGGGGCGCCTTTGAATCCCTCTTTTCTAGTAGTGATTTTAATTTTCATGTCCTTTCGGAATCCAAACATATTCATTTCTCATATAGCAATTTCTTCCAATATAGCTTGTGTGAGAAATATGACTGGATTTACCACAATAATTGCAAATTGTATATAGATATGCATTATGGGATATCATGCAAGTATTATGTTGTCATGAGAGTAGAACCTCGAATATATTTTATTTGAACATTCTTTCTTCCCAACAAACTTTCCAGCATATTTGAAAACATTTTTGCTTTTCTCAATAGAACCAACAATAGGTTGAAAAACAATCTTATGTGGACTCTAATAATCAATTTTAAGAAAATCACAATAAGAATTCAAACTTTTCACCATAAGTTCATCTTGAGCTCCAGAGAGTGATTTTTCATGTTTGTCTACAACAAGCTCTTTTCAGGAATCCTCTTCTTGTTGTCTATCCATGTTGATTGTATTGAAGTATTCTATGATTTCTCCCTTTTCATCATCAACTTCCAATTGTTATACACCATAGATGCGCAACTTATAGTTTCAGATGAATTATCAAAACTTTCAACTTCAATACACTTGTTATAAGTATACATAGAATCAAGAGTATCCTAAATATCTCTAGAAGTAGATCAAAAATCTAATTTTCTTAAAGTCAGTTTTGGTTAAAGTACTATAGAGAATTTTTATTGCCCTAATGTTTAACAAAAACATTTTCATTTCTCTTTTTATCCAATCCTTCCTCAATTTGAAATCCAAGGCATTTGTAAAACATTCCATGTAATGCCCCAAATTTCAATTAAGGGCTAATGATAATTATTGAGGATAATTATTTGAATAAAGTGGCATAATTATGGGTTTTGGTGGTAATATTAATAAATATGCCATGATTACTGGAAATTGAAAGAATGAAATTGTTTGAGCAATTAGTTAGTGATTAATAGAGAAATTAATTACTAGCTAAGAGGAGAAATGAGATATGCGATTAAATGGCTAATGGAGGGATTAGATAAGATAATTGGTTGCTTATTTTTATGAGAGCTAATGAATTGGTGACACTTAGCAAGTTTGGAAGAAGAGAGAGTGTAGAGAAAGTCAAATACCCAATTGTTTATTATTTTCTCTTTCTTCTTCTTCCCTCATTTTCAGCTGCAAGTTAAGGGGGTATAGCATCATCATTCTTCATCTCCTTCACACTCTTTTCTCTCTCATTCCCTCCTCCATTTTTTGCAGCTATAGGAGCTTAAGAGAGAGAAAGAAAAGCTGGAATTTAAGGTAAGTTAAAGACCTCTAATGCCAAAGTTCACTTCATTAATGTCGCTCCTTGGAGTGAGAGCATCATTTTGGTGGTTGTAGTTTGTCCATTGGTGGTGATTTGAGGAGCCACGAAAACCAGATAGTTGGAGAATCAAGAAGTGTCTATGGAAAATTTGAAGAGGTGAGTGAAACAAGCCTTTCTATCTTTGTTTCATGCCATTTGATAAAGTTAGGAATTTTTGGTAATTATAGACTTAAATTCAAAAATGAGTGACATTAGGAGTTTGGTATGTTATTGGTATGAAAATGGTATCTTGTGGTGAGTTGTGGATAGATAGAAAGGGATTTGGGATTGAATGATTAAGTTTGGAATTTTGGATGTTTATATTGTCCTAAACCAAAGAGTTTTAATGGAACAGAATTTTGGTAATTCTATTGATTCCATTGAATTTCTTGGATGTTTTTGTGTGGGAGTAGCTTTGGTAGAAGTTTTGGGTCCATTCGGATCAATTAGGCAAGTGTTAGGAAATGTGGTTAGTTTAGTTGTGTTTTCTGGTTTATAATAAAATCACTCGAGTGATTTGGGTTCACTCAAGTGTGGTATGAATGTCACTCGGGTGAGGTTCAGTATCACTCGAGTGCTGCGTGTATATTCATTGTTCTCTTCAATTTTTTCTGTTGTGCTTTTATGATTAAAATCTAAAAGTGTATCTTGACACTCGCGGGTGTCAAGCCATCACTCGAGTGCTCCTATCCCTGCTTGAGTGATGTTCCCTTCTGAAAGTTTCTTGTGCTCTCGGGTGAGCACTCCCTGGACCTCACTTTGGAGGACTCGGGTGAGCATTATGCTTCCACTCTAGTGATTGTGTTGGTGCTCGAGTGCAGCAAACAACTTTGGGTTCTGTTGTTTCTTTGTGCTCTTGGGTATTCACTCGCTGTTGTTCACTCTCTAGTGCCTGAGTATAGATCGTACGATCACTCGAGTGAGGTCTCCTTCACTCGAATGAGGCCATCTTCACTGAGTGTCTTAGTAAAAAATATCAGTTTTGAGCTTTCAAGAAAGGGGTCCTTGGGGATAATCTTCTAACCCTTTTGTGTAATTGATAGAGATATCAACAAGTGCTAAAAGAGTAGTAATGATAACCAAGGAGAAGTATTATTGAAGTAAGGATTTGGAATAGTGAATAACCTGATGTCCTTGATTTGGTTTATAGGGTTCGATATTCTCCCTGATCGTGATCAGTTGGCGCTGGAGCTTACATGGAAAGAGGGTAGGGAACTTACCTCTCCTACATGTATTTGATGATTGTGTTAGTGTATTGATACATGTTATTGCTTTAATTGATTATGTGAAACATATATGAGTGATTGAAGCTCTGTTTCAACTTATGCTATGGCCATGAGTATATTGTGTGAACATGGAGCATGCTGATATGTCATTGTGTGAACATGAATTATGTATTGCAAGCATGTTATGAATTAAACATTTATCTTGCTTGTATATTGGTGTTGTTTTCCTACTGAGATTCCCCAGAATCTCACCATCCCTTACCAATAGTGTAGACAGGGCAAGTCGATCAAGATGGAGCAAGCAACCAAGGGTGGCTAGGTCTCCTTATGGGCAAGCGCATTGGTGGTTGGTTATCGTTATAAGTTGGATAACTGTTTATGTTGGATGTATATGATCAGAAGATAGATTAGAATGTGAATTTGGAAAGAGTACTGTGTAATCCCCATTTGAGATATTGTAAAGGGCGTATGTGCCCTATTAATCTTTAGTGAAGCTATGAATCCGGGATTACCGGGATTATTATTGTGCACTCTGATATATTATGAATGCGATTTATCTTCACGAGGTAATTGTATTCAAAACTTGAATGTGAGACCAGATTGATTATATTTTTGAACTGTTTTCCTGGATACCCCATCGTGAAGATGAGGGATTGTAAATGTTGTTTTTGTCTTATTGGTCTCTATTTTGCTGGAATTTCATAATCCAGATATAATTATGGTGAGGGGGTTACATTTGTGGTATCAGAGCTGTTGTTCCTTGCAAGTATGGGAATTTGCTATGAGAGCTTTCTTAGATCTCTACCTTGTTGGTAGAAGAAGATTTGTGATAGTTGTGTATACACACATGTAAGATATGTTGTTATGGATATATGAGATTTGTGGACTATGTGTATTCATTTGCTATGGTGCTGGCACGATGAATCATTTGGAGAGCAAAGGATAAAATGGTTCATACTAGAATCAGGTGTGTAGACCCAAAAATGGAGGTAATCAGACCCATCATTTGATTAGAGTATGGAGGAAAATGATTTCCAGGTTATGTGATAGTAAGATCCTAGGTGTCATGATAAACCTACATGTTGGGTTAGAGACCCTAGGCTATATGATAATATATACCAGTGATGTTATAGTGAACTGGTGTGTCCAAAAGCCATAAGACCTAGGGGACCAGTGTGCCTTAAGCTAGCAGAGATATTTAGTTTTGTATTGGAATTAATGATGATCTGTGGAAATGAGGGAAGTGATTTCCCGATTCAATTGAGGTTGAGACTTTGAGAGTTAAGTTGTGATATAAGGATCAGAATCAATAGCTAGGCCGATTCTTCAGAATCTGAGCTGATCGGGATGGTCTGGGGTACTTGGGAGGAGTAACAAAATGAATTGAAGTATATATCAGGTATCCTGAGGGTGCTGCTTGTTAATCTGGCATAGGGAGAAAGTTATCTATAGAGGACTCGGATTGGAGGGTGCTACCTATAGGGAGTCTTGATCTGATAAGGCTACCTATGGTGACATCTGATCAGAGGGGCTATTTGTGTGTGTTTCTCACCTGCGGCCCATCGGTGTTTCGGTGGGAGGATTGTGCCTTCAGCGCAGTAGAATATGGGGGATGTGTCTTAGTGAGCCGAAAGGCTATTTGTGTGCCTTTCACTAGCGGCCGCATGAGGGGTTCCCATGGCTAAGGATTGTTCTGCTGGGGTGGTGGTATACGAGGGATTGGCTATGTGTTGTTGTGAAAGTCGTCGTGACAATAAACCCTAGTGTGCAACCATCGTGATAACGAACTGTAGAGAGCAGTTGCCGTGACGTTGAATCGTAGAGTAGAACTATGAGGACGTTGGGAGTATGGGCTCTTAACGATGTGTTGGTTATGGCTCTGAATGATTCGAGTTGAATCAAACCAAGACTTGGCACAGATTGTGAGTGTGGTCAGGTGTAGTGGGACATTCTTACGGGACTCTTATTAAATCATCCTGACATTGTGAAAGCAGAGATAAGGAAAAAGACCTCAGAGTGTTCAGCAAAAGCGTGGTAATGTGATATGTTTAAGAATTGTGTAGAGCAGAAGCTCCAGTTTGCAGAAAGTGCAATGTGTTAGTAACGGCTTTAGGAAGTAAAACTTCAAAGTCCAGATTATATTGTGAGAAGGGGTCTTGGAGGATCCTAGTTTGATGAAAAGAGTTATGGTGCGGAAGTCATAGTGCTTAAAGGCATCAGTGTTGAATATACCCAATTCTAGCTTGATGTAATTGTGTATGGTGAGTCCGCCCATTCTTCATTTTAGGGGGAGTTCTGGTGCCGTCAGTTGGGATGCTGGTTTAGGCTGCCATGGAGCCCGTCCGGTTGGGTTACCGGTTGAGGCTGACAACATGAGTGGGTGTGACAGAAGTGTGCTAATACCATTGTGATTCCTCACCACCCAAGCACACTGCCACTAGCTGAGCCCTCGAGGCGGTATACCGGTGGGGTCTAGGTAGGGTGGGCACCAGCACTGGACAAGCTGGGAAATATGAGTACCGGTACATGGGTAGGGTGTGAACAAGCTAGGATTGTAGGAAGATTGTGTAGCAAGCAGGTCAGCGTGAGCCGTCATAAGGGGGCAATGCTCATAATACCTACCCTAGCCGTTGATATGCCATTGTAAATATGGAAGCCATAAGGTTATGAAATCACAGCATGAGCAAGTCAGCGTGAGCCGTCGTAGGGGGGTCAGTGCTCATGATACCTACCTCGGCCGTTGATATGCCATTGTGAATGTAAATGTCATAAGGCAATGTGTGCATGTGACCACGCCAAGTGCATCGCCATTGGCTGACCCTGTTAAGGGATATGGGTGGGGTGTGAGAATGAAAAGGCTAGCAATGGTAGCAGGGTCTCATATAAGCGCGTCCTTATCCTTAGGGGTATGGCTTTGAGTCCTGTGGAGATGGAAGGAATGCATTAAGGGAGTATAGATATTCCTTTGAGTCCTCGCCACGCCAAGCACACTACCATCAGCCCAGGCCTCGAAGGGCGTATATGAGTGTAGTGTAAGCAGGGTGGGCATCGTCATGCCAAGATTCCTCCGTGTAAGCGGTTCAGGTGAGGGATTGGGTCTCTGTAAGCTCGATAAATCGGATGAGGTTGGGATTGCGACAATTAAGACTTCTGACAGGCCACCTATATAGAAGAGATTGAGATTCCAGGTGGGGTGTTATAGAAGGGTACTTCGGATAGAAGAGATTGAGATTCTGGAATGGCTCGATATTATTGATGATGCCTAAAAGTCCTAGTTACCACTAACGGAGTCACTGGTGGGTGTACGAGTGAGGGAAATGTTGCAAAAGTAACTACAACGTAAGCTAAAGTATAGTCGAAAACAGCAAAAACTAAGAGATGTGATTACCGGGGAAGCTGTCGGTTGTGCACAATGAATCTGTGGCACTTTGAGTTATTCCCAGAAGGGGAAAGTGATTAAATGATTGAGATTAAAGAGGCTTAAAGTCGGAATGAATGAGCACAGTTCGTCCGACTAGTAAATGCGGAGGTGAAGACCTCTAGGGTTTGAAAACAAAGATCACACACTCATAAGAGTGTCTCTAGGTACAGGAATTGGTGAAATGATTTAGAGAAAGAAATTGAGCCATGAAGTGGTGGTCAGTTTAAAATTCTTGTGGGAATCGAACCTATAACGTATCGTTGATACAAGTGTTTAAAAAGGATTATCCTAATGAGAAACAAATTGAGGAACCGAAGCCGTCATGAGGAGTCGTCCGAGGGCTATGTCCCCATGGAGTAACAAATTTCAAGGATGAAATTTAATGAACGGGGGGAGAATTGTAACACCCCAAATTTCAATTAAGGGCTAATGATAATTATTGAGGATAATTATTGGATTAAAGTGGAATAATTATGGGTTTTGGCGGTAATATTAATAAATATGCCATGATTAGTGGAAATTGAAAGAATGAAATTGTTGGGCAATTAGTTAGTGATTAATAGAGAAATTAATTACTAGCTAGGAGGAGAAACGAGAGATGCGATTAAATAGCTAATGGAGGGATTAGATAAGATAATTGGTTGCTTATTTTTATGAGAGCCAATGAATTGGTGACAGTTGGCAAGTTTGGAAGAAGAGAGAATGTAGAGAAAGTCAAATATCCAATTGTTTATTATTTTCTCTTTCTTCTTTTTCCCTCATTTCGACCGCAAGTTAAGGGGCGTGTAGAATCATCATTCTTCATCTCCTTCACACTATTTTCTCTCTCATTCCCTCCTTTATTTTCGGTAGCTATGGGAGCTTAAGAGAGAGAAAGAAAAGCTGGAATTTAAGGTAAGTTAAAGACCTCTAATGCCAAAGTTCACTTCATTAATGTTGCTCCTTGGAGTGAGAGCTTCATTTTGGTGGTTGTAGTTTCTCCATTGGTGGTGATTTGAGGAGCCAGAAAAATATGATAGTTGGAGAATCAAGAAGTGTCTTTGGAAAAGTTGAAGAGGTGAAGGAAACAAGCCTTTCTGTCTATGTTTCATGCCATTTGATAAAGTTAGGAATTTTTGGTAATTATAGCCTTAAAATCGAAAATGAGTGTCATTGGGAGTTTGGTATGTTATTGGCATGAAAGTGGTATCTTGTGGTGAGTTGTGGATAGATAGAATGGGATTTGGGATTGAATGATTAAGTTTGGTAAGTTTGGAATTTTGGATGTTTATATTGCCCTAAACCAAAGCATGTTAATGGATAACTGTTTATGTTGGATGTATATGATCAGATGATAGATTAGAATGTGAATTTGGAAAGAGTACTGTGTAATCCCCATTTGAGATATTGTAAAGGGCGTATGTGCCCTATTAATCTTTAGTGAAGGTATGAGCCCGGGATTGGCGGGATTATTATTGTGCACTATGATATATTATGAATGCGATTTATCTTCACAAGGTAGTTGTATTTGAAACGTGAATGTGAGACCAGATTGATTATATTTTTGAACTGTTTTTCTGGATACCCCATCTGTAAAGATGAGGGATTATAAATGTTGTTTTTGTCTTATTGGTCTCTATTTCACTGGAATTTCATAATCTGAATATAATTATAGTGGGGGGTTACATTCCACATATCAAAATCAGATGCTTTAATAAAACTAGTCATTCTAGCTTTTTAAAACCAAAATATATCTTTCAAAATAGGTGGAATTGTATAGTCAAAACCTTCAAAATGCATATAACACTCAAAATCAGCCATTATAAACTCTTGAGATGATTAAGTGCTTTAAACAAGAGTATAACTCTAATACCAAATGTTAGAATTGGCTGACACTCAAGAGGGGGGTGAATTTGGTGTTTGATAATAACTTAAGAACTTTGAAAATATTTTCAAATCTTAATGAGAGCAATAAGTATGAAAGTAATGAATCATAAATCATCAGTAAATATATGCTGGAAATATAAGAGCTTAAGGAAGATAATATTTAAACTGTGATTTATCCAGGTCTACAAGCTCCTCCTAAGATTTCCAATCTACTATCTTGTTTAATCTGAGCACAAGAAAAACCTTTACAACCTACAAATTTAGCCGAGCACTTGTGAAGCCTTTTACAAATCTCTCATGGAGTTACTCCCCTTTACACATCATAAGGTTACAATTGAGTTACTCCCCTTTACACACTGGGAGGATACATCCTTAATGATAAAAGATTACAATAAATCTTCTCTCAAAGAAGTGAATAAGATGAATACTGAAGTACAATACAAATAATCTCTCTATCTAAGGTAAATGATATCGAAGGTAGATAAACAGAGAGTATTCGGGTAGGAGTGGATGCTTCATGATCTTAGCATATTTTTCATTATTGTTGTGTGTATATCTCTTCTTTGAATGCTTCCATATTTATAGTTGAATTGTAGTAGATGACCGTTGTAAGTATTCGTTTGTTAGAGTCTCATTGCTTCATTTTAATGTTCTTCATATTTAAAAAACTAGTTGTTACATTCAGTGGACGCTCCACTTCCATAGAGTCACCTTTTGTCTCTTCATATCATCTCTTCACTGTATTATTGGAGAAATACATTAAACACTAAAACAATAAAGAGTTAGAGTGATTATAAACAAGAAGAGTGAGTTTCACAATCATTCCTATGTTTTGCCGAAGTTACGAAATGTTGTCTTTCACATCACTTGAGTGGTCACTCTAGTGATCCTAGGTCATCACTCGAGTGATCCCCTTCAAAATCTAGTAGAGTATTGGAGGCTTTTTCCAACTTCATTACTCGAGTGATCTCAAGCTACCCATTCATTTTGAATCCAAATATGGTAAATGACCTATCATCGGAAGGCTTATGCCATCTACATCCCAATGCAACAAGAATCAACTCCAAACTCATTGTATTCTTAAGGTTATAATCCACATAATAACTACTACAATAGATAGTCTATGAATTCATAAGTGTCAACTTCCAAAAGACATAACTCTTAGCGTATAACTCTAAATATGACCTATAACCTATCAATAGAAAACGTTTTAAGTCTAGTTTCATTTGCAACTAGTTTCAGCTAAATCTAATGTGTAGTTTGAGAGTTATGTCCAAAATACAAAAGTTGTTCTCGAATATGACATTGATTTGAATGGAATCTTCCATGAACTTCTTTGAATGTGATTCTAGTGTGTCTTTGATGTGTTGGGAGTCTAGTTTCATATGAAACTAGTTTCAAATCAATAGAGTTATCAATCGAGTGATGCCTTCCAAAACTTGATTGAGGGCCAATACTCAAGGGAACACCTTGGGGAAGTTCCATAACTTCTATATAAGTTATCTTATGAAACTGTTTCAAATCAATCGAGTTATCAATCGAGTGATGCCTTCCAAAACTTGATTGAGGGCCAATACTCAAGGGAACACCTTGGGGAAGTTCCATAACTTCTATATAAGTTATCTTAGCTTTGAATTGACTTATTCCAACCTTTATATGATCATAAAAACCTTTGATATCACTTCTAAGAGCTTGAATCTTTAAGTTCTCATTAGGTCTTGCAAGTTCTTATTTCTTCAATCTCTTTCTTCTTGTTTTTCCTCTTGATGATCATTCTTCATAACCCAATTAGATATCTTCTTTCTTTACTTGACTAATCTACAAGATATTTGACATTAAACATAGTAGTTAGTCAAACTTTTTTCTCTTAATATTTGGCATCTATATTTGACATAATAAAAAATAATCATATCTAACACTTTTTTTACGGTTGTCTCACCAAGATAACTTAAATACATCTACTTTAGTGGAACCTACAATTGAGTGATCTAGGTTTTGACAAGTATTCACTAATTGACGATATTATAACTTAAGATTTCATTTGCAGGGCTTAATTAATTATTTTATTTATATGAATACATATATCATGGTTGTATCTTATACAAATTTGCATGTAATGATGTAATCAAAGGAAACATAATTTAAATGTAACACAATATGGCTCACCTAACTTAAATCCTTTGAAGCCAAAGAGAGGACCTCTCTAGTAAGAAAAGAAAAATACATTCAGAAATACAAAGGGAGTGAGATGAGAAGAGAAAGTATATCAAGACTATGTAGTGGAAGGCATGGCTTGCAAGCCGTATTTTAAAAAAAAATTACAATCCTTGTAAAACTAGAGCCATATTGTTCATCATACCCACAAAATTTTAGAAATTAAAAGCACAAAAAATAAAAATTCATAAAATATGAAAAACAATAAATGTTATAATTATTTTGTTCCCAAATTTTAATGAGAATGATCCTATCAGTACTAGAAAGGCAAAGGTATGCTAATTTAGTATGGTTGGCTTCTAATACTAGCTTCCTCATATTTTGCTTGATTTTCAATCTTTTTTACACTAGCAGTAGAGGCATCACATGTCTCCAAGAACATTTATGAATCTTCTTAATCTATTCATCTTTAACATTTCATGTAAGAGATCCCCACTTGATTCTACTCAACTGGCTACTCATGAGATTTTGAATCTAACAACCTCATAACACAAGAGTACCAAAGCTAAGCCAGTTTTCCCTTGGTCTCCTATCCTTCTTGATTAATCACCATAAATCAAATCCAAAGCAATATATCACATACAACTTATATAGCACATGTACAATTTATAATTGAGACAAAACCTCAAACTCAACTTAAACGTATAATTAACCTTGCTCTGATACCACTGTTGGGATTGTTAAGCACAACAAAAAATTAAAATTCAAAATTTATCAATCCCTACTGTGAATCTATCAATGTCATTTAAGTCAAGTAGTAGAGAATCATACCTTTTTGCATTTTAGGGTTTTCAATCTCCAGAAACCGACACCTTCTATCAGCTCCCTCTACCAGTATCCACGTGAATGCAATCCTAACATGGACTGCATACTAGTGCCTCTAATGTCTCTCTCAGAATCTTTCTTTTTGTTAGATTCCAAGTTTTGATGATAACAAAAGGTAATTATGTGCAGAGTATGTTTTTACAAGTTTAGACAATGATTGCAAAGTTACCAAATGCATATGGCAAAGTTTAGAGATGTCTGCTGTCAGTTTTGCTGATGCACTCGAGCAATAGAGTTAACACTCGAGCATCAACCTCTTTTGCACTCGAGCACATGCAAGTGTTGGACAGAAAGTGTTTGACAGAGAGTAATTGCTGTCAATTTTACTGATGCACTCAAGCACTATTAGATAGAGGAGGCAGTATCAACCACTGTTAGAGATTAATTTATTATGATATCTGCTAATATCTTTAATGATTTACTTGGATATATTGTACCTCCTTCTGATCCACCCACTCTGTCAGCTAATGAAGCCTTCCGACTTTTAAGACCAAATGCCTGATTCTAATAGTGCCCTTCACTATATATACTCTCGTAGCATTGTCAATAAATCCAAAAATTATACCCATTTTGCTCAGAGAGATTACTACTTGCTGGCCTCCTTCCTAGCTGGTCAGTGAAAAGATGTGGGAGAGATTATCTTTAGTGAGATGAGAAGATTTCAATTTTCTTTATCAAAATCCGCCACCATACCATATCCATAAATTGTGTCTCTCATTCTTAAGAAAAACAAAGTATGGTATTTAGAGGGAACTGAGAGGGTAACCATTCCAACGTTTGGCAAGACTCAATTGACACATATGAGTATCAATCTTCCAGTGAGTCAAACCAAGGCTACATCTCACATAGAAGCTACTCCATCGAGAGGTAATGAGGCTCAATCTTATGCTCAAGGTTCAATTCCACCTCCATCTTTCCTAAATGCATCACTTTCCACCCATCTGACTGGAGTGATCAATCAAGCTGTGTCTTGTCTGAAAAAGGAATTGATGACTGAGTATAAAAGGTTGGTGAACACGATGGAGTTACAAGTCTTAAAGTTGGTGGACAAGGCGAATACCAACTTTGACTTGATGTTCAAGACTCAAGAAGATATGTCGAGAAGAATCACTAATATGGAGATCTTCTTGCGCACTCATTTTCTGACTACGTCTTCTGAGGTGCCACCTGAGACTACTATTGCCACGACTTCACCTCCTCCAACACATACTCATGTTCTTTTCATTGATCTAGATTCCAATGTTGATGTCACTTATGATCAGTCGCCTTCACCACCACCTACAGCCTTTGTTCCTCAGCCATCATCTCCATACTTTAAGCCGGAGCCAATAGATCCTTCCACTGCCATGGTGCTCTTTGCCCCACCATCTGATCTCACTTTTCCTCTGCCCCCTTATAATACTGGCAAAATGGGGGAGAAGGATATGTGATGGTTTCTAAGCTAATATAGTCTGATATGGGGTGTATTAGGTAGTTTTTCTATATTGGGGTAGGATTACTATTGTTTTCTGTTCTACTTTTGTTGACATGGTTGTATATGGGGTTTTTATGGGTAGATGTTGATTCAATCTTAATATTGTACTTTTCAAGTTCCCTAATGGTTATTCTCAAGTTTGTTAAGTTTTCTATTCAATTTAAATGATTTCTGTGATACTATGACTTATCTTCATCTTTAAGTGTCAATGGAAGTATTGCAGGAAACATATAAGGATAAGCGCAAAAATTTGAAAATGAGTCTAAATCTTTGTGAGATATGCATTTTGAAATGTTGATAATGTTTTTCACAATTTTCATCCTAATCAAGATTTTTCTTAAAACACATCACAAAGGTTTTATCATCATCAAAAAGGAGGAGAATGTTAGATTTCAAGTTTTGATGATAACAAAAGGTAATTGTGTGCAAAGTATGTTTTTATAAGTCTTGACAATGATTGCAAAGTTACCAAATGCATATGGCAAAGTTTAGAGATGTCTGCTGTCAGTTTTGCTGATGCACTCAAGCAACAAAGTTAACACTCAAGCATCAACCTCTTTTGCACTCGAGCACATGCAAGTGTTGGACGGAAAGTATTTGACAGAGAGCAACTGCTATCAATTTTACTGATGCACTCGAGCACTATAACTAACACTCGAGCATGAAGTTGTTTTGCACTCGAGCATATGAAAGTGTTGGACAGAAAGTGTTTGACAGAGAGTAAAGTCAGAAACAAGATATCAACACTTCACTCGAGCACAGTTTTCTGTACTCGAGTGATGGTCTTATCTGCACCCAAGTCCTAGCGAGTGAGAATCATGTAGAACAGAGAAGCATAAGCATGCCTGAGTGAGAGTTCATGTACCCGAGTGATACAACAGCACCCGCGAGTGAGAAATCTAACTCTCTCAATTTTTATGCAAGTGCTGAAGACAAAGAGTATATTATAGAAGAATATTCTTCTCACTCGAGTAAGAGTATGTATGCTCGAGTGAGGGCCCACATCACCTGTGAGTGTAAAATCACACTCTTGATAAAACAGGGTGCGAGAGTTGTCCAGAGATGTGGCTCATAGTGTAAAATGAAGCAGCACTCGAGTGAGACATCATAGTGCTCGAATGATAGTCTGCCAGAAGCCAAAACGCACTAGTCTTACAACGTTCAATCCGAATATGGTTTAATGATATTTATTCATTTTATTTTCACTTATTATTATTATATAACATCATTTAACATGTATTATGATTGTGATACAAGAGTTTGAGCATTTCAATTAGAAAGACACAGAGGAAGTCAAACAACGGTAGACAGCATCATTACAACCATCCAAGCACGTACCTACCTCATTCAAAGATTTCAAACGTACGCATGCCGTTCTACAGTAACATGCTGTAACCCCCTGCCGTAATTATATCCGAAATACGCAATTAAAGTAAAATAGAGACCAATAAGAAACAAATACAAATTACAAACCCATCTACCAGACGGGGTTTTCACAATTACCTTTCGAAATCATTTATAAACTTGGTCTCATAATCACTTTTCGAATACAATTACTACGCGGAACATCACATTCATAATAAATCAGAGTATACAAAAATAATCCCGGCAATCCCAGTTTCCATATATTAACTCGAGCTTTATAGGGCACATTCGCCCATACAAGCCCTCATATGGGGATTACACAAATCTTTCTCATACATATACAAATATCCAACAACTCATTTCAAATACATAACCAAATATACTCATCCTAAACATGCATTGATAACCACCTATCACAAGATTACAACCCGAACGAGTCCCGTCGCCTTTGATTGCTTACTCCATCCTCGATCCACCTACCCTGTCTAAATTGTTGGTAGGGGAGGGTGAGATTCGAGAGAATCTCAGTAGGAAACAGATACCATAATGCATGCATGATAGATGCTATGTGTATGACATGTTAGCTTTATCTAGATGCATGCCCCATAATGACATTTTTGCATACTCAATGTTTCATGTAACAAAACTATGGCCACAGCAAAACAGAAACAGAGCTTCATTTATTCAAATATGCTCTACACAATCAAGTAAAGCAATCACATACATCACTACACAAGCAAAGATATCAAATACATGCAAGTAAGGTAAGTCCCCTACCTCCAGTCTTTTCTCCTCGATTTGCGTGCCAGCAACTCGGGGCTTCACATTCGATCCTACAATGTCAAATGTACCATTTAGACACTTCCATAGTGTTTCTGGGGGTTATATGAGGCTATATTGAAAATTTACTAAAATACCCCCGGGGACCCGGCCCGGCCCCGCCGTACCCGGTCCGGCTGTACTTTTCTTGAAACTTTGACATGGGCTATTCTTACATATTTTCGCCCAAGGAATCCATTTCCCGACTCGGAATTATCAAATTCAATGTCAAATTACGAAATTGCCCTTGGCAGCCCTACTTTTAGGGTTTTAGGGGCGTTTCCGTAATTATGCTTTCTCGGCCTTTTCCGAAAAAGTGCCCAACTGTAACCCCACCTATTTTCGGCCACTGAATCCAATGGAATCATCAAATCATTGAAAATCCAACTCTAAGACCCATTTACAATGCTGGCCGAAATATATGGGTTTTAAGGGGAAAATTGGGGTTTTTCGGTTTCGGCTCCGTAAACGCGTTCCTTTCTACTCCTAACCACTTTATTGACTATTCTATTAGGTTACAACTACCATTTAGTACCAATTTGGGCAGCATAACAGCCCCACATACCCATTTCCAAAAATTAAAACCAATGGCAATCCGGCGAAATTTCACCGATTAAATTGCCCACAGCAGCTAGAATAGTCAATACACAAGAGTTTGGAAGTTACCTCAAGCTCCCTCTGGCTTTTCCCTTATCTTGGCTGAAACCCTAGCTGTTTTAACACCAAAGAAAGAGCTTCCAAACCTTAAAGAACAAAAAGGAGTAGCTTAGGATCGGAGTTATACACGTTAGGAGCTAGATCGTCGGAGAAATCGACTTACCTAGCGAGTTCTCTTCTCCTTTTCTCCCAAAACCCTCTCAACTCCTTTTCTTTACTTTGGTTGCAGAATGGCGTCGGAATGCTGAAGGAGAAAGATGATGTTTCTTTAATAATCTTATGCTTATGTCATTGCTTATGTCATCAACAATTTTCCAAAATTCGGATTTTACAAAATTCTGGCAGATTTCTGCCCAAACTTTGAAAAATCATAACTAATTCTAGAAAACTCAAAATGAGGTGATTCCAAAGCCAAATGAAAGATATTTAAGTACTCTTCATAGGAAAAATATTGGCCATTACTAAAAATCACCACAAAATTCCAGAATTACATAAATTTCATCACTGCCCCAAAACAGAGTCCATTTTCGACCTCAAACTTTGGACAGTCATATCTCCCAGTTCCCAAAACGAAATGGCACAAATTATATGTCCATTTTGAAGCTTGGGATGTGAAATTTAAGACTGGAAAGTTTCATAATTTTCTGACATCATTTGCCTAGTCAAAACATCCACACGAGAAGACTGCCCAGACAGAATTCACACTGGACAGCATTTCCAATTTTTGCAACCAATGTGTCCAATCCAATTTAAATCAATTCCAATGATTAAATACCACAACATGACACCATTTCCATCACAATATCCCATTCAATTCCTCCCTCTATTCTAAGTCAATTTGGATGTTAATCCACAATTGAACTCAAATACAGGGTTTTGGCGTTGCTCATAACACAAGCGACTACAATCCACTTTATATTCTCTAAAAGGGTTCATTAATCACTAACCACGTCCACTTTTGTAGTCATTAACCCCTAATCACAATTTTGGATCTTGCTAAACCGGGGCTTAGCAATCCACTAATCTCAGGCTTATTCTCTAGCCTCGAGTCTCAAAATTTGGGGTGTTACACATGCCCTGCTCCATAATGATCATAATTCAAACAGGCAAAAAAATGTCTATAAATACAAAGCTCTAGAGACCATCAAATACAACGAAGTGCAAGAATTCACACAAGCAAATTCACGAGTCTCTGTTATTCACATTTTCTTTGTATTCATATCATTCTTTAGTGTTTGTCATATTTTCTCTATAAGAGAGTCTGTATACACTTCAAATTCTATTTTCATCTGATCTCAAGGTACTAGGACCTTGAGAGGGGAGATTTCCTTGCGAGAGAAGTAGTGAGAGAATTCCTAGTAGGACTTTCTGCTCATAAGACTTACAAGATACAAGCAGTAGAGAACGTTGCTACTCGTAAGACTTACAGTGGTGTAAGTAGGAGAGAACATTGCTGCTCATAAGATTTGTATATGTAAACAAGAGAGAAAGGTCATAAGTTTGTTTTTCTGCACGTAAGACTTGTCGTAAGGGGGAGAGAAATTTCTAGTATTTCTACTCGTTGTCCTTTCAAGGATGGTTGTTGTCTTGTGGTGTTCCAAGAGCCCACTGAATCTTGGAAGAATAGTGAAAATCTCAGTAGGTCTTGATCTCTGAGGACTGGACGTATGCCTGGGTTTTGGGCCGAACCAGTATAACTCTCTGTGTGCTTATCTTCTCAACTCTGCTCTATCTACAACTATTGCTATATCACCACATCAACCGAAAAAATTATCACATCACCCAATTCACCCCCCTCCTGGGTGAAGCTTGCCTCTTTCACTTTTCTCACGACTCTCTATCTTTCTTTTCATCACTCGTAGAAAACCCTAGCCTGTCCTTTAGATAATTAGTTAGCGCTTTCTATTTTATGATGGATATTGGATTTTTAAAATTAATCATAATTAATTTTTCAAATCCATATAATATCAATTAACACTTAATTGTCTTTTGATAAGCAAATTAAATAAATATGGTTTACTTAAATCTATCCAATAGTTTTAATTTTAACCTATTTATTTAATATGAATAAAGAGCCAATGTAAATAGATTTAATTTATGTTTATAAATTAAATCTGAGATATTATATCTTTATCATGTTGGCTATTAAATTTAATTTATCAAATAAAACTAAATTTAAAACTAACACAATATAATAATATTATCATATAATATATATATTTCAAAAATACATATATCTATATATAATATATTTAATTTTCTTTTTGAATATATATATATATATTCATCTACCCTAGATTAACCATTACATTCATTAAATCTAGACATATCTTAGATTCAATGAATCTGGACATTATAGCTCGTGTTAGGCTACTTTTATGTGTGACTCTGTAGGCCCATATGAAGTTGGCAGTAGGCCAATAACTATACTAACCCACAAATTGTAAGTGGCCTCGTGCAAGACATTATGACTACCCAATTCATATGAGGATCGTTAACACGATGCCACCTGTCATATCACCATGCCACATCCCTTTTCTCACATGATATTTCGGCTAAGGGTGAGGCATGGATAATGTCAACCTCCTGTTCCTGACCATTATTTTCTTGATTCCTAAGTAGTCTGACAATAGAAATGGAAACTCCTTTTCATCGCAGTATGGCCATACATTTCTCAGACTCACTTATTGAGGGGCTCAATAATATCTTTCTACTAATGTGAGGGACAAATTCCATCTTGGCTATTTGTTAGAGCTGGCTAACACCCAAGAGGGGGCGTGAATTGGGTGTAAGATAAAAGCTTAATAACTTTAGAAAACTGTTCTTACCTTAATGAAAAAGTATGTATGAAACTAATGAATAATAAATCAACAGTTAGATAAATGATATATGCTGGAAATATAAAAGCTTAGGGAAGAAAATATGCAAACTATGATTTATCCTAGTTCGGTTTAATGTGTGATGGCCTACATCCAGTCCCCAGGCTTCTCCTAAGATTTTCAAATCCACTATCTTCTTGTTTAAACTGGGCTCAAGAAAAACCTTTACAAACCTACAAGTTTGGTTAGGCACTTATGAAGTTGTTAACAAATATCTTACTAAGATACTCCCCCTTACGACAATTATTACGAGCAGAGAAATCCCAAAGACCTTTCTCTCTTGCTTACCTATGCAAGTCTTATGAGTAGCAACGTTCTCTCCTGCTTACACCTCTTTAAGTCTTACGAGTAGCAACGTTCTCTACTGCTTGCACCTTGTAAGTCTTACGAGTGGAAAGTCTTACCGGCAATTCTCTCTATAGATTCCCTCGTAAGGAAATCAACCCACTCAAGGTCCCTCTACCTTGAGATCAATTCAGAAATACAGTTGAAGGTGTTTACAAACTCTCTTACAGGGTGGATATAATGCTCACTTAAGTACAATATAAATAACTCTCTCAAATATACATGATGTAGAAAATAGATAAGAACAAAGAGCAGTTAGGTGGAAATGAATTATTCATGATATAAGCACGTTTGCGTGGTAGTGTTCTCATTATTGTTGCTCTTTGTTGAATGTTCCCATATTTATAGATGAGTTGTGATAGCCATTGGAAGCATTTTAACCTGTCCGTTAGAATGGTATAGCTTTGTTAGACTGGTCTTCAATTTTGAAAACTAGCCGTTGTGGTTGGTGAATAGTCCGATTCTATAAAGTCAACTTTTATCTGTTCACATCATTTCTTCATTATATTCCTAGAGAAATGAATTAAACACTAATACAATGAAGTGTAAGAGTGATTGGAAGCAAGAAGAGTGAGTTTCATAATCAATCCCATGATTTTCAGAAACTTTAGAATGTTGTTCTATAGCATTACTCGAGTAGTCACTCGAGTAAGCCTGGGCCATTACTCGAGTGATCCCTCGAGTAATCATTTGCAACTTCATTACTCGAGTGATCCCTCGAGTAATGGTTCAAATAACTTTGGAGATTACTTGAGTGCCCCCTTAAGTAATCTCATTAAAATCTTAGCCGAGAGCAACTGGATGATTTCTTCTCTGATTACTCGAGTGGCCACTCGAGTAATGTCTCAAATAACTCTACAGATTACTTGAGTGATCCCTTTGAGTAATCCTACTCAATTCTTGACAGAGAGCTTACAAGAACAAATTCTCACACATTACACAAGTGGTCCCTTGAGTAATGTTGCATATAACTTTGTATATTACTTAAGTATGCCCTTCAAGTGATCTCTTCATTTGGATTCAAAACATGGTAAATGATATATCATCAGAAAGTCCTCATCGTCTACATTCTAATGCAATAAGAATCAACTATAAATTCGTTGTTTACAAAAAGTTATGATCCAAAGAATATCTTCTACACTTAGACAAAGTATGAAACCACGAGCATTAACTTCCTGAAGGCATAGCTCTTAGTATAACTTGAAATATGGAATATTATATGTCCATGGAAAGCACTTTGAGTCTACATACATATGGCACCTATTTTGTCACAATTTGATGTGTATTTTTAGAGTTATGTCCAAAATATCGAAACTGTTCTGGTAAAAGATGCTGATTCATGTGTTGACTGCAACAGATCATATCTCCCTCATTTGAACTCCTTTGAATTTGATCTTAGTGTGAGTTTTTCATGTTGGGAGTCTAGTTTCATATGCCACTAGTTTCAGCTCAATCCAAAGTGTGGTTTGAGAGATATGCCCAAAATACTGAACCTCTTTTCTGCAGCGCAAAAACAGAGTACACCAGATTTCTCATTACCTGAGGGAGCCCTCGAGTAATCTTCAAATAACTTTGCAGATTACTCGAGTAAGGCCTCGAGTAATCACCTCCAAAATGAGGCAGTGCCATATTACTCTAGTGAGTACTCGAGTAATCATCTCTGGAGGTATCATAACTTCAGTATATGTCATTTTAACTTCGTATTGACCCATTCCAACCTCCGTATTACTTCTAAGAGCTTGAATCTTGATATTCTCATTAGATCTTGCTCCTTATTCTTTCTTCAATCTCTCTCTTCTTGTTTTTCCTCTTGATGATCATTCTTCATAGCCCAACTAGATAGTTTCTTGAATTGATGATCATTCTTCATAACCCAACTAGATATCTTCTTCTTTCTTCAATCAAGAAGAAATGGTGGGTTGACCAATCTTTCTTCTTGCTATTTCATTAGTTCTTGCAATGACTTCTTTTTTCAATCCATTGCTTCTTGATTTTCTTCTTGATGATCATTCTCCATTTATGAGGCATTATATGCAAAATAACATCAACCCACTATTGTGTTTATGAGTAATCTACAAGATATACAACATTAAATATAGTAGTTAGTCAATGTAGAAGATAAGTATACTGTACAAAATTTTTGCTCATATTTGACATCATCAAAACTATTCATATCTAACACTATTCACATTCGTCTGCATGAAAAACACCAAGCTTGACAATAGCCTTTATCATTACCCAGGCAAAGGTGACTTTTGACTAGGTTAAAGCTTAGCGGCTCTCATGTAGCAATCCATGATGATCTCAAGTTGAAGGGCATTGTGACTCGATTATACATGAGATAAGCTTATGACTTGATCCATGCAACTTTCTCATAGCGGATCGGTCCAGCACCTTGTACTCTTACAAGTGCCTACGACTTTAATTTATATCTCCATACCTCATCAAAGCCATACTAGTCTCACTTCATCTCTGCTCTTGGATAGATGGCCAACCAAGGACATTTAGGATAGTCTTTATGATTTATTCAAGGATATAGTTATCATGGTTAACATGCAAATAATATGACAACAAAATAGAGAAATTCAATAAATAACAATGCTCAAAGCATAATGACTGGCCCCTAAGGCACACTTTTCGATAGAAACAACATCACTGAATGTGTAGTAACTATCGAAGTTGTAAATGTCTGCTTGCTTCATATTGGGACAGTAGAATCCTTCAAACCTTATAATGTCGTAAACACATTTTATGATGATGTAATATGAATCATAATATGGGTCAAAGCCTATAAGATGCTTCATGTCAATATATGTATTCACAATTTTTTGGCAGTCTAGGGATCACGAGTTATCAACACCACTACTAGACCAACAATTATGTTGAAGAGATTGACCCTCTCTTGTCTCCAATGGCAGAGCAAGTTAAGAAATCTAGCACACAAAACATCTTAGAGCTACTTTCCCATCTGGAATTAGACATCTATAGGTCAGTTGTTTGTAATGTTATGTAGTCACATATTGAGGGATTCTATGGTATTTAAACCCTAACCAATCAGAAAGTTGAGAAGTGAATATGAATTATTATAACTATGGTGACATATACAAATGAATTACCCTTTCTATTGACATGCTTATCTCTGTTTTCATTGGGATACCATGCATACAGTGTTTCCTTTTCTTATTTATAATTTACTTTAATTACTTTAATTTAATGGTGGAGTGATAAGACCCATCACAAAACCTACAAGGATATCATTCCACCCAAAAGGGTTTGATATGTTCCATGCTATGTTATTTCCAAGTCAATAAAGGCCCTACTCATCACCCTATACAAGGATATGATTCGGCAAAATAAATACTCTCTGCAGTCTCTAAAATGTAGCATTTTTTGTTTTTTACTTAGCCATGTAGTGCATACTATGATGCAAATGGAAACTACTATTGTTACCTTTATTTAATGTACTGTGATGGTATATATTCATTTGTATATAATATCTAGCCTTTTCACCTCATCCAAGGATGTGATTCCTTTTAATTAATGATCTCTGCATGATACAATTTGCAGTTATTTTTGTTCCTTACTTGGCCATGCAAACCATGCTATCATGCAAAAGTAAACAATCCACCGTTTGCTTTGTTCAATGCACTGTCATGGCATATATTTATTTGTAAGATCACTTCCAGCAACTATGGAATCAGGGCAGTGGGTTTTTCACCTTATAAATAAAATTATATTTGACTTAGATAGGTCACTATTATCATTTAAAAGGAAACTGTTGTTTTCAATCTTTTTTCCTCACCCTTTGGCTTATTCTTGAAACCACTCTGATTAACTTCTATGTTTTATGGGAATCTGATGAAAGTTAAAGTGGGAATATAATTTTCATTTAAATGCAAGTTATTCACATTATACAAAAAAACTATATACTTCTTCCTCAGCCCCTTGCTGAGTTTTTATTCTTGAACATGGAGCCCAGGTAAGTTAAATTGATGTTTTCAACCTTTTTTCTTGACCCTCTTCTAATGTCCCTATATGTCTATAAACCACATAGCTGGAACCCATTATGTGCCAATGTCATTTAAATTACATATCACCTTTGTTACAATGGGTGCTATTGGATTAAATCTATTGCCATCTATACTTTTCCCCTCTATCCTTGCATGATGTGTACTTTCCACTAGTCAATTTTAGGGAACATGTTCTAATTTGTATGAGTATTTTTAGATATGCTATTTGTAGTCAATATTTGTTAGCTGCTTCATGTTACATGTAACACCCCGATTTTCGATTAAGGGCTAATGGTAATTATTGAGGATAATTATCGAATTAAAGTGGAATAATTATGTGTTGTATGGCAATTTTAATTAATATGCCATAATTGTTGGGAAATTGAAAGAATGGCTCTAAATTAGTGATTAATGGAAGAGATTAATTACTAATTAAAAAGGTATGAGATGTGAAATTAAAATGGCTAATGGAGAGATTAGAGAAGCTAATGGGTGTTTATTGTGTGAGAGCCAATGAGGAGTGGACACTTGGCAAGTGTACATGTGAAGGGATTGGGAGAAAAGTCAAAAAGGGGATTTTTAATTGTTTTCTCTCTCCTCTCTTCCCTCACTTGGCGCTGGAAAACTGATGGGAGGGAGTATGTTTATGCTTCTTTCATCTTCCTCATCATTTCCTTCTCTTCCTTCTCTCTCTCTCACGTTCTCTCTCTTCTCTCTTCATTTTCGCCATTGTTGGCCAAAGAAGAAGAAAGAAAAGCTTGAGATTAAGGTGAGCAAATGACTTCTAATGCCAAAATGCTCTTCATTAACATTGTTCCTGGAGCTAAGAGCTTTCATCCTATGGTTTTAGATTCTCCATTGGTGGTGATTTGAGGAGTCACGAAATTATGAACTTGGGAGAATCATGAAGTGCCTTTGGGAAAGTTGTTGAGGTAAGTGAAAGCTTCCTTCTCATATAAGATTTGTGGCCATTGGTTAGGCCTTAAATTTCTGGAATTTTAGCCCTAATTTCGTGATTTAGGGTCTTGTGGTGTTTGGAATTGTTGTTGTCATGGAATTAGTGCCTTGTTAAGTGTTTTGAATGAATGGTATTGAATTGAAGCTTAAATGTGAAGTTTGGCACTTTTTGTGTTGGTTTTGTGCTTTGGTCAAAACAGGGCATATAAATGGGTTGTGATTTTGGTCATTTTGAGGTTACCATTGTGTTCCTTGAGTGATTTTGTGTGGGAATAAGCTTGGTTATTAATTTTGGAGTTATTGAACACCTTGGTAGAAAATTGGAAATCTGTTTGGTTTAAGCTCTGTGTTGTGCAGTAATTTTGTATGAGCGTTTTGAATGACCAAATGGTATTGTAAAATTCTGAAACTTTCCAGCCTTAAATTTCACATCCCAAGCTTCAAAATGGACATATAATTTGTGCCATTTCGTTTTGTCTACTGTGAGTTATAGCTGTCCAAAGTTTGAGGTCGAAAATGGATTCTGTTTTGGGACAGTCTTGAGTTTTTGGTGATTCTGGATTTGTGTAGTGATTTCCAGTGAATGGCTATATTTTTCCTTGAAAGAGGACTTATATACCTTTCATTTAGCTTTGGAATCACTTCGTTTCTATTTTTCTAGATTTAGTTATGAATTTTGGAAGTTCGCCCAGAGTCAGGAAATTTCTGGGCCGCGGCCCAAGAGTGGCTGGACCGCGGCCCAAGACTTTCTGGCCTTATCTGGGCCGCGGCCCAAGAGTGGTGGGCCGCAGCCCACGACCTTCTGACCATCTTTGGGCCGCGGTCCAAGGAATGGTGGGCCGGGGCCCACCCCTGTGTTCCAGCACTTTGTGATTTCGAAAAGTGACCTTCAACCTTTTGTTTCCCAATCTTTTGGGGCTTTGATTAGAGGCATTTGGGGCCTCTTAAGGGTCAATTATGATAGCCAAATCTAAGTATTATGAAAGTGAGATTTTGGAAAAGAGAATGACCATATGTTCTTGATTTGGTTATAGGGTTGGGTATTCACCCTGATTATGATTCGATATCCGCTTGGATCGTGAGTAGCCGACGCTGGAGCATACGTGGAAAGAATAAGTGTAGGGAACTTACCTCTCCTGCATGTATTGATAATTGTATTTGTGTATTGATGCATGTTATTGCTTTGCGTGATTATGTGAGACATGTATGAATGATTGTAGCTCTGTTTCTAGTTATGCTATGGCCATGAGTATGTTGTTGAAACATTGAGCATGCGGATACATCATTATGTGGACATGAGTTATTGTGATGCAAGCATGTCATGCATTAAATACTTATCTTACATGCATATTGGTATCTGTTTCCTACTGAGATTCTCTAGAATCTCACCCTCCCCTATCAACATTTTAGACAGGGAAGGTAGATTGAGGATGAAGCAAGCATCCAAGGACGAAGAAGACTCGTTTTTGGGTGGGAGCTTAGTAGTTGGTTATCAATACGTAATTGGGATTATGTATTTGTATATTTGGATCAGTATTTGAGCATGTAATCGATGAGTTGTGTAATCCCTATTGGTGGAGTTGTATGGGCTAATGTGCCCTATGAGAATTGAGCGAAGATATGATCCCGGAATTGTCGGGAATTTATATTGCGTACTCTGATAATTGTATAAATGTAATTTATCTTCGCATAGTAATTATATTCGGAGTGTGAATGTGAGACCGTGTTTTAAATGATTTCGAAATGTATTTGGGAAAACCCCGTCTGGTTGATGGGTTTATAAATGTTGTTTTGTCTTATTGGTCTCTATTTCACTTTAATTGCGTAATCCGGATATTAATTACGGCAGGGGGTTACATTACATGTCTCATATATGTACGTGATTGTTCAATCACACTTAACTTCCTATTAGGTGATATTATGATGACATGATTTTCTTGTCAACACCCCTGGTGCAAAAACATCATATATTTTATTCATCTAATCTACTTTTATTCCACACGAAAAACTCTTTTTCATGTTGACCTGCATTAATTTTTTCTAAAGGTGACCTAAACATGTTATGGTCTGTTTGTATAGGTGCTTCATGTTACGTGTGTCAATTCTATACATGATTGTTCAATCACACTCAACTTCCTCTTAGGTGATATTAGAATGACATGATTTTCCTGTCAACACTCTGGTGTAACACCTTAGTTACATTATCGTTCTGATGAGTTTTACATAGCGAATTCGAACTACTAAGCGGTATTCCTTTGTAAAGTTCTTTTAATTCTCAACCCAGGACTCCAACTTGTAGTTGAGTGGGTTTTTTTAAATAATTTAAAACTTTTCAAAAACTATCATAAAGTGGTTCGTAACTTCTTCGTAACTCATCGTTTCTTAATTCTCTTTATTATCTTAATCAGAGTGATTCTTTGCTTGTTTTTATATGCAAAAGGTTTCTTAACTAATGGGCTCATGTCATGCGATTATCCAATCTCTAACTCAATTATTGTGCTTAGAAAATTTGACTTGTCAGTCATGCAGTGATACACAATTAATCACTCAACATTTATTACACAACAGTTCAGCACGTAAATAATTCTTCTACTTCGTTGCAACTTCTTCTCTTGGCATAGCGTCCTGCACTTCTCTTTAGTGCTCCGCTGCCTATATGGTTAGTTGAGGGAGGGTGAGATTCAAGAGAATCTCAATAGTAAACAATACCAACAATGCATGTAAGATAAATGCTAGTGCATGATATACTTGCCTTACATAGGCTCATGTTAACATAATGACATATCTACATGCTCAATGCTTTATGTAACCCCCTTTCGTAATTATATCCGAAATATGTGATTAAAGTGAAATAGAGACCAATAACAATTAAATAACATTTACAAACCCATCTACTAGACTGGGTTTTCACAAATAACTTTCGAAATCTAGTTAACCTGGTCTCATATTCAATTTCAAATATAATCACATCATGCGGAATATCACATTTATACAAATATCAGAGTGTACAATAATATCATCCCGGTAACTCCTGGGTTCATACCTTTACATAGAATTCATAGGGCACATCCACCCTTTACAATTCTTCGAATGGGGATTACACAGTTCTCCTCATATACAAATACAAATACCCAAATGCTCATTCCAAATACATAATCAAATATTCTCATTCAACATATAACCAAATATACATTCCACAATATATACAACTCATATCCAAATACGAATACAAATCATCCCAATTATGATAACCAACTATCAAAAGATTACAACCCGAATGAGTCCCGTCGCCCTTGACTGCTTGCTCCATCCTCGATCCACCTACCCTATCTAAAATGTTGGTAGGGGAGGGTGAGATTCGAGAGAATCTCAGTAGGAAACAAATACCTATATGCATGTATGATATGTGTTTAATGCATGACATGCTTGCAATACATAACTCATGTTCACACAATGACATATCTGCGTGCTCAATGTTTCAACAACATACTCATTGTAACCCCCTCTGTAATTATATCCGAAATACGTGATTAAAATGAAATAGAGACCAATAATAATCAAATAACATTCACTAACCCATCACATGACGGGGTTTTCACGAATACTTTTTGAAATCATTAATAAACTTGGTCTCATATTCACATTTCGAATATAATTACTACGCGAAGATAAATCACATTCATATAAAAATCAGAGTGCACAACTTAATCATCCCGGCAATCCCGGGTACATACCTTCGCTAAAGATACACAGGGTACAATTGCCCATTACAGTTCTTCAAATGGGGATTACACAATCTCATCTCGGAGGAGTCCTAGCCGCTCCCTCCACGAGCCACTTGCCCTATCTAAATTATTGGTAGGGGAGGGTGAGATTCGGGAGAATCTCAGTAGGAAACAGATACCATAATACATGCATGATAGATGCTATGTGTATGACATGTTAGCTTTATCTAGATGCATGCCCCATAATGACATTTTTGCATGCTCAATGTTTCATGTAATAAAACTATGGCCACAGCAAAACAGAAACAGAGCTTCATTTATTCAAACATGCTCTACACAATCAAGTAAAGCAATCACATACATCACTACACAAGCAAAGATATCAAATACATGCAAGTAAGGTAAGTCCCCTGCCTCCAGTCTTTTCTCCTCGATTTGCGGGCCAACAACTCGGGGCTTCACATTTGATCCTACAATGTCAAATGTACTATTTAGACACTTCCATAGTGTTTTTGGGGGTTATATAAGTCTATTGTGAAAATTTACTAAAATGCCCCCGGGGACCCAGCCCGGCCCCGCTTACCTGGTCCGACTGTACTTTTCCTGAAATTTTGACATGGGCTATTCTTACATATTTTCACCCAAGGAATCCATTTCTGGACTCGGAATTATCAAATTCAATGTCAAATTACGAAATTGCCCTTGGCAGCCCTACTTTTAGGGTTATAGGGGCGTTTCTGTAATTATGCTTTATCGGCCTTTTCCGAAAAAGTGCCCAACTGTAACCCCACTTATTTTCGCCCACTGTATCCAATGGAATCATCAAATCATTGAAAATCCAACTCTAAGACCCATTTACAATGCTGGCCGAAATATATAGGTTTTAAGGGAAAAATTGGGGTTTTTCGGTTTCGGCTCCGTAAACGCGTTCCTTTCTACTCCTAACCACTTTATTGACTATTCCATTAGGTTAAAACTACCATTTAGTACCAATTTTGGCAGCATAACACCTAGGCCAACCCATTTTCCATTTTTACAACCAAAGACAATTCGGCAAAATTTCACCGATTAAATTGTCCACAGCAGCCAGAATAGTGAATACACAAGAGTTTGGAAGTTACCTCAAGCTCCCACTAGCTTTTCTCAAGAGTGGCTGAACCCTAGCTCACTTCAACAAAAGAAATGGAGCTTCCAAACCTTAAATTACATAGAAGAGTAGCTTAGGAGAAGGATTATATGCGTTAGGAGCTAGATCGTCGGCGAAATCGGCTTACCTTATGAGATTTCTTCCTCTTTCTCTCTCTAAAGATCCCATATGCTCTCTCTCTCTCTCTATTTCATCTGTTCTTAGCGTCAGAAATGAGGAGGAAGAAGGAAAAAACCGTTTAATAACATATCCCATGCTTATGTCATCAATGTAACATGATGATGTCATAATTCTCAATTTTCGGATTTTTGGCAGATTTCTGACCAAATTTTGCAAAATCATAACTAATTCTAAAAATATCGAAAATGAGGTGATTCTAAAGCCAAATGAAAGGTATTTAAGTCCTCTTTATAGGAAAAATATTTACCAATACTAGAAATCACCACACAATTCCAGAATTACACAAATTTCATCACTGCCCCAAAACAGAGTCCATTTTCGACCTCAAACTTTGGACAGTCATATCTCCCAGTTCGCAACATGAAATCGCACAAATTATATGTCCTTTTTGAAGCTTGGGATGTGAACGTTAAGACTGGAAAGTTTCATAATTTTCTGACATCATTTTCCTAGTAAAAATGTGCACACGAGAAGACTGCCCATACAGAATTCACACTGGACAGCATTTCCAGTTTTGCAACCAATGTGTCCAATCCAATTTAAATCAATTCCAATGATTAAATACCACAACATGACACCATTTCCATCACAATACCCCATTCAATTCTTCCCTCTATTCTAAGTCAATTTGGATGTTAATCCACAATTGAATTCAAATACAGGGTTTTGGCGTTGCTCATAACACAAGCGACTATAATCCACTTTATATTCTCTAAAGGGGTTCATTAATCACTAACCACATCCACTTTTGTAGTCATTAACCCCTAATCACAATTTGGGATCTTGCTAAACCGGGGCTTAGCAATCCACTAATCTCAGGCTTATTCTCTAGCCGCGAGTCTTAAAATTCGGGGTATTACACTCATGGCCATAGCATAACTAGGAACAGAGCTACTGTAACACCCTGCCTTTAATCACGTAATTATAATTCGATATTAGATAATTAAATTAGATTAGAGACCTTCGGATAACTTAAACTCATTTCAATCTCCTACTTTGTAGTAGGGTTTTCACAAGATCATTCAAAATCTCTTCCTATTCCTGGTCTCCATTTCAAAGTTCGAATATAATTACCTGTGCAGTTTATCTACATTCACGTATGACAGAGTGTATAACCAAACCCCCGGCAACTCCCGGGTTCTATACATATATAATCTGAAGTTTATAAATATACACTAGGGGATTACACAACCAAAATCAAATATAACACCCATATCTCAAAATATACAGTAATCCCAAGTTCTAAATGGATAACCAAGTCCTAAAAGGATAACCAACGTCTCCAAAATCGAATATACCCCTAAGGGTCCTAATTGCTCCGGGTTGGCCGCTTTTCCTTTGAGCCACATGGCCTATCTGAAATGTTAGTCATAGGAAAGAATGAGATTCGAGAGAATCCCAGTAGTAACAAACCACTCATACAATGTATAAATACCAAGCATGCACATAAATCACAACCAGCAACAACAGCAGCATCAATCTCAAAGATACATGGTTTTCACCATATACGACAGCACTCACGGCTGTATACACAATACGACAGCTCTCGCTGTAATCTTCATCACGACAGCTTACGCTGTAATCACAATAACGACAGCTTGCGCTGTAAATGACAGCTTACGCTGTAAACGACAGCTTACGCTGTAAACGACTGCTATCACCAGCTGTAACCTCAGCAACATCAAAGAAATCATCACAGAACCATGATAACACACACATACAAAGCATTACACACAGTATAAGAGAGAGAGTCACTACCTGATCCTTTCCCGACGTTTCTTGGCACTACGGGCTCACGAGGACGGCAAATATCAAATCCTGTAACCAAGTTAGGGACAACCCGTCAATCTCTTTCCCAAGTTCTTTTCTCTATAATACTTTAAGTTGATTATCACTATGGTCAATTAATCAAGTCAACTAAGGAGCTAAAGTGGTCAATTAACCTAAAAGGCTAATTTCTAACCTCAAAGTTCCACAATATTACATTATGCCATAAAATCTTCAATTTTCGCATAGGTGACCAATCTGCCAGAATTTTCCAACATCTTTGAAAAATCATAACTAATTCTAGAAAAATCAAAATGAGGTGATCCCAAAGCCTATTGAAAGCTCTTGAAGTCCTCTTCATAGGAAAAATATGAATCACTACCATAAATCACCACACAATTCCAGAATTAACAACATTCCACACTGCTCCAGAATTAGGTCCAGTTTCGACACCAAACTTTGGGCAACTAGAACTCCCAGCTCAAAAACCGAAATGACACAAATCATATGTCCATTTTGAAGCTTGAAATGTGAACTTTAAGACTGGAAAGTTTCAGAATTTTTAGACACCAATTGCCCATTCAAAATGTCCCTACAAACTGACTGCCCTGCACAAAGTTACACTTGACAGTTTTTTCCAATTTTCAACCAATGTGTCCAATGACTTCAAAATCAACAACCAAACCTATTCCCACATAATTTTTCATGTAGAACACAATGGTAACATCAAAATGAACAAATTCCCACTCATTCCCCATGTCCTGTTTTGGCAGAATTTTAGGGTATTTCACAACAAACAACCACTTCACTATCTAATCACTAAGCTTAGCTCATTTGCCTCCAAACCAACATATAAGCACATATATAGGATGAAAGCTTTATGATCCCTAATATACCCTAAAAAAACGAAATTAGGGCTGTCACAATAGCCCACCACAACTCAGCCAATTAAAGCATCATATACATCAACATAATGCTCTTACTCACCTCTTGCTTCTTCTTGTGTTCTTTTCTTGATTCCTCAACTTTTGTTCTTGCAAGGTGGCTGAAAACTCCTCCTCTTCAAAAACAAAAACCATAGAAATGAAGCTAAGGAAGAGAGGAACAAGTTTCATGAAGGTCACTTGAGCTATAGATGAGGTTAAGGAGGTGAAAATCCATGTAGAAGATCTTACCTCAACTTTGTTCTTCACTTTCTCTTTCCTCTTCTTGGTTGGACGAACATGGCAGCTGAAGTGAGAGAGAGAGGTGATGAAATGAGATCAGAATTTTGGCCTCACATACACCTCTTAACCGACTTTGCAAGGAGAGAGGGAAGGGAGTTGAAATTTTTGACTTTTCAACTCTTTGCTTGACATCATATTTTGTTTCTTTATTCCCTTAACCTTTGACCATGAGATTTCCACCGAATTATGGCTCTTGAATGAGTTAAAAGACTTCTTAAACTCTCATGGTTTTTGCCTCCACTTATATTGATTTTAGCATGATATATTTGACCAAAGTCCAAATGCCTCCATATGCTTTAATTATGAGCCAAATATCATTTTCTCTTGCCTTTCCTTTATGTTGGACGAAATATCATTCAAGAAAGGGAAACATATTGACCAAGTTACTCTTTTAGCTATTAGTCCTTAATTATAATTTAGGATATTACAGCTACAATCATCCATGCATGTTTCATATAATCCAGTAAAGCAATACATGCATCAATACACAATCACAACATCAAAGGATGCAAGAGAGGTAAGTTCCCTACACTCTTTCCACGTAAGATCTAGCTCCGGCTGCTCACGATCAGGGCGAATATCCAACCCTATAACCAAATCAAGGACATAGGGTCAATCTAAATTCCAAATCCTTACTTCCATATTACTTAAGGTTGGTTATCATTCACGCCCTTTAGGTGGCTATAATAAGCTCAACGAAAGCCTAAAGGATTAGGACGTACTAGATTGGAAATCACCTTTCAAAATCACAAACTATTGAAAATAGGGGTTGGCTGTAGCCAAGAACCCTCTGGTTGCAGCCAAAATGCGCACAGAAGGTGTTTGGCTACAGCCAAGAATTTCTGGCAGCGGCCAAAACGTGCACAGAAACTTTTGTGCTGCAGCTAGGATTTTCTGCTGCAGCCAAGGCAACTTAGGAAATTCATAACTAATTCCACAAAAATAGAAATGAGGTGATTCTAAAGCCAAATGAAAGCTATTTAAATCCTCTTCATAGAAAAAATATGAGCCATTACTGGAAATAACTACAAAAATACAGAATTCCCCAAAATCCACTACTGCTCCAGAATCAAACCCAGTTTCGACCTCAAACTTTGGGCAAACATAAATCCCAGTTCAAAAAACTAAATGACACAATTTATATGTCCATTGTGAAGCTTGGGATGTGAAATTCAAGACTGGAAAGTTTCATAATTTTCTAACATCATTTGCCCATTCAAAACGGCAACACAAGCAGACTGTCCAGTCAGAATTCTCATTGGACAGAATTTCCAGTTTTGCAACCAATGTGTCTAATCCAATTCAAATCAATTCCAATAATTAAATACCACAACATGACACCATTTTCAACATAAAAAACATCCAATTCATCCAATTACATACCACACGAAAATACCATAAAATCAGGGCAAAATTCACAATTCACCATACTTAACCAAAACTTACAAAACTTAGATCAAAAGGAAGCAAGCACTCACCTCTTCCTCTTTCCCAAACAAATTCCTTGATTCTTCATCTTTCCGCTTTTGCTCAAGCTCCAAAACACCTCCTCTCACAAATCTAAAACCATAGAGATGAAGCTCTCATCACTATGAATAAGATTATAGAAGGACATTAGAGCATTAGAGGACCACAAGCCACCCAAAATCTCACCTATAGCTTTCTCTTTCCTCCCCTTATGCTTGGTGAAAAAGGAGAACAAGAGAGAGAGATGAAGATGAAGATGATGAAGAGAGTGTTCAGTTTTTGGGAGCCAAAACCGACCAAATAAAGAGAGGAGAGAGGGAAAATGAGGTTTGACACTTTGACCTCATCTAAGGGCTCACAAAGTGCCAAATGTCACCATCTTGACAAACCTCACATAAGCTCACACACATGTGATTCCACCCCTTGATCTCTTGCACAAATCAATCCTAACCATTGATCTTGAAGTTACCAATGAGTTTCCTCTTCGGTAACTGACCAATTGGTCGGTAACTTTACCGTTTTTCCCCTGATTATGGCAATTCCTCTTGAATCACCACCAAACACACCATATCATTCCTTTTCTTCCACAATGCACCCTCCCCTCTATTTTAAGTCAATTTAGATGTTAATCCATAATTGAACTTAAATACAGGGTTTCGGCGCTGCTCACAACACATACAAATCACATCGGGTGCCAAATCACACCATAATCTCTAAAAGGGTTTATTCATCACTAACCACATCCACTTTTTGAGTCATTATCTCTTAATCACAATTTGGGATCTTGCTAAACTGGGGCTTAGCAGTCCACTTATCTCAGGCTTATTCTCTAGCCTCAAGTCTCAAAATTCGAGGTATTACACTTTACATTTCTTGCATATGGCCATATCATCAACAAAAAAAAAGAGCTTCAATCATTCAACTATATTACACATAAACAAGTAAGCTAATCATGCACATCAACACACAAGCATACATATCAATACATGCAAGAAGGGTAAGTTCACTACATTTTGTCTTCGAGTCCCCTTTTTACCTTTCTTCCAACCACTGAAGTTGCTTCCATTGCCTCTTCTTTGTCAACTCATGGCCCTAGATAAATGGCCATATTATTAGAGCCATGACAAATAAATGTCTAATGAGCTACTTTAGCCTCTAGGACTTTGTCTTTATTCTTTGGGCCCATACTTGTCCCAAATTTTAATAACCCAAGATACCTTAGTTAAACTTAAAGTTAACACATTAGACCCAATGGTTATTTAATGGGCCCACACTAACTTTATGGGCTTTACTTAACCATTGAAGTTTAAATTAATTACCAATTACCATTACTTTCTTATTTTAACCTAATTACCAAAATCTGCCAGAATTTTCAAAAATCTTTGAAAATTCATAACTTTGCTTAGGAAACTCGATTTGGGGTTGTCCAAAGTCCAATGTGACACTCATTAAGTCTATTTTGAAGGAAAAATATCTCCTTCAAATAGACCTATGCACAAAAATCCAAAATTCACATTTAATCCTCATTGCCACAGATTTTTGCTAGTATAGATCCAACTTCAAAAATTCATATCTCCTAATATATTTATCCAAATGGCACAAATGACCTATTAAATTAAAACTTATGATGTCTACTTTAAATCTAGAAAGTTTCATAGCCATTGGATATCATTTTCCCTGTCAAAAACAAGTCACAAACAGACTGCCTCACATAACTCAAATCTGGTAGCACTTAAACTAGTCTTATATTATCATCAAACAACATATATCATCATATATTCATGATTAAAACATTATTAGACCTCAAAAACTCCTTCTAGTCAAAACCTTAGGCTTTTCAAGAATCCATAAAAACTCGACAAAATCACAACTTAATTGGTTCAAAGTAAAGCCTGCGCTTACCTCTCCGCGTTTCTACAACTAGTTTGGAACTCCGGCGGTACTCCAACTAAATAGATGACATAATACACCTCCAATAAGAAAAATGAGATCATAGAAAGAAAGCTCTCAATGAGTAAAACAACTTTCCTGAAGGACTTACAGAATATTAACAACGATTCAGGGTCAAAATTGGCTTCAGAGCTCAAGAACACAACACCATCCATCCTTTCTCTTTCCTCTACCAACTTTGTGTGAATTTTCATATTTTCTCTTCCTTCTCTAGTACTGGCTGAAATGCTCATAAAGGGAAGGGAATGGTTGTGATGTGATCATGCAATTGGATGCTCTTAAGGTGTGCCAAGTGTCACAAGATGTGAGCTCAAGATTGCCATGTGTCAATAAAGCATTTTATCTTCTTGTTCTCTCTCTTAGGTGGCACCATTTTGGTCAGGAAAAGGAGAGGCCTGATAAATTCCCCTGAGGCCTGGGTTCGGTGTTTAGAAAAGTCAAGTACTCGATCAGACTAAGGACAATTGTATTTCCCTGACTCAGATGACATGTGGTGCCTCATGAGTGTGCCAACACAAAAGTAACATAGTACTTTGTCATAATGAGAGGACACTTGTCACCTTCGTATTTTTCCAACCCAAAATTTGTGTCATCATTACTTATTTTAATAAAGCTACTTTAATAAAGTTACTTTATCGGTGTCTACTCAGGTTTCACTTAGGACTTACTAAGGATTGCTTCACTATACCAAGGTCTGCCAAATGATGCCAGGTCAGAGTATATGTGTAGGCCCCATGTCTGCCCTGAAAATTCCATGTGTACAACTATATCGGCATATTTTGCTCAACTAATCAGTCTCATACCTTATGACATAGCTGGGTGGCGTCTTTCTACCAACCAATGGCACCGTATATGTGTCCTGTGTACATCTATATCGACACTTTGATCCTACTGCCTATACATACTTTGATCCTACTACCTATACATACTTTGATCCTGTGTACATCTAGTGCATGATAATAGCTAAGGATGGATTTTCCCCTGTTACGAATTCCCTGAGTCAACCTATGCCGTCACAATCAAACCAAATGTCCAGTGGCACTTGTACAGCCAGACAAAGATTATTGTATCTCATATACCATAACAATATATTGTCAATCAAAAATTACTTATTTCATATTTATTCAACATTATAATTGTGTTGAAATCTAATTTTCCAAATTATGACATCCATTACAATTCTGTTTTTTCACCACATGATCCAAAGATTCAATAATTTACATGACTTTTCTTCACATATTAAAAGAAACATGTTGAAGTATCATTAATCTTTGTGGTGAATGAAAATATTTAAATGTTAATTCATTTTCAAGGAGGATCTTTTGTAATCAACTGTGAAATAGTAAAAGAGGAAACTCGCTATGGTTGAACATATGATGGTTGCTCTAAGTTTGTCACAAAGGCTACTACTAAAAATTCTACTCTTGTTTGTTCCAGCTACACAAGAAAGTCTCAGTCCAAGATTGAGCAAAAGTACAATATCTTTGATTATATCTTTTGATTCCTTTCATTAATATACAACCATGTAACAAAGAGATATGATGCACTTTTTGATGCAGGCTCAAACTTCACTATGTCATCAAGGATAAAACCAGTTCTATCTCTGTTATTTTCTGGGATAAGTTAGCTATTCAATTGGTTCAAAAGACAACTGCTAAGTTGAAGTTTATCCTTCAAACTATAAATAATCCCAACTATGTTCTCCAAATCTGTTAATGGAGAATGCTTATTGTGCTTATACATTAAGAAAAATGTGAAAATGACTTCGCTAATGGAATAGACAATCTTATGGGTAAGAATATGCTGCTCAAACTTAAGATGAATGAATACAACAAAAAGCATCCAACTTCAAACATAAGTGTTGGTCAATTTACTATATGTGAAAACCTCATGCACCAATTCATGGAAGTATCTACTGAGGTGATCATGGATTTCATAATGATTATCTTTACTAAGTTGTTAAACTTATTAAGTTTACTATCCTACTTTACTTGTGACTTCATTTCATTTAGATTTTAGTTTTTTCTAATGGTTATAAATGGCCACTTGACAGAGCCCAAGCAAGTCAAGGTGTTAAGGATAAACAGGTCATCACATATCCTACTAATAGCTTCATATTCTTTTTAAACTATTCAATAACTAATTTTGTTACATGATGCTTTCTTTAAGGATGCTTGGTCTGTTATGGTGGGTATTCAAACATAACAAAATCCTTATAAAGAAGTTGCAAAACCTGTGGTCTAGAAACCTCCTTTAGAATGACAATAGATTAAAGAGACCATATTAGCTAGCCCGAACAACCATGTCACACAACTCCTGTGAAAGGAAAGAGAAGGACCAATATTAAAAGGACTGCTTTTATGGATGAGCTAGCCCCTACCGATCAAGTTGCGCCTGTTGTACCTTTTGATGAAAGGGAGAATAAAGTGATTAAGCAAGAGAAGTAGAGTTTAATATATACTGTGACAATGTCATGTGTCCCTTCCTTTCATGTTGTAACAGACTAAGTATTATGTTTTAATGTATGCGAGTCCTTTATTTACAAGTGTCTTCATTTTAATTGTAATCGTTTGATGTCATTGGTTTCCAATTAAAGTATGCAGCCTACACGTATCTTTTCATGTCCCTCTTAATGAAATTATGTTCAGTTTATTTTCCCTCATCTACATTGTCCATTTCCTTTCATCAACTTCTCCTTTCTAAACTCAAATCACAGCTTTATTTTTACAAGCAAAGGTATGGTAATAAAAAGGCAAGTAATAAGTTAACAGTCTTCACTTTATAATAGTAACAACTCCTTCATCCTCTTTTAGCTTCAATATGACATTTAGTCTTAGCACATAACATAGTGTTAACTTTATCTAACAGAGACATGTATAGGATCTTTTATGGTCTTAAGATACAACATTTTCAATTTCCATAAGAAGAACTTTATTAGTATGCAAGATATCATTTGCACAATTTCAATGACATTGTTTAAGGGTCTGGAAAATAAACCAATATCCTTTTCAAAGCTCTACAATCACTTAATGGTCTTTCGTGGCCTAAAAATCTCATTCATAACTTAAAATGAAATTTACCCTCCAGTACTCATGCCATATTTGATTAATATTTACAATAACAAGATACACTATATTCAGGAAAATACTTTAATCAATATTCATTAAATCATCAATCATTTAAAATTTGTAAAACAACACATAAGTACAATATAGACAATAGAGAGTCATGTGTATAATCCCCTGCTTCATATCAACACTCATCTCATAAAATGATGCTTGGACAATATTTGAGTTTTTAGTCAACAAAATCTCTTGCTTCTTGCAAGTGGCATGTCTTTATCAGTAACCTCTTTTGCTGTAAGGGCGTATTAGTACTAGGTTCCTTATATCTTCCATTGACCAATGGATATATACCAAGGGATATTCACACCTCACTATAAAAGTATTCATTCTCATATACCTCTTACTATCAAAACCCTCCTTTATTCTACTTTAATGTTTTGACTTCTAGTCTCAAAGCACCAACCTATAAAAATGCACCATGATAAAGGAGACCTTCATCAGAGAAGTCTTTTATGACAAATGACTTCTACAACTCAAAAATCTCACCTTGTAGCAAATGAATGTCAATCTAATGTCTCAAGTTTGTAGTTCACATATGAATATGATAAGCTACTCTTGAAGATGTTATTCATCATTATTTCACCTGACACGGTTTTCTAATATGTTGTCATTTGAATAACAATAATAGCACCATGTCAAGTGGACAATACATAGCCTTCTACCATTATCAGCCATACACATGGAAGTTTTCAATCTATACCACAAAAAAGACCTCATGCTTTACAAAATATAGCCAATATCTCATCAAATTTATCAAATCATTTTGATTATGTAAGGATGCAATATACTTCATTTTATTGCTTTTAAGTGTATCTTTTCATATAACTTTGCTGTATATGTAAACAAAATGGGGCCTTCTATGTAAAACAATGCAAAGGTCTTATTTTTATGTGGTTATTATAATGGCTTTATATGTTTTCCATTACCAATTGATGACATATCAAATATAGCTTCATCAAGTCAAGTTTAGATAGATCCAGTTATCAATGTACACAAGCAGTTGAAATATTTACTCTTCTATATGGGAGACAAACTCACAGGCAACACCGATTCTCTAAACCTTTGCAAGATATAACCAATATAGCATCAAACTTATCCAAATAGTTTGAAAATGTTAAAGCTATTATCCCACCACTTTGTTCAATTAAAGATATAACCAATGAATTTCTTCCTAATGATTCTGTCATTGTTAGTATATTTTATTTATGTTCCACTTTACTAGACTCCAACCAGTAGCTATATAAACAACTATACATCCATAAGAGTACTAGATTGACAAGATTAGAAAATAATGATGACACGCTAATAAGGACAAGGAGGAGTTTACAAAGAACATCAAAACAAGGCCTGTCCTAAGAAATTTGATAAAAAATGGGTTTTTTACTTCAACCTTGTTATGATGTACTATCATAATGCTCATTCCATGACAGTAGCTAAAAGTGCCAAGAGAGCATATTGTATGATAGTTGATAATAGTCAAGCATAAACTTCCATGGAGAATACACCTTCCACTTAATTCGGTACATGTATTTGTTAATCAAATGCTATCAGCTATTATATGTGTTTTAAACTTCTAATTAGTAGTACTCTTTTGCATGTTACAAGTTTCACATAGTAATTATTCCTCTTATAATACTTGTGGTTATGATTGGGATTATTTCATATGTCAAAGATGTGCCTCAAGAAAGGCTTTACAATATAATACAAGAATATTGCACTTTACTACCTATTTTATAGTACACATATAAGCATCTAATTGTGGTTGTATGTTACTCTGAAGCAATCCTCAACAAAGTTATTACAAAGACATTGAGTTTCAATGGGATCCTAATAATAGTGGTGATTACATAAGCAATAACATGTTAGGTGTCAAAGCCCTTAATATTTTAACATTTATCAAAGTATTAACATGCAGTTCAATGCCCGAACAGGAATAGCACAAATGTATTGATATAAAGTACTTGATTATATTACAGGAATTCCCATAGGGTATATACGTAATATTTTCATAACATAAAAATAACATAAAAAATATGGATAACAAACACTACTGCTTGGACAGGTACGAGATCTTCAATTTTTTGTTTTTGCTTCCATGCCCTCAGAGCCACTATCTCTTGCTGAATAAATTTATAAATATTTTGGAAAAGGGTGAGATTCATATGAATCTTAGTAGTAACACACATGATCAATCATATAAAATGTGATAATTAAATATGCAATGTACTATATAATGTAACAGAACAAATATACTGTAAACATGTTTGTTTGTTTCGGCATTCAAGATCAAATGAGTATTCGTCCCTACTGGCCACATTGTGTACACTATTTAGGATCAAATGACAGTTTAACCCTTACTTGCTGTAATGTTCCAGAGCAGATAACTGTCTGTTCGTACTTGTCTCACATATCAGCTGGGTCCTACTTGGCATGATAGTACTTGTGCTTTTCCCACCAGGTGGTACTTTGCTTTTCCCACACCATAGCTAGGTTTTGTAACAAATAATTCATATCATAGAACATGCCAACACAAAGCACATAAACAATCATATAGTATATGAAAGATAGGGTTGCTACCTGAAATCCTTTTTGATAGCCAACTACTCCGATCTAATGATTCTTGGTCTAGCTCAGGCAATTGTCAAATCATAAAATTCCAAATTTATAGTAAATGAGTTATTACTCATTCATATCTCATTCCTAAATTCATATGGCTGGTTACCTTTATCAAAAATGCATAATTACTAAAATGTGTTATTGCAAGTGTTTTACCCAAGAGGGGGACGAATTGGGTGATCAAAGAATATTCGAACATATATACAAATTGACAAAATTTAAAGTGGTTAAGAGCTAAGGTTTAGGAAGTTATACTAGTTTGGCCACAAATAATTTGACCTACGTCTAGTACTCAGAGTTCCTCTGAGAATTTCACTATATCTTCCAAGATTCAGTGGGTTCTTAGCACCTCAGTACATAGCAAGTTCCTTCACTGGACACTTGCTCCCCCTTACATAATGTAAACCAATCCCCAACTCAAGGTTCCACAACCTTAAGTTGTCTCAATAACAGATATTGAGTTTGTAATGAAAACCTTTCTTACAGAGTGAGTAAAGAATCACTGAAGTACAAAGTGTATGAATGAATAGAAAATAGAGCAAATGTGAATTAATCGTTGATGGCTCAATACGTTGTTTGATTTTGTCTCCGTTGAATGCTTCCTTATATATAGTTAAGTTTGATAGCTGTTGTCAGCATTTCAACATGCCCGTTAGAGTTACGCAGCTTCTTTTGACTATTCTTCATATTTAAAACATAGCCGTTGTGATGGGTGATCATTACAAATGTTGTGTTCTTTGTAAAGTGAATTTTCTCTCTTTGGCATGATCTCTTCATTATTTCCCATAAAATATACTTATACTAACACAATGAAAAGTTAATCATATGGATAACAAATCAATAAATAACAAATGATTATCATGCAATCTAGACTTTATCACTCAAGTGATTCGAGGTCATTACTCAAGTGACCACTAAAGTCATCCCTTCCAGAACTTGGCAGAGAATAGAAGCAACAATTGTGACTCCATTACTCGAGTGGTCACTCAAGTAATCACTTGAGTGGTCACTCCAGTGATCCCTTGCAAATCTTGGCAGAGAGTCAAAGTCTTCATTTATTACCTTGTCACTCAAGTGGTTACTCGAGTGATCCTTAATCATCACTCGAGAGACACCTTTCAAAATCTAGACAAGAGTTTGAAGACATTTTCAGCATACATCACTCAAGTGGTTACTCGAGTATTAAGGGTCATCACTAAAGTGATCACTCAAGTGATCTCTTCCAAAATCAGTCGGAGACTTCATTCCTAGTTTTGTGACTTATTTTCCTTCTTCATCACTTGAGTGATGTCTTTGCATGCTTCAGAAAGCCTGTTTCTTTGTTCAAAAACCTTTATTTAATCAAATCATTTATAAAACCATTTATCACCATATGTTATCATCAAAACATAGAATCTAACGTTTTCCCCCTTTTTGATGATGACAAAACTTGGTGATTTTAAACAAACAATTTTGAAAACTTAATGCAATCATATGGTTAAATGTTTCTGATATTAAAATTGTCATTAATAAAACAATTGCTTAATGTCCTAGCATACATAAAAAGAATTCCATTAGTCTAGAAATATGACAACAATTAAAACCTTAAGAATTTAGAATAGCATAAACATCAAAACTTTCAAATTCGATAACATAGATAACAGTTCATAAATAACATATCATAAAGTTCAAAAAAACCCGGAATCACTATGTACTCATATATCCCCAAACTATATAAATGTAGGCACATGTGTCAGTTACCAAAATCATTCATATTTCTTCTCCCCCCTTTTGACATCATCAAAAAGGGTGGTCTAAGCAGAGATACTGGAACTGGAGCTATTGTGTAGTGGATCTTAGGCTTTGATAGAAATGGCTCATATGGGTGAAGATGCATCATCATGAGTATCACTTCCTCTCTGAGCAAAAGTAGGTAAGTCAGACAGGACAAGATCTGGTAAATGAAGAGGAGGGATCTACAATGGATCCTCTGGGTGAGGGATGTAACACCTCAATCAAATAGCCAAATACTTAACCATAGTAATTCAAATATCGTCAACAAGGATGTTCAACATCCAAACCATTAAAATACAAATCAGTTTAAATAAAGCCCAAGTCTCAATGTTAAATCAAATCCTCAAAATATTTCAATAAAACAAAATAAAATGCGGAAGTCTTAGGGTCATGGCAATAAAAATGACATAACATGAGCTCTAGGAGCACAAAAGAGCCTCTAAGGCTCACTCCATAGGTGCCTTCCCTTGCTCCCTACTAGAACAATCACCTGAAAATGTTAATATAATAGGATGAGATTCAACGTCTCAGTAACTACTGAAAGTTTCTACCGTACACAAGCAAATCACATATGATAAAAAGGAACTGATTACATATATATATTCATATATACCATAATTCTCATACAAGACCAAAAACAAGTTTAATCAATCTGTATTTTCATCACAACATGTAGCATACAACTATGCAATATGCAATATGTAGGATGCAACCTCCCTTATATCACCGTCCATCCTTATTCCGCTGACTGGAGCCATAGGCTAACACATAGTCCAATAGAAACCTATCCATTTGACTGGATTGTCCCAAGCTCACCAGTTCTTAAGATACACCCGGCCAAAGGTGTAGAGCTTAAGTCTGGACTATGGCTCCCCTCCTTAAAAGAATACAACTAAGGAGGTGTCACATGTCCCACAGCTCCAATGAAATCCCGGCCAAAGGAAAACATGGAAGAAGGGGGCCCTGACAAGTACCATCCACTGTGCACCGAGTGATGGCATACCACGTGGTAAAAGATCTCAACATACAAATTCCTCCTCACTCCAACCCATCACAGATGCAACCGCCATGACAGTGATAAATAAAACATCATTAAAAGATAAAGTACAATAATTCATGCTTCTATTCATATCAAATATAATCACATATTCAAACATGCTAAAAATGAAATAATAATCCAATAATACATTAATTATCATTAAATTATTAATTATATGAATATAATGAGTTATATAGAAATTTACTTGTAACACTACTTATTTGAGAATTTATAATACAAACACATATACATATAATTCAGTCCATTTTTCTTTAAAAAAAATAGTCATTCAAAAATCATACACTATTCACAAGTATATGGAAGAATATTCAGAGTTACCTGGTATTCCCTAACTCACAAGCAATCATACGGAGTGACTCAAAATCTCTCAATGAGAGTCTACAAAACATAAACATAATTATCTATTAACATTTTTACCCAAAACTATTCTATAGTTTCTGTAGCACTATTCTAAAACTTCAGTAAAACATTAAGGCTACCCCTTGAAGACTAATATTATACACACACATATTAACCAATAATATAAGTTATCTTATTTATTTATCTAGGACAGAATATTTAAATATGATAAAACTTGTCTTATAAATATAGGTAATGTTTGTAAAGAATAAACAATAACAAAATAAAGAAATAAGTATCATGTTGGAACAATGGGAGTATTTTAATAGATAAGATAATGCTAAGTGGTTCATACTTTCCTATGTGTATAAGATGGAGAAAAGGGAATATATGCGCAAATTTTTTTTCAAAATGGCAAGGAAGATGAACAAAAAAATATAGGTGCTGAGGCGTATAGGCTTAGTAATAGGATAATGAAGGGAATATATAGGTATGGGTTCATTAGATTAGAATATATATATATATATATATATATATATGACTTGTTTGTGAGAAAGAGATGAATGGTCAACAAAAAAAAAAGAATATATACACACAGACACGCATGAATTGACAGGAGAGAAGTAGTTTGGATTTTTTTTTTCCGCTGAGCACAGTGCATATACACACCCTCTCATGGTCTTACACAGTGAAAAGAAGGGTGTGATAAAAAAAAAATACATCCACACACACCGTACAAAAAAAATATAGGGTGGCTGGGAAGAGAAAATACACACACTCACACTCACACACAAACAATTAAAGAGAAGGGAGTGGTTATGCAGATTTAACGAGATATGCACACCCATACCCATAGCATCATGATGAAGAAGAAGGGATGGTTTAATAAGATAAAATATTGATGAAGGATGAAAGAAGCAAGATATTCGATTGATAAGACATTCCCTTTTACTGCAATGAATGGCTGGGAAGACAAATAAGTAAGATGGAGCAGAAATTAAAATGCACCTGTTGTCTATGGCAGAGAGTCATGCGGCGCCGGGAGTGAGGAGTGAGGAGTGGGGGTGAGAAGAAAGAGATCTTATATAGGAGTAGATCTAGGGTTTGACTCCTTTTATTAAAATAATATTTTTTTAAAAAAAACATAAAAATAATAATAGTATTATTCAAATTACTAGCAGTATTTTTTTTATATAATATATATATATTTTTTTCGTTTTTTTTTCCAATGGTAAGACAGATTTACACACATATACTCATTTTAAAATAATTATCTTAATGGGGTATTTTATTTGTATTTAGTTTTCTTTTGAATAATTATTTTTTTTTCCTTTAGAACTTTATATATATATATTCTATATTCTTTGACTAACTAAAATTAAGCTACAACTAACTCTAAGCCTTAAAAAAAATTAAGGATGTTACAATTCTCCCCTCCTAAAAAGAATTTTGCCCCCAAAATTCAAAACACGAGCTAAAAGACATACCTAGATAAATAAATGAGGGTACTCCTGCCTCATCTTTTCCTCTGTCTCCCACGTGGCATCACCAGGAGCCATACCTCTCCATACAACCTTCACAAGTCTGATGGTCTTGTTTCTTAATTGCTTATCCATCACATCCACAATCCGCTCTGGCTCAGCTTTATATGTCATATTATCTCTGAGTTCTATCTCCTCCACTTCAATAACATGGGAAGGATCTGGTTGGTACTTCTTCAATTGCGACACATGGAAGACATCATGAATGTTCGCAAGCTGTGGAGGTAATGCAATTCTATAAGCAACTGGTCCCACTCTCTCCAAAATCTCATAGGGACCCATGAAACGAGGTGAAAGTTTCTTTGCTCGAATCGCTCTACCAATGCCCGTCATCGGTGTGACTCTCAGAAATACATGTTCGCCCGCCATGAACTCCAACGGTCGCCTTCTTCTATCGGCATAACTCTTCTGTCTGCTCTGGGCGGTGAGAAGTTTCTGTTGAATTATCTTAATCTTCTGAGTAGTTTCAACCACCAGATCCGGACCTATTAGACTTCGCTCATTCAATTCTGTCCAACAAATAGGAGATCTACACTTCCTTCCGTACAATGCCTCATACGGTGCCATCTCGATGCTTGAGTGATAACTGTTGTTATATGCAAACTCTGCCAGATGAAGGTGATCGTTCCAACTTCCTGCCAGTTCAATTGCGCATGCTCATAACATGTCTTCTAGAGTCTGTATAGTCCTCTCAGTCTGCCCATCAGTTTGGGGATGATAAGCGGTACTAAACTTCAGACGAGTCCCCATAGCATCCTGTAATGCTCTCCAAAACCGTGAGGTAAACCGTGGGTCACGATCTGATAAGATGCTCTTCGGTACCCCATGCAATCTGACAATCTCCTTCACATAGATCTTTGCTAGTCTCTCAAGTGAGTACTCTGCCGCGATAGCCAGAAAATGAGCTGACTTAGTCAATCTATCCACAATTACCCAAATGGCATTACATCCAGAAGTAGTTGGAGGAAGTCCCATGATAAAATCCATAGAGATGCTGTCCCACTTCCATTCTGGGATCTCCAAATTCTGCAACAATCCCGGAGGCTTCCTGTGTCCAATTTTAACTTTTTGACACGTCAGACAACAAGAAACAAACTCAGTAACATCTTTCTTCATGCCTCGCCACCACCAATTCCGCTTGAGATCATGATACATCTTAGTTGCTCCAAGGTGAATAGTGTATTTACTCCTGTGAGCTTCCTCAAGCATGAGCTCCCTTAATTCTCCATCATCGGAAAGACAGACTCTTCCCTTATATCTTAATATCTCATCTTCACCCAACTTGAATTCTGACTCTCTTCCCTCTTCAATACCTTCCATGACACCCAAAAGATACTCATCCTCAAGCTGAGTGAATTTAATTTCTTTCCAGGTTATACTTTCAATGGTTAACGCTTCCATGGTAGCAACCAATCCTGACATTATGTCAATAGATGTACTCTGCACATCTTCTAGCAATTTATGTTCCCTGACCATCAACTGGGCTGCATGGATTGACTTTCTGCTTAGGGCATCTGCTACAACATTTGCCTTTCCTGGGTGGTACTTCAACTCATAGTCGTAATCCTTGAGAAACTCCATCCACCTTCTCTGTCGCATGTTAAGCTCCTTTTGGTCAAACAGGTACTTTAGACTCTTATGGTCACTAAAGACCTCAAATTGTGAACCGTAGAGATGGTGTCTCCAAATCTTCAAAGCAAATACTACTGCTGCTAACTCCAAGTCATGAGTGGGATAGTTCTCTTCATGTGGCCTCAACTGTCGAGAAGCATAAGCAACTACCCTGCCATTTTGCATTAGCACACACCCAAGACCCTTCTTAGATGCATCAGTGTATAAAGTGAAAGTCTGAGTAGGATCTGGAATCACAAGTACCGGCGCCGTAGTCAACTTAGTCTTCAAATCCTGAAAGGCTGCTTCACACTTCTCATTCCATACATATGGTTGGTCCTTCCTAGTTAACTTAGTCAAGGGCATGGCTATCTGTGAAAAGCCTTTAATAAATCTCCTGTAATAGCCTGCCAATCCCAGAAAACTTCTGATCTCGGTGACACTTCGCGGCCTTTCCCAATTCAACACTGCATCAATCTTACTGGGGTCTACTGACACTCCTTCAGCTGATACAACATGGCCTAGGAAATTTACTTCCTTTAACCAAAATTCACATCTTGACAGCTTTGCATAGAGCTTATGTTCTCTTAGTACCTGTAACACAACTCTGAGATGCTCTTTATGCTCTTCCTCATCCTTAGAGTAGATAAGAATGTCATCAATGAATACCACTACAAACTTATCTAAATATGGTCTGAATATTCTGTTCATGTAATCCATAAAAACAGCTGGAGCATTGGTTAGCCCAAATGGCATAACAAGAAATTCATAGTGACCATATCTGGTTCTGAATGCAGTTTTTGGAATATCTTCAGCTCTGACTCTTAACTGGTGGTAGCTTGATCTCAGATCAATCTTGGAAAATATGGATGCTCCGGTCAACTGGTCAAGTAGATCATCGATCCTGGGCAAAGGATATTTGTTCTTTATGGTTGCCTTATTCAATTGGCGATAGTCAATACATAACCTCAGACTCCCATCTTTCTTCTTCACAAACAGCACAGGCGATCCCCAAGGAGATACACTGGGCCTGATGAAACCCTTTTCCATTAACTCCTCAATTTGATTTTTCAATTCTGCTAGTTCTGATGGAGACATTCGATAAGGAGCTTTAGAGATAGGCCCCGTCCCAGGCGCAAGATCAATAGAGAACTCCACCTCTCTCTCTGGGGGTAAACCCGTCATCTCCTTTGGAAATACTTCCGGAAATTCATTTACCACTTTAATGTCTTCTACCCCTTCTTCCACTTCTACTTGAATGGAGAAAAACACCATGTACGCTGGACAACCCTTACAAATAGACTTTTCAACTTGTACTGCAGATAACAATTGTGGTCTATTAGGACTCATAGGGTCAACAGGGAGGGAGATGGTCTTCCTCTTACAACCAAGGATGGCATCATTCGCCGACAACCAATCCATCCCCACTATCAGATCAATACCCTTTATGGGTAGACAAATAAGATCAATAGTTGATGTCCTACCATCGAACTCAATTGTACAATTCAAGCAAGCTTTAGAAGTTCTCACCGAGGCTCCCGCCGGTGTAGAAACAATCATGTCAAAAGGCAGTTCACTTATATGTAAATTTAATCGATGCACGCAAGCATAAGATATAAAAGAGTGTGTAGCACCAGAATCAAATAAAGCTTCAATCTCAAGGCTTTGAAGTTTGAGAATACCTTTAATCAGATTTGGCGAAGCACTAGCCTCCTGGTGTGATAGTGCGAACACTCTGCCTGGAACTGCAGCTCTAGCATCATTGGCTCCTCGTGAGCCTTCCTCACAGAACCTGAAGACATGGCCTGGCTTCCCACACTTGTAGCATATCAGACAATTGCCCTGGTGCACCCTTCCACACTTGGCACACTTCTGACTGTTAGCAGTGCTAGCAACAGGAGCTGTGGAGCCCCTATAAGAGTTCTGTCCTCCACTAAAATGACTCCTCTGTGGTGCACTGAAATGACTCCTTGAAGGTCCACCAGAATGATTCCTTGATGGCTGGCCAAACCGCTTCTTCATACCACTGAAGCTATGGTTATGCTTCTTAGTGATTCCCCCCATAGGTCTCATGGAAGGTGTAGATCTAGCTTGGAATCCCTTCATTCTCTCAGCTTCTTCTTCTTGCTTGCTTCTAGCAATGGTGCGAAGCTTGTCACACATCTTTTCAAAATCCTTTATCTCATCAAGGAATGGTGACAAAGCTGCTTTCAAATCCGGCCTAGCTTTTTCCACTAGTCGATCACACATCCATTTAGAGTTGTTTTGCGAATACTTGCAAAACTTAGACAACTCTAAAAAGCGAACGATAAATTCTTCTTCGTGCAAATCCTCTTGCTTGAATGTAAGGAATTCAGTCTCCTTTGCCACTCTAATGGAAGTGGGGAAATAATTCTTCTCAAACTTTTCCCTAAACTCTTCCCAACTTATCTCCACATCATCATCAATTTTTGTGCTCTCCCACCATTCTTGAGCAGCTTTCTGCATCAATTGCTCGGCAACTAGCACTTTCTGTTGAGAACTGATCTCAATGACCTTGAAAATCTTTTCCAGACGCTTCAACCACTCCAATGCTTCAACTGGATCTAGCTTCCCCTCAAACATTGGAGGAGCAAACTTTCTGAATTTATCCCAAACTTCAGTAATAGATGGGACATGGTACTGAGAATGGGAACTGCTACCGCCCTCTTGATTCGGTACATGAATGGCTGCCACCTCTAGAATGCTGACCAGTGGAAGTATCTTCATTAATGGGACTCTTCTCCTCATCATGATCACCGCTTTGGCCTCTTCTTGCTGCTAGTTCTTCTTCATGCCTATTCACTTTCTCTCTCACATCTAAGACTAAATCCCGCAACTCCAACAAGATGGCACTATTATCTTGAGGAGGAGGACCATTTTGGCGAGGAACAGGGGTTCAATTAGTCTTTCGAGTATTCACCATCCTCCCCTCCTATGAAGAACACCATAAGGACATTAGGTAAGAAAACAAATTACCAAATGAATTCTAAACCTAAACAAAGGGAAGTGCACATGTTATGATATTTAAATTGCCACGACCTCTAAAAAGTTTAAAGAAAAAATGGTTATAAAATTAACAAAATAGCCATGGAACGTTTTGTCTCTGATACCAAAAATGTAACACCTCAATCAAATAGCCAAATACTTAACCATAGTAATTCAAATATCGTCAACAAGGATGTTCAACATCCAAACCATTAAAATACAAATCAGTTTAAATAAAGCCCAAGTCTCAATGTTAAATCAAATCCTCAAAATATTTCAATAAAACAAAATAAAATGCGGAAGTCTTAGGGTCATGGCAATAAAAATGACATAACATGAGCTCTAGGAGCACAAAAGAGCCTCTAAGGCTCACTCCATAGGTGCCTTCCCTTGCTCCCTACTAGAACAATCACCTGAAAATGTTAATATAATAGGATGAGATTCAACGTCTCAGTAACTACTGAAAGTTTCTACCGTACACAAGCAAATCACATTTGATAAAAAGGAACTGATTACATATATATATTCATATATACCATAATTCTCATACAAGACCAAAAACAAGTTTAATCAATCTGTATTTTCATCACAACATGTAGCATACAACTATGCAATATGCAATATGTAGGATGCAACCTCCCTTATATCACCGTCCATCCTTATTCCGCTGACTGGAGCCATAGGCTAACACATAGTCCAATAGAAACCTATCCATTTGACTGGATTGTCCCAAGCTCACCAGTTCTTAAGATACACCCGGCCAAAGGTGTAGAGCTTAAGTCTGGACTATGGCTCCCCTCCTTAAAAGAATACAACTAAGGAGGTGTCACATGTCCCACAGCTCCAATGAAATCCCGGCCAAAGGAAAACATGGAAGAAGGGGGCCCTGACAAGTACCATCCACTGTGCACCGAGTGATGGCATACCACGTGGTAAAAGATCTCAACATACAAATTCCTCCTCACTCCAACCCATCACAGATGCAACCGCCATGACAGTGATAAATAAAACATCATTAAAAGATAAAGTACAATAATTCATGCTTCTATTCATATCAAATATAATCACATATTCAAACATGCTAAAAATGAAATAATAATCCAATAATACATTAATTATCATTAAATTATTAATTATATGAATATAATGAGTTATATAGAAATTTACTTGTAACACTACTTATTTGAGAATTTATAATACAAACACATATACATATAATTCAGTCCATTTTTCTTTAAAAAAAATAGTCATTCAAAAATCATACACTATTCACAAGTATATGGAAGAATATTCAGAGTTACCTGGTATTCCCTAACTCACAAGCAATCATACGGAGTGACTCAAAATCTCTCAATGAGAGTCTACAAAACATAAACATAATTATCTATTAACATTTTTACCCAAAACTATTCTATAGTTTCTGTAGCACTATTCTAAAACTTCAGTAAAACATTAAGGCTACCCCTTGAAGACTAATATTATACACACACATATTAACCAATAATATAAGTTATCTTATTTATTTATCTAGGACAGAATATTTAAATATGATAAAACTTGTCTTATAAATATAGGTAATGTTTGTAAAGAATAAACAATAACAAAATAAAGAAATAAGTATCATGTTGGAACAATGGGAGTATTTTAATAGATAAGATAATGCTAAGTGGTTCATACTTTCCTATGTGTATAAGATGGAGAAAAGGGAATATATGCGCAAATTTTTTTTCAAAATGGCAAGGAAGATGAACAAAAAAATATAGGTGCTGAGGCGTATAGGCTTAGTAATAGGATAATGAAGGGAATATATAGGTATGGGTTCATTAGATTAGAATATATATATATATATATATGACTTGTTTGTGAGAAAGAGATGAATGGTCAACAAAAAAAAAGAATATATACACACAGACACGCATGAATTGACAGGAGAGAAGTAGTTTGGATTTTTTTTTCCGCTGAGCACAGTGCATATACACACCCTCTCATGGTCTTACACAGTGAAAAGAAGGGTGTGATAAAAAAACAATACATCCACACACACACCGTACAAAAAAAAATATAGGGTGGCTGGGAAGAGAAAATACACACACTCACACTCACACACAAACAATTAAAGAGAAGGGAGTGGTTATGCAGATTTAACGAGATATGCACACCCATACCCATAGCATCATGATGAAGAAGAAGGGATGGTTTAATAAGATAAAATATTGATGAAGGATGAAAGAAGCAAGATATTCGATTGACAAGACATTCCCTTTTACTGCAATGAATGGCTGGGAAGACAAATAAGTAAGATGGAGCAGAAATTAAAATGCACCTGTTGTCTATGGCAGAGAGTCATGCGGCGCCGGGAGTGAGGAGTGAGGAGTGGGGGTGAGAAGAAAGAGATCTTATATAGGAGTAGATCTAGGGTTTGACTCCTTTTATTAAAATAATATTTTTTTAAAAAAAACATAAAAATAATAATAGTATTATTCAAATTACTAGCAGTATTTTTTTTTATATAATATATATATATATTTTTTTCGTTTTTTTTCCAATGGTAAGATAGATTTACACACATATACTCATTTTAAAATAATTATCTTAATGGGGTATTTTATTTGTATTTAGTTTTCTTTTGACTAATTATTTTTTTTTCCTTTAGAACTTTATATATATATATTCTATATTCTTTGACTAACTAAAATTAAGCTACAACTAACTCTAAGCCTTAAAAAAATTAAGGATGTTACAAGGGACCTATAGAGGAGTGTGCTGAGTTGGTGGTGAAGAAGGCAGCTATGAAGTGTTTACCAACTCCTCAGTGTCATCTGAGTACTGGGAATGATGAGATGGAGTCTAAGGCAATGGCTTGGTGCTAATAGGTGCAGCTATAGGTGTAGGCACTGAGCTAGGCTGGATAGTGGAGTGCTCATCTAAGGTGATATGGACCCAAGCAGATGTCAATGGATAAGTCATGGTAAAAAGAATAGTGCTCAGTGTGGTGTGAGTGATAGTATGAGGTGGATCAGATACAGGGGCACAAGCTAAGGCTGGGGTTGAAGCTGGGACAGATGGACTAGGTGTCGAGGTACCACGTGTTAAGGCATCCACCTTCTCATGCAAGGACCTCAAAAGATTCCCAATCTCTTATATAGTACTAGTATGGGCCTATTATTGTGCCAATATGGCCTGATTATGCTCGTTATGTGCACAAGTTTGATCCAATACTACTTGATTATTCTTGTTCACATCTCTACCAACTCTACTATCTTGAAGTTCATATGGGTTATGGGTTCAGTATTTGTATTGGCTATGTCGACGTGAAAACCTTTAAGTACCTCTTTTAGATATTTCTGAATTATAGACCCAAAGAAGGAAAGTGATAAAGTAGTGGCGGGAGCAAAAGACTGAGTGTCTTCTGTTCTACTAGTCTCAACCTCTGAAACCTTCTTCTCCTTGGTAGTGGATTCCATAGGCTTCTACAATGGCCACTCAATCCCAAGATTCACAATCCGGTTTCTTCCAACTAGCAACAATCTCTTAACCGGCTCATTTAGCTCCAGATACTAAACCTTGTTTTCCTTCAGGCATAAGGAGATCAACTGGGGAAATGGCATCGATGTGGTCCAAGTACCAAAGAACCTATACCTCTTGATCTCAAAATATATCATTTCTCCCAAATTCATCTACTCCTTTAACAATATCAAGGCCACGTTCCCGTAATCTCGATCGATGAAATGAGTGAAATTGTTGGACTTGTTGACTATTACATGAGAGTAGATGTACCAGAGGAATTTGTGCAAGTCACACATATCACTAAGATTGAAAGTAAGGGGTCAAACTCTCTCCTCGGGCCTTAGGATATTGAAATTTTGGTTTGGATTAAGCTTGGTTGGGTTGTCTAGCGGTGGATGCTCAATTCCTAACTATGTGTTTATCTTGGAAGTAGAAATCATAAATTTCTTCCCTCTTACCTTAGTTTCTAATTCCTCCTCAATTGCTTGATCTAAGGCATCCTCCACAGTCTTTCAGTAAAAATGCCTTATTACCTTAGTGCAATAAGGCAAACTCACTGATAACCAATGCATATATCCTTTTAGATAATCACTTAAATGGAATTAATTGCTTCAAAGAGAACTTGAAGATCAATGAAGTACATCTAACACACTTTTCTCCTGGAGAAGAATTCCTTGTACTTCTTCGATTCCTCGAGTTTGTGAGTGTTACAACCTTTAGGAGGGACGGTGCCATCTACTTCCTCAATCTCTCCTTTTGGGATCTTTGGATGAGATTTGGCAGATTTTGAGGAAAGTCTTTGCTTGACTCCCTTGAATTGAAATGCTTTAGTTTCCATAGCCTTGGCATCCTTTTTGTCATATTTTGGATCTTTTGGTGCTTGCTCCGACCAAATAGGAGTGTCAAAGAAATCTATAGAAGGAGGAGTAGGAGAGGTTGCATATTTCTTCCCTTTTCCTTGAGGCGTGCCTTGGATTTTTCCCTTGTATTCATAGGCTCTTGGATCACAACCCCTTTATTGTCTTTAGTTGTGGTTTGGGTTTTAGAGTTGTCGTTGTATCCTGCTTCTTTAGTGGAGAAGGAGGAGGAGATTCAGAAGATTTTGTAGGATCAAAAGATTCTAAGGATTTAGAAGACTCTATAGGTATATTTTGAGGCACCTTGGTCCTAACCATAATAATTAAAGAACAAGAACAAATTTTCCTCTTCTTAAATGCAGACTAACAAAGAACTAGGGTAGAGAAATATGAGAGATTTAGGAAGTTTTAAGAAGCAAAAATCAATGGGTTTTGGTTGGTTTTGAGTGGGTAAGGTTTATGTAAAATATTTTGGTTAGAGGTCAGAGAGAATCATGGGAGTGAAGTGGTGAAATGACAAAGTGCCGACAGATATAGCCACTGTGCCCGACATCACTCAGTGACCACTCGAGTGATTCTGGAGTGATAATGCTAAAAGTAAAAAAGAATGCAATTTAAAAACATACCTGACATGAGTAATATTATAACTACCCATGTATATTCCTTGATGTTTGTAGGCCCTAGATGACAGAATTATGTTGAAACTTGGCTAAATTCCTTCCTATACTGATGATCACTTGAGTGCTCAGTCAAGTGATTCTTAGACATCACTCGAGTGTTTAGTCTCTCTAAGTTATGACTGTTCATATTCAACCGTTATGTCATTTCAATTGAATAAATTTGACTTAATGCCCACTGCCTTGATTACTAGGTCATCACTTGAGTGGTCACTTGAGTGATGCTAACCATCACTTCCAGTTGTCACTCGAGTGATCTCTTAATCACTGGAAGTTGTCACTCAAGTAATTTGAATCTCTGTTTACGTCTACTTTATTTACCACATAACAGAATAGCAAGGTCTTGCAAAAAAAAATTACTAGATACTTTGATGCCTAAGTCGGTAATCATCAAAACATAATCTAATTCCATTTTCAAACATATATCAACCTACAATTTTTTAAGATCTACCATTCCCAATTCTCTTCTTATGAATAAAGATATCTACTGTTTAAAGATGAGTTGGAATGAATATCACTTTGACATCCTTCTTTTGAACATAATCCTTGATAAAGTGATGTCTAATATCGATATGCTTGGTTCTAGAGTGCTGAACTAGATTCTTTTGCCAAGCTTATCGTGCTATTATTGTCACAGTAGATAGGTATCATTTTCAAGTATATACCAAGGTCTTGTAGTTGTTGTTTCAACCACAGTACTTGCACACAACAACTTGACTTTGTGACATACTCAGCTTCCGTTGACGAAAAAGACACTGTATTTTTTTCTTGCTAAACCATGATACTAGTGAGCCTCTAAGAAGTCGGCATTGCCCACTAGTACTCTTTCTGTCAATCTTGTAACCTTCGTGATCAGAACTGAGTATGCAACTAGCTATTCATTTCCTCCTTTAAAATACAAGATACCTAATTCTGCTATGTCGGCAAGATATCTAAAGATTCGTTTGACGGTTTCAACTGTGATTCCTTTGGTGTTGATTGATATCTTGTATACATACTAACATTGAATTGGATGTCAGGTCTAATTGTATTGAGATAGAGTAATGATCCAATCATTCCACTATATTTTGTTATGTTATAAGTTTTTCCCTTGATATTAGCATCAAGCAACGTAGTTAAGCTCATAGGGCTATCTGCTTCGTTTGCTAGATCTATCCCATCTTTTTTCAATAGTTCCTTTAGGTATTTTGTTTGAGATATGGAAATTCCATTCTTTCTTTGCTTAATTTACAGACCAAGAAAGAAGTTAAATTCTCCCATCATTGACATTTCAAACTCCACCTACATTATCTCAAAAAATTATTTGCATAGAATTTCATTAGTAGTACCAAAAATGATATCATCAATATATATTTGAACTATCAAAATATCATTTTGTTTTTGTTTTATAAAAAGTATTGCATCAACTCTTCCTTAAACAAAACCTTAATTGATGAGGAATTTGCTAAGTCTTTCATACCATGCTCTAAGAGCTTGTTTTAGACTGTATAAAGCTTTTTTTAGTTTGAAAACATGATCAGGTTTGGTTACATCCTCAAAACCTGGAGGTTGTTTTACATACACTTCTTCCATGATATAGCCATGTACAAATGCACTCTTTACATCTATTTGGTATAGTTTGAATCCCTTGATGCACGCAACGGCTAAGAGTACTTGTATAGCTTGTAATCTAGCACTGGAGCATATGTTTCCTCATAATCATTACCTTCTTCTTCATTATAGCCTTTGGCCACCAATCTTGCCTTGTTCCTGACAATGATTGCAGATTCATTAAGTTTGTTCTTGAATACCCATTTTGTGCCAATATCGGATGATCCTTATTAGGCCGGGGTATCAAATCCCAAACTTGATTTTTTTTTAAATTAATTGAGTTCTTCTTGCATTGCTATTACCCAATCATTATCTGATAGGACTTCATCAATGTTAGAAGGTTCAATCTTAGAAATGAATGCAGAGAAACTAACTTTATTTAAGATTTTGTTCCTAGTCTTGATTTCCTCATTTACATCTCCTATTACTTGATCTAGAGGATGACTTTTGTTATACTTTCAGGCTCTAGGTTGTTCTAGTCTATGTGGTTGTTCTTCTTTATCAGTTTGGTCATCCTCAAGATTGTAAGATTTAGGATTAGGTTGCCCATTCTCTTGATTTACTACTTATCGTCAATAATTTTGTCAGAGGATTCAAATTCATCGAAATCAACATGAATTGAATCTTCAACTACACATCTTCGTTTATTGAAAATTGTCACGCCCTTATTTTAATTTCACCTTTACCAGAGTAATCACATAAAATGATATGCGGTTCAATGGGCAACACAGGAATAGCATAAATATACTGATAATATATGCATGATTACAAAAAATCCCCATAAGGGTTCATACATGATACTTACAATTAAGGTAGCAGCACATGGCTATTAGGGTGTCTAAACTCATCCCAGTGAAACAGAGACTTCTTCCCGTCTTTGCTCCACAGTGCAACCCTCTCTCGTGCAGTTTTCTTCTCTGATTTTCGGATACCTTCTATATTTGCCTGTCTAAATTGTTGTAAGGGAGGATGAGATTCAAGAGAATCTCAATTGGAAAATAGTACCAATATGCATGCATGATAAGTGCTTAATGCACGACATGCTTGCATTACATAACTTATGCTCACACAATGACATATCTGTATCCTCAATGTTTCAAACACAAAACTTATGGCCATAGCATAAATAGAAACAGATCTTCAATCATTCTTATATATTTCACATAATCAAGCAAAGCAATAACATGTATCAATACACCAGCACAAACATCAAATACACGAGGAGAGGTAAGTTCCTACCTTAGACCTTTTCCAGCTCGAACCGTGTGCTTCGATTCACGTGCCAATCCCTCGGGCTTCCAACATGGTCCTAAAACATCAAATGTACTAGCATAGACACTTCCATAGTATTTCTGGTGATTATACAAGTCTATCATAAAAATTTACCAAAATAACCACAGGGGCCGAGCCCTGCCCCACCGTACCCGGTCCGACTGTACTTTTCCTAAAATTTTGACATGGGCTATTCTTACATATTTTTACCCAAGGAATATATTTTCAGAATCAAAATTATGAAATTCATTGTCAAATTACAAAAATACCCTTGACAGCCCTTATTTCAAGGTTTCAAGGGCATTTTTTGTAATTATACTTTTTCGGGCTTTTCCGAAAAAGTGACCAACTATAACCCCACCTAATTTTCCCTCTTGAACTCAATAGAATCATCAAATCATTGAATATCCAACTCTAACCTCTACAAACATCACTACCAGAAATTCTCAATTCTCTAGGAAAAATGGGGTTTTCCAATTCTGACTTCACAGACGTGTTCTTTCTACTCCTAACCACTTTATTAACTATTTAATTACGTTATAACTACAATTTAGACACAATTTTGGTAGCATAACGATTAGGTCACCTCCTTTATCGGATTTGAAATTAAAGCAAATCAATCAGAATTTCACTATGTAAACTACTCACAGCTGCCAGAACAATCAATTTTGAAGTTTCGGAGATATCCTTAAGCTCCTTTTGGCTTATCCTTCCTATGGCTGAACCCTAACTTCTTTAAATAGCAAAAATCTTGCTTCAAACACCTCAAACAACATATAAGAGTAGCTTAGGAGAAGGATTATACGCGTTAGGTACAAATACATTGAAGAAATCGACCTACCTTGTAAGATTTTCCTCCTTCTCTCTCTAAAAATCCTCACAAGCTCTCTCTCTCTCTATGCCTATGCTTTCACGATAGTTTTGGATGGAGGAAGAAGGGAAAAAGTGTTTTTAATATGTCTTGCCTTTTTGTCTATTTATTTAATACAAGAAAACCAAATTTTATGACACATTTTGACTTTGACCATATCCTCTTCCAAAGTGGTGTCATAACAAGAATTAAAATTGAATCAATCCCTCTTTCTTTAAACAACCCAAATTCACATCCTTGATCCTTCCATCAGCACAAAATAACCCGATCATAACTAAATTTGTAGACATCATTTTGGACTAATTCAAAAGGCTACAGAACCCTTATTAAGTCTAGTTTCAAGGAAAAATATAGCCTTTTGCTAGATGGAAGCATATCATTCCCAAATTTTCAATCTTTACATGTTGTTCCAGAAAATAATCAATTTCCCTTTGCAAACTTCAAAAATTCTTAACTCTTTGTATATAGCTTCAATTGATTCATATGACTTATAAAATTAAAGCTTAGGATGTCTACTTTCACCCTGTAATATTTCATAATTTTTTCTCATTATTTGGTCTTCCAAAACCTCATAACAAGCTCACTTCCTCATAGAAAATTTCACTGGAAGCATAATCACTTTCTTCAAAATTCACCATTTTATTTTCTCTAATGCCCCAAAGATATAAGGAGCATTAGAAAATAGATTTGAGACTTCTACTAAATCAGGGCTTAGCAGTCTGCTTAATTTAGTCTATTCCCAAGCCTCCAATCCCAAAATTTAGGGTATTACATTTCTCCCCCTGTTCAATAAATTTCGTCCTCAAAATTTGATACACCACTCGGAACATATTCCGAGCACCTCTTCATGATGGCTTCCATCTTACAAATTCCTTTTCACTGAGACAGTCCCATCTAAATTACTTGCATGAACATATTGTTGCAAGCTTTCGATTATGAATGACTAGCTCATTTCATAAGATTTCAGTAGTTAGGAGGCATATGCCACCACTCTACTCAATCTAGTCACTCCTTCTGGGAGTAACTTACTTAAAACACCAAAGATTCTCTATACATAAATGACAGCTTCCGTTGTGTTCACATATACCTCGGCTTACGCTATATCCACTTCACCTCATTACCCTCACCTATACACCTACCAATAACACTGCTAGTGGTAATCGGGACTTTTAAGCTTTAACAATAACATCAGGCAACTTCAAAATCTCAATATCTTCTATCCGAAGCACCCTACTGTAACAGCCCACCTAGAGTCTCAATCTCTTCTATCTAGGCGGCCGACCAGGAGTCTCAACCTCCTATCCCACCCTCATCCTCTTTAACGCCCATGAGGCACACAACTCTCACCCAAACCGTTGTTAGCTACCTGAGGACTATTGGAATGATCACACCTTATCCTCATCCTCTTTCACCGCCGGGGATGAACACAACTCTCACCCGAACCCTTGTTAGCTCCTAAAGGACTATTGGCATGGTCACACGCACAACAAACTCATTATCACACCCCATCCTCATCCTTTTTCACTATTGGGGATGCACACAGCTCTCACCCAAATCGTTGCTAGCTACCGGAGGACTATTGGCATGGTCACACACCATCTCATCCTCTTTCACTGCCAGGGATGCACACTGCTCTTACTCAAACCTTTGTTAGCTACCAGAGGACTATTGGAATGGCAATACAACTCAAACGAATATACACATCATTCACATCATTCATGCCACTCAATAATTGATCCTTTTATGGGAACTGGGTCATTGGCAACACCATTCGAAAAAAATTTGAATGAATTTTCGGTAATAGCCTACAAAATCTAGAAAACTATACATCTCAATAACAGTTTTTGGCTTCGCCAACCTAACATTACTCTAAGACCCCTTCTCACATGATAACATGGCCCTAAAGTTCTACTTCCAGAAGACATAATCAACATATCCTTGAGAGCCTACATTTCCATAGCTTTACTCTACAATTCAACATCATGGCAGCTGCACTCTACGGTTCATCATCAAGGTGGTTGCACACTAGGGTTCATCGTCACAATGGCTCCATACTAGGGTTTGTCATCATGGTGGTTGCCACACTAGGGTTCATCGTCACAGTTGCTCCACACTATAGTACTGTACTTGATGCTTCACTCAGTCAATTGACTGGTCATCACCTTCAGTCAGAATTCTCCGTAGGTAGCCCTCTCCGATCAGAACTCTCCGTCGATAGCCCTTTCCGATCAGAACCCTCATAGGTAGCTCTTTCCCTGTCCTAAATTATCAACTAGCAACCTTGAGATACCTTATACACATTTAGAGCCATTTTGTACCATGTTCTAGTACCTCAGAACATCCAGGTTAAATCAAATTCCTAAGCATCAGTTCAACTATTGAGTTTGAACCTTGGATCGCAATTCAACACTTAGAACCTCAACATTAGTTGAGTGGGAAATCACTTGCCTCATTTCTACAGATCATCACTAACCCAACACAAATCTGAGTATATTTGCCAGCCTAAGAGCACACTGGTCCCCTAGGTCTTAGGGCCTTTGAACACACAGGTCCACTACAACATATGCAGCTTGTAAGATCATCTAGCCTAGATTTTCTAACCTAAAACATCCTTAAAACATTACAAAAGGTTCTACACTATCCATAAGGTTCAAACTTCTATCATGCAATAGAACTATAGTGCAACCTGATTCATATTTCAACCTAAGCACTATTTCAGCTTAGACCTGATTCAAGCCTATCCCCAACCTTCAGTATCATCAAATCAGATCCTCTACGGTCAACATACGGCATAATCATCATGCCTCATATATCACCGTACATCATGCCTATATTCCTTTATCACAACGGTGATTCTAGGGATCACCGCTTAACATAGAAAAACCTCAAAACATTTACTATGTAGAACATGTGTGCTAAGGTAACTTATGTAGTCCCCTTAAGAGGCTGACCAAGTGTATGGTCGCCTATGTGAAGCATCAGAACTCTACATTTTGCATGAGAACTGTAACCCCCTCAGTAATTATATCCGAAATACACGATTAAAATGAAATAGAGACCAATAATAATCAAATAACATTTACTAACCCATCACATGATGGGGTTTTCAAAAATACCTTTCGAAATCATTTATAAACTTGGTCTCATATTCACATTTCGAATACAATTACTATGCGAAGATAAATCACATTCATATAAATATCAGAGTGTACAACTTAATCATCCCGGCAATCCCGGTACATACCTTCGCTAAAGATACACAGGGTACAATTGCCCATTACAGTTCTTCAAATGGGGATTACACAATCTCATCTCGAAGGAGTCCTAGCCGCTCCCTCCACGAGCCACTTGCCCTGTCTAAATTATTGGTAGGGGAGAGTGAGATTCGAGAGAATCTCAGTAGGAAACAGATACCATAATGCATGCATGATAGATGCTATGTGTATGACATGTTAGCTTTATCTAGATGCATGCCCCATAATGACATTTTTGCATACTCAATGTTTCATGTAACAAAACTATGGCCACAGCAAAACAGAAACAGAGCTTCATTTATTCAAATATGCTCTACACAATCAAGTAAAGCAATCACATACATCACTACACAAGCAAAGATATCAAATACATGCAAGTAAGGTAAGTCCCCTACCTCCAGTCTTTTCTCCTCGATTTGCGTGCCAACAACTCGGGGCTTCACATTCGATCCTACAATGTCAAATATACCATTTAGACACTTCCATAGTGTTTCTGGGGGTTATATGAGGCTATATTGAAAATTTACTAAAATACCCCCGGGGACCCAGCCCGGCCCCGCCGTACCTGGTCCGGCTGTACTTTTCGTGAAATTTTGACATGGGCTATTCTGACATATTTTCGCCCAAGGAATCCATTTCCGGACTCGGAATTATCAAATTCAATGTCAAATTACGAAATTTCCCTTGGCAGCCCTACTTTTAGGGTTTTAGGGGCGTTTCCGTAATTATGCTTTCTCGGCCTTTTCCGAAAAAGTGCCCAACTGTAACCCCACCTATTTTCGCCCACTGAATCCAATGGAATCATCAAATCATTGAAAATCCAACTCTAAGACCCATTTACAATGCTGGCCGAAATATATGGGTTTTAAGGGGAAAATTGGGGTTTTTCGGTTTCGGCTCCGTAAACGCGTTCCTTTCTACTCCTAACCACTTTATTAACTATTCTATTAGGTTACAACTACCATTTAGTACCAATTTGGGCAGCATAACAGCCCCACATACCCATTTCCAAAAATTAAAACCAATGGCAATCCGGCGAAATTTCACCGATTAAATTGCCCACAGCAGCTAGAATAGTCAATACACAAGAGTTTGGAAGTTACCTCAAGCTCCCTCTGGCTTTTCCCTTATCTTGGCTGAAACCCTAGCTGTTTTAACACCAAAGAAAGAGCTTCCAAACCTTAAAGAACATAAAGGAGTAGCTTAGGATCGGAGTTATACGCGTTAGGAGCTAGATCATCGGAGAAATCGGCTTACCTTGCGAGTTCTCTTCTCCTTTTCTCCCAAAACCCTCTCAACCCTTTTTCTTTATTTCTGTTGCAGAATGGCGTCGGTTTGGAGGAAGGAAGATGAAGAAAAGGTGCTTTAATATTAGGATGATGTCATGTTTTATTATGCTGATGTCATAATTCCCAAAATTGGCATTTTCGGATTTTCTGGCAGATTTTCTGCCCAATCTTTGCAAAATCATAACTAATTCTAGAAAAATCAAAATGAGGTGATCCCAAAGCCAAATGAAAGGTATTTAAGTCCTCTTCATTGGAAAAATATGATCCATTACTAGAAATCACCACAAAATTCCAGAATTACACAAATTTCATCACTGCCCCAAAACAGAGTCCATTTTCGACCTCAAACTTTGGACAGTCATATCTCCCAGTTCCCAAAACGAAATGGCACAAATTATATGTCCATTTTGAAGCTTGGGATGTGAACTTTAATACTGGAACGTTTCATAATTTTCTGACATCATTTGCCTATTAAAAACGTCCACACGAGAATACTGCCCAGACAGAATTCACACTGGACAACATTTCTAGTTTTGCAACCAATGTGTCCAATCCAATTTAAATCAATTCCAATGATTAAATACCACAACAAGACACCATTTCCATCACAATACCCCATTCAATTCTTCCCTCTATTCTAAGTCAATTTGGATGTTAATCCACAATTGAACTCAAATATAGGGTTTTAGCGTTGCTCATAACACAAGCGACTACAATCCACTTTATATTCTCTAAAAAGGTTCATTAATCACTAACCACGTCCACTTTTGTAGTCATTAATTCCTAATCCCAATTTGGGATCTTGCTAAACCGGGGCTTAGCAGTCCACTAATCTCAGGCTTATTCTCTAGCCTCGAGTCTCAAAATTCGGGGTATTACAAGAACCCCCGATCATGGACTGCTTAGTCACATCTTTAACATGCTCTAATACCAAAATGTCATGCCCTTAATTTAATTTCACCTTTACCAGAGTATTCAAGGAAAACAATATGCGGTTCGATGGGTAACACAAGAATAACATAAATATACTGATAATATATATGCATGATTATAGAAAATCCCTATAAGGTAGCCATATAGGGCTACCAGGGTGTCTAAACTCATCCCAGTGAAATGAAGACTTCTTCCTGTCTTCGCTCCACCACTGCAACACCCTCTCGTGCAATTCTCTTCTCTGGTTTCTGCATACCTTCTATATTTGCCTGTCTAAATTATTGGTAAGGGAAGGTGAGATTCAAGAGAATCTCAGTAGGAAAACAATACCAATATGCATGCAAGATAAGTGCTTAATGCATGACTTCCTTGTATTACATAACTCATGCTCACACAATGACTTATCTGTGTGCTCAATGTTTCAAACACCATACTTATGACCATAACATAAATATCAAATACACAAGGAGAGGTAAGTTCCCTACCTTAGACCTTTTCCGCTTCAAACCGTGTGCTTCGATTCATGTGCCAATCCTTTGGGTTTTCAACTAGATCCTAAAACATCAAATGTACTAGTGTAGACACTTCCATAGTGTTTCTGGTGGTTATACGAGCCTATCGTAAAAGTTTACCAAAAAGCTCAAGGGACCCGGCCATACCCAGTCTGACTGTACTTTTCTTGAAATTTTAACATGGGATATTCTTACATATTTTCACTTAAGGAATCCATTTCAAGACTCAGAATTATCAAATTCATTGTCAGATTACAAAAATAGTCTTGACAACCCTTATTTTAGGGTTTCAAGGGCATTTTCATAATTATGCTTTTTTGGGCTTTCCCGAAACAGTGGCCAACTGTAACCCCACCTAATTTTCCCTCTTGAACTTAATGGAATCATCAAATTATTGAAAATCTAACTCTAAGCTCTCCAAATAGCACTGCCTAAAATTCCCAATTCTCTAGGAAAAATTGGGGTTTTACAATTTTGACTTCACAGACGTGTTCTTTTCTACTTCTAACCACTTTATTAATTATTTAATTACGTTATAACTACCATTTAGACCCAATTTTGACAGCATAACACTTAGGTAACCTCCTTTACCAAATTTGAACTTAAAGCAAATCAATCAAAATTTTACCGATTAAACTACTCACAACGGCCAGAACAATCAATATTCGACGTTTCAGATATTACCTTAAGCTCCTTCTGGCCTATCCTTCCTATGGCTGAACCCTAACCTCTTTAAATAGCAAAAATCTTGCTTCAAACACCTCAAACAACATAGAATAGAAGCTTAGGAGAAGGATTATACACGTTTGGTATGAATTCACTGAAGAAATTGACCTACCTTATGAGATTTTCCTCCTTTTCTCTCTAAAAATCCTCACAAGCTCTCTCTCTCTCTCTCTATGCCTATGCTTTAATGACAGTTTTGGATAGAGGAAGAAGGGAAAAAGTGTTTTTAATATGTCTTGCCTTTTTTGTCTATTTACTTAATACAAGAAAACCAAATTTTATGAGACATTTGGACTTTGACCATATACTCTTCTAAAGTGGTGTCATAACATGAATTAAAATTTCATCAATCCCTCCTTTTTTGGACAGCCCAAATTCACATCCTAGATCCTTCCACCAGCCCAAAATAAGCTGATCACAATTTATCTTATAATTACAACACTTGCCATCACATTTTTTTTTCATTTTCAGATTTATGGGAAATTCTGGCAGATTTTCTACCCTAACTTTGAAAAATCATAACTAAATTTGTGGACATCATTTTGGAGCGATTCCAAAGGATATAGAACCCTTATTAAGTCTAGTTTCAAGGAAAAATATAGCCTTTTGTTAGATGTAAGCATATCATTCCCAGATTTTCAATGTTTACATGTTGTTCCATAAAATAATCAATTTCACTGGGCAAACTTCAAAAAATCATAACACTTTGTATATAGCTTCAATTGATTTATATGACCTATAAAATTAAAGCTTAGGATGTCTACTTTCACCCTATAAGATTTCATAATTTTTTCTCATAATTCAGTCTTTTGAAACCTCATGACAAGCTCACTCCCTCATAGAAAATTTCACTAGAAGCATAATCACTTTCTTCAAAATTCACCATTTTATTTTCTTTAATGCCCCAAAGAATAATGAACATTAGAAAATAGATTTGAGATATCTACTAAATCAGGGCTTAGTAGTCCACTTAATTTAGGATATTCCCAAGCCTCTAATCCCAAAATTTGGGGTATTACAAAAACTCTATATGTTTTGCGTCGGTTAGAATAGCCTATGAATATTCCTTCATCAATTTTGGAATCAAACTTTCCTAAGTTATTTTTACCATTATTATGAATCAAAAACTTACAATCAAAGATGTGCAGATGAGAAAGGTTCAGCTTCCTTCCTTTGTATAGTTCGTACGGTGTCTTTCCAAGTTTAGTTCTCATATAGGCTCTATTTGAGATTTAGCATGCTGTGCTTATTGCATCGGTATAGAAAACTTATAACACATTCTTTTCATTTAGCATGGCTCTGTCCATTTCTATGAAAACTCTATTCTTTCTCTCTATGACTCCATTTTGTTAAGGTGTCCTTGATGCAGAGAAGTTGTGATTAATGTGGTTGGTATCACAGTATTTCATGATTTTCAAATTCTCCACCATGATTTGTCCTGATACTTGTAATGGACATACCTTCCTCATTTTGCACTTTCTTGGCAAAAACAATAAATTCACTAAAGGTTTAATCCTTCGATGATAAGAAAATAGTTCATGTAAAGCTGGAAAAATCATCGACAATGACCAATAAATATAAGTTGCCATCAAGATTTTTAACTTTTGCTAGTGTAACTAAATCCATATGTAGCAGTTGTAGAGGTCTATTAGTTGTGATTCCATTTTTTGATTTAAAAGATGATTTTGTTTGTTCACCCTTTTGACATATATCACAAATCAAATAAATTTTGAAATTCACTTTGGGTAAGCCAATTACTAAATTCTTTTTGAGTAACTTGCCTAGTTAGTGCATAATGACATAAGCAAGTCTCTTATGCCATAACCAACTTTCATCAACGTTACTTAGAAAGCAATTCTCACAAATATTTTTACTTATATCAAGACTATAGCAATTACCTTCCATTTGTGCTCTGAGCTTTGGTTTAAGATTTTTCTTCTCTAATTGTAAGTTATTCTTGCTGACAATTAAACATTCTTCTGACTTGAATATCACCCAATTGTCTTTATTTGTACTTTGACTCACGCTCAACAGATTGTGGCACAAGTCTTTAATGTAATATACATCTTTAACTTGTATACCTTTATCGCTTTTGATTTCACCAATTCCTACTATCTTTCCAGATTGATTTCGTCCAAATTTTATCATTCCATCTTCCTAAGGTTGTAACGTGGTAAAACTTTTAGAATAACCAGTCATATGTTGAGAGCATCTACTGTCTATACCCAATTTGGCGTCTCTAGATGCTTTGAGGTATATTTGCAATTAAAGAAATTAAGTCTTGGTACCCATATCTTTTTGGGTCCTTTTGGGTTAGTACAAAACATTTCTGAACATAGGATCCTTTAGGTACCCACTTATAGGTTCCTATTTTTCCTTTCTTTCTATGAATGTATGATGAAGTGTAGTGACCTTTTCTATTGCAATAACTACAATGTATAAAAGTATTCGATATATGTATAGAATGTTGAAAATAATTCAAGTATGATTTACCACCTATTTTCTTTCTTCCTTTGATTTTATCTGATTTTGGATCGTATCCAATACCAGATCGATCATTTACAAAATGTTGATCTTTTAGGATTACATTTAACATCTCACTACCTTTGGTGAATTTTTCAAGAGTTCTAGTGAGATCAGCATTTTTCTTTTCAATAGAAGGACGAGTTTCACAATCTTTTTCTGAAACATCTTTTAGTTTTTCTTCAAGATTTTTGTTCTTCATTTTGAAAACAACTAATTATTTAACCACTTTAATGAATTCAGAATGTAAAGCATTATATTCGAAAAGTTATTCATCATAGGTAGGATTAAAATCAGTTACCTCATCCTCTTCTATTTCTTCTTGAGCAACTACACAGATATTTGCAACTTCTTCATAACTATCTTCATCAAATGAGCTATCTCCCTATATAGTGGATACAAATGCTTTCTTTTTGTTAAAGATCTTGCCTTTTCTCTTTTCTTTGTTCTTCAAAATCAGCTTTGGACATTCTGACTTGATGTGTCCTTACTTCCGCATTCATAGCAGATGATTTGCTCCATGTTTTCTCTTCTGTTGCTTTTTCCTCCTTTCTTAAGATTTTTAAATTCCTGACCTTTCTTGTAAAACTTCTTGAAGCATTTTATTATTAGGCCTATTTCATCATCATCGAAATCTTCATAATCATCTTCTTGAATTTCCACCTTTACGTTTAGTATGAGGCTTTTCTTTTTCTTGTCACCGATCTCTTCAAGTTTTCATTTAAACTTTATCTTACTTTCATATTAAGAGAGACTTCCAAATAAAGAAGCAACCGATCGCATTGATTCACCTTTTGATTCCTCTATCGGTGTGACTTTGACCTCCCACTTATTGGAGATAATATTCAATATTTTCCTTACTTAGGTATTCTGATCTTAGAATTTTTCAAGTGTTGCAAGTTGATTAACAAGATGAGTATATCTAAGTTCAAATTTAGCTATTGACTTACCTGATTTCATTCGAAGCAGGTCAAATTCAATAATTAGAGTATTGATCCGATATTCTTTTATTCCTAAAGTTCTTTCATGAGCTATTTCTAGGGCTTGCCACATTTCTTTAACTGTTGGAAGCATGCAAATTTTAAAGTACTCTTTTTGACTTAAAGCACTTTGAATCATTGGGATTGCCTTGCTATTAAGAGTAATGAGCTTCTCGTCATTTTCATCATACTTTGCTAGTGTCTTGTGAACTTTTTATGATTCTACAATCTTCATAGGTACATGGTTCCCATCATCAAACACATCCAATAGTTCGTATTTAGTTGCCAATACGAATACTCTGAACTTCACTTTCCAGAAAGAGAAGTATTAGTCGTTGAACCCTGGTAGTCTGGTGATAGAAGCTCCATCAAGAAGTACTTCACCCATGCTTGCCATTAGATCCTTCTTAGGTTGTTATACCTATACAAGAAGACCTATTCTCTGATACCAAATGTTAGTACAAGTGTTTCATCCAAGAAGGGGTGAATTGGGTGATCAAAAAATATTCAAACAGTATATAAAAATTGACAGAATTTAAAGCCGTTAGAAGCTAGGAGAGATATCACCAAAGTGTACACAGAGAGTTATATTGGTTTAGCCACAACCACTTTGACCTATGTCCAGTCCTTAGAGTTCCTATGAGAATTTCACTATATCTTCCAAGATTCAGTGGGTTCTTGGCATCTTAGTACACAACAAGTTCTTTTACTGGATACTTGCTCCCCCTTACACATGTAAACCAATCCCTAACTCAAGGTTCCATGACCTTAAGTTGTCTCAATAACAGATATTGAGTTTGTAATGAAAAACTCTCATACAGAGAGAATATAGAATCACTGAAGTACAGAGTGTATGAATGAATGGAAAATAGAGCAAATGTGAATTAATCGTTGATTGCTCAATACATTGTTCTGTTTTGTCTCCGTTGAATGCTTCCTTATATATAGTTAAGTTTCATAGTCATTGTTAGCATTTCAACATGCCTGTTAGAGTTACACAGCTTCTTTTGACTGTTCTTTATATTTGAAAAATAGCCATTGCGGTAGGTGAGCATTACGAACATTGCGTTCTTTGTAAAGTGACTTTTCTCTCTCTAGCATGATATCTTCAGTGTTTCCTTGAAAATATACTAAGAATACTAATACAATGAAGAGTTAATCATATAGATAACAAATCAATAAACAACATATACTTATCATGCAATCTGGACTTCATTACTCTAGTTTTTACTTGAGTGATTCAAGGTTATCACTCGAGTGACCAATAGAGTGATCCCTTCCAGAACTTGGCAAAGAGTGGAAGCAACAATTCTGACTCCATAACTCGAGTGATATGTGGTCATCACTTGAGTGATCACTCAAGTTTGCCCTTGCAAATCTTGGCAGAGAGTCACATTCTTCATTTCTTACCTTATCACTCAAGTGGTCACTCAATTGATCCTTGATCATCACTCAAGTGACACCTCTCAAAATCTTGCTAAGAGATTGAAGACATTTTCAATACACATCACTCAAGTGGTATCTCGAGTGATGAAGGATCATCACTCGAGTGATCACTTGAGTGATCCCTTCTAAAATCAACCAGAGACTTCATTCCTAGTTCTGTGACTTATTTCCTTCTTCATCAATCAAGTGATGGCTTTGCATGCTTCAAAAAGCCCTATTTCTTTATTCAAAAACCTTTGTTTAATCAAATCATTTGTTCACCATTTGTTATCATCAAAATATAGAATCTAACAAAATGTCCTTATGAATCCGATCTAATTCCCTTCATATCCAATAATACTATATTTTCCCAAAAATTATGATCTAGGCTATTTCTACACAATTTACTGTGTAAAATCCATTTTTGACCTCAATTTTCTCAAAATCATACTCCATTCCCCAAATTACCACTTGCAGCCATATATGTTAGGGTTTTAGGGGTATAATTGTCATTTGACACCTTAAAGCCTTTATACTTCATTTTTCACTTGTTCCCTACACAATCTTTCATTCTAAACACCATGGGAACATCAAATCAATCAAATTCCATTCCAAACATAGAAAAATACCCCTGGTCGAAATTCAAGAAGTTTGGGAAAATTAGAGTTTAATGTTTTCATTCAACAAAACACCTCCTTTTCACCCTAATTCACTTCTTGAACCCTTTAATTACACTTCCCATATGATTAATCAAAAATTGGACAAAACTTCCCCTTATGGTTTATGCTTCCCAAATTACAAATCATGACAACCAAGCCAAACAATCAATCAAATCACCAACAACCATGAATCAATGAGTAAAACAAGGTTTCATGATTTACCTCTTGATTCTCTTCTTCTTCCTCTTCAACCGTCCCCTATCCTTCTTGTTTCTCCTTGATTTTCTTCTTGCTTCATGTGATTTCAAGAAGGATATGATGATTAGAACCGGTTTCTAAGGATTTAGAGGCAAGAACAAGTGAGTTTTTCTTGCAAACTTACCTAGGTTTGCTTGTTGAATTCTTGTATCTTCTTTTGATCTTTGCCTTCTTCAAGATGTTGCTCTCCCTCTGCTATCCTTATTTGGCCGAAATTTTGGCCCCTTGGAAGTGTCTAAGAGCTTCTCTAAATATCTCCTTCTAGCTCCTTAAAATAATATTTGTTTATTAGAATTTTTGCACATATATTTTACCTTTTGGTTCTTTTTTTCCACTTGGTTCTACATGCCTCCACATGGCTTAATTTGTGTCCAAGTATTTAATTTTTTTTCCTTTCTTCCTCCTTAACCACCTTTACCCTTAATTATGAAGAAATAAGAGGCTTCTTGATTTATTAGCCAAATGACCATTTTGCCCTTACATTTCTTCAATTTTTGAATCAAACTTTTGTCTTCCTTCTTCCTTTTTCTTTTTAGCTGAAAATTGAGCAACAATTTGGGCCAAGAATTGTGCTCTTCCTTTCTCCATTTTGGGCTACAAAATTAGGCCTTTAAGAAGACAAAAATTGAACTTTTATGTCTTAACTTAGCCAAATTTCATGTAACCTCTACTTCCAATATTTTGCAATTTCAAGTACACCAAACCCACCATTTTATTCCATTTAATGTAACAAATGTACAAGGAATTTTGGTGAATAAAATTTATGATATTACATTAGGTGGTCAAGATGATAGTTTTTCAAGCACTTATGCAATTTGATTAGCTTTGTACTATATATAGGTCTAAACCAGCATGATTTATCAGAAATCAATTCAGTAAGTGCTGGCACACAAGAGTTTGAAGGTAAATTTCACTTACTATGGTTGTCATTAATATAAAATATAATGTTGTGATTTGATTTTACATTAATGTTACTCTACAACAATAATGTCACAGGATATTTAGATGAAGGTGATCAAATTTATGAATGAAAATTTTGTGGAGCACTCCTATGGTATAATGAAATGATAAGGAAGGACAAAAATCAAAGGGAAGTCAACTTATTTTCTCTCTGTTGTTTGAAAGGCAAAGTGGTATTGCCATCTGCGAAAGTTCCTCCCTCAATATTTGAAAAATTATTCCTTGATAAGAAGTTACCCGAATCAAAGAACTTCCTTGAAAACATCAGACAATACAACATGTTTTCATTCACTTTAATGGGAGGAAAAATTAATCATTCAAAAAATAGTGGTGGTAGTAGGCCTTACCCATTTGTCATGTCTAGAATGAACTATCACAATATTGGCAGCTTATTACCACCAGAGCCTCCACACCAGTATACTCACAGTTAAACATATTTGATATAGAAAATGAAGTATCTAATGGAATTTCTACAGTGTAGTATGTTCATATTACATTGTCTTTCTTCTGTCATTACTATTATGATTCCTTATTTCATCGCTTGAATGATAAAGGGATACTTAATTACGTGTTTAACATATGTGCAATAAATCTCAACCGAATATGTAAATCGATCTAGTCATTGTTGATCACATAAAGCACCAACTAGATGAAGTTAATCCATTTGTTCAACAATACCGACTTGTATAATCAATGCTATGTACTCCAAATCCTTTGCAATTGAAGTTGTGTTTGCTAGGCACAAAACAAACTAATGGTCAAACTTATAACTCGCCCACTGCTTCTGAGGTTGCAGCATTAGTTGTTGGTGATATAGATATGGAATATAATGTTTGGGACATCATTGTTGAGAAGCATTCATGAAAGCCAAAAAGGATTAGTGAATTGCATGTATCATATATTCCCCTTCAATATCCTCTACTTTTCCTGTTTAGAGAAGATGGTTACAAAGATGACATTAAACATAAGGAAGAAACACTTAGTGCTACTAAGACAAAATCAGTCTTAGCAAGTGTGAATTCCTTAGTTACAAGCTAATGACCAAAGCACATGAAAGGTAAACTCTTTTGCATGCTTCTAGATTACTCCAACAGTTCATAGTACACGGCTACACCATAATTGAAGTGCAATGATAATTTTGGGTTAGAACACACCAGAAAGAACTTAGAAAAATATTATAGAGTCCCAATTATAACCAAACAATTCCTAGAAATTGTCAACTCAGACTGTTATAGATTTCAATCTAGATTCAAGGTCAAGCTTTGAAAAAAAATCATAGCTAAATCTAGAAAAATCCAATTACAATGGTTCAAAGTCCTATGAGACCCTCATTAAGTCTAATTTGATAGAAAATATTATCCTTTGACAATTATAGGGCTAAGTTTTCCAGAATCTTTGAACAACACAACTAGTCCAGAAAACGTTCTAGATTCAATGCCTAACTTCAAAAATTCATATCTCACAATCTACAAACTCAAATGACACTTATTATATATCAAATTAAAGCTTAGGTTGTCTACTTTGTATTTAGAAAGTTTCATGGCCATTGGACAAGATTTGATCATTCAAACACTCATCACAAACTGACTGCCTATAGAAAATGAAATCTGGCAGCATTGAACGTAACTTCCAAAATCATCATTTAACCATAAACACATGATTAAACCTCAAAATACCCCTTGGATGAAATATGAACAGTACCCCACTCCCATACAAACTCATTCAAACAACAAACTAATCGGTTCAAAATGAAGCCTACGCTTACCTCTACACGTTTTCACAACCGGTTCAGAAATCTGGTAGCACTCTGGCCGATAAGACCACACCAAACACTTCCAAATGAAAATCTGAAACCGTAGAAATAAAGCTTGGGATGAGTATAAGAAGGTTTGTGAAGAGTATTTTGAGAGGAAACACCAATTCAATAGTGATTTTTAAGAATGAACTCGAGAACAAATACTATTCATGCTTTCGCTCTCTCTCTTCTAACATTTGTTTATGATTTTTGTCTTGTGTTGGAGTAGCTAGATGAAAATGAGAGGAGAGAGGGAGTATTGTATGATTATATTCACCAAACACAATTTACTTAGTCCTAATTGTGTCACTTGTCAAAAGTTTGTGGTTCCTAAAAAAGGTAAGTAACCAATTAGTTACTATAAATAGTTTAGTTAACCATTTTAGTCTTCATACTTCAGCCAACATTTATCACAATTAAAGGGAAAAATAGATGGTTGCTTGCTTGATTGGTCAAATAACCATTTTAGCCTTACATTTATTTCCATTTACACATTTACTGGAAAGTTGGGCAGAATTTTCATCAAAATTTGAAAATTCATAACTATTTGTACAAATGTCCAATTGGTGTGGTTTCAAAGACTATGTAACCCTTATTAAGTCTATTTTCAATGAAAAATATAGCCTTTAGCCAACTAGAAGTTCACAATTCCCAGAATTAATATTTTTGGATGCTGCCACTGAATATCACCAGTTTTACTGAGCTAACTTCAAAAATATATAACTCTTTGTGTACATCTCCAAATGACTTATATGACCTATAAAATTAAAGTTTGATAAGTGTACTTTTATATTGAAAAATATCATAGAAATTGGACATCATTTTCCTATTTAAAAATGTCACACAACTAGACTGTCAAGCTGGAAAAATACACTAGCAGCAAATCCTCATTTATGGGATTCTTGCTAAATTGGGGCTTATTGCAGTCCACCTTATTCATGCTTATTCTCTGGCCTTTAGTCCTAAAATTTGGGATATTACATCATATAGAAGTCAAAAAGAAAATGTCAATTCAAATCTAAACCCTATTTTTTCTCTTTCATATATGAATCACTCTTCCTTTTTGTCTTTTTGAATCTTATTCATCACACTTTTAGAAGCTCCTTCTGGGTTTTAGGGCATCTCAATTCGGAGCATTTCCTCCTTTAGCATTAGCTTTCTCCGTCAAGCTCTGGTGGCTAAAAAACCAACAGCACATTTCATGATAAGTTATTGTTCTTTAATTTTTTTTTTCATTGTTCTTTTTTAATGGGTCGTTGTCTCCATCTTTCTTGTTTTCTCCGATACTATTTACCCCTTTCCCTCCCATTCATTTTCTTCCTCTTTTCAGATTGTCTGGTTTCTTCCAAGCCTTTCCAGTTCTGAGTTTAAATCTAGTTCTCAGCTCAAAAGCCTGTTCTAGGTGACTTAAAGTGGCTCAATCCCTAAGATGGTCTAAAGCTACAAATCGAGCCACTAAAGTCGCCGGATGACGACTGCACCATCCATTCTGGTCTGGGTTTTAGATCATTGCCCAGAATGACAAGTCATTTATACTCTAAACACCTAAACTAATTTTAATCCTATTTGTCCCACTATTTTTTGCTAGAAAAACAAAAAGAAAAAGAAAACCCTTCCACTACCCCACGCTCCCCATCCTTCATTGTCTCCATCGCCTGATCCCACACTCTCCACCACCACATTGGCCTCTACTTTCTCTCCGCCTTCTCTGATGCCGAAGAGTATCTTTGTCTAATGTTGGCACAGATTTCTTCTTCTTCGACCTAACCCTTTGCTGCAGTCTCCCCTGGCCCCAATAGTTCTTCCACTGTGTCCTCATAGCGTTATTAGAATCGCATGAATCATGATCCATATCATACGAATCGATCCAACTATTGCTTCCAGTGATTCAGATCACTAGAGTATTTCAAAATAGCCCTGAATCGGCTATACTCCACGTGATTCTCACTGGAATCACTTGAATCATGAATCAGAGCAGAATCAAGTGAAGCTACAGATGACCGGGTTGCACACAGATCTGACCCGGATCTGTGTGCGACCTGGTTCAAAATGACCACTTCCCCCTTTTTTCTTCCGTTTTGCTAGTGATTCTTTGCTTTTATTTGACAGAGAATATCTTGATTCTTCCGTTACATACCTTCTTTCCTTTGTTTTATATGGCCTATTTGACTTTAAGAATAAAGTAAACAGTAACATCTAAATTGAAGAAAAATCAAAGAGGATTACATTTTTAAGGAAAAAAGATTATATATAAATTATTATATATAAAATATTCAAATCTAGTATTTATCAATTATTATGAATTCATGATATTTGATATATTTCAACTGAATTTTATTTAGACTAAGTGATTTCCATAATTTGTGGGATCTTTTATTAATTAATTAATCTTTTTGTGTAGAAAAGAGATTATATGTATTTCCTTTGAATATCACATTAAGATATTGAGCCCTATATATTTCCTTTTATCCCATCATAACCCTATTTTGTATTCCTCTTTCTCCTTGCCATTATATTCTTTATTGGATTGTTCCATTCTCCACACAGTGGAAAAAGCGTTTTACTCATTCCAATAGGGTAATACTTATTCCTATTCATCTTCCACTTTCATTGCAATTTAACTGGTTATTTTTCCTCTTATATTAGTTTGGTGCTGTTGTGTTATTTTTGTGGTGGGAAGAATGACTCATAATAAAAAAAAAGAAGGAAGTTGATATTACATGGAGTTATTATGAAAGTGTTCCTCCACATAGACTTCTGGTTAAGTGCAAATATTATTCACTTGAATATTGGGGTGGTATGGCTAGGATGAAACATCACTTGGCTGGAACTAGAGACAATGTGGCCCCTTGTACAAGTGTTCCTAATGATGTTAAGGATTTGTGTCTTAAAATGCTAGACAATAGAGAAAAAAGTAAAAATGCTATTAGTCTTGAAGTGTTTAAGGAGGCAACTTCCCAAGATGCTAATGCAAATAAGGGAACAATGGACTCTTTTGTTGCTAAGGGGAAGGATGAAACATCAAAATCTATAAAATCGAGAATAATGAATGAGATGTTAAAAGATAGAGATTTAGTAATTCAATATATTTGTAAGTGCATATATGGTAATGTTCTACCATTCAATTTGGTAAGAAGTCCATTGTTTGTACAATTGTTAAAATCTATTGGTGAATATAGTAGGGGTTTGAAACCTTCTACTTTTCATGAGGTGAGAGTTTCTTACTTAAAAAAGGCAATCGATCAAATTCAAGAAAGTTTGGAGAAGTATAAAAGTGATTGGGAAAAATGGGGTTGAACCTTGATGTGTGATGCTTGGACTAATGGTAAAGGGAGGTTTCTTACTAATTTTTTGGTAAACAGTCCAAGTAGAACAGTTTTCCTAAAATCTGTGGACAAAAGTAGTGTTATTGAAGATGACAATCAAATGTTTGAATTACTAGACAACATGATTGAGCAAATTAGAGAGGATAATGTAGTGCAAGTTGTAACAGATGGTGTTGCAAATCTTGTGTCAACAGGGAAGATGTTAGAAGAGAAGAGTGCTCTTCGTACTATGTTTGCTTCAAAAGATTGGACTTCTAGTTCTTATGCTAGTAAAAGTGAGGGTAAGCAAGTGTAGGATGTGGTTTTTAGTGATTCTAAATTTTGGAAGTCCATCATATATTGTTTGAAGTGTGTGGTTTCGCTTGTAAGAGTTTTGAGGCTTGAAGATGGTGATTCTAGACCTTCCATGCCATATATTTATGAAGCAATAGATAGAGCAAAAGAAGAAATTGCTAAAAATTTTCAAGATAAGAAATCAAGGTATAAGAAGGTGTTGGAGATCATTGATATTTGTTGGGAACGAATGTTAGATATGAATAGTTTTGATGATGTCAAATGTAGATGTCAAGTATTAATAGCAAAAAGTTTGTATAATATACTTATCTTCTACATTGACTAACTACTATATTTAATGTTGTATATCTTATAGATTAGTCCTAAACCCGATGGTGGGTTAATTTTATTTTGCTTATAATGCTTCATAAATGGAGAATGGTCATCAAGAAAAAAATAAAGAGTTAAGGGATTGAAGAAAGAAGAAATTGCAAGATCTAATGGAAATATCAAGATTCAAGATTAGTCAAGCAAATAAAGAAGAAGATTGAAGATACTCAAGAATATATCTAGTTGGGTTATGAAGAATGATCATTAAGTGGCAAAACAAGAAGAAAGAGATTGAAGAAAGAAGAAGAAAGAAGAACTTGCAAGTTCAAATGAGAATATCAAGATTCAAGCTCCTAAAAGTGATACCGAAGGCTGGAATAGGTTAATATACGGAAGTTATGCTACCTCTATAGATGATTACTCGAGTAATTCCTTAAGTAATATGCCACTGCCTCATTTTGGAGGTGCTTACTTGAGGGCTCACTCGAGTAATGACCCAAAATTACTCTTGTGACCACTAGAGTAATGAGCATTTTGGTGTACTCTGTTTTCGTGCAATCGGATAGAGATTTGGTATTTTGGTGATATCTCTCTAACCACACGTCAGATTAAGCTAAAACTAGAGGCATATGAAACTAGAATCCTAATAAGGCATTTTGACCAAATATAATATTCAAAGGAGTTCAAATGACAAAGATATCAGCTTTGAAATTTCACACTGAAATCATCATCACATTACAAGGTAGCTTTGGTATTTTGGACAAAACTCCCAAATTACACATCGGATTGTAACAAAACTAGTGCCATCTGAAAAGAGACTTAAAGAGATTTCCATGGATAGGTAGTTTGTCATATTTGAAGCTATATACTAAGATTTATGCCTTCTAGAATTTGGTGCTCGTGATTTCAAACATTATATAGTGTAGAAGATACTCTTTGGATTATAACTTTCTGTATACAATGAGTTTGGAGTTGATTCTTATTGCATTGGAATATAGATGATGAGAGCTTTCCAATGATATATTATTTGCAATATAGAATATAAATGAAAAGATTACTCAAGGGAGCACTACAGTAATTAGAAAGGAAAAGAAAGAATTACTTGAGGGATCACTTGACTAATAAAGTTGGAAATGCTCTCAAACAAATTTTGAAGGGGATTACTAGAGGGATCACTCAATTAATGAATTTAGAAATGCTCTCAGCCAAATTTTGAAGGTGATTACTTGAGGGATCACTCAAGTAATGACCCAAGATTACTCAAGTGACCACTCGAGTAATTCGATGAGCAACGTATCTTAAACTTCTGAAAATCAATGGAATGATTGTGTAATTGATCTATATTTCTTCCAATCACTCTAACACTTCATTGTATTAGTGATTAATGTATTTTTCTGATTATAAAATGAAGAGATGATGTAAAGAGACAAAAGTTGACTTTACAAAAGCAGAGCATCCACCAAATGTAACGGCTAGTTTTTCAAATATGAAGAAAGGTCAAACGAAGCAACGGGACACTAACAAACAAATGCTTACAACGATCATCTACTATAATTCAACTATAAATATGGAAGCATCAAAGAAAAGTATATAAAACACAACAATGCAAAACATGCTAAGATTATGAATCATCCACTTCTAGCCGAATACACTCTGTTCTTATCTATTTTCTATATCATGTATATTTGAGACAGAGTTATTTGTATTATACTTCAGTGAGCATTTTATCCACTCTGTGATAGAGTTTGTAAACACTTGTATTTCTGAATTGATCTCAAGGTAGAGGGACCTTGAGAGGGTTGATTTTCTTACAAGAGAAGCTGTAGGGAGAATTGTGCAAGACTTTTTGAACATAAGACTTAGAAGGTGAAAATAATAGAGAATGTTGCTGCTCGTAAGACTTATAGGGGTGTAAGCAGGAGAGAATGTTGTTGCTCGTAAGACTTGCACGGGTAAGCAGTAAAGAAACGTCTTCGGATTTGCTCTACTGGTAAGACTTGCTGTAAGGGGGAGTATCTCAAAGAGAGAATTGTAAATGGCTTCACAAGTGCTTGGTTAAACTTGTGAGGTTGTAAAGGTTTTTCTTGTCCTTGGATTAAATAAGAAGATAGTGAATTTAAAAATCTCAGGAAGAGCCTGGGGATTGGACATAGACCATCGCAGATTGGACTGAACTAGGATAAATCACAATTTGTATATTATCTTCCCTAAGCTATTATATTTCCAGTATACATTATTTAATCTTACTTTTGATTTATGATTCATTACTTTCATTCGTAGTACTTCCACTACAATGCAAAAAGATTTTCAAAGTTCTCAAGTTTTTATCTTACACCCAATTCACCCCCTCTTGGGTATTAGCCGATTCTAACATTTGGTATCAGAACTGGGCTCTTGTTTAAAAGACTTAACAGTCTCAAGAGTTTATAATTATGATTTTGGGTGTTATATGCTTTCTGAAGGTTTTGACTATACAATTCCACCTATTTTAAAAGAAATTGATTTTTGGTTTTGGAAAGCTAGAATGACCAGTTTTATTAAAGCATTTGATTTTGATATGTGGAATGTTTTACAAATGTCTTTGATTTCAAACTGAGAAAGGATTGGACAGAAGCAGAAAAGAAAATGTTTTTATTGAACATTTGAGTAATGAAAATTTTGTATAGTGCTGTAACCGAAAATGATTTTGAAAAAATTAGATTTTTCTTTAGTGCTAGAGATATTTAGGATTCTCTTGATTCTATCTATATTTCTAACAAGTGTGTTGAAGTTGAAAGTATTGACTGTTCATGTGAAACTATAAGCTGCATACCTATGGTTCATGAACAAGTGGAAGTTGACAATGAATAAGGAGAAATCATGGAACACTTCCATGATCTTGTCAATATAGAAGAACAAGAGGAAGATGATTCCCAAGAAGAGCTCATTAAGGAGGAATTTGATGGATCATCCTCTAGAGCTCAAGACACACATATGGTAAACAATTCCAATTCTTCTAAAGTTATTTTAAAAACTGATTTTTAAAGTTTGCATAAAAGTGTTTTTCAACCAAGTATTGATTCTATTCTGAAAAGCAAAAATATTTGCAATCATGCAGGAAAGTTTATTGGGATGAAAGAATGTTCAAATGAAATTTATTTGGGTTTTAACTCTGTTGACCTACATAATGTCTGCATAAACTCTCATAATGTATATCATCATATAATTTGCAATTATTGTGGTAAATACGGTTACATTTCTCGTACATGTTATATTAGAAGAATTCTAATGTGAAAAATCATTATGCTTGGGTTCCAAAAAATCAAGTAAAGTCCAATGCTAACAATCAAGGACCCAAAGCAAAGTGGGTATCAAAATGTCCATCTTGTGTTTCATTTGTGCAAATTGATTCTAGAAAGAATGGACAAAAGGATATTGAGAAAATGAAGAAGATTCCAAGAGTTCCTAATGTACCTAAATGGAGATTCACATTAATTGGGAAAACTCTCGGATCACCCATTGCTGGAACTGCAAAGTTTAACCACAAAGAAAGGCAATGGAGAAAAGGAGTACATTCCACCTCAAGAATGGACTACCATAAGGTACCATCCAACTATCTTGAGGAGAAAAAGAAAAGAAGGATCTCTCAAGCATCAAGTAAAAGACTCATGGAGTCTATATATTTTGAGAGAAGGTTGCTAGCACTCAAAGCAAGATATTCAAAGTATCAACATCATAGAAAGATGCAGTGGGTAAGAAAAAGCATTCCTCCAAGTATTTAAGGCAAAGGTACACAAAGATAAAACCTCCTATGCCATTATCTATAATATTTATTGAGGTTTTATATTTTGGAACCTTAGGAATGAGTATTGCAATCGATTTTGAAATTATGTTTTCGCATCCCTTAAAAAGGCACTTAATAGATTTATTTATAAAGGGATTGCAATGCTCAACAGGTTAATTCTTTATGCATATATTATGATTTGAAAAGAAAATATTTATTTTATGCATAAAGACATATTTAATTTGTTATGCTCAATTTCCTTGATTAATTATATTCTTAGAGCATATGGATTTTATCTTCATTCCTACAAGCTAACAAGAAATAGATCCAAGCAAGGTTGGATACTATGAAGAAAAAAAGATTTATACAGTTTTGTAGGATAAGAAAAAGCTTCTCGAGACTATAGTCACATGAAAACAAATTCATATCTTGATGATGCTGAATTATGGAGTTTGGATTTTGGTACTGTGTGTGTAAAGGAGGAAAATCAATATTATTCCACAAAAACCAAGAAAGCTATAGCAAGGACAAGAAAAATTATGGTGATATCTAATCCTTACTCTATATCTTTTCATATCTTGTGCTTATAAGGACTAAATCGGGCAATGAATACTTGCTTATTATTACATACCATTAGCAATCAATCATTTATGGTTTTCAAATTATTTTTAGATTGCTAAATGGACTGAAAGTGAAATTGTGCATAATCTTTCTATGTATTTGAGTTTCGAAATGCACATTTCAAAAATGTACTTAGATTCCAATTCATCTTGTTTATAAAATTACATACACATTATTTGAAAATTATTCATATCTTATTTGCATTTAAATCGGTTTCAAAATTGGAAGTTAGTATTTATGTATACAGAAAGTCAGAAATGCTTTAAACCTATCCACTAGAGTTTTCCCCATCATTCACATATTATTTCTTGATTTTAAACCTGTTATTGCTTGAACTCCTCAACCATTATTTTATAACAAGTTAGACCCTATGTCTAACAAGTTAACTATCTATATGAATTTCAAGTGTATTTCCTAGAAAAGAATTCAATATGTGAAAGCCTTATGCCTAATGCATAAATATTTGGTTGGCCATGTTATTCCAAGTATTTTGAATGTTCATTAGTGCATTGAATCTTAATGCATTAACCATTATAGTGGAATAACCTACTAGGAAAATATTCTAGTACTCTAGTCATTTGGACCAATGAGTATGTGCTTAATCATTCATAATTCATTTGTACTCATTTTATTGCTCAAATAGATGAACCATTGATATCATATATCTATGAGTAACTAGTGTATTATATTTGAATCTTTGAGATGAATATTCCTATTCTTCAAGACACAACCCTAAGAGTCAAGATTATCTCTTGGTCAATAGTAAAGTCATTATATACATCCTTGAAGCTAAGCCTTTTTGGCTAATTCATTTTCTATATGACTTTTGCTCTTGGGAAAATTCTCAAACATGTTAAACTCCAATGTCTAAAATGTAACCCCCCCCTCACCGTAATTACATCCGGTTTATGAAATTAAAGAGAAATAGAGACCAATAAGACGAAATCAACATTGATAAATATCAGAGTGCACAACTAAAATCCCGGCATACCTCGGGTTACATGTATATATAAAATGGGTGTAAAGTTTCCCAAAATAGGGGATTACATATCCAAAAATAATATTTACAACCCAAAATATATACAATAATCCTAAATCCAAAACAGATAACCAACAACCAAATAAAATGTGTCTAAGAAATCCTAACCGCTCTGGGTTGTCCGCTTCCCAATTGAGCCATTTGCCCTGTCTAAAATGTTGCTCATTGGAAAGAATGAGATTCAAGAGAATCCCAATAGTAACAAATCACTCATACAATGTATAAACATATAGCATATATGAGCATGTTCAGCAGTATCTCAATAATTCATAGCTCACGCCATGAACGACAACACTCATGGCTGTAATCATAATGCGACAGCTTTCGCTATAATCTCAATGCCCATTTTCAAGGTAAACACTATGCCAGCTTTCGCTGTAATCACTATGCCCGCTTTCGCTGTAAACACTATGCAGTAGCATCACAAAGCACAAAGCATGACAAAGCTCCACAAGGCATCACAAAGCAGTAGCAGCAACACAATACATGACAACATACATACAATACATTTACACAAAGTATAAGAGAAGAGTCACTACCTTGTTCTTTCCTGACGTGCTCCAACACAATTCGATCACGACTAGGACAAATGTCAAATCCTATAAACCAGATTTGGGACAACTAATCAATCTCTTTTCCAAATGCTTGTTTCTATAATACTCTAAGTTGGTTATCATTTAAACTCTTTAGGATGACCATTATAGGCCTAAACACATGCTAAAAGGGTTGGAAGAAACTACCCTGAAGACCCATTTTCGGAAGCACGACACTGATTTTCAGTTGGCTCACTTGAATGATGAGAGGCTTGCACTTGAGTGGGAGTGGCTCTCACTCACGAGTGTTTGATAGTGAGCAACAACCATGACCAGAAAGTGCTCACAATACTCGAGCATGGAGTTTTGCGCTCAAGTGATGAGTCCAAATTTACTCAAGTCCCCAAAGGTGCAACACAGAAAGTGAGAACCTGAAAGTGATGAGAAACTTTAGAACTGGAAGTGCACTCGAGTCCCTAAGAGTGAAACACAGAGAGTGCTTGGCTGAGAGCAACTCTTAACATGGCATTATACTTGCACTCGAGTGAACCCATGCTCACTCGAGTGATGGTCTGTATCACTCGTGAATAAGAAAGTGTACTCATGCTTTTGGCATGGAAGTTCAACAAAAACTGAAAGAACTTGAGCAAAAATATGCACAATACCCGAGTGAGACTCATCCTCACTCGAGTGAGGCTTATCAGATTAACATATCGCAACAAGAGATAGATATTCCCAGATTTGCCAAAACTGATCCCAATGGTTCCCTAACTCAACACAAAGCTCATTCCTACTTAAAATTCCATAAGGAACCCATTGGTAACCTCCAAAACACTCAAAAACCCATCCTAAGAACATTCATACTCTTGCGTCTCTATAACACACACAATACCCAAATTCATTCAACCCACTTCAAAATTCAAAACCATATCCAACACTCAAATAACTTCACAATAAACCAGTTCCAACATCATTCACCATGTAATTCATGCATTCAAAAATTGGCATAAAACTAGGGCAAATTCCATAATTCATCAAGCTCAACCAAAAATCACAATAAATATATCAAAATGATCTAAATGCTCACCTCTTTAATTTGCTAAAGCCAAATCTTTGGTTCTCAAACTTCCAAATATGCTCCAACACCCAAACTACTACCTTTCAAAATTCTGAAATCATCAAGATGAAGCTCTTAATACTATAAACAAGATTAGTGAAGAGTGTTTGAGCATAAGAGGACCATTACCTACCCAAAATTCAAGCTTTCCCTTTCTCTTTCCTTGCTTCAAGTCACCGGAAATGGAGAAGGAGGAGAGAGAGACGATGAGATGATAATGATGAAGAAGATCACTTCCCTTCCCTATGCTCACCGCCTACCAATTGAGAGAGAGAAGAGAGAGAAAGATGAGTTTACAACATTAACCAAGTCCCATGGTCCATATTAAGCCACTTGTTACCATCTTGCTCACTCTTCCTTGAGCTCACATAGATGCAAAGTATACAATTCCGACCCATAGACAATAAATCTCAACCATTGATCTTCAATCACCAATGAGTTTCCTCTTTGGTAGCTGACTAATTGGTCGGTAAATTTTCAATTTTACCATTTTGCCCCTAATTTTCACTATGCTTAATAAATTATCACCAAGTACATTTATATCAAATTCACATCACATTTCTCCAAACGTGTTTAATAATACTAATTATGTAATATCCCAAAAAGTGATTAAAGGCTAATGACTTTAAAAGTGGATATAATTATTGTTGAATAAACACTTTTGGAGAATGTGTGATGGGAATTTGGATATTTTAATGATTCCAATGGCTTCCTTGTGAAAATTCATGTGGGGAGAGTGTTTATTGTGAAATTGGAACCATTGGGAACAATCGTGCTAAAGTTGAAAACTCTGTCCATTGAAACTCTGTACAGGGCAGCCAATTTGTATGGACGTTTTAAATAGGCAAATGGTGTCTAAAAATTCTGAAATTTTCCAGTATTAAATTTCACATGTCAAGCTCCAAAATGAACATATAATTTGTATCATTTTGATTTGTGACCTAAGAGTTTTGGATTTTTGAAGTTTGCCCAGCGAAATTAATTATTTTCTGGAACAGTATGCAAAGATTGAAATTCTGGGAATTTTGTGGTGATTTACAGTAATGGCCAATATTTTTCCTATGAAGAGGACTTAAATATATTTCATTTGGCTTTGGGATCACCTCATTTCGATTTTTCTAGAATTAGTTATGATTTTTCAAATTTAGGGCAGAAAATCTGCCAGAAAATCCGAAAATGGGAATTATGACATCATCTCATTAAAAGATGATGTCAGCATGGATTATTAATCAAATTGCTCATCTTCTTCAGCCATTTCACGCCATTTCCAGCTGAAGATAGTGAGAGAAAGTTGAGAGCTCTTAGAGAGAGAAAGAGGAGAAATCTCACAAGGTAAGCCGATTTCTCCGACGATCTAGCTCCTAACGCGTATAACCTTGTTCCTAAGCTTCTCTTCTATGTTATTTAAGGTGTTTGAAGCTCAAAATTTGGTGTTCAAGAGGCTAGGGTTTTCAGCCAAGTCAAGGAGAAGCTATTAGGAGCTTGAGGTAACTTCCAAACTTTCGTATATTGCTTATTCTGGCTGCTGTGGGCAATTTAATCGGTGAAATTTCGCCGGATTGTCATTGGTTTTAAAGTTTGGAAATGTTATGGCCTAGGGGTTATGCTGCCCAAATTGGGTCTTAATGTTAGTTGTAACCTAATGTAATGGTTAATAAAGTGGTTAGGAGTAGAAAGGAACGCGTTTACGGAGCCGAAATCGTAAAACCCCAATTTTTCCCGGAGAACATGTATATTTCGGCCAAGGCTGTAAATGGGTCTTAGAGTTGGATTTTCAATGATTTGATGGTTCCATTGAGTTCAGGGGCGAAAATTAGGTGGGGTTACAGTTGGGCACTTTTTCAAAAAAGGCCGAGAAAGCATAATTACGGAAACACCCCTAAAACCCTAAAAGTAGGGCTGCCAAGGGCAATTTCGTAATTTGACATTGAATTTGATAATTCTGAGTACGGAAATGGATTCCTTGGGCGGAAATATGTTAGGATAGCCCAGATTAGAATTTCAGGAAAAGTGCAACCGGACCGGGTATGGCGGGCCCAGGCCGGGTCCCCGGGGGTATTTTTGTAAATTTTCATTATAGACTCATATAAGCCCAAGTAACACTATGGAAGTGTCTAAATAGTGCATTTGGAATTGTAGGATTCGATATTTGCCGCCCTCGTGAGCCAACTACGCCAGCGAACGTCAGAAAGGAACGAGGTAGTGACTTTTCTTTTGTACCATATATGATGCATTGTATGTGTGTTATATCGTTGATTTGTAATGAATTCGTATGCTGCGACATCTGTGGATTTGTGTTAGCACTGTCATTCCAATAGTCCCTGAGTAGCTAACAACGGTTCAGGTTAGGGCGGTGTGCCTTCCCGGCGGAGAAAGGGGATGAGGATGAGGTGTGATATATGTGATTATGTGAGCCGAAAGGCTATTTGTGGAGGCCGACGGGCCATTTGTGAAAGCCGAATAGCTGTATGGGCTATAAGGCTATATGTATGCACTGCCATGCCAATAGTCCCTGAGTAGCTAACAACGGTTCGGGTTAGGCGGTGTGCCTTCCCGGCGGAGAAAGGGGATGAGGGTGGAGTGTGATTTGTGGTGCTGCTGCTGTATGATGATTGGCTTACATGCTGTGTGCTTATGTGTGGTATAAATGTTTTGTTACTACTGGGATTCTCTTGAATCTCATTCTTTCCTTTAACTAACCTTTCAGACAGGCCGAGTGGCTCTAGGGAGAAGCGTACGACCCGGAGCGGTTAGAATCCTGTAGGGACATTTATTTTGGTTATGTTGGTTAAACCTGTTGGACAGGGTGTCTGTATATTATGTTGGTTGTAAAGAATAGTTGAACGTAGTTGTGTAGTCCCCTATATGGAGGTTGTAAACCCTTTTTGTGTATGAACGGAACCCGAGGGTTGCCGGGATTGCTATTAGATATTCTGATATGAATGAATGTGAATTAACTGCACAGGTGATTATATTCGATAATTGAACTTGAGACCGGAATAGGAAAGAAGTTTTGAAAATTTTATAAAGTCCCTACTTCACAGGGAGTTCTAAATGAGTTTTGAACTATTCGACGGTCTCTAAACCAATTTAATTACGTAATATCGAATTATAATTACGCTATTTAAGGCAGGGGTTACAAATTACAATCAATTTCGAAGCCATTACCTCTTATTCTCAAATTAGGTCATTACATAACATATTATCTTAGTTGTTCTCTAAAAAAGAAGCTTTCTGGTATATGTATATTTAAATTGTTAACTTCCACCATTTTCAACATAAACATTGATTATAAACATATTTCAAAGATGATTTTTGTATATATTCAAAATCTCTATTACACAATGCATTGTTATGATTTGAAATTACATATGAGATGGAATCAATTTGCATATTTCATTATCATTCTTAGAAAACTTGATTTCATTCATAATTTATCATTTCACAAAAAGTTTATGAAAACTTTTATAGATATATCTACTACTTTCTTTTTATCTCACTTACATGCCTTGCATGAAAATTTTATCAATGACTTATTTTCTATGTAGTGTTCTACAAATTGTCATTGATCATTGAAAATCATCATTTTTGGTATTATTTGTTCGTTACCCTTTATGATTCAATTGCTTGAAATTATATTCTGGTCTTTGTTGAGTTATGATACTCTTTGCTCAAATATTGAGCATATGAGTTATAATGTTTAATATTGTATAGACCCAAGAGAAAGTTGGGTACCAAAGAGAATATATTTATATTTTTGCAGGAGTTGATCAAAATGCTCTTCTTTCGGATACAAAGATCAGAGGCTAAAAGACAAGGCATGACTAATAATGTTGGAGTGTAAGCTAAAGCAGAATATGTGATATTACTCAAATAACACCCCATCACTAGCAAATAACTAGCTAATGATACAGTCAAAGAAAGAGAAAGAGAAGGAAGGTCTCCTAGTAGCCCCGGTTGAGTTCAATTCAAGGCCAAGAACAAGTCTAGCCATTATGAGTCTTCATTACCTACCCATCTTCCTTATCATTCCAAGGTGATCAGACATTTCCACTGTGATATGACGCCAACAGAGATGCTCAGAGGAAGACATTAATATGTAAAGAATCATCAAGCTTGGCCAATAACTGCACTTACTTCATTAAGAAGAATTATCACATAATGGCCTATATTATTAGCAAGGAGGAGAAGAACACTGGGGAGATCATATCTTTCAAAGAACAAGAGATAAGCCCCTTGTGAGAACTTTTATGGTTGACAAGCTACACATCCAAAGGGTGAACTTACACTTGTCACTAGTGGGCGGTACTAGCTAGAGACAGAAAGCAGAACCTAAGGCAATCAGAGATAATGAAGAACAATCCTCGCTAGAGATAAATCAGTTAGAGTCTCTTTCATTGGATTGACCATTCAAACATATTAAGCTTCACTTGATGTTACCAATTAGAAGCTCATTAGGGTTGTAGATGAAGGAGTTAGGAAGTTATGTACTGTGGTAAATCAAAACTTCCAAATGTTATTTACTAAACACTTGACCTTCAAGTAATTTGCAATTACTTCAAGTAATCTAAAATTACTCCAAGTAATACTGAGATCTGCAATTACTTTAAGTAATTTGCAATTACTCCAAGTAATTCTGAGGTTCACTTAAAGTTAACATAAGAGGTGCAGAGGATGGGAGTTGAGACTTCAAGGATAGATGAGATACAACATTTTGCTAGAGCAGGTCTCCCTAGTCCTTCATTTTTTGGTCCATCTATCCAAGGCTGTCTAAGAGAGGAGCTTCAATAATCACACAGAGCTTGCTACGAACAATGTTGAGTTCATCACTTTTGTGAATTGCAAGATTAGACAAACTTTGTGACTTGATCAACTAGAACTTCAAGGCCTTATTCCAAGCTCATCTTAGTATACTTAAATGCTCATAGATACTATACCTTCAAAATCTCTCATTATGGATCACATAATCAGATAGTAAGTATCTAACGATGCACCAATGGACTTCAAAGGATTATGGCTCGAGTGATTACAATATTACTCGAGTAAGGTATTATATTCCTAATTAAAATTCTCTGAGTTGCATCACTCGAGTGATAGTTGAGTGGAATTACTCAAGTAACTACTCGAGGGATACAGGGTTACAACCTTAAAACCCTTAATAGCATTATCATTTTCAAAACTTGATTTCTCTCTAATCTTCATATTTTCATACTCATTCTCTCTACAAAATTTCCAAGGATTTTACAAATCTAGGAGAGTTATATTATTCACAATGATTTTCTTTTAAGCCATGCATTCATTAAGGGGAAGCTTCACATTCACATGTGTTTTATATCTTAAAAGCTCATCTCATTTATTGAAAGAAAATCCTTTTAACATACTCATCTAAATTCACTATCTTTTAATTAGTTTTGATTATGAGTTACTCTTATATTTTCCTTTCATGATCTTAAATTTTAACATATCATATAAAAAGGATGACTTTGATTTGTGCAATAAATTTAATGCTTGATGGCACTAACCATTCTCCTTGCAATAATGCTTTTACTTATAGCAGGAGAATTTGCTCTATGCAAGGTCGTTCCTCATCACACTAAAAGGAGAATATATCAACTTTAAAGACATATGCTTTAACGCTCAATCAAGGGACAACAACATTTCAAGCAACAAGAGTTTAGACACTACTTGAGAAGCAAGTACTTTAGTTCCCTTCGACATCTCAAAGGCTATTCCTAAGCTTTCTATTGAGCTTACTTCAGAGCCTACCATTAAGCCAGCCACAGTTAAATCCGATGAACAAGATCCATCATAGTTGCATAGTGAAAGTATGGTGAACATGACATCTTGGATCTAACACAACAAGAAAAGAAGACAATGGATTTCATGGATCAATCATCAGATTGCTAAATCGAAATGATCATTTATAAACCCTCTCTTTATATCTCAGGAATACTTTTCATATCTTTGATTTCAATTTATTTTGATTATGATAATTTTCTTGAAAACCTCTCCAAATTGTTTCAAACTTTTCACCATTTTTTATTTACATCAAATTACCTTCAAATTGAGGGAGAAGGAATTGTTTTCATGACACATTTATTTTGATTAATGAAAAAAAAATTCATGACGCATTTACTTCTCTACACATATTTCTTCCTTATACTTCAAACTTTTTGCTGATGTCAAATAAGGGGAGAGAAAGGCAAGAAAAATATGTTGCTCTTATAATGCTTTTATAAATCATACATAATTTTCTTAAAGGATTTGCCATCATCAAAAAGAGGGAGATTGTTGCTCTTATAATGCTTTTATCAATCATACATATTTTTCTTAAAGGATTTTTCATCATCAAAAAGGGGGAGAATGTTAGATATGAATAGTTTTGATGATGTCAAATATAGATGTCAAGTATTAAGAGCAAAAAGTTTGTATAATATACTTATCTTCTACATTGACTAACTACTATATTTAATATTGTATATCTTGTAGATTAGTCATAAACCTGGCAGTGGGTTGATGTTATTTTGCTTATAATGCCTCATAAATGGAGAATGGTCATCAAGAAGAAAATCAAGAGGCAAGGGATTGAAGAAAGAAGAAATTGTAAGATCTAATGGGAATATCAAGATTCAAGATTAGTCAAGAAAAGAAAGAAAAAGATTAAAGATATTCAAGAAGATATATAGTTGGGTTATGAAGAATGATCATCAATTCAAGAAAATATCAAGTTGGGTTATGAAGAATGATCGTCAAGTGGCAAAACAAGAAGAGAGAGATTGAAGAAAGAAGAAGAAAGAAGAACTTGCAAGATCAAAAGAGAATATCAAGATTCAAGCTCTTAGAAGTGATACCAAAGGTTGGAATGGGTCAATATGATGCTAAAATGACTTATACAGAAGTTATGCTACCTCCATAGGTGATTACTTAAGTAATCCCTCGAGTAATATGCCACTACCTCATTTTGGAGGTGATTACTCGAGGGCTCACTCTAGTAATGACTCAGATTACTCTAGTGACCACTATAGTAATGAGCATTCTGGAGTACTTTGTTTTCGTGCAGTAGGACAGATATTCGGTATTTTGCTAATATCTCTCTAACCAAACATTGGATTGAGTTGAAACTAGGGGCATATGAAACTAAACTCCTAATGCATCATTTTGACCAAATATCATATTCAAAGGAGTTCATATGAGAGGATATCAGCTTCGAAATTAGACACTAAAATCATCATCATCGTATAAGGCAGCTTTGGTATTTTAGATTTAACTCCTAAACTACACATTAGATTACAACAAAAATAGTGCCATATGAAAGTAGACTTAAAGGGCTTTCCATAGATTGGTAGTTCGTTATATTTGAAGCTATATACTAAGATTTATGCCTTCTGGAAGTTAATGCTCGTGATTTCAGACATTGTATAATGCAGAAGATACTCTTTGGATCATAACTTTATGTATATAATGAGTTTGGCGATGATTCTTATTGCATTGGAATGTAGATGATGAGAGCTTTCCAATGATATATTATTTTCCATATTTAGAATTAAAATGAAAAGATTACTCGAGGGAGTACTCGAGTAATCATAAAGGAAAAGAAAGAATTACTCAAGGGATCACTCAAGTAATGAAGTTGGAAATGCTCTCAAACAGATTTTGAAGCGGATCATTCGAGTAATAACCTAGGATTACTCGAGTGACCACTTGGGTAATGTGACGACAACGTATCTGAAACTTCTGAATATCAATGGAATGATTGTGTATTTTATCCATCTTGCTTCCAATCACTTTAACACTTTATTGTATTAGTGTTTAATGTATTTTTCCAGGTATACAATAAAGAGATGATGTAAAGAGACAAAAGTTAACTTTATAGAAGTGGAGCATCTACTAAACATAACGGCTAGCTTTTCAAATATGAAGAATGGTCAAACGAAGCAACGGGACTCTAACAAACAAATGCTTACAACAGTCATCTACTATAATTCAACTATAAATATGGAAGCATTAAAGAAGAGTATACAAAACACAACAACGCAAAACATGCTAAGATTATGAATCATGCACTTCTACTTGTTATACTTTCTGTTCTTATCTATTTTCTATATCATGTATATCAGAGAGAGAGAGTTATTTGTATTATACCTCAGTGAGCATTTTATCCACTCTGTGAGAGAGTTTGTAAACACTTGTATTTCTGAATTGATATCAAAGTATAGCAGCCTTGAGAGGGCTAATTTTCTTATGGGAGAAGTTGTAGAGAGAATTGCCAGTAAGACTTTATGAATAAAAGACTTACAAGGTGCAAGCAGTAGAGAATGTTGCTGCTCGTAAAACTTGCATGGGTAAGTAGGGAAGAAATGTCTTCGGATTTGCTCTGCTAGTAGGACTTGCTGTAAGGGGGAGTATCTCAGAAAGAGAATTATAAAAGGCTTCACAAGTGCCCCGGTTAAACTTGTAGAGTTGTAAAGGCTTTTCTTATGCCTGGATTAAACAAGAAGATAGTGAATTTGAAAATCTCAGGAGGAGCCTGGGGACTGGATGTAGGTCATCACAGATTGGACCAAACCAGGATAAATCACAGTTTGTATATTCTCTTCCTTAAGCCCTTATATTTCCAGCATACATTATTTAATCTTACTGTTGATTTATGATTCATTACTTTCATTCGTATTACTTCCACTAAGATGTGAAAAGATTTTCAAAGTTCTTAATTGTTTATCTTACACCCAATTCACCCCCTTCTTAGGTGTCAGACGATTCTAACAACGACAACTACATAGGCCCCTCCATGCAGTCACATACTATCTCAATCCTAAGTAAGTTTTATCATGTACTTTGCAATTTTACATATTTATTATTTAAGTGTATGTTTAAAAAATAAAATTTATCTTACTTATTGTTTTATCATTTTTTTAGGTGGCATTTTAGCAAAGAATTTAATGCAGACAAAGAAGTAATGTATGGTTTATATGAAACCATTGAGAGAATGGTTCCAGATAGGAGGATAAGATTTGAAATTGATCAACAACTTGAAGCATTCATGGCTACCAATGGGCTTTTTGGAAGGAGCGTTGCAATAGATACAAGAGACAAAAAGTAGCCTGGTAGATTTTTGCCTTTCTCTAGTATTTTTCAAAATTTAACTTTTAATCCTATATAAATCTAAGTTTTTGAAAGCACTTCTAAATTATTTATTGCATTTGTTTTGGTAGCTCTTTGGTGGGGAAGTTATGGAGGAGAGGTAAGGAGTTGCAAAAGGTAGTCATGAGAGTTTTGAGTCTCACATGTAATGCTACTGGATGTGAAAGAAATTAGAGCACCTTTGATCAAGTGCATACTAAATGGAGAAATCTCTTAGAGCAACAAAGGTTAAATGCCCTTGTATTTTTCAAGTACGACCTTCAACTTGAGATGAGACAGAAGAAAAGAGTGAAAAAGGGAGAGACTTATGATCCAATATGTTTATCAGATATTGACTCTGATGATGAGTGGATTAATGAAAAAGAAGATCCTTGTTTACCAATTGATGCAACATGGATAGACATCCATGAAAGTTTCACTCATGATGAAGGAGCTCCAAGCAAGAAAAGGAAGAGAGGTATAACATTTTATTAAAAACTAAAATTAGGTTGATTCTTATTTAAACTTTAAATATATAATATCATGCTTATCAAATGTTTTTTTTCTAGGTCCAAGGAGCTTGAATGTTAAAGCCAATAGCCAAGGGAAATCTATAATAGGGTAAGAGAATGTGAATGAAGAGAATGTTGAAATGTTCTTTTTTCTAGGTCCAAGGAACTTGAATGTCAAAGCCAATAGCTAAGGGAAATCTATAATAGGGCAAGAGAATGTTGAAGATGATCGGGATTAGGATGAGGATGAAGAAGTAATATTATTAATGGAGTGTGAAGATGACTTTGAGTGACATTGATCTTGGAGATAAATGATCACGAGTGATGAATGATATGTTTAGTTTTTTTTAAGTTAGGGTTTTGAAGTATGATAATGACTTAACTGATTTCAATTGATCTTTGGGACTGTTGGTCATTTTGATGTTTGCTCTTTAAATGTTAGCTTTATGAAAATTGAAGTGTTATTTGACTTTAAAATGCTAAATTACTAATATTTACAAACTTAGTTTTCTCTTATATGAACATTACATTTATATAATTCTAAATAAGTGATCACGAATCATACGATTCACGATACGTTTCGATTCACGGTTTCAAAAATAGGTTTTTTGATTCACGATTCATATCCTGATTTGATAACCATGGTCCTCATCCTTCCTTTTTGTCCACGAGTTTCATATCTGAAAATTGCCCACCCCAAAATCCCAACCCGAACAATGACGGCATACTACATCGATTGGTGACAGTCACGGAGGCTCAGAGTTGGAGGTTTGTGTGTGTTACGATGAAGCTTCATGGAGGAGAAGCATAATGGCAATGGCACCACACATCCATTCAAAAGCATCTAAAAATATGATGGAATTTAAGATATATGGGTAGAAAAATCAACCTTTGGAATTTTAGATTACACTTATTGCTTCAAGTATCTCATATTTTTAGGGCTGCAACTTACAACATAACATGTTACTCATTCAACAATTCAATAATGGTTGGAGTTCTAACTTAATAGGTTTACTGATATAGCATTCAGTCAAGTAATGGAGGTAATGTTTTTGTAGCCCTACCTTTATAGATTGAAAAAGCCATATCTGCTGAATTCCAAATTAACTTCTGAAATTGCTTAAGGGGAGATTTAATATGATTTTGATTTCACCCGTTTCATATCATTTTCTTGTCTATTTCTTATCTATCTGATTCTCTATAGAAGTCTTCAATAGTGTTATGTGCTTACCTCTAGAGGAGTTTTGAGATCTTACTAAAAGCACAGGGGAGGAAGTTGAAGAGAAAGGAGAGGTCAATATGGCTGCGGAGAGATCTGGGGATGAAGGGTGAGGCTTGGGGGTTAGTGGGAGGGCTTTTTCCTCCCTTATTTTTCACTAAAATAAAAGGGACAATTAGCATTAAAATAAAGGGAGAATTACACTATAGTCCCATGGAAGATAATATACAAAGAAATGGTCCCAAGAAATTCTGAAATTACTCTCAAGTCCTTTGAGACCATTTTGTAATAAATTGGAAATGGCTAAAGTCTAAAATACCCCGGTTATATAAATAGAGAGAGGGATGGAAAACTGAAGCAAAACTCAGAAACGAATCTGGAAATAGTGCAAGAAGCAGAATAAAGATCATCAACCAATATTGAAGATTAGGGTTTGAAATTGATACCAACTCCTCTGTTGTCTTCATTATTCCATTTGATTCATGTTTTCTATTGAGTGGGTAAATAGATTTTTAGGTTTCCTTTGTTCATCTTCAGTTTGGCTTGAAAAATAAGAAAGCTGTCATTATTTTGTGAGTATTTTCCACTATATGCTTGTAAACTAAAATGGCAGACCTTGTAAATGGAATGGATTTGTTTTGGCTGTAGTTTCAATGTGTTTGGGTATGGTTTAGTGTGCTTTATTTTTTATGTAGGTATACTCTATTTTCTGGTACATTTGTGCTGTGTTTATGCAATAAAATGGCTAAGGAATGAAGATGAGGGTGAAAGGTTTATGGCTACATAACTTGATGTGCGAAGGAAAATATGTGTTATTAATAGGTGCAGTGACAGTTGTCAATGGAGGCTGCTGAACTTGTTAATGACAATTATAGGTCATATTTAAATGCTTTTTTGACAACTATAGGTTTTGTTGATTGATCGTCATTTTGGCCCTGATAAATGGAAAAGGCTATTTGATTTTTGTGGGTATTGTCCTCCATATACTTGTAAACTATAAAGACAGACCTAGTAAATGCAATGGATATATTTTGGTTGAGTTTTCAATGTGTTTGGGTATGGTTTAGTATGCTCTGTTTTTTCTGTCATTATACTTTGTTTTATGGTTCAATGTGTTGTATTTCTGCAATAGAAGAACCAAGGAATGAAGATGAGGGGTGAAAGGTTTGTGGTTATATAATCTGATATGTGTAGGAAAAAAATTGTTGTTAATGGGAGCAGCAACAGTTGTCAATAGAGGCTGTTGAACTTGTTAATGACAACTATAGGTCATATTTAAATGCTTTTTTTTTACAACTATAGGTTTTGTTGATTGATCTTTGTTTTGGCCCTGATAAATGAAAAAAGTTGTCTGATTTTTGTGGGTATTATCCTCTATATGCTTGTAAACTATAAAGACAGACCTAGTAAATGCAATGGATATGTTTTGGTTGAGGTTTCAATGTGTTTGGGTATGGTTTAGTATGCTCTATTTTTGTTGTCATTATGCTCTATTTTCTGATTCATTGTGCTGTATTTCTACAATAGGAGAGCCAACGAATGAAGATAAGGGTGAAAGGTTTGTGGCTATATAATCTGATGTGCGTAGGAGAAAAAGTGTTGTTAATGGGAGCAGCGATAGCTGTCAATAGAGATTGTTGAACTTGTTAATGACAACTATAGGTCATATTTAAATGTTTTGCTTATGGTGTAATGATGTTTGGCAAGGGATTGAAACGTTTGCTATGTTTTTAAGTATTTTGTGTTGTTTTTAGTCATTAGAAGTGGGATTTAATGAACATGATGTGAAAGTTGTGAGGCTGAAAGTACTGATTATGTAGTAAGAATGTATTGTTAATAAGGGTAACAACAGTTGTTAATAAGGCTGGTGAAGTTGTTAATGACAATTGTTTTGTGCAGGAGGGCAGTGGTGATGACTAGCACGTCTGGCAAGATTCTACTATGTTTCCTTCATATAAGGGGAAGGTTTGAAGTCAGTGGAGGTGGTGACATATTATATGTTGGGGGAATGGTCAGATCTAGAAATCCAATTGTAAAAATGATTAGATAGAAATCCAAACCACTTAATTTTTGGCCACAGTCTGTGAATTTGTTGTTAGTTCCTTGTAAATGAATTTTTAGATGTAAATGAAGGTAGCATATAATATGATTTTATATCCCACTTTTATTTATAGAAATTTGTAATTTGATGTAAATTTTGTGGTCAATGTATAGACTTGGAGTTGTCAGTGGAGGCCCTTAGAGTTGTCAATATATGCCTATGAAATTGTTAATATATATATACAGTTATGATCACATTGGAAAATGATTGTTTATGTACATATATTACTTATATTGTTGATATTTAACATTAATTAGGTGGTCATATTATATGACTTGTCACTTATGCCTCCTTGACTTATCAATGGAAGGGTTGAAGAGTTGTTAACGGAGGCCCAATGACTTGTCAGTGAAGGCTCATTGACTTGTCAATGGAGGCCCCTAGAATTGTCACTGGAGGCCGAATGACTTGTCAATTATTAATGGATGGCCATTGAGTTGACAATGGTGACCTTTTGACTTGCTTACGAAGGCTCTTGCACTTATCAATTGACGGTCATTGAGTTGTCAATAGAGGTCCCTGAAGTTGTCAGTGGAGGCCCTATGACTTGCCAATGAAGGCTCATTGACTTGTCAATGAAAGGTCGTAGATGTAATATCCCGAATTTTGAGACTTGAGGCTAGAGAATAAGCCTGAGATTAGTGGATTGCTAAGCCCCGGTTTAGCAAGATCCCAAATTGTGATCAAGGGTTAATGACTCCAAAAGTGGATGTCATTAGTGATAAATGAACCCTTTTGGAGATCATGGTGTGATTTGGCACCCGATGTGATTCGTATGTGTTGTGAGTAGCGCCGAAACCCTGTATTTAAGTTCAATTATGGATTAACATCTAAATTGACTTAAAATAGAGGGAAGGCGCATATTGTGGCTAAATGAAAAGATGTGAAGTGTTGGTGGTGATTCTATGAGAATTACCGTAATCAAGGGCAAAACGGTAAAGTTACCGACCGATTGGTCAGTTACCGAAGAGGAAACTCATTGGTAACTTCAAGATCAATGGTTAGGATTGATTTGTGTAGAGATCAAAGGGTGGAATCATGTGTGCAAGGGCCTATGTGAACTCATGAAGATGGAACAAGAGAGTGACACTTGGCAAGTTTTGGACCCTTGATCTTGGGTCAAAGAGTTAACACTCTTCCTCTCTTCTCTCTCCCTTATTTTCACGTTTTTGGGCCCCAAAATCTGCATCACTTCATCATCTTCATTTCATTATCTTATCTTCTCTCTCACACATTCCATGGACGCCAAGCACAAGGGGAGGAAAGAGAAAACTAGAGGTGAGATTTTGCTTGGCTTGTAGTCCTCTAATGCTCTAATGTCCTTCTATAATGTTGTTCATAGTGATGAGAGCTTCATCTCTATGGTTTTAGATTTGTGAGAGGAGGTGTTTTGTTGCTTGAGGAAAAGTGGAAAGATGAAGAATCAAGGAATTGGTTTGGGAAAGAGGAAGAGGTGAGTATTTGAAGCCTTTTGATCTAAGTTTTGTGATTTATGGTTGAGTATTGTAAATTTCGAATTTTGCCCTGATTTTCTTGTGATTTTGGATTGGATGAATTGGAAGTTGTTTTGTGTAGAAAATGGTGTCATTTTGTGGTATTTAATCATTGGAATTGATTTGAATTGGATTGAACACAATGGTTGCAAAACTGGAAATTCTGTCCAGTGAGAATTCTGTCTGGGCAGTCTGTTTGTGTTGCCGTTTTGAATGGGCAAATGATGTTAGAAAATTCTGAAACTTTCCAGTCTTGAAGTTCACATACCAAGCTTCAAAATGGACATATAAATTGTGTCATTTCGTTTTGTGAACTGGGATTTATGTTTGCCTAAAGTTTGAGGTCGAAACTGGATTCTGTTTTGGAGCAATGTTGGATTTTGTGTAAATCTGGATTTGTGTGGTGATTTCCAGTAATGAGCCATATTTTTCCTATGAAGAGGACCTTAATAGCTTTCATTTGGCTTTGGGATCACCTTATTTAGATTTTTGTGGAATTAGTTATGAATTTTCAAAGTTGCCTTGGCTGCAGCAGAAAATCCTGGCTGCAGCGCAAAAGTTTCTGTGCACGTTTTGGCCGCAGCCAGAAATTCTTGGCTGCAGCCAAAAACCTTCTGTGCATGTTCTGGCTGCAGCCAGAGGATTCTTGGCTGCAGCCAACCCCCATTTTTAATAATTTGTGATTTTGAAAGGTGATTTCCAACCTAGTACGTCCCAATCCTTTAAGCTTTCGTTGAGCTTATTTTTAGCCACCTAAAGGGTGTGAATGGTAACCAACTTTAAGTGATATAAAAGTAAGGGTTTGGAATTGAGATTGACCCTATATCCTTGATTTGGTTTATAGGGTTCAATATTCGTTTGGATCACGAGTAAGCGGAGCTGGAGCATACGTGGAAAGAAAAGTGTAGGGAACTTACCTCTCTTGCATGTTTTGATGTTGTGTTTGTGTACTGATGCATGTATTGCTTTGCTGGATTTTGTGAAACATGTATGAATGATTGTAGCTCTGTTTCTAGTTATGCTATGGCCATGAGTATGTTGTTGAAACATTGAGCACGCAGATATGTCATTGTGTGAACATGAGTTTTGTATTGCAAGCATGTCATGCATTAAACACATATCATACATGCATATAGGTATCTGTTTCCTACTGAGATTCTCTCGAATCTCACCCTCCCCTACCAACATTTTAGACAGGGTAGGTGGATCGATGATGGAGGCAAGCAACCAAAGGCGACGAGGACTACTTCGGGTTATAGATTTTGGTAGTTGGTTATCATAGTTGGGATGTATATTTGGATATTGTATTTGTATATTGGATGAGTATTAAGTATGTATGTATGGAGTTGAGATTTGTGTAATCCCCGTTTGTGGAAGTTGTAATGGGCGAATGTGCCCTATGAATTTTATGTAAAGGTGTGAACCCGAAAGTTGCCGGGATGATATTGTTGTATACTCTGATATTTGTTTAAATGTGATATTCCGCGTGATGTAATTGTATTCGAAATTGAATATGAGACCAGGCTAATTAGATTTCGAAAGTGATTTGTGAAAACCCTATCGTGAAGATGGGAATTTAAATAAGTTTTGTTTCTTATGGTCTCTATTTCACTTTAAATTGCGTATTTCGGATATAATTACGGCAGGGGGTTACAGTAGAGGTGTCAGTGGAGTCCCATGGAGTTGTCAGTGGAGGCTCCTTAACTTGTTAATTGATGCCCATTGAGTTACTATGAAGGCCCTATGAATTGTCAATAGAGATTTCTGGACTTGTCAATGGAGACCCCTGGAGTTGTCAATTGAGTCCCATTGACTTGTCAATGGAGGCTCCTCCACTTGTCAATCGACGCCCATTGACAACTACATTCAGGCTTAATGAGTTGTCATTTGAGGCTCCTAGAGTTGTCAACGGAGTTTCCTTGACTTGTCAAAGGAGTCTCTTGCAATTGTCAATGGAGTCAAACTATGTGCAAGGAAAAGCATCATATGTGCATTACATAACTTTAGCACTAACGTTAACTCATGAAAATGACTATGTAATTCATAATTACAACAAACGTCTCAAGTACAACTTGTTTGAAGCTGATTATAACAAAAAACATCCTATCTATACAATGTCATTACACTTGATCATTACAAAAATGTAATGATATTTATAATGAGTATGCACATGGTGACCTTTCCTATCTATAGAGCATATCATTGTTTTAAACTTTTTAAAACTTGTCCCTTCCTTAATGGTTCTAGATCTAACCATTCCTAACACATATGTTATATCATTCCCTCCACCGACTTCAAACATTCCCCCTATATGAAGGAAACATAGTAGAATCTTGCCAGAAGTGATAGCCATCACCCCTGTCCACCTGCACAAAATAGTTGTCATTAACAACTTCAACAGCTTTATTAACAACTGTTGTTGCCCCTATTAACAACGCATTCTTACTACATAATCAGTACTTTTAGCCTCACAACTTTCACATCATGTTTATTAAATCCCACTTCTAATGACTAAAAACAACACAATACCAAAAAACATTGCAAATGTTTCAAACCCCTGCCAAACATCATTACACCACAAGCAAAACATTTAAATATAACCTATAGTTGTCATTAACAAGTTCAACATCCTCCATTGACAACTGTTGTTGCTCCCATTAACAACACTTTTTTCCTACGCATATCAGATTATGTAGCCACAAACCTTTCACACTCATATTTATTCCTTGGCACTTCTATTGTAGAAATACAACACAATGAACCAAAAAATAGAGCATAATGACAGCAAAAACATAGCATACTAAACCATACCCAAACATATTAAAAACTCAACCAAAACATATTCATTGCATTTACTAAGTCTGTCTTTATAGTTTACAAGCTTATGGAGGATAATACCCACAAAAATCAAACAGTCTTTTCCATTTATCAAGGCCAAAACAAAGATCAATCAACAAAACCTATAGTTGTAAAAAAAAGCATTTAAATATGATCTATAGTTGTCATTAACAAGTTCAGCAGCCTTCATTAACAACTGTCGCTGCTCCCATTAACAATACTTTTTTTTCTATGCACATCATATTATGTAGCCACAAACCTCTCACCCTCATCTTCATTCCTTGTCTTTTCTATTGCAGAAATACAACACAATGAACCAGAAAACAAAGCATAATGATAGCAAAAATAGAGCATATTAAACCATACCCAAACACATTGAAAACTCAACCAAAACATATCCATTGCATTTATTAGGTCTGTCTTTATAGTTTGTAAGCATATGGAGAACAATACCTACAAAAATCATACAGCTTTTTCCATTTATCAGGGCTAAAGCGAAGATCAATCAACAAAACTTGTAGTTATCAAAAAAACCATTTAAATATGACATATAGTTGTTATTGACAAGTTCAGCAGCCTCCATTGACAACTGTTGCTGCTCCTATTAACAACACATATTTTCCTTCGCACATCAGGTTATGTAGCCACAAACCTTTTACCCTCATCTTCATTCCTTAGCCATTTTATTGCAGAAACACATCACAAATGAACCAGAAAACAAAGTATACCGACAGCAAAAACAAAGCACACTAAACCATACCTAAACACATTGAAACCACAGCCAAAACAAATCCATTGCATTTGCTAGGTTTGCCTTTTCAGTTTATAAGCATATGGAGGACAATACCCACTCAAGAAAAAAATGACAGCTTTCTCATTTTTTAAGCCAAAACAAAAATGGGCAAAGGAAACCTAAAAATTTGTTTACCCACTCAATAAAAAACATGAATCAAATGAAATAATGAAGACAAGAGAGGTGTTAGCATTAATTTCATACCTTAATCTTCAATATTGGCTGATGATCTTCATTCTACTTCTTGCACAATTTTCAGATCCATTTCTGAGTTTTGCTTCAGTTTTCCATCCCTCTCTCTATTTATCTGACATGCGTATTTTGGACTTTAGCCATTTCCAATTTATTATAAAATGGCCTCATGGGACTTAGAGTAATCTGAAAATTTTTTGGAACAATTTCTTTATAAACTGTCTTTTATGAGACTTCACTGTAATTCTCCCTAAAATTAACTTTATGTGTTTTATTTTGATTGATCTGAGTACAGATGACACTATGAGAGGATGCAAGTATTTTTTTCTCTAGACGTACAACCCCCGTCCTAGTTGTCCAGGACTCAAGGCCATTGCAATTGATGACGTGACAAAGTGCCACGTCATAAAGTGGCATCCGTTTGAAAGTAATCCTGACTGTCCATTTAACATGCCTATTAGTTTGACCACTTCCAAAGCGCCTTCGAACAAATAATCGGCCACGCCCACACAGCTTCTTCCTTCTCCATCTGCCGTCGCGCGCCGTGGTGGAGGGAGGTAATATCCACAGCTTCGACGACATCAGGTTCGTTGATCTTCTTCTTCTTCTTCGTGGCTCTTCTTCCTTCATCTACTTCGTTCATAATTGTCATCCCACTTTCTCCCGCTTTCAAGTTTTAGCTATCCCTCATTTATGGAGTGTGTTGGTGCGAGTTTGATTGCTCTTATTTTGCATTTTTCTTATCACTTGCCGAGAGAAAAGGCTCTGTTCTTGGACTTGAACAATTTCGGTTGAGGAGTGACTGAAACACATACAGAATGATGCCTCAATGCTCAATTTCGTCGAAAAACGTTCCGCCTTTTCAGTTCCAGAGCTTGAATGGTCTCCAACAGCTTGCCCAAACGCGTCGTTTCAAGGTATCTACAATCCCCATTATTACATATACTCGATCTTCAATTCATATTTCATACCGAGATTTTGAATCTTTTTCTTCTTCTCGTTTGCATTTTCTACCTGACTTCATCCGACTGAAAATTCAATTTTCCAATAGCATGGTTATGTTACAAGCTATTCATATATCAGATGTTTGTTTTTCACTTGCAGGCATGGTTCTTAGATCAATTTGGAGTTCTCCATGATGGAAAACAGCCTTATCCTGGTGCAATTGCAACATGTATAGTCCTCCTTCTGAGCATCGATTATCTAATAGCAAGCGTTATTGGCATAGTTCTAACTTTTCCGTCATTTTAATTTTTCTTAGTAGAATATCTGGCAGAGAGTGGTGCAAAGATGGTTATCATAAGCAATTCCTCAAGACGTTCATCAGTAACAATGGAAAAACTCAAGAGTCTTGGCTTTGACACCTCTCTCTTTGTAGGAGCTATCACTAGCGGAGAACTCACCCATCAATACTTACAAAGGTTGGGCAAGTTAAATATCTTTGATAGGCAAAAAGCCTATCATATTTCTGAACTTTTACTGACGGTGCTGTATTTTTGTAATTGATAAAATTGGCGTAAATCTTTGTTCGTATCCTCTGTTACAAATGAGGTATTGGAGAAGTGAGGTACAGAAGGACCAATGGACAGTGAGAGTTGAACCCACAATGAGTATCATTACTTCTTGGACCTGTGCATATGATGCAGTAAGAATGTGACTTGGGATGAGTGTGAACCATGGATGACTGCTAAATGTTAAGTTTGTTTTCAGCTTTATGTTTGTGGAAGCTTCATTTATTCATACTTTAATTGATTCTATGCTTGGTCAGCTTGGTGTCTTTTGTAGCACGTTTTGAAAAACCCTTGTAAGTTTTCCATTGAGAAGAGAACAGAAATAAGGAATGGAAAAAAATTGCTTAGCAGTATATGGAGTGAGCTCCTGCTATAAGGAGAGTAGCTCCTATATTGTTCAGTATTTCTTATCCAAATAGGTGTATATAACATTTTCTCAAGAAAACGCATATGACTTGTATCATTTATTTATGTTATAATGCATCATGACATGCACCGCTAATCCTTTTATTTTTTTCATACTGAGAGTACTGTGATTTCCTATATCAATTAGTGGCTTGAATTTTTTGTTAATGACTCTTTCATGGTTTGTTTTTACTGAAGGAGCCCCCACTCTAACCGTCTCTTCCAATTATTTTCAAATACCCGTTTCTTTTTAATTTTTCTTCTTCAATCCATGTTTGTTTGGCTTTTGTATGAATGATGGCATGCTTAATTACATTCAATCTGCTCTTTTACTGGTCCACCCACTTGCTCTCGATTGTGAAAGTTTTATGAAAATACATAACAATATATGCTCATGGATCCATCCTCTACTGTACTGTTCTTGTGTTTTTTTTATAAATATATAATTGTATTTCTTATCTTATGTTTTCTGAATTTTTCTTTGAATAGGAGGGACGATCCTTGGTTTGCAGCATTGGGAAGATCTTGTATTCATATGACATGGAAAGACAGGGGAGAAATTTCTCTCGAGGTAAGTAAAGCAGTAATAACTTTTAGCTTGAGTTTTTAAATTCACCATGTTCAGTTTATGCTTCTTAAACTCTAAAGGGCATGTTTGGGAGTTGGGAGAAGGAAAAGGAATGAATCTATAGAATTTGGAAGAAGAGAGGCAGAAGAGGAATGAATGGTTCAATTATAATTTTCCTTCCTCTATATTAGATGAGAAAGAGTTTCATTGAAAGTCTCTTTCCCCCTCCATTATTTCCCATCTAAGTATACCCTAAATTGTTTTATGTCATGTTACTTCAAATGATGCTTAAAGCACTGGATGTCTGGACTATTGAAGAGTAATCAGGGTTCTACCACGAGTGTTGAAGTGAATTAGCTTGCTTGCCTGCTAGGGTTCATTTTGTCTGTTTGATTTAAAGTGTCGACTGTAGATTTTAAAGAATAATAAAATTGAGGAATGTGAAAAGGGCTAAGCTGTCAATTACTAAAGAGTAAGGTCTCTACCCTCATTCAAGTCAATTGCATCTTTGGTTGTGACTTGAGCTAATTTCATGAAGATGGGTTTGAATAAATGTGTCATGGAAAGACGAGGGTTAAAAAAAATGTAAAGTTCGTCGTATTGGATGTTGAGAAAATGAGAACTGTTTTCTCTTCTAGGGCCTAGACTTGCAGGTTGTGGAGAATGTAGAAGATGCCGACTTTGTTTTGGCTCATGGCACTGAAGCCTTGGGGACTCCCTTTGGGAATGCACGTCCTATGAGTCTTCAAGACCTTGAAGGAATATTGGAGCTTTGTGCTTCCAAAAGAATTCCTATGGTGGTAGCTAATCCAGATTATGTCACAGTTGAGGCAAGAGACTTGCGTGTGATGCCTGGTGAATATGTTTTACTTCTTATAACTGCGCTTATAAGCTTTAGACCTAACCATAAGTTATTTTTTAAGCTCTTTTGTCCAAAATTACAGAAGAGAAGTTTTCTTTATAGATAATATGGCTTTAAGATATCAAACCACATGTTTAATTGTTTTAGTTCTTGTATAGTTTGGTTCATTTCTGTTCTTTATTCAAGTTTCACCATATACTGATACTAGCTTGTGTCCTCTGAAATTTTAAGGTACACTAGCAGCCAAATACGAAGAACTCAATGGTGAAGTCAAATGGATGGGCAAACCTGGTGAGGTAAGGGAATAACTTGTGTTTGCTTTCATTACCATTGTCGTTTTCTCTTGCCGAAGCATCGACTTTAAGCACATAAACTGTCTAGATTTGAATGATTCTGGTACAAGTTGCAACGGGTTTTCAACATAAATCAGCTTGTCATTTTTTTTTCTCTTTATGATATCAACATAATATTCATGGCCAGTATTACCCGTCGAAATATTTGGCTGGTGTTTTGTCATTGAAGTATCACTAAGTCAACAACATGCTCTTGCCACACGTGTACGACTTGTCTGCAAACCTGCATGCCATGCATAAATTATTAACTTTAAATTTTTATCTCAAGAGAAATCTTGTCTCATAAGTTTCATATAAAGAGTATTTCTGGGGAGAAAATTGCCAAGCTAGTAATTGGATGAATTTATCTTATATGAGCTGTTTTCAGCATAAATTTCATCTTTAATTTCACTGACAGTGTACCTTACTCCCTCTTTTAAACAAGGTCTTGTCAACTACTCTCCTAAAATTAAAGAAATTGGTTAAATATAGATTTTTTTTATAATTTCTCAAAACTGGCATTTGATTGGTATAGTTCATTACTTCATTAGATAAAGAGGGGGATGGGAGACTTTGCTTTAAATAAATTATAAATGTATCATTAAATTTTGTAAAGGATCTTGTTTTAAAGACTAATGGGTAGGATCTTATAAATAAGACTAGAGAGAATATGATTTATATAGATCCTTATACCATGCCTAGCTTGACAATACAAGTGGTTTCGAACCATGACAAATGGCATTTTGTCAGATAATCTACAAATCATCCATGGCCATGATCGGCACGGGTGCTTCTGAGTGCATAGCAGTGGGGGACTCTCTACATCATGATATCAAGGGTGCTAATAAGGCTGGAATCAAGTCTGTTTTTATCACTGGTGGGATTCATGCAACCGAACTCAGACTAGGTAAATATGGCGAAGTTGCAGACTTATTGTCTGTGCAATCCCTTTCAATGAAACACAATGCTCTTCCATCTTACGTTTTGTCGGGATTCACGTGGTAAGATATTTTTGCCGGGAAGCTGAACGACTGTTTCATTTATTATGTGTTATATGTTGGTAATTTTATAGGATTTGAATGATTGTTTAGCCACTCAGTTGAGGTAACGTTGATCATTTATAAATGTTAACCAAGTAGAATTAATAGGATGTGGTAAGCAGTGGTTTATTTGTACTACCTCTGGTCCTAAATATAGGACAAAGTTTGTAGTGCAATTTACATTTCTGTTTATTTGTTTAGGACCGGAGGGAAGGGAGTATCTGATTAAATTAAAGCATTATTGAGGTTAATTGGAGGTGGCTCTTTGTTGACCTTAACTGGGGGCGGTTCTTTCAATGAGTTAGTCCATATGGCTCAAACCCTCCATTTTAAGGGGAATCAAATATCTTTCAACCATTTTTTTCGGGTTCTAAAAGAGCTAGCATGTTGCAAGGTCTTAATTGTAGTTAAGAAAGCAATTGTCACCTAATTGCAATTGTTTTGCAACTTTATAACACATAATTAGGTAGTATACATGCATAAAATAGCCCTTCTAACGCAGCCATTAAGTGTGGGGAATGGAATCGTTATACAAGTGATAAAGTACCACTTGTGTTATTTTATGTTCCACTAATACAATACATTAATAAAATGAATTAAACTTGCAACAAATCACTTGGTCCAACTTGAGGATTTATAAATGGTAAAATTATATTCATGTCCCGGACAAGAAAAATTTTAAAAATGGTCCCTTGAAATCTTAAAATTGCATTTAAGTCCCATAGGCTCTTTTGAAATAAATTCCAACTCCGCTGATAAGTCTATGGGTGCCCACTGACAAGTCTATGAGCACGTCATTGATAAGTCTAGAGAAGTCCATTAGCAAGTCCAGCAGCATCCATTGGTCAGTCCATGAGCATCCATTAGCAAGTTCATGATTAGAATGTATTGCTAAAAGGTCCCATGTTGGACCTTTTGGCAATTTTGAGATTTCAAAGAACCATTTTTTTATTTTTTCTCTTGTCCGGAACCTGAATGTAAATTTCCCTTTATAAATTGGTTATATATTTGCTTACAATTCCTTCATCTCTCTCAATGAATTTGTATCATTCTCTTGGCGATGCAATGGAGTAAGAAGAGCCAAACTACATTAATGCATATCAAATTTGTTTAGGGAAAAGATAAGTAAATACCATTTGAACTTACAAAATCTCCAAAAATTTGTTAACACCTAATATAGAAGTGACAAATTTTAAAGTGTTGGTGATTTTATCATTATGATCCTCAATTTTTAAATTTTTAAAAACGAAAGGGGCACCTTGCCAGAGTATCACTAGCACTGGAGCTCCGGTTGCCGCCTCTCGATGGTCGAGAGCCCTTCCGCTCGAAGGATGTTTTCTTAGCCAAATTGTGCCTAAGGCGTAATGATATTGACTAAAGGCGTAAATGTATTTGACTAAATAAGTAAAGGTGTAAATCAATTTTAAAAGAAGTAATGTTATTAATTGATTTAATTATTTTATAATTCGAAAGTTTGAATTATTTTAATAAAAATTTCTACAAAATAGAATAAAATTATAATTAGTTATTTTTTATTTTTATAATTACCAATGTTGTCAAACACATTACAATTATAGTAAATATGTATTGCAGTGTTGTCAAATGCTTTATTGAAGTTGTTAATTGCATGTGGCTAGACCTCAAGTGTTAATTTATATTTGTTTGTGCATATATATATCAAAAGGGCAAGGTGGCTCAATGGTCACATCTTTTGTGACTCTAAAGGCCCTGTTTGCTACAAAGCACTAGAGGGTAGGGACTGGGATTGGGTCAGAATATATCATTTGATTTGAGGGACTTTGGATAACTAGGGATTGGGAGTACCACGAAAGTCGGATTGCTATAAAGCTACTTCCCCCCTGGAATTGCATTTTCAATCCTAGGATTGCAAATCCTCCCTCCAACTAGGGGTGGAAATGAAATAGGGTTGGCCAAGTTTCACCCTTACCAGGCCAGGCCTATTTTGAAACATAGTGGTCTGAGCCTGACTTGAGGCCTGTTAAGGAGGCTTGAACTTTAAAACATTTTATAAACTGGCTAAAAATCAGAACGTAACCCAAAAAAATCAAGACTTTTATATGAAGATACAAGAGATAATGAAATCAAATCGAATCACAACATATTGATATGAACAAATGGATAATGAATTCGAGTCGAATCAGAACAATCTTACTTCTTGTAAAAATGAAACCTTTTTTTTCTAGTGATCAATCTTGCTTGTTGTGGTGATGGAAAGAAAATCAATGGCTTTAGATTTATTAGACTCTCCTCTGCCTCCTCCATTACTATAGAATTGTGTATTATTTCACGCTCCACACTTAATGGTTTTCATGAAACCATTAAATATAATTAAGAGGAATTATGGGAAAGAAATATATAACTGTTTTTTAAAATAACCGTTAAGTATATGAGACAATATTTGACGGTTTTGTATGACCACCATGATATATAAGTTTGGTTTTTTTAAAAAAAACACATCATTTACTTGACAGTTGTATTTAAAAAACTGTTATATATATTCTATCAATATATGATTGTTATTTATCAAAACACCGTGAACCTTATATATTTAATGGTTTTTCAAAATAAACCATCAAATATATGGCTTTAGAATCCCTTTTTGAACCCTATTCCCATGATTTCAAAATTCCCACCATTTCTCCGTTTGCTCGTCAAACAACTCGGACCACTCTTTTATGGCATCCCCACCATTATTTCCCTCTCCATTATTACCGAAATTGTGATTCTCCTCCTTCTCATGTTCATGGCTGTCCTTGAAGTCGTTTGTGGCATGTTCTAGGTTCTAGGTTTGGTTTTCTTTGAAGCTCTGCAAGTTTCACATCTTTTCATATAAAGGTGAGAAATTTCTACCCTTAACTGGAGTTAATAATACAAAATTGATGCTCTATGGTTTTGTTGTTATCTCCTATGATATGAATTAGACAATGAGTAGGAAATTGTTGAGAAGGAAATGGTTGTTCATCTCATTTTTCAATTTTGTGATATTGAGTTCGTATGATTTGAGTGAAGTTGCAATCTCCTGTGGTCTACTTTTGCTGCTTTTGTTGTTATCCCTTGTTTCGGACAGTCAAGGTTTTGTTAGTGCAAGCGTTTCACCCAAGAGGGGGTGAATTAGGTGATAATGAATTTTTAATTGAAAATGACAAACAATTGAAACTTAAGGCAATTAAAAGTAAGTTCAAGAGTTAGAAAGATTTCACCAAAGTATACACCAGGGATTATACTGGTTTGGTCTCAACTATTTTGAACTATGTCCAGTCCTCAGATTTCTTCTAAGCTTTTCACTAACACTTCCAAGATTCAATGAGTTTTTGGCACCACAGTACAAAGCTAGTTCTGACTCCGGACACTTGCTCCCCCTTACATAATGTAAGATGATACCCAACTTAAGGTCCTACCACCTTAAGTTATCTCTCAATCAAGTGTATTGAGTTTACAATAATTCTCTCTCAAAGAGTAAATAATATAATCATTGAAGTATAGTAATACAGAATGACAATGAAAACTAGAGCACTTAAAATGAATATTCGTCAGTTCAGTTGTTTAGGTTAGGTGCCCCGCTTTCAATGTGCTCATATTTATAGTTAGAATGAATTTAATGACCGTTGTGAGCATTCCGTTTGTACGTTACTCACTAAATGCTTCTCTAGACATTCTTTATGTTATTTGGATATAGCATAAATGCTCACAACGGAATGTTGGTTGAAGTTCAGCTTAGCATTTAATATGTCTAACACAATATCTACTTTTCTTGGAATTCAAATATATGAAGAGTAAATTCCCTGAAACTTGCTTAAACAGATGTTAATGATGAAAGAGAAAAGTAATAAGCAAGATTATTAGTAATGACAAAAGATCTTTTGATTTCATAGAATTTGGTTTAATGCTCTGTTTTCTTGAACCATCTAGTATTCGAATACAAGCATTACTATCAGGATAGAAATGCTTCTTTTTTGCTAAAAACTATTCGAATAGTTTGTTTACTATTTGAATAGTATTTGTCATTTTGAACTTAGACAAATCAAATAGTCTGAATCACTATTTGAATAGCTTTTTGAAAACTGATGAAGTTATCCTAATATAATAGTTATCTATTCGAATACTCTTATGGGATTTGATTAGGAAAACCACTTTCAAGCTTTAGTACTATTCGAATAGTCCTTTACTTAAATGTTGGAATTTTATTCTAATACATAATATAACTATTCGGATAACCTTATAACTTTGGATTTGAAATAGCTGGTATTAATAAGGTTACTATTTGAATAGTTGACTCACTATTCAAATAATCTCAGAGTATGTTATCCTAATAATATTACTTCTATTCGAATAACCTTGAGATACTGAGTTGAAAAACTATCCGGATAATCAGTTCACTATTTGAATAGTATTCTTACTATTCGAACAATTATTCTAATATTTTCATAGATTGACTTGACAACATGTGGCTATTCAGATAATGCTTAGGCTATTCGAATACACCTTTCTTGAATAAGTTTGAAGAAAAATTTGCTAGTTATACTATTCGGATAGTGAAAATACTATTCGAATACTATAGACTCATAACTGTGTATCTCTATTCAAATAACTTATGCACTATTATGATACTCTTCTGTATATTTGAATAGTCAGAGAACTATCAGGATAGTTGCTAACTGAGAACATGCATTACTATTCAAATAGTAAGAGGACTATTTGAATAGTCCATAGTATAAAATCTTATGAACATAAATGCAAAGACATATTTGAATAACCTTAAGTTTGTTATCATCAAAACTTCTGAATCTAACAGGTTTCCAAAGGAAGAACTATGGTTTTGATGAAACTAATCTTTCTAAAGTGCTTAGAAGGAAGAGTTACGTTTTGATGAATTTAAGCTTTTTGAGTTTGAATTTTAAGGCTGAAAATTGACAAGAAACTCATTGCTTCATACTTTCACATTTTAGATAAATGTCTTGGATTATTAAAGCATGTTTCAAGACTTTAATATAATGGTTAAAGCAATGTTCTTGAAGCTGGAATTTGTAGAGTATGGGGATGTTTGAATTTAGGTGTTAAATGGTCTAGTTGTTAATGAAGTATGAGATATAAGTGTGTTTTACTTTGATTTACCAAGACATGTATTAATTGGGCTAAATTTTTGATGACATGGACTACTATGGATTAATTTTGAGTGCCTTTAAGGTGTTTGATGAGATGCTCTAAAAAATGCTCCTTCAACTATGTGTTTGCATAATATTTTGATGGTGGAAAATGACTTAGATACTATTTAAATCAATTATGATATATGCTTGTTCAAGGAAACTTTAGGGAAATTATAACACAAGGGTATAATATTTGTTCTATTTAATATAGGTTAATATGTCAGCATCCAATATGAATAGTGGCTCAAATACTAAGAGTCCTAACCCGTCTACCAACCCCTCTAGTGTGCAGCAGGATGATGACACACTACATATAGCACAAGAGGAAAGAGCACTGAGGAAGGGACTTGGTATGATGAAGGAGGTCCAAAAAGCAAAGAGAGATGGGAGAAAACTTAATGTGAGATGGAATAAGAAAGAGCAAGTTGTGAAATTTGACAAGTTCGTTAGCTACCTCAAGTATGCGACAAAAACCAATATGCCTATCATTTTGAACAACTGGAAGAAGGTAACCGATACAATGAGGAAGAATATCTTAAATAAACTATCGATAAGACATAATGCTACATAGTTAACAATGTCTTGTTAACTAGTATACCTAACACTAACAATGATTTGTGTGTTTTGTAGTCTGAAGTTCACATAGATGAGGACAAGAAGAATTATGTGCTTAAAAAGGGTGGCAAGATTATGCGCTCGTTCTGAGGGTTTGTAATGAAGAAATATTTCTTGGATCTCAACTCTGTAGATGAGTCGGTAGTTCTGGCACTGCTAAAGGAAGTTGTCAAACACTTGAATGGACTGCTTTTGTATGGTCACAATGCTCTCCAGTTTTTAAGGTAAATAAAATTTAATGTAATGTGTAACACTAGATATTGAACTTCTATATTAATGTAATGAGTAACTCTGACATCTTTGTTATTTCTATCCATAGGCATTATGAGGGTGAAGAATAATGAATACTCATATGTGGATCCCACATGGGGTATACAAACATCTGGCAGTAGTTGATAGAGAAGTAGGGGTCAGGATCAGATGTGACTATCAATCGTGGAGTGTTGTGGGCTGCTACAAGGCAAAACAAAGAGGGCAACAAAAAAATCCTTGTGTCCAAGAGATTATCTCAAGAATGGTAAGTACTGATAATTTTGATTCAATTATGTTTATGCTATCTAAAAGATGTTTATGATATTGGTATTTCTAATACTATGCATTTGGACTGAGTTAGGGTTGATGCCTTGATTATAATTGAATTTTTCATATAAAAAGTTTTTAATCTTTCATTTTTCTATAGGAAACTTTGAGTCAAAAACTAGAGTGAGACAAGCTTCCTGGGGACAAGGATGTCTTGGAAAAGGCTCTGGGTCCTGACCACAGTGGTCTTTTAAGGAGTGTCGGCTATAGGTTGGAAAAAAAGAATACTTTAGGAAGCGGAAGAGGCTGACAAGGGTGTCTAATAAGAGGCTTTAATAGTATATGCAGACGACCGAGATACAAAAGCAGACGGTTGAAGCACAACTTGTTGTTATTGATCAGTTAATTAGCTGAGAGACTATGAGGAAGTAGGGAATGGCTCACATCCCAAGTGCCAAAAATAGATGCACATTCCCCTCTCAGACTGTACTTAAGGTAGAATGACTCATGCAAAAAATCTTTTCTTTATTTATTTTTACTTTACACTAATTGTATTTTCTCTTTGTTTAGGGTGAGACAGAGGTTGAGTATGTGACCGATAGCCCCAAGCAGTATACAGTTGCTATGGGCCGCATGTACAACATGTTAGAATCGGCTGACACCCAATAAGGGGTGAATTGGGTGTAAGATAATTATTTAGAATCTTTGAAAATCTTTTTACATCTTAGTGAAAATAATAAGCCATAATCAATTAAACAAATAAGGTATGTTGGAAATTTAAGAGACAAGGGAAGAGAATATGCAAACTGTGATTTTTATTGGCTCGGCAAAATCTTTAATGATTTATGTCCAGTCCACAAGCTCCACTTGAGATTTTCAATTGACTATCTTCTTGTTTAATCTGGGCATAAGAGAAGCCTTTACAACCCCATAAGTATAGAAGGTACTTGTGAAGCCTTTTACAAATCTCTCACTGAGTTACTCCCCCTTACACATCGTAAGGATACAACTTGATGATGAAGGATTACAATGATCTTCACTCACAAAAGTGAATTAAGATGAACACTGAAGCAAAATACAAAATAGTGTCTCTCCCTAAAGTAGATTATGTAAACACTGAGAAACAGAGAGTATATAAGTTGGAATGTTAGAGTCAAAGTTTTGGCATTTTGACAATGATAGCACAAGCTCTATCTTCAGCTTTGAATGCTTTCCAATTTATAGTTGATTTAGCCTTGATGACTGTTGGAGATGTTGAAGTATCCATTAGGCAAGTTCATATTCCTGTTCTGATTTTGTCTTTGAGCTTTATAGAATATGATTGTCGGAAGCCGCCATTGAAGTTCTAAAATGAAATTGATTTTTGTTCGTTGAGCTCTAATCCAAGTTTAATCATTTGTAATCTTCATATAAGCATGGATAGTAATGATTAGGAATGAATAGAAGCAATATAACCGAAGTTTACAAGAATTTGGAAGAATATCAAAAAATCCGAGGCGTTGAATCTAAGGGTCTGATGAACACTCACTTGAGTGTGATTTAGAATAACTTGAGTGCTTACTCTTTCACTTGAGTGTTCAAGTGATCTTACGCTGCTAATCACATCAAATGGTAGCTTCTGCTGCGTTCACATATACCTTGGATTTCGATGTATCCACTTCACTACATTACCCTCACCGGTACATCTACTAGTGACTTGGCTAGTGGTAACCAGGACTTTCGGGCATTAACAATAACATCGAGCCACTCTGAAATCTCAATCTCTTCTATCTAAAGCACCTTACGTAACAGCCCACCTGGAGTCTCAGTCTCTTCTATCCAGGCGGCTATTCGGGAGTCTCAATTTCCTATCCCAGCCTCATCCTATTTCACCCGCTGTCAACACAGCTGTTGTTAGCTACAGGAGGACTATTGGCATGGTCACACTCCAATGAACTCATTGTAACACCCTATCCTCATCCTCTTTCACCGCCAAGGATGCACACAATTCTCACCCTGAACCGTTGTTAGCTACCAGAGGACTATTGGCATGGTCACACCCCAACGAACTCATTGTAACACCCCATCCTCATCCTCTTTCACTACCATGGATGCACACAGCTCTCACCCGAACCATTGTTAGCTATAGGACGACTATTGGAATGGTCACACATAACAAACTCATTGTCGCACCTTATCCTCATCCTCTTTCACCGCCAGGGATGCACACAGCTCTCACCTAAACTGTTGTTAGCTACCGGAGGACTATTAGAATGGCTATGCAACTCAAATGAAAATACACATCATTCATATCATTCATCCCACTCAACAATTGATCCTTTCACATGAACTGGGTCATCAGTAACACCATCTGGAAGAATTCTGAATGAATTTTAGGCAATAACCCACAAGATCCAGAAGATTGTACATCTCAATAATAGTTTCGGGCCTCTGCCAACCTAACATTACTTTCACTATACTAGGATCCTCCTAGACCCCTTCTCATAAGATAACATGGCCTTGAAGTTCAACTTCCAGAAGCCATAATCAACACATCGTTGAGAGCCTATATTCCTATAGCCTTACTCTAAGATTCAATGTCATGGCAGCTGTACTCTACGGTTTGTCGTCAAGGTGACTGCATACTAGGGTTCATTGTCACAACGGCTCCACACTAGGGTTCGTCGTCATGGTGGCTTCACACTAGTGTTTATTGTCACAGTGGGTCCACACTATGGTACTGTACTCGACGCTTCACTCAATCAACTGACTGGTCAACCCCTTCGATCAGAATTCTCTGTAGGTATCCCTTTCCAATCAAATTTCATCGTAGGTAGCCCTCTTTGATCAAGATTAGCCCTCTCCAATCAAAACTCTCCGTAGGTAGCCCTCTTCGATCTGAATCCTCCATAGATAAATCTTTCCCTATGCTAGATTAACAACTAGCAACCTCGAGATACCTTATACATATTTCAATTCATTTAGTACCCCTTCCTAGTATCTCAGACCATCCAGGTCAAGTCAAATTCCTAAGAATCATCTCAACTATTGAGTTTGATCCTTAGATTGAATTTCAATACTTAGAACCTCAACATTAGTTGAGCCGGGAAATCACTTTCCTCATTTCCATGGATCATCACTAACCCAACACAAATCTAAGTATATTTGCCAACCTAAGAGCACACTGGTCCCCTAGGTCTTAGGGCCTTTAGACACACATGTCCACTATAATATATATGGCTTGTAAGATTATACAGCCTAGATTTTCTAACACAAAACATCCTCAAAACATTACTAAAGGTTCAACACTATCCACAAGGTTCATAAGGTTCAAACTTCTGTCATGCAACAGAACCATAGTGCAACCTGATTCACATTTCGACTTAAGCACTATTTCAGCTTAGACCTGATTCAAGCCTACACCCAACTTTCAGTATCATCAAATCGGATCCCCTATGATCAAGTGGTAGTGGGGATGCATTGAGGTGCTACTTACCCTTAGGTAGTGGCTTCGATCCCCACGGAGGTGAAAAACCTCGCTTGGGAGCGAGGGACTCTTGTGAGTCTTGGGCCTGTAAGCCCAATGGACTGCATCAGTGGGTGAGTCCAACATCCTTGCCACGCCCTGGGTGGGAGGCCCAGTGGCAGGTAGGCTGGTTGGCTGAAGGAAGGATGTGAAAATTAACATATGGCATAATCATCATGCCTCATATATCACCGTACATCATTCCTACATTCCTTTATCACAACGATGTTTCTAGGGATCACCGTTTAACATGGAGAAACCTCAAAACATTTACTATGCCTCGAGTTCCCATAACCTTATCAAATAAACCTTTCCGGTAGTACTCACTACAAAAGAAATGTTTCATATTAAAATCAATACTTACATCATCACATTGTAGATTTAAACATTCTTTATATTGTCTAATTAAGATGATTATTAGTCATGGAGAAACCTTAAGACAATTCACTATTCCTCAAGTCTCCATGACCTTACCAACTCAACTTTCCAGGGGTCAACCATTCTAGATTACCCTGCGTCGAGCACGCTTAACTTTCGTGTACCCATGACAAAATGCAGATATTGGCTTTATCTGCTCTTGACAACATGTATTCTAAGACTACCTTTATCTCATAAGTCATGCTGACTGTCTCCGGTTGTCAAAATACTATGTGTGGACTACACTTTGCCCTTGATCGTACCTGCCTCCTCGGGTTTCATAACATCCTGGTCTGGTATTACACCACTTACAACCCTTCGGATATTCACTGATCTCTTGGGGCTAGCTCACACACTAGGGTGTTTCACTCCTTTAGTACCCCCTTCCATGCATATTTCCTATCACTATGTAATCAGACCATATCAGTATACTATCCTTTTCCAGAACCACTTTTGGCTCCTCTAGAACCACTTTAAGCTCTGATACCAAAATGTCACGCCCTTATTTTAATTTCACCTTTACCAGAGTATTCACAAAAAATGATATGCGGTTCGGTGGGCAACACAGAAAAAACATAAATATACTGATAATATGAGCATGATTATAGAAAATCCCCATAAGGGTTCGTACATGATACTTACAATTAAGGTAGCTACAAAGGTCTACGAGGGTATCTAAACCCATCCTAGTGAAACGTAGACTTCTTCCCGTCTTCGCTCCACCGCTACAACCCTCTCTCATGCAGTTCTCTTCTCTAATTTCTGCATACCTACTGTATTCGCCTATCTAAATTGTTGGTAGGGGAGGGTGAGATTCAAGAGAATCTCAGTAAAAAACAGATACCATAATGCATGCATGATAGATACTATGTGTATGACATGTTAGCTTTAACTAGATGTATTCCCCATAATGACATTTCTGCATGCTCAATATTTCATGTAACAAAACTCTGGCCACAGTAAAATAGAAACAGAGCTTCATTTATTCAAATATGCTCTACACAATCAAGTAAAGCAATCACATACATCACTACACAAGCAAAGATATCAAATACAAGCAAGTAAGGTAAGTCCCCTACCTCCAGTCTTTTCTCCTTGATTTGCATGCCAGCAACTCGGGCCTTCACATACTATCCCTCTAGCTTTCAGGGGCATTTTCGTAATTATTTTTTTTTCGGGCTTTTCCGAAAAAGTGACCAACTGTAAGCCCACCTAATTTTCCCTCTTGAAATCAATAAACCATCAAATCATTAAAAATCCAACTCATGGCCCATTTTCTAGTACTGGCCGAAATCTGAGAAACTCCGGGGAAAATTGGGTTTTTCAAATCCGACTCCACGGACGTGTTCCTTTCTACTCCTAACAACTTTATTAACTATTTAATTAGGTTACAACTACCATTTAGACTAAATTTTGGCAGCATAACCCCTAGGCCATGTCATTTCCAAAATTTACAAACAAAGACAATCCGATGAAATTTCACCGATTAAACTATCCACAGCAACCAGAATAGTCAATATACGAAGGTTTGGAAGTTACCCCAAGCTCCTTTTGGATTTTCCCTAATATAGCTAAACCCTAACCTTATTAACCATGAAAATTGAGCTTGACCTTAAAGAACATGAAAGAGAAGCTTAGGAATATGGTTATATGCATTAGGTATGAATTCACCGAAGAAATCAACCTACCTTGCGAGTTTCTTCCTCTTCTCTCTCTAAAATCACTCTTTCTCTTTCTCCATGGTGCTACACAAAAATAAAACGAAGATAGAGATTTTCCTTATATCATATGCTTACTTATGTCATATTTTATTATGATGATGTCATAATTCCCATTTTCAGATTTTTTGACAGTTTTTCTACCCAAAATTTGAAAATCATAACTAATTCTAGAAAAATCAAATTGGAGTGATTCTAAAGGCTATATAACCCTTATTTAGTCTATATTCAAGGAAAAATATGGATTTTAGCCAGTTGGAAGAACATCATTCCCAGATTTAATATCTTTGACCGCTGCTCCAAAAACAAATCAATTTCGCTAGGCAAACTTTAAAAATTCATAAATTTTTGTATATAGCTCTAATTGATTCATATAATGATGAAATTAAAGCTTAGGATGTCTACTTGCACCCTATAAAATTTCATAATTTTTTGCTCATCATTTGGTCATACAAAATCACATGACAATCTTACTGCCTCATAGGCGATTTCACCAAAAACATAATTATATTTTCCAAAATTCACCATTTTATTTACTTTAATGCTCTAAAGATATAAGGAACATTAGAGAATAGATTTGGGACATCTACTAAATTGGGGGTTAGCAGTACGCTTAATTTGGCTTTTCCCAACCCTTCAATCCCAAAATTCAGGGCATTACAGTTTTGACGTTTTAAAAAGATTAAATATCACTCGAATGCCCAAATTATCACTCGAGTGATCTTCTATAAAACTTTGAAGGCTTTTCCAAATCACTACAAAGTGTCTTACAGATAATTGATATCACTCGAATGCTTAAGTGGATCACTCGAGTGATCTTCTCTCAAAAACCTCAGTACTTCCAAGTCACTTGCAAGAGCCTTGCAAGTGATTAAGGATTACTCAAGTGATTTTCATATCACTCAAGTGATTTCCTCAATCACTCTTAGATTACTTGCAAGTTACTTGCAAATGTTTGTGTAATAACTCAAAATGGGATTAAGGGCTAATGACTTCAAAAGTGAATGTAATTATTGTTGAATAAACACTTCTGAAGAATTTGATGTGAAATTTGATCTGAATGTGTTTCAATTAGTGCTTAAACCCTGCATTTGAGCTTAATTATGAGACAAAGCTTAAAATGATCCCTAAGGATAAGGGAGGGAGCATGAATGAAAAATAGAATGATATAAAGGTGTTTAGTGGTGATTCGGTAAGAATTGCCATAATCAGGGGCAAAATGGGAAAAAGGAAAGTTACCGACCGATTGGTCAGTTATCGAAGAGAAAACTCATTGGTAACTTAAAGATCAATGTTTAGGATTAACTCTCAAGAGATCAAGAGGGTGGAATCCTAAGTATGTGTGTTCATGTGTGCAATAGAAGAGGAAATAAGATCATGACAAGTGTCAAAAGATGAGCCATGTATTAAGTCAACATTTCAAAACTCTTTCCCTCTCGTCTCTCTCCCTCAAAGTTGGCTAGTGAGCATGGGCAAGGGAATAATCTGCTCATCTTTATCATCCTCATTTTCTCTCTCCATTCTCCATTGTCACCCAAGCTCAAGAGGAAAGAGAAAGAAGAAAGCTTAATGTTAGTGCTCCATGTGACCTTTAATGCTCAAACACTCTACATTAATGTTGATCATGGTGATGAGCACTTCGTTGCTATGTTTTAAGATTCTTGAAAGGTGGTGTTTAAGTACTTGAAGAAATATGAGAGTTGAGGAATTAAGAAACCAACCTTGGAAAGAGGAAGAGGTGAGTATTTAGTGTATTTTGACCTAACTATTGTGATCATTGGTTGAGTTTTGAGAATTGAGAATTATACCCTGATTTTTATTTGACTTAGGAATGAATTAATTGCCTAGTGTATTGTGGTGGAATCGGTGTCATGTTAGGTCATTGGAACAATATAATTCATTTAGAACCTTTGAAGGAAAATTAGTGCATTTGGGTAATGTATGAGAATGTGGTGACCAAAGCAAAAACTTGTTGTTAGAATGTGATGTTGGATGTTTTGGGGTTTCCATTGGGTTTCTTATGTAAAATTATGTGAGAGTAGTATTGGATGAGAATTTTAGGACCATTGGAAGCATATTGGTTAAGGTTTGGAAAATTCTGCCAAAGGAAACTCTACTACGTTTTAGCTTCTGATAAAGCCTCACTCAAGTGCTCTAGGATCTCACTCGAGTGCAACCTGTATTTCCTCTTTTCTTTCAGTTTTAGTTGCACTCCCACGCAAAGAAAGCAAAAGTGCATGTTCTCAAATACGAGTGATTTGGGTTATCACTTAAGTGTATATAGTCTCGTTCGAGAGTGCCCGTGCATTTGCCACTATGAACTTGCGTCTCAGGTTAGCACTCACAGCCAACTTTTCAAGAATGTGTCTTAGCACTCGCAAGTGTTGTGTCGTCACTCGAGTGCTTGAGTTGTTGCTTGAGTGTACTCCCAATTCTAAGGTTTCCTTTGCTCTGGGTAGTCACTATTTGTGCCTCACTTGGTAGGACTCAGGTAAGCATGAGCCTACCACTCGAGTGTTGAGTTTAGGACTCGAGTGCAGTGGTTATTTTCTATTCTGTCATTGCTCTTTGTCAAGCACTCGCACGAGTGAGCCATCCTCACTCAAGTGCAAGTCATCTCATCACTCGAGTGCGTCATCCATTACTCGAGTGCATCAGTTAAAATCAGTAATTTCACTTCTGAAGATGGTCTCTGGGAAAGTTTTTCCCAACCCATTAGGCATGTGTCTAGGCTTCTTGAAGCCACCTAAAGATTTCAAATGATAACCAACTTTAAGTGTTATGAAAGTGAGAATTTAGAGTAGAGAATAACCTATCGTCCTTGATTTGGTTTATAGGGTTTGATATTTGCCCTAATCACGAGCAATTGGTACTAGAGCACACCAGGAAAGAACGAGGTAGTGAGGCTTTCCCTTTTACTATATGTGATACTTTGTACATTTGATTTATCATTGTTTATGAGTCCTTTACCTGTGGCCTATCAGTGGGTCTGGTAGGAGGACCGTGCCTGCGGGGCGGTGGAGATATAGGGGATGTGACTATGTTAAAGTTGTAAGCCTATATGTGAAAGCCAAAAGGCTATTTGTGGTTCCTTCACCTATGGTGAATCGGTGGTTCTGGTCGGAGGACCATGTGTGCGGGGCGGTGGAGATATGGGGGATGTGAATATGTTATTATGTGTATATGTGACAGCTTGAATGTTGTGTTTCGTGCTTCCGTGCTACTGTGCTACTTGATGATGTCATTTCATGCTTTGTGATTATGTATGGTATAAGTGATTTGTTACTACTGGGATTCTTTTGAATCTCATTCTTTCCATTGACTAACCTTTAGGCAAGGCAAGTGGCTCTAAGGGGAAAGAGACCACCAAGGGCGGCTAGGACTTCCATAGGGATATATTCTTGGTTGTTAGTTATCAATTTTGGATGGGATTACTGTATATATATTTGGGATGTAAATTTTGGGATAATTTTGTGTAATCCCCTATATGGGAAACTGTAAACCCTTAGTGTGTATATATATATATGAAACCCGGGGGTTGCCAGAATTATTGTTGTACACTCTGATATGTATGATTGTGAATTAACTTCATAGGATAGTTATATTTGAAATGTGAATATGAGACTAGGTTAAACCGATTTTAAAGGAAATTGTTATCATCCATTGGTCTCTAATTTATCTTAATTACGTATTTTTCAATCATAACTAATGTTTATAAGGTAGGGGGTTACAATTTGCAAGTGATGTCCATTACTCAAGTGATTCCAATATTACTCGAGTGATTTCCTTTTTCTTTTCAAACCATAGATAGTCTGGCATAAAGGTCAACTTCCAGTGGTCATAACTCTTAAAATATGACTTCAAATTTGGCAAATGACCAATCCCCATAAAGCTCATTAAGTCTTCTTTCCAATACAACAAGAACGAGTCCCAAATTTGTTATATTATGAAAGTTATGATCCAATTTGTAACGTCTAATTTGGAACACAACATTGATTTTGAGCACCAAATTTTGAAGTTCATATCTCTTTCATATAAAATTATTTGAGCATAAAATTGATGTTGTTGAAACACCTCTTAAGTCTAGTTTTATGTGTAATAAGTTTTAGTTCAAAACTCATTGTCTTCCAAAAGTTATGATCTGAAGAATGACTGCTGTTCTAAAACATCATGGGAACATTATGACAACATCGAGCATCAACTTGCAAGATTTATATTTCTTTCGTCTAAGCCTCTTTGAACTTGATCATGGATTCTAAGAAATGTATTTTGAGTTTTGTTTCATATGCAATAAGTTTCATCTCATTCAAGTTTCATATGAAAAACAATTTTAGTTTAATTAGAGTTGTGGTTATGGAAAATGACCAAATTACTGAACCTCCTCATGATGAATGAAAATAGAGCTGAATAGAGTATGCTGAAATTTGATAATCACTTGAGTGGGGCTTCTATCACTCAAGTGAAATATGTAAAAATCACTTCTAGAAGTGCAACTCAAGTGATAATAAAGTATCACTCGAGTGAAGTTGTTATGACTTCGATATAAGGCACTTTAATTTTCAATTAAGTCATTCCAGCTTCCATTTGATCATAAAGACCTCCAATATCAAATCTAAGAACTTTAAACTTGATATTCCCATTATATTTTACAAGTTATTCTTTCTTTAATCTCTTCTCTTCTTCTTATTGATTATTTTCCACAATCCTTTTATAACTCCTTGCTTTCTTGACTAATGTCTTCAATCTCCTTCTTCTTCCTCCTCTTAATCATTCTTATCAATCTAACTCAATAACTTCTTTCTCTTCTTACTTCTTCTCCCCATATTTGATAAATTCTTTGTTCAAATGCTTATTAATATTCTTCTTGATCATTTATCATAATCCAACTTGATATCTTCTTTCTTTTATTGACTAATCTAGAATATATTTCACATTAAACATGGTAGTTAGTCAATGTATATGACAAATACATAATGTAAACCTTTTGCTCTTAATATTTGGTATTTATATTTGACAACATCAAAGCTAATCATATCTAACACAACTTACTGTGGGATAAAAAGATTCACAACTCACATCTCCCTCAGAATTATATTAGGGTAGAGCTGAAGACAGCCATCGAACCTAAGTATGCCCTTCTGATACCGATCCTAGACACAAATACAGTGGAAGGAGATGACTTAGCTATTTTGCAAGGCTAGACCACCTTATTGTCATACTTAAGAAGACAAAAATGGTATACCATCATCTTTTGAGCTTGCTAATGAAGTTTATAGTAACTATTTTCCTAACTTCTCAACTTGTTTAGCCAAAGAGGAGGAAGAACAATCTAGGAGCTTATTTTGGCCATAGTTTGGTATCTTGTATGCAGAAGACGGATGAGCTTGTGCCTGTTCCTCTGCCTGTGCCTTAGCCTCCAGTTCCACTAGTTTCTAATAAATTTTGGATGGCTCTTGAGGCACACAATAGAGTGGTCACCAACACAGACCCTGAGTGAGACTAATACATAAAACAAGTCTCCTTTGACCAAGATATCTACGGGGAACAAGGTGTGTTTGACACTATCAATCAGGTATTAGTCAAAGAGACCGTCACGGGTGATATGGCTATCTCGAGTGCTTGTAATTTTTTATTCATTATGTCTTTTTCAGTGAATGAAAACTTAGCTACTTCTAGCATTCATATATGTCGATTTGCTTGTATATGTAAGGTAACTTTACAAGGAGCATGTAGCCCGCAATGGCCTACAAGACACGCTCCTGTTCCTCAACCCCCACCTCTATTCAAGAATGTTGGATGAAGGCAACAAGCCAGATTTTGTAGAGAGAAAAATGAGAGAACTAGTGGATTTGGTCATTAAAAGGGCACCAAAGAAGAAGGACAGTTTTTTCTTGGTTTCATACTATTAGGGGTAAGTATACTACTTCATTAAATTGGATGGTCATAATACTTTTTCTTAGTTTTATTCTCATTATGTTAAATGTACTTAAGGGGTTATTAGATGTTCATCGTGCTAAATCCCTTCAGACAAAGGATTTAGTACTTTGATTTGGTTCATGGGGATGCATAAAATTGACCACAGATAGTCAAGGTTTTCAATAAGTAAGTTGATGAACTTAAATTTGGTACATTTACTTAGAGTTTATTATGAATTTGGTGCTTTAATTTCTTATTGTGATATATCTGTCAAAATTGTTTATTATTATGTTACAGACGAAGGTCTTGCCTACCCCTCGTTAAAAGGCAAATGCATTGCATTCGCTTACAAATGGAAGAGAGTAGTGGTAATTCACAAATACTTGCCATTTTGTGTTAGAGTTGTTAGAGTTGGTTTTTTGTGTTAGACTAATACATTTCATTTGCTTATTTATAATGTCTACGGCAACCAAATTTGAACTCTTATTGTGGGTAATGTGTCATGAAATTCATGAAGGACATAGTCATCTACAATCCTTGCTCAATTGATACTAAGGTATGTATATATATGCATGTATGTGTGTTTAAGTTAAATTAAAAGTAATGTCATATATATTCACTAACCATACTTTGTTTGTAGTACTTTGAGGATCATTCTTCTGAGCAATATTCACACTGAAAAATTGAAGAAGTCACAGAAGCGTTGGCAATGACAATTTATTGTCAATGGATGGGAGCATAAGTTAGCTATAGAGTAATATATTTAATCATCAGTAGATGCTATAGAGTTGGCTATGACAGTTTTGGTTCCTGCTTTTGGTTTCTATTTTATTTTCTCTTTTTCGCTCTAACTGATTTGCCTTTGGTGGTTGGTAATTTAGATTAGCTTTTAGTCTCTATAATGTACAATTTTGTATATGTACTTTTTTTTTGGTAAAGGTTGTATATGTACTTTTTGATGATTGCATGGAATGGATATATTTCAATAGTCTCTGTAATCGGTTTCTATTGGATCTATAATGATTTTTATATGTATGTAAGATGTAGATGGGATCAAAAGTAAGCACCCCACCCAATTTTTTTTAAAAAAGTTGTCACACATAATTAATGGTTCATTCGCCAATAACTGTCAAATATTATACATATACAATGGTTTTTCAAAATAACCGTCAAACAAACCCCTTCATCTTGTGACCAATACTTTACCATTCATCATTTTAATTGTTAAGTATTGTATATAATATATCACGATTGTTATTAAAAAAACCATTAAATATAGATTGCTATATTTAACAGTAATTGTCATACAACTTATTAAATATAGTGCCCTATACATAACGGTTGTATTTGAAAAACAATAAAATATAGTGCCCAATAATTAATGGTTAAAAAATATTATATATAATATTTGTCACTCAAAAACAGTTAAATATAGACAAATATGTAGTAGTGCTTTGACAAACTTCAATCATCAAAGTTAGTATTAAGTAAAAGATTGGTGAATCCTTCCTCAGTAATATCATCAATATTGAAAAGGTGAGAATATTCTTTACTTATAAAAGGATCAAGAAAAGTTGACTTCACCTATTCCCCACCCATAAAAGGATCAAGATGACAAAAATCAAAACATAGATACAAACTGAAAAGAAGAAGAAGCATAGAAAAAGGGAAACATGAATATTACCTAAAAACTTGTTACTAGTGTAAATGATCCATTAAATAGTGCAAGTGTACACTATCATAATTAAGTAATACATAAGTGAGTAAAGTATCGTTCCCACGAGAATTGATCACTAAGTACTAAAATAGGTAATTTTAATTCTATTTAGTTGATCGATTGATGATTGAGAAAACAAAATAAGATGATTAAATATGAGTGTAAATGATATGAAACAACTATGAGAAAAAGCCCTAGGGGTCAAATTTCACTTAGCAAATTTCATATTGAATCACCTATATATTCTAGTCCAATTTATTCCACAGATTGATAGTCGAGTTTTCCTAATTTAATTACTAACCTCTTCCAAGGTCACTTGCATTGAGATTTATAGATCTCATTAAGACTACACAACTCATATGATATTCCTATTTCATATGCAAGTCATGGTTTTAATTATAGGATCTATACACATGCATCTCCTTCCGATCTCAACATGTATATTGAAATCATTCAAAAGGTGGCCAATAAATCAAAAGCATCACAAACAATAATTAAAACTCAATCATGAAGGAGAAATTCAAACTCGCTTTAATAAGTTAAGATTCAATCCATCATTACTAAGCTACATCATCACCCTAAGAAAATGGAAATTTAGCTCATGATGAAATTAAAAAAAAATCAAAATAAATTGAAAACTTCATAAACATTGCATAAAACTTGAATATCAAATTCTAAAACAAAAATATACAACAACTAGATGCATGAAAATGGAGAAAATTTAGCCATCCCTTTAGAAGGTAAAACCTTTTATGTAGGTGGCAATCTATACCATCCATAAAGGAGGATTACCTAAGCCTTCCATGTAGGAGGCATCCAATAAGCAAATACAATGCATAAAATTAACTCTAAAATGGTGTATGTAGAGAGGATAGGAAAGAAATGGATATAAAATGGTGTGTGTCAAATGGGAAGGAGAGGATGGTTATATATAGGGAAGAATGGAGTAGGTGAAATGGTAGATGAAGTAGTAGATGAAAAGGAAGATGAAGTGGTAGATGAAGTAGTAGGTGAAAAGGAAGATGAAAGCGGTAGATGGAATGTGGTAAATGGAATGGTAGGTGAAATGTTAGATGATTCCCGCTTTCAACTTCCAAGCAAAATTCGAAACCCTTGGAGATAGAATTGGGTTTTAGCCTCAACATAAAAGTTGTAGAGCTCTTTCTTAGCTTTTTATGCATATAAAGAACATCCTAAACTGACATCTAAAGCACTAGATATTAGTCAAATTTTACTAAAGAGATAAGAAAATCAAAAGTTACTAAAAAGATAAGAAAGATTAGACAAAAGCATGATTATGTATAGTAGTTGTGATTTTGGCTCACATATTCCTCTGGTTTTACGTCCAGTAATGACTTAAATGCTTTCTATGAATCGAGGATTTGCTTCCCATCTAGTTTTCTTATAAACTGGCAAACAGGGTCTTTTAACGTCAGATTCCCAAGAAAGTAGTGCCATTTTTCTTGGTTGAATACATCCACTAAATCAAGAAGAATATGATGAACATCACCACTTGGATGCCTCTCAAGAGTTTGAGTGATATCATCTAGTGACTCCTTACTCAGTATATCCTTTATAAATTTAATTTTATCTTCTCAATTTATAGATACCATACCTTTGCTCCTACAGCGTTGATCACATGTCCACCTTGCACATTTATGGCAGACATTCATTCTCTTAACTATTCTCTTTTTGGAATAAGAACTTCTTCCCATTCCTAGCATAGGGTTAATAATTGGCTTATGAATCTCACCTGCTAAATGTATCTTAGCTTTAATGATCCAGCGTACATCCTCAGAAAGGGCCAAACGCTTGAATACATTCATCCTTTCAAGTCAACTGCTATAGATCTTCCTGAGCACATCTTTGGAAAGAGTAGGAAACCTGTTCTTAGCTTTACAAGAGATTACTCCATGGTAACTTAAATGAAACAGATGAAAACTAAAATTCTCAACAAGTGCAGTGTGTTTCAATGAGTGAGAAAGAGAAATGAGTAAGAAAAAGAAGTTTTAGGCTGCCTCCTAAATAGCCACCCTTCTTTAACGTCTTTAACTAGACCAAAAGCAAACCATTTTTTTTAAAATTTTTTAAATTATTTAGTTAATATATTTTTTTCTTTCTTTTGTTTTCCGTTCTAGAAGGAGGGCTTACCTATTGGTTCCTCAAACATGATGACATTTTTCAAAGTATTGAGTGCACCGTCATTATACTCCTTTAGCCTTTGCCAATTCACTTTGAATTTTCGATCACCATATTGAATTTCTATGATTCCATATGGCCATACTTGGTTATAGTAAAAAGACTTGACTACCTTGATCTCAACTTTCCTGGAAAGAGCTTTAACCTTGAGTTAAATAAAAGCGCTTTTATTCTCGGTGTGAACTCTCTCCTCAAAATTCTTCTGCCATGACACATTTTTGTCTTCTCCTTGTACAACTTATCAATTTCATAAGCTTGTTGTCTGAATTCTTCAAGCTCATTGAGTTGGAGAAGTCTTTTCTCATCGTCTGCCTTCACATTCAGATTGATTCTTCTCTAGTGCTCAATTGATGTCTTTTAATTGTCTTCCATCAAGATCTTATTGTAAGCCCTGTCATCATCAAGGCCATGATTATTGTTTAAAACATGTTTTGTAATTGAATAAGAGATCGAGGATAATTAAAAATATTTTATAAAACCTGTATAATACGATCTCCAATCATTTTTAAATAAAAACATTTAGCCTGTTCGGTTTGTCACATACACAATATTAGAGCGCTAGAAAAATTCTCGACATTCACCCGGGATATAATCATTAACCAATGGGTTTTACAAGGGTTCATTGCCCATCTCAGTTTCCCATATCGAGGATTACACAACAATACTATTCTAAGGTCAATACATATTTACATTTGTCCATAATGATAACCAAAAACCAAAAAGCTAAGACTACCACCGACAATCCTAATCGCCCTTGTTCACTTGCTTGTCCCATGATTTACTTGCCCTAGCTAAAATTGTTAATTGGAAAGAATGAGATTCAAAAGAATCCCAGTAGTAACATTTCACGTATATGATGCATAATTAAACAAAGCATGTAAGCATATATCACAATTCAACAACATAGCCACATTCAAAGCCAGGCTACTCATTGCCACTCAATCAGAAACAGTAGCATTTAAGGCCGGGCTAACTGTCACTTCCCAATCAATCATTCAAACCTGGGCTACCTGGCACAACTCAATCATACATTCAAGGCTGGGCTAACTGCCATGTCCTAATCATTCATTCAAAGCTGGGCTACCTACCGTGACTCAATCAACATCAGCAGCAATCAAGGACGGGCTACCTGCCACAACCCAATCGTTCATTCAAAGATAAATACAAACAAGCAATGCATTAAGCATGATATAGGAGAAAGTGTCATTACCTTGGTCTTTCCATTCTTATTTAGGCACCGGCCTTCTATGTTCCGGGAAAATATCAAATCCTATAATCATAATTAAGGACAACAAGTTATCACTTATCACAATGCTCAAATGACTTCAAAACACTTAGATTTGGTTACCATTAAAGTCCCATAGGTAGCTATTAAAGTCTCTAATAATAGCCTAAAAGGATTGGGAAGTACTAGGTTAGAAACCACTTTTCAAAATTACAAAGTGTTGAAAACAAGGGTTGGCTGAGGCCAAGAAATCTCTAGCTATGGCCAAAAATAGCTCAGAGAGCTTTTGCTTGCAGCCAAAAAGAGGTCCACAATTTTTTAGCTGGAGCCAAAAATCCTCTGGCTGCGGCCAAAAGTTGGACAGAAGCTTTTGGGCCGCAGCTAAGAACCTTTGGCTGCGACCAAGGAAAAATTCTATTTTGTTGGATGAACTTCCAAAAAACATAACTAATTCTACAAAAATTGAAATGGGATGATTCTAGACCAAATGGAAAGCTATTTAAGTCCTCTTTATAGGAAAAAATGAATCACCACTGACTATAATTACAAAAATATAGAATTGCACCAATCTCCATGTTGTTTCAGATTTGATCCCAGATTTAACATCAAACTTTGAAAATGCATAACTTTTAGTACACACATCAAAATGACAAAAACTTTATGTCATTGGAAAGCTTGAAATGTCTACTACAAAGCTGAGGAATGTTATAATTTTTCAACACTATTTGCTATTTCAAAACGTACATACAAAACAACTTCCAGCACAGAATTTCCCTTGACAGAATTTTCCAATTTTCAACGTGTTTCCAATGGTTCCAAAATTCACATCTAACACTACTGACACACAATTTTTTGCATGGAATCCTCTGGAAATATTAAAATGCCCATATCCACATGATATAAGTTAGACAATAACTCAATGAAAATTCCCAAACACTTCAAACTTCACAATTCAAGCTCAAATCAATTCTATCTATCCAATACACACAACAACACACCATTTCCATGACCATAACATGCCATACTCTCTATGTCCCTAATTTTCAAAAATAGGGAAAAATTCTAGAATTTCAAGACTTAACCAAATGGCCACAAAACTTATATGGAAGTGTTCATCTTACTCACCTCAACAACTTGTAACCACTTGGTCCTTGCTTCTCCAACCTCTAGATTTTCTTGAGGGCACAAACCACCACCAATGGAAAATCTAAAACCATAGAATCGAAGCTCTCAACTCAAGGAACAAGATTAAAGAAGAGAGGTTTTGCATTTGAGGACATCTTAAGGGTCAAATAGCATGAACTTACCTTGAGTTCCTTTTCTTTCCTTGGCTCTAATGGCTGTCGAAAATGAGGAGCGAGAGAGAGAGAAATGAGAGATGTGAGTGTGACAAAAATGAAGAAATGATGGGCTCTTCCCATGCCCATACCATTTTAGCGAAAGTGAGGGGGAAGAGAGAGAGAAAAAAAGATAAAATTATGTGTATTTGACTTTTCTCACCACTCTATCATCATTTCAACAAGCCACTTGTCTAACTCTCATTAGTTCTCATAAAATAAGTAACTAATTAGCTACTCTAACTACTTCATTAGCCAATTAGTTACACTTATCATTTTTTTAGTTACTAATTAATTTCTTCATTAATCACTAACTAATTGGCTGATAATTTTCCATTCTTTAAAGTTTTCCCTTGATTATGGCACATTCACTTGAATTGCCACATAACATATAATTTCTTTTCTTCCTCTACATGCGCCATTTCTCTACATTTTAGCCCAAAATTACTTTGTCACATAATTATGCTAAAATACAGGGTATGGGGCATTTCCAATAATTATTTTGAGTCTCAATTCAACTTTAATTCACAAAACATTTTTTAAAAATTCAGTACAAACTCTTAAAACGTCATTAGCCCTTAATCAAAATTTGGGGCATTACAATTCTCCCCCTATTCAATAAATTTTGTCCCCGAAATTTATTACACATCTTGGGCATAAACTCAGGAAATCGCTTCTTCATGTCCGCTTCTGCTTCCCAAGTTGCTTCCCTCAGAGATATTCTTTTCCATACCACTTTCACAAATGGTAAGCCTGAGCCATCGTTCTTCTCGATCAATTATACGTTCTGGCTTTACTGCATAAGTGAAGTTGTCTTGCAAGTTAATATCCTCATATTTAATGACATGCTCAGGGTCTAGTTAGACTTCTTTAGTTGTGAGGCATGGAATACATCATGAAGTCTGCTTAAGTTCGAGGGTAGGGCTATCCGATATGCTACCGGTCCAATTCTTACAAGAATTTCAAATGGACCAATATATCTCAGGCTTAGCTTCTTACGCTTGATTGCTCTCCTGATGCCTGTGATTAGAGATACCCTCAGGAAAACATAATCCCCTACTTCAAACTCTAGAGGCCTTCTCCTTTTGTCAGCATAGCTCTTCTATCGACTCTGTACTGCAAAGAGCCTCATCCTGATGATTCTAATATGCTTTGAGGTCCGATCAACAAGATTCGGCCCATACAACTTCCTCTTAGATAGTTTTGTCCAGCATAAAGGTGACTACACTTCCTTCCATACAGTGCTTCATACGACACCATCTGAATGCTTACATGATAAGTGTTGGTGGTAGCAAACTCGACAAGTGGAAGTAGTGCCAATTTCCTTTAAAGTCTAAGACACATGCTCTCAACATATTTTCAACTGTCCATCTATTTGAGGATGGTAGGTAGCGCTAAACCTAAATTGCGTATCCATAGCTTCATGTAGAGCCCTCCAGAATCTTGAAGTAAAACGAGGATCTCTGTCGGCGATAATGTTCTTCGGTATACCAGGGAATCTTACTATCTCTCTGATATAGATTTCAGCCAGCTTATCAAAATAATAGCTAGCATTAATGGGTATGAAATATGCTGACTATGTGAGTCGATCAACAATCACCTAAATCACATCATAGTTTCTGAAAATGGGCAAACCCACCAATAGATCCATGATCACATTCTCCTACTTCCATTCTAGAACTTTTGGACTCTGAAGAAATCCTGGTGGTCTCTGGTGTTCAATCTTTACCTTTTGACAGGTAAGACACTGAGCCACATACTTAGTCACATCCCTCTTTAACCCTGGCTACCAGTACATAGACTTCAAGTTGTGATACATATTGGTCATACCTGGGTTAAGAGTATACTGACTCTTATGATCCTCATCTAGAATTCTCTGTCTCAAGTCAGCCCTCAGTGGAACATAGATTCTCTTCTGATAACCAACTAGTCCACTAGGTGACAAATCATAATCTCAAGTCCCTCCTTGCTCAATCATAGCTCGGATGGATTGGGCATACTAATCTTGCATCTGAGCCTCCTCAATCTCAGTCCTTAGGTCACTCTCCCCTTCGACAATGCCGTAACTAGCACACAGGATATCCTTTGAGAGATTAAAATCTCAAAAATCCTCTATCAATTTCCTTTCTTGGATCATTATTATTGCCACTAGCACAGCCTTCCGACTAAGAGCATCTGCGATGACATTTAATTATTTAATCTCCAGGTTATAATCTTTCAGCAACTCCATCTACTGATGTTGTCTCATAATCAGCTCCTTTTGATCACACAAGTATTGGAAACTCTTGTGGTCGCAATACAGTTCAACAGTCACACAATACAGGTAATGATGCCATATCTTCAATGCAATCAATATCACCGCAAGCTCCAGATCATGAGTAGGATAATTTATTTCATGAGGCTTCAACTGTCGAGAGGCGTAGGCCAGCACTCGTTCATACTGCATCAGGACATACCCTAACCCCTGCTTACTTGCATCACTATACATGATGTAAGGTAAATTGGAATCAGGTATAATCAATATTGATGCCATAGTCAACCTCTCCTTCAGCTTTGTGAAATACTTTTCACAACATTCATTCCACAAAAATGGTTAATTCTTCAATATGAACTTGGTCATTGGCAATGCAATTCAGGAGAAGTTCTGAATGAATTTCTGATAATAATAAGCAAGACCAAGAAAAATACATATCTCAAAAATAGTTTATGGCCTCTTCCAGTCAAGTACTGCTTCTACTTTACTAGGATCCACTGAGACCCCTTCACGTGAGATAACATGGCCAAGAAATTTCACTTCTGTAAGCCAAAACTCACACTTGCTCAGCTTGGCATAGAGTTGCTTTTCTTATAAGATTCTCAACATAATTCTCAAATGCTGCTCATGTTCTTCATTACTCTTACGGTAAATCAAGATATCATCAATGAACACCACAATAATTTGATCAAGATACTATTGGAAGATGTGATTCATATAATCCATGAATACCACCGGTGGATTAGTCAAACCAAAGGGCATTACAAGGAACTCATAGTGCCCATACCTTATTCTAAAAGCAGTCTTCAGTATATCTACTACCTTCACACGCAATTGATGATACCCCGACCTTATATCAATCTTAGAGAATACACACGAGCCAGACAATTGATCTAATAAGTCATCAATTCTCGGAAGTGGATACTTGTTCTTAACAATTAATTTGTTAAGTTCTCTGTAATCCATACAAAGCCTCAAGCTTCCATCTTTCTCTTTGACAAACAATATCGGAGCTCCCCATGGTGACATGCTAGGTCGAATGAACCCTTTCTCAAGTAAATCTCTAATTTGTTTCTTCAACTCCGCCATTTCATTAGAGGAAATTCAAACTACTAGTAACATTAACATACATTTACGGAGTAGGATACATTATCTTCCTATTCCTGCAATCTAGCATTACATTGTTTGCCGTCAACCAATCAATACCTAGAATAACTTCTAGTTGATGACGTTGCAAACAACTCAATAGTTATAACGCAATTCAGAAAAGCTTCCGTAGTCACATAACCAAGTCAAATGGCACTTTATGTACATGTAATCCGAGGCGCTTTACACAGTCATAAGCTATGAAAGAATAACTAGTACCCGAATCAAACAAAGCTTGCAACAAACTACCATTTAGAAGAATGTTACCTTGAATCAGTTCGGGAGACTTCCTTGCTTCTTCATGGGTTATCACAAATACTCTCCCCTAATTCTTGGGCCTTGGCTCTACCAGTTGTCGGTTGCAATTACTGGCATAATGTTATGGCTGGTTGTAGTTATAGCACACTACTTGCCCCGCACAATTTCTACCAGAGTGTGCTTAACCACACTGGGGACATACCCACTACACTATAGATATTTAGTTCTCATGATCCTCAGGTTGGTATGGCTTCTTGTTACTACCCTTGGATGAAGATCCTTGGCTCTTATGCTTTTAGAAGGAGCTTCCCTTGCTAGGCTCACCACGACTACCACCCTTACCGGGTTAATGTCTCTCAGGTTGTTCTCAGTGATGCGACACTCCTCAACCGCTTTATTGAACTTAGTGAATTGTCAGGTGGCTAACCTCTTCTTCAGCTCACATCTCAAGCTACAGATAAGCATATTAGAACTCTACTCCTCATCATCCATCTGTCGGAGGTAAGAGGAGCATTGAGCTAACCGGATCAATCAATATAGGTAGTCATCAAAGGTCTCATTATCCCTTTGCTTGATAGCCAAAAATTATGACTCTGTAATATCCTAAAAAGTGACTAAGGGCTAATGACTTTGAAAGTAAATGTAATTATTATTAAATAAACACTTTTGAAGAATATGATATGAAGTTATGATTCAAATGGGTTATGATCAGTGTCTAAACCCTTTATTTAAGTTTAATTGTGGATTAACATGTAAATTGAATTAAATAAGAGCGAGGGTGCATGGAAAGGTGAAATAGAGTGATGGAATGTGTTTAGTAGTGGTTTAAGTGGAATTGCCACAACCAGGGGCAAAATGGGAAAACGTAAAGTTACTGACCAATTAGTCAATTACTGAAGAGGAAGCTCCTTGGTAAATAAAGATCAATGGCTAGGATTAAGAGATTAAGATAACGGAATTGTGTGTGTATGAGTTCATGTGTGTGTATGGAAGGAAAAACTAAGATCATGACAAGTGGCATCTTGTGGACCATGGATCAAGTCAACATTTCAAAACTCATTTTTCTCTTCCCTCTCACTTGTAAAGTCGGTTAGTTGCATGGGAATAGGGAAAAATATCCACTTCATCATCATCTCATTCTCTCTCTCCATTTCTCCATTTTCGATGCAAGGAAGGAGGAAAGAGAAAGTAAAAAGGTGAGTTTTATCTTGGAAGATGATCTCCTTAACTCAAATGCTCTTCTTTGATTTTGTTTATGGTGTTAAGGGCTCCATGGTTATTGTTTCAATTTTTTGAAAGGTGGTGTTTGAACATTTGAAGAAATTTTAAAGTTTGGAAATTAAGGATTTGACCTTGGCAAAAGGAAGAGGTAAGAATTATTAGCATTTTCATGTAATTGTTGTGGTTATTGGCCAAGTTTTGAGAACTTTGGATTTATGCCCTAATTTCATAAGAATTGGAAATGAATGAATAGGATGTTGTAGTACATGAAAGTGGTATTAGGTTATGTCTTTAGATCATAGGAGTTAGATTGGAAATTGAAATGGAAGAATTTAGGTCATTAGGTGGTTTTGGTTTACAATGTGGTTGGAAGTGTGAAATGTGTCATTGTGGGATATTTTGGCTGTCTTAGTGTTTTCAATGAGTTTCTTATGTAAAACTGTATGGGAGTAGTGTTGAATAAGGATTTTGGGACCATTGGAAATAAATTGGGCAAGTCTGGAAAATTGTATCAGCTGTTGCATTTTTGGCTTCTGATAAGCCTCACTTGAGTGAGGTAGGGTCTCACTCGAATGCAGTAGTATGTTTCCTCTTTTTTCTTCAGCATATCAATAAAGTTTTCAGGCAGAAACCAAGAGTGCACCTCTTCACTTGCAAGTGAAACGGATCATCACTCTAGTGAACCTATCTCACTCAAGTGCAAGGTTGTTTTGGATTATAAGGTCGCGTCTCGAGTTAACACTTCTAGGCCATTTTTCAAGAGTATAACCCAGCACTCGTGAGTGTTGAGTGGTCACTCGAGTGCCAGAGCTTGTGCTCAAGTGCACTTGTAACTTTAGGGTTCTTAGATGCTCTTGGGTAGTCACTTATTGTGCCTTACTCGATAGGACTCGGGTGAGCACAAGGCTATCACTTGCGTAATGACGTCAGGACTCAAGTGCCGTGATAACTTTCTGTCTTAGCTTATGCTCTCAGCCAAACACTCACATGAGTGATGTTCAATGTTTGAGTGCAAGTTGCTCCATCACTCGAGTGAGGTCTTCTTCACTCGAGTACTTAAGTTAAAAATTAGTGTTAGGCTTCAAAAAAAGGGATCTTTGGTCAATTGTTCCCAACCCTCTAAGCTTATGTCTAGGCTCCCAGTAGCCACCTAAACAGTCCAAATGATAATCAACCTTGAGTATTATGAAGATAAGAATTTGGAATAGAGAATAACCTATCATCCTTGATTTTGGTTTATAGGCTTTGACATTTGCTCTGATATCAAGCAACAAGTGCAAGTGCACACCAGGAAAGAACAAGGTAGTGTCTCTTTCCCTTATACTATATGTCATTCATGGTATGTTTGTTTGATCATTGTGTGTGGGTCTATCACCTACGACGCATTGGTGTTGACGATTGGAGAATCGTGCCTTCGGGGTAGGGGAATCCGGGGGATGAGACTATTGAAAGCCGAAAGGCTATATGTGAGAGTTGAAAGGCTATTTGTGAGTCTATCACCTATGGCCCATCGGTGTTGATGGTGGGAGGATTATACCTTTAGGGCAGTGGAATATGGGGGATGAGACTATGTGATTGTGTGCATATGTTGTAGCCTACATGCTGTGTTTTATATTGTGATGCTGCTTGATAATTTACTTACATGCTCTGTAATTACATGTTGTATGAGTGATTTGTTACTACTGGGATTCTTTTGAATCTCATTCTTTTCTTTAACTAACCTTTAGACAGGGCAAGTGGCTCCAAGGAGAAGGAGATAACTAAGGCCAGATAGGACTCGTTAGGGAGATTTATATTTTGGTGTTTGTTATCATATCTTGTGGGGAGATCACTATATATCTTATAAATATTGTTTTATAGACAGTTGTGTAATCCCCTATTGGGAATTTATAAACTGTTAGTCTATGTATGAAACTGGGGGTTGTTAGGATTTTTGTTGTACACTCTGATATATTAATGTGGTTTAACTGCACAGGGTAATTATATTCGAATTGTGAAATGTTGAGATCAGGATAAGGCAGAAAATTTTGAAAGAATTTATAAAAAAAACCCTACTGTAAGGCAGGGATATTAAATGAGTTTGATTATTATTTGTCTCTATTTCATTTTAATTGCGTATTTCGAATATGATTATGGTTTTCGAGGCAAGGGGTTATAGACTCCTTCTCAATTCTCACAAACTTCAAGAAGTATTTTTCATTGAATTACTCTTGGAACAACTCCTAAGTCACTAGCACATTCCGAGCCTATAAGGTCATAGCAATGTTGCGCCACCATCGGTCCGCATCTCCTTCTAAATTTATATGGCCAACTTCGCCTTCACTTCGGTTAGGCACTCAAGCACCTCAAAGATTTTCTCTAATCACATAAGCCAATCCTCTACTGCCTGAGGTTCAAACTTTCTTCTGAACACAGGAGGCAGGTGCTTGCAAAATTTAGAAACTCAAAACTGAAGGTCTCTCTCATTTTGATCCGGCACCCCATGTGATCCTTGGTTCTGATCAGTATGAGGTGGGGACTCATGGCATCGGTTTGACCCCTGAGCTATCTCTTCTTGTTGGGTCTCCTCATGTGTTGACTGGACCCTTTCCTCATTACGCCTGGCCTTTTCTTCTCTGAGCTCTTCTCTCAGCTTATTGATCATATCTCTTAGTTCTCTTGCTAGACCCATCAATTCCTGCATTGGACAGGAGGTTTGTCATTAAGTTCTTCTACCTCTAGGTTAACCCTTCTGACTCTAGCGTCAGCTATTATTTCTCTTCAGTCTACAAATGGTTCACCATACCAGTATCACAGTTAATGTATACATATAGTCTTTAAACTCATATATCCATAGACATCTAAAACATTCATGTGCATACACAACAAAAAGTTATCAATTCCAATTTCTCTTCTATTACTAAGCCAAAGAACTAAGGCCTCTATCCTAGAAAAACCTACCCTTATCAGGAAAACTACTCTGATACCACAAATGTAACTCCCATCATCATCAAGGCCATGATTAATGTTTAAAACACATTTTGTAATTGAATAAGAGATCGAGGATAATTAAAAACATTTTATAAAACCTGTATAATATGATCTCCAATCATTTTTAAATAAAAACATTTGGCTTATTCGGTTTATCACATGCACAATATCAGAGTGCTAGCAAAATTCTCAATATTCACCTAGGATATAATCTTAACCAAAGGGTTTTATAGGGCCTTATTGCCCATCTTAGTTTCCCATGTCGAGGATTACACAACAATACTATTATAAGGTCAATATATATTTACATTTGTCCATAATGATAACCAAAAACCAAAAAGCTAAGACTACCACCGACAATCCTAATCGCCCTTGTTCACTTGCTTGTCCCATGATCTACTTGCCCTAGCTAAAATTGTTAATTGGAAAGAGTGAGATTCAAAAGAATCCCATTAGTAATATTTCACGTATATGATGCATAATTAAACAAAGCATGTAAGCATATATCACAATTCAACAACACAGCCACATTTAAAGCCAGGCTCCCCGCCGTAACTCAATCAGTAATAGTAGCATTCAAGGCCGAGCTAACTGCCATGTTCCAATCAATCATTCATAGCCAAGCTACCCACCATAACTCAATCATACATTCAAGGCCAGGCTACCCGTTGAGATGCAATCATACATTCAAAGCCAGCCTTCCTGCCGCTAATAAATCAATATCAGCAGCATTCAAGGTCGAGCTACCCACCACAACCTAATCATTCATTCAATGATAAATACAAACAAGCAATGCATTAAGCATGATATAGGAGAAAGTGTCACTACCATGGTCTTTCCGTTCTTGTTCAGGCACTGGCCTTCTACATTCCAGGAAATATATGATATCCTATAATCATAATTAAGGACAACAAGTTATCACTTATCACAATACTCAAATGATTTTAAAACACTTATATTTGGTTATCATTAAAGTCCCATAGGTAGCTATGAAAGTCTCTAACAATAGCCAAAAAGGATTGGGAAGTACTAGGTTAGAAACCACTTTTCAAACTTACATGCTGAAAATAGGGTTTGGCTGCGGCCAAAAATAGCTCAGAGAGTTTTGGCTGCAACCAAGAGTCTTTTGGTTGTGGCCAAAAAGAGGTCTAAAATTTTTTGTTTACTGCCAAAAGCAAGACAGAAGCTTTGGGTTATAGCCAAGAACCTTTGGCTACAGCCAAGGAAAAATTATGTTTCTTGGCTGAACTTCCAAAAATCAGAACTAATTCTAGAAAAATTGAAATGGAATGATTCCAAATCCAATAGAAAGCTATTTAAGTCCTCTTTATAGAATCTTTCAATTCTTTCCCACTTCTTAGTGCAATGGCCTTCACATGCTCTCTTGGGTTTCTTTCGGTGTCACTTGGTAGAGTTCCTGGTTGCCTGGAGTTCACGATATTTGCAATTTGGCTCATTTGGATCTCCATGATCTTTATTGAGGCTTCATCGCTTTTGAGTGTTGCCTTAGTCCTAGCCATGAATTGCGATGTATTCATGGCTAGTTGAACTAGTACATCTTCCAAATTCACTTTCTGCTATGATAAATTTGGTTGTTGAAAAGCTTGTTGCTAGTAGTTCCCTTACAGCTTAAATGCAATTTGATTATTCCTCCAACTAAAGGTTGGATGATTTTGCCAACCTGGATTGTAGGTGTTTGAGAATAGATCATTCCTTTTATTTTCGATGAAGTGAGCTTGCTCCAGCAAGAATGGGTTTCCTTCTTGACATTGCTTGCTCACATGAGGTCCTCCATATTGATCACATGCTTCAGTAAGAGTGCTGATTACATTTGCTAGGTTTGTCAATGAGCCCACTTGCTTAGATATAGATGCAACTTGAGAAGACAATGTTGTAAGGACATCCAGCTCGTGCACCCTAAGTGCTTTCTTTGAAATATTACGTTCAGAAGGCCATTGGCATGCATCGGCTGCCATCTCCTCAAGTAGATTGTAAGCATTATCTATATTGTTTTCTATTAAAGATCCTCCAGCTGCAACATCTATAAGAATTCTAGAGATGTGTGTTATCTCACTATAGAAAGTTTGTAGTTGCCACCAATCTGGTCACCCTTGATGAGGACATCTCCTTAGCAATCCTTGTATCTTTCTCATGCTTCATAGAGGCTTTCTTGTTCATGCTGGGTAAATAAGGCAATTTCATTCCTCAATTTAGCATTTTTTGCTGAAGGAAAGTATTTCTCTAAAACTTTTTGTGCCATGAGATCCCATGTAGTTATGCTTCTCACTGGTAGCGATTGTAACCAGCTCTTAGCCTTATCCTTGAGTGAGAAAGGGAAAAGTCTAAGTCTAATGGCATCATCAGTAATACCATTATGCTCAAATGTGTCACAGATTTCTAGGAAATTGGCTATATGTGCATTAGGATCTTCTGTTGGTAAACCGCCAAACTGATTTGCTTGCATCATCTAGATAATTGCTAGCTTGATTTCAAAGTTGTTTGCTTCTATTGGCGATCTTCTGATTCCAAAATTTGTCCCCATGACTGTTGGTGTTGAATAGTCATTGTTGTTTTGTCACCATCAGATTTCTTAGGATTGAAGTATATTGCTTTCGAACTCTTCGATTTCTTCGGCAAGTTCTTTCAATCTCATAATCCAAAGGTTGTAGTTCATTCTCTTTCAATTTGGTATACACTAAGCAAACACCTGAAAAGAAACACAAAACACCAAAAAAGAAAAACAAATATAATATAACGACCAAATTAGTGCTACAATTACTTTGTATTGATATTAATGACTACAAACCCCAGCAATGGCACCAAAATACTTATTATGAGTGTAAATGAGCCATTAAATAGTGCAAATGTATACTATTGTAATCAGGTAATACAAAAGTGAGTAAAGTATCGTTCCTATGAGGATTGATCATTAAGTATCAAAATGGGTAATTTTAATTCTATTTAGTTGATCGATTGGTGATTGAGACAACAAAATAAAATGATTAAATATGAGTGCAAATGATATGAAACAACTATGAGAAAAAGGCCTAGGGATCAGATTTCACTTAGCAAATTCCGGATTAAATCACCTATCATTCTAGTCCAATTTATTCCACATGATCGATAGTCGAATTTCCCTAATTTAATTACTAGCCTCTTTCAAGGTCAAGCAATTCTATAATTAATTGATAATCTAATATATTCCTACATGAATTTGAGCAATTAATTATGCATTAAGAATTTAGAACTCATTAAGACTACACAACTCATATGAATATATTCTTATTTCATATGAAAGTCATAGTGTTAATTATAAGATCTATACACATGCATCTCCTTCCAGTCTCAACATGTATATTGAAATCATTCAAAAGGTGGCCAATCAATCAAAAGCATTAAGAACAATAATTAAAACTCAATCGTAAAGGAGAAATTCAAACTAGATTTAATAAGTTAAGATTCAATCCGTCATTAGTAAGCTACATGATCACCATAAGAAAATGGAAATTTAGATCATGATGAAATCAAAAAAACCAAGATAAGTTGAAAACTTCATAAACATTGTATAAAACTTGAATATTAAATTCTAAAACATAAATATACAACAAATCTAGTAAGCTACATGATGAAATCAAAAATGGAAATTTAGATCATGATGAAATCAAAAAAACCAAGATAAGTTGAAAACTTCATAAACATTGTATAAAACTTGAATATTAAATTCTAAAACATAAATATACAACAAATCTAGCCATTCCTTTAGGAGGTAACACCTTCCATATAGGTGGCAACCTATACTATCTATAAAGGAGGACTACCTAAGCCTTTCATGTAGCAGGCATGCAAAAAGCAAATACAATGCATAAAATTAACTCTAAAATGGTGTATGTGGAGAGGAGAGGAAAGAAATGGATATGAAATGGTGTGTGTCAAATGGGAAGAAGAGGATGGCTATATATAGGGAAGAATGGAGTAGGTGAAATGGTAGAAGAAGTAGTAGGTGAAAAGGAAGATGAAGTGGTAGATGAAGTAATAGGTGAAAAGGAAGATAAAGTGGTAGATGGAATGTGGTAGATGGAATGTGGTAAATGGAATGGTAGATGATTGCCGCTTTCAACTTCCAAGAAAAATTCGAAACTCTTGGAGAAAGAAATGGGTTTTGACCTCAACATAAAAGTTGTAAAGCTCTTACTTAGCTTTTTATGCATAAAATGAACATCCCAATCCAACATCTAGAGCTCTAGTTATTGCCTTAACACTAAAAAAGGATCTAACTTAGTATTTTTCAAGAAATTCTATTTTATGTCAAAATCATTATTTATTTATTAATTACACTCAAATTCATTAAATTGAGCTCAAATATCATCCACAAAATCATCATATAAGGGAAAATAAATAAAAATATTTTACTTATCAAATTTTACCAACTAAAATGTAAACCCCTTGACGATTAAGGCCAATAATTACGTTCATAACACATAATTAATATAGAATTAGAGACCATATTTCGCATTGGGACTTATTAAGGTAATCTTTTGCCCAAAATCGGATTTACAAAAACCTTTTCAAAATTTATTCACAATGGTCTCATATTCATAATACAAAACCAATATGGCCTGTACAAGTGGATTCAATTTACAATTATCAAAGTGCAAAGTAAATTCCCGACACACTTGGGTTCCATTCATTTAATAAGGGTTTATACAAAGGCATAAAGCCCAAAATTCATACCCTTTACTTGGGGATTACACACAACTACATCACAAATCCCAAAATATACATATACTTCCCCCAAAATATCCAATAATATACAATGATAACCAATAACCAAAAAGGAACTCCTAACACGGAGCTCTACCCGCTCTTCGTCACCCGCTTGCCTTTCGATCCTTCAGCCCTATCTACAATGTTTAATTTTGGGAGAGTGAAATTCTAAAGAATCCCCGTAGTGTCAAATCAATCATATAATGTACAATAATAAGGCATGAAATCAAATCATTATCCATACAAGCAACTACAACAGCAGTTCAACGGCAATGGTTAGTATGACATATTGCATCCCTAACGATTGCTCACGCTGTATTGCATCACAACAATCCACACAATATAATTCACCACAGCTGGGATCCATATAAAGCATTTCATAACGCAAGCCATACAGGCAAGATACACACAGCCCACGGCTGGTTTCAAAAACGCCGCCCCACGGGTCGGATTTGTTAGATCTCATGTTTTGATGATAACAAAAGAATGGTTTGAAAAGGAAATGATTAATAAACAAGTTTGAACAAAGTAATGATAGGAACAAGCATCACTTGAAGTAAGCATTGGACTAATGAAGAAAGACCAAGAGAAAATGCTGAAGAACTTGATCAGAAGCAAGTTTTCTAAGGCATTACTCGAGGAGCTACTCGAGTAATGAGACAAAACTTGAAGTAACCAGAGACAACTTCCAGTAACCTGCCATCGTTACTCGAGTAGGTACTCGAGTAATAGTGCAAAAAGTTTCAAGGTACTCTCGGCCTGCTAATGTTACTCGAGGAGATACTCGAGTAACTAGGTAAAAACTTGGAGTTGCTCTCGGCTCGCATGGTAACTGTTGTTGGATCATCATCATTGCTACTAGCACAGCCTTCCGACTCAAAGCATCCACGACGACATTAGCCTTACCCGGATGGTATTTGATCTCCAGGTTATAGTCTTTCAGCAACTTCATCCATCGACGCTGTCTCATGTTCAACTCTTTCTGATCATACTGATATTTAAGACTTTTGTGGTGTAGTACAGTTCCACAGTCACACCATACAGGTAATGACGCCAAATTTTCAATGCAAACACTATTGCCGCAAGCTCCAGATCATGAGTGGGGTAGTTTATCTCATGCGTTTTTGCGTTTTTAACTGTCAAAAGGCATAGGCCACCACACGTCCCTGCTGTATTAGGCCACACTCTAACCCCTGCTTACTCGCATCACTGTACAAGATGTAACCCTCACTGGGATCAGGTATAATCAACACTGGTACCGTAGTCAATCTCTCCTTCAGCTCTGTAAAACTCCGCTCACAATGTTCATCCAACAAAAATGGTTGATCCTTCCTTGTGAGCTTGGTCATCGGTAATACAATGCGCGAGAAGTTCTGAATGAACCTCCGGTAATAACCAGCAAGACCCAGAAAACTGCGAATCTCAGAAATAGTTTCTGGCCTCTTCCAATCAAGTACTGCTTCTACCTTACTGGGATCCACCGATACCCCGTCTCGTAAGATCACATGGCCAAGGAACTTCACTTCCATAAGCCAAAATTCACACTTACTCAGTTTGGCATAGAGTTGCTTTTCCCGCAAGATTCTCAGCACTATTCTCAGATGTTGCTCATATTCTTCTCTACTCTTAGAGTATATCAGAATGTCGTTGATAAACACAACCACAAACTGGTCAAGATATTGTTGGAAGACGCGGTTCATATAGTCCATGAATACCACTGGTGTATTCGTCAAATCGGAGGTCATCACAAGGAACTCATAGTGCCCATATCTCGTTTTTAAAGCAGTCTTCGAAACATCTGCTGCCTTTACACGCAACTGATAATATCCCGACCTTAGATCAATTTTGGAGAATACACACGAGCCAGGCAATTGATCTAACAGATCATCAATTCTTAGGAGAGGATACTTGCTCTTAACAGTAACCTTGTTAAGTTCTCTGTAATCGATACAAAGCCTCAAGCTTCCATCTTTCTTTTTCACAAACAACACTAGAGCTCCCCACGGCAATACACTGGGTCGGATGAATCCTTTTTCAAGAAATTCTTCAATTTGCTTCTTCAACTCCGCCATCTCGTTAGGGGCCATACGATATGGGGCTTTCAATATCGAACCAGCTCCAGGCACAATCTCAATTGGGAATTCTACTTCCCTTTCTGGAGGTAATCCGCTAAGATCCTCTGGAAATACCTCAGGGAATTCTCTTACTACAGGTATACTCTCTAGAGCTTCACTTGACTCTCCCTGAACAGAGAAGAACACCATATACCCTTGGCATCCCTTCTCAAGATATCTTTCTGCTTTAGCCGTTGAAAGTAAGTTCAAACTAGCATTTACATTATTTTCCCGCCGTACATTACGGAAGGTTATCCTCTTATTACCACAATCAAGCAGCATATCATTTGCTCTTATTACCACAATCAAGCAGCATATCATTTGCTCTTAACCAATCAAAACCCAGAATAACTTCTAGTTGTTGAAGTGGCAAATAGATCAAATCAACTGTAGACTCCCAACCCTTAACAACTATCACACAATTTAAGCAGGCTTCAGCCGATACAGCCTTGACACCCACCGGCGTTGACACAACCAAATCAAATGGTAGTTTATGCACATGCAACCCAGGCACTTTACACAGTCATAAGCTATGAACGAATGTCTTGCACCCGAATCAAACAAAGCATTTAATTCATTATCACCAAGAAGGATTTTACCTTGGATCAATTCAGGCGACTTCCGAGCCTACTCATGAGTCATGGTGAATACTCGACCCTGATTCCTGGGCCTTTGCTCTGCCGGCTGTCGTGGGCACTTAGTAGAGATGTGACCTACTTGCTTGCAGTTGAAGTAAATCACCTCCCCAGCACAAGTTCTTCCCGGATGGTACTTTCTGCACTGATTACACATTGGTCCCGCTGGAGGTCTCTGATCACTACGACCCCCAGGTTGGCACGGCTTCTTGCTACCACCCCCATATGAGGATCCTTGCCCCATCCACTTCTGGCAAGTATTAGCCTTGCTAGGCTCACTACGACTATCTTTACCCTTAGCTGGGTACAAATCTCTCAGATTGTTCTCAACAATCCTACACTGCTCCACTGCCTTGTTGAAGTCAATAAACAGGTGAGTAGCTAATCTCTTTTTCAGTTCACGCCTCAAGCCACTGATAAGCATATCGGAGCTCCACTCCTCATCATCCCTATCCTGGAGGTGTGTAGAGTATCGAGATAGCCGGACGAAACGGAAAGATACTCATCAAAACTCTCTATATCTCCCTGCCTGATAGCCAAGAACTCATTCTTTTTCCAATCTCACGGACTTGGGGAAGTACTTCTCATTAAACTTTTCTTGGAACACCTCCCAAGTCAATGGCCCATTCCGGCTCTTCAATGACATGGTGATATTCCGCCACCATCAATCTGTATCCCCCTCTAGCTTATACACAGCTAGCTTCACCTTTACCTCTGTAGAGCACTCGAGGACTTCAAAAATCTTCTCTAAAAGGTTCAACCAGTCCTCAGCAACTTGGGGCTCAAACCTCCCTTTGAACACTAGAGGTAGATGCTTCAAAACTTAGAGACCCAGTATTGCAAGTCTCTTTCCTTACGAGCCGGCACCCTTTGAGACTCTTGATTAGGTACCGTGTGAGGTGGGGATTCATAGGATCCATTGGACCCCTCTGCTGTCTCCTCAGGATGATTCTCTAGTTGAGTCTCCTCATGAGTTGACTGGGCCCTTTCCTCATTTCGCTTATCCCGTTCCTCTTTGAGCTCTTCTCTCAGCTCAGCTATCATGTCCCTTTGTTCCCGTACGAGATCCATCATCTCTCACATTGGATCAGGAGGATTGTCATTCAACTCCTCCACCTCTGGGTCCTATTGCCTGACTCTAGTAAGAGGGTGAGCCATTCCATCTTTATCACTACAAATGATTCACCATATCAATACCTTAGCCAATATATACACATAATAAATAAAATTCATCTCAATCCATCATTAGTAAGAATACTCATGTGTATACGCAACAAGCACTTATCAATCATTAAGCTACCCAAAACTCAAAGGATCAAGGTCAACTAAGGAGCTATCCTAGCAAATCCTCACCTTGCCAGGAACTACAACTCTAATACCACAAATGTAACCCCCTTGACGATTAAGGCCAATAATTACGTTCATAACACATAATTAATGTAGAATTAGAGACCATATTTCGCATTAGGACTTATTAAGGTAATCTTTTGCCCAAAATCAGATTTGCAAAAACGCTTTCAAAATTTATTCACAATGGTCTCATATTCATAATACAAAACCAATATGACCTGTACAGGTGGATTCCATTTACAATTATCAGAGTGCAAAGTAAATTCCCGACTCACTTGGGTTCCATTCATTTAATAAGGGTTTATACAAAGGCATAAAGCCCAAAATTCATACCCTTTACTTGGGGATTACACACAACTACATCACAAATCCCAAAATATACATATACTTCCCCCAAAATATCCAATAATATACAATGATAACCAATAACCAAAAAGGAACACCTAACACGGAGCTCTACCCGCTCTTCGTCACCCGCTTGCCTTTCGATCCTTCAGCCCTGTCTACAATGTTTAATTTTGGGAGAGTGAAATTCTAAAGAATCCCCGTAGTGTCAAATCAATCATATAATGTACAATAATAAGGCATGAAATCAAATCATTATCCATACAAGCAACTACAACGGCAGTTCAACGGCAATGGTTAGTATGACATATTGCATCCCTAACGATTGCTCACGCTGTATTGCATCACAACAATCCACACAATATAATTCACCACAGCTGGGATCCATATAAAGCATTTCATAACGCAAGCCATACAGGCAAGATACACACAGCCCACGACTGGTTTCAAAAATGCCGCCCCACGGGTCGGATTTGTTAGATCTCATGTTTTGATGATAACAAAAGAATGGTTTGAAAAGGAAATGATTAATAAACAAGTTTGAACAAAGTAATGACAGGAACAAGCATCACTTGAAGTAAGCATTAGACTAATGAAGAAAGACCAAGAGAAAATGCTAAAGAACTTGATCAGAAGCAAGTTTTCTAAGGCATTACTCGAGGAGCTACTCGAGTAAAGAGACAAAACTTAAAGTAACTAGAGACAACTTCCAGTAACCTGCCATCGTTACTCGAGTAGGTACTCGAGTAATAGTGCAAAAAGTTTCAAGGTACTCTCGGCCTGCTAATGTTACTCGAGGAGATACTCGAGTAACTAGGTAAAAACTTGGAGTTGCTCTCGGCCTGCCAATGTTACTCGAGGCGTTACTCGAGTAACCATGTGAAAAACTTCCAGTTGCCTTCCAGTTGCCAATGATACTCGAGGAGCTACTCGAGTAACTCTGTTTCTGAAAATGTGGAGCTCTCGGCACTTAGTACTACTGCTAATGTTACTCGAGGAGCTACTCGAGTAACTCAATAAGGTAAGTTAAAAACTTGAAGGTGGTACCCGATTAACTTGATTTCTCTTTATCTCATTTTCCTCGAGTCCTTACTCTAGTATGCAAGTATCTAATGTTGTATTATAAGTGGATTCCTCGAGTAAGTACCCGAGTATGCAGAAATAATTTCAAGATAAACTTCCAGTCATTACCAGGGTAAGTGATGCACAAAAAGTGTAGTTACTCGAGGTGGTACCCGAGTAACCGTTGCACAAATGTGTGAATTACTCGAGTCCATACCCGAGTAACAAGGTAAGTGCTCTCGGCCTTAAAATCCTGCCAACATTACTGGAGTAGAGCATCGAGTAACCACAAGTTTATTTGAAGGTTTACTGGAGTTGGTACCCGAGTAACCCATAAAGTTGTGGAACCTTGAATTGGGATTGAATTACAACTTGTAAGGGGGAGCGAGTGTCCAGGTGTAGCAACTTGCTTGTACTGAGGTGCCAAGAACCCACTGAATCTTGGAAGTTATAGTGAAACTCTCAGAGAAGCTCTGAGGACTGGACGTAGGTCAAAGTGGTTGTGGCCGAACCAGTATAAATCCTGGTGTACACTTCGGTGATATTTCCCCTTACTCTTTCCTGTTTTAATTCCACTGTTAAAGTTTTATATTTCTGATGAAATTTTAAGGTCACCCAATTCACCCCCCTCTTGGGTGAAACGCTTGCTCTAACATTTGGTATCAGAGCATAGGTCTTCTTGTTAAGGTTTAACAGCCTAAGAAGGATCCAATGGCTAGCATGGGTGAAGGAATTCTTCCCGACGGAGCATCCATCACTAGACCTCCAGGTTTTAGTGGTGAACACTTTTCTTTCTGGAAAGCAAAGTTCAGAGTATTCGTAATGGCTACTGAATATGGGCTGTGAGATGTGATTGAGAGTGGAAACTATCAACCTACAAAGATTGTAGATTCTCAGAAAATTCCCAAGACGCCAGCGGAATATGATGAGAATGACAAGAAACTTATCACTCTCAACAGCAAGGCAATTCTGATGTTACAAAGTGCTTTGAGTCAGAGTGAATATTTCAGAATTTGCACACTCCCAACAGCAAAGGAAATGTGGGAAGCTCTGGAAATCGCCCATGAAGGAACTTCGGGAATAAAGGAGAATCGCATCAACACATTGATCACTGAATTCGATCTACTTCGAATGAAATCAGGTGAGTCAATTTCTGAATTCGAACTTAGATATACTCATCTTGTTAATCAACTTGCAGCACTTGGCAAAGCCTATGATCAACATACCCAAGTACGAAAGATTTTGAATATTCTTTCTAAAGAGTGGGAGGCCAAAGTCACTGCGATAGAAGAGGCAAAAGGAGAATCAATGAGATCAGTTGCTTCTCTATTTGGAAGCCTTTCTGAATATGAAAGCAAATTAAAATTCAAACGGGAACTAGATGACATCGGTGACAAAAGAAAGAAAGGTCTAGCACTAAAAGCGAAAGAAGAAAATCAAGATGAAGATGAGGAGTTTGATGATGATGAAATGGGCTTAATCATTAAACAATTCAGAAAGTTCTACAAGAAAGGTCAAGGATTCAAACACTTTCAGAAAGGAGGAAATAGCAGCAAAGATCATATGATTTGCTATGAATGTGGGAAACCAGGACATATCAAGTCGGAATGTCCAGAGCTGAACCAAAAGAGCAAAGAAAAGAGAAAAGGCAAATTCTTCAACAAAAAGAAGGCCTTCGTATCAGCTATATGGGGTGATAGTTCCTCTGAAGAAGAAAGTGATGAGGAAGAAGTAGCTAATATATGCCTCGTCGCTCAAGAAGAAACAGAAGAGGAGGTAAATGATTCTGAACCTACCTATGATGAATTACTTACCGAATATAATGCTTTACATTCTGAATTCATCAAAGTAGTTAAAGAATTGGTTGTTTTCAAAAAGAAGAACAAAACTCTTGAAACTAAACTTAAAGAAAAGGATTGTGAAAATTGTTCATCTTTGGGAAAGAAAAACGTTGATCTCACAAATACTCTTGAAAAATTTACACAAGGAAGTGAGATGCTAAATGTTATTTTAAAAGCTCAACGATTTGTAAATGACCGATCTGGAATTGGATATGATCCACAGTCAGATAAAAGGAAAGGTAAAAAGGAAGCAGGAGGTAAGTCATATTTGAATTATTTCCAGCATTCTGTACATACATCAAATCCTTTTGCATTTTGTAATTACTGTAATAGAAAAGGTCATTATACATCTTCATGCATTCATAAGAAGAAAGGAACAATAGGAACCTACAAATGGGTACCTAAAGGTTCATATATTCAGAAAATCATTTGTACTAACCCAAAAGGACCCAAAAAGATGTGGGTACCTAAGATTTAGTCCTTCAATTTCAGATATGTCTCAAAGCATCCAAAAACAACAAGTGGTACATAGACAGTGGATGCTCTAGACATATGACCGGGGATTTCGAAAGTTTTACCACATTGCAACCTAAGGAAGGTGGCAAGGTAAAATTTGGAGGAAATCAATCTGGAAAGATTGCAGGAATTGGTGAAATAAAAAATGACAAAGGAATACAAGTCAAAGATGTATATTACGTTGAAGGATTGTGTCATAATTTACTGAGTGTAAGTCAAAGTGCAGATAAAGACAACTGGATAATATTTGATTCAGAGGAATGTCTGATTGTCAACAAGGAAGACTTACAACTCGATAAGAAAAATATCAAGGCAAAACTCAGAGCTAAAAGGGAAGGTAATTGTTATACTTTAGATATTAATAGAAATGAATCTGAAAATTGTTTTCTGAGTAATGCCGATGAAAGTTGGTTATGGCATAAGAGATTGGCTCATGTCAATATGCATCAACAAGGCAAACTACTCAAAAAGGATTTAGTGCTTGGATTACCCAAAGTAAATTTCAAAAATGACTTGATTTGTGATGCTTGTCAAAAGGGTAAACAAACTAAATCATCTCTCAAATTGAAAAATGAGATTTCAACAAATAGAGCATTATAATTATTGCATATGGATTTAGTAGGTCCAGCAAGAGTAAAGAGTCTTGGTGGCAACCTATATTCATTGGTCATTGTTGATGATTTCTCTAGATTTACATGGGTTATTTTTCTATCATCAAAGGATGAGACATTTGAAGAATTTATTGTTTTTGCTAAGAAGGTGCAAAATGAGAAAGGTATGTCCATTGCAGGTATTAGGACCGACCATGGTGGAGAATTTGAAAATCAAGCCTTTGAAGAATATTGTGATACTAATGGTATTGATCACAATTTCTCTGCTCCAAGGACGCCTCAACAAAATGGAGTTGTGGAATGCAAGAATAGAGTGCTCACTGAAATGGCTAGAGCAATGTTGAATGAAAAGAACGTGTCTCAAGTATTTTGGGCTGATGCTATGAGTACAGCATGCTACATTTCAAATAGAGCCTATATCAGAACAAAACTTGGAAAGACACCATACGAGCTGTATAAAGGGAGAAAGCCAAACATTGCTCATTTACACATCTTCGGTTGTAAGTGTTTTATTCATAATAATGGTAAAGATAACTTAGGAAAATTTGATTCTAAAACTGATGAAGGAATTTTCCTAGGATATTCTAACTGAAGTAAAGCATATAGAGTTTACAATAAAAGAACATGTATTATTGAAGAATCAATTCATATTGTATTTGATGAATTTGAATCCTCTGACAAAACCATTGATGAAGAACAGGAAGTTGGTTTAAATCAAGAAAATGGTCAATCCATTTCTAAATCTCTTATTCCAGAGGTTGATGAAACTAAGGAAGGAGAGCAATCCCTAGGTCAACCTAGAGCTTGGAAATACAATAAAAGTCATCCCTTAGATCAAGTCATAGGAGATGTGAATGAAGGGATCAAAACTAGAAATAGAATTTTCAATGAAGTAAGTTTTTATGTATTCATTTCTGATATTGAACCTTCTAATATTGATGAAGCCCTATCAGACAATGATTGGGTTATAGCAATGCAAGAAGAACTAAATCAATTTGAGAGAAATCAAGTTTGGGATTTGGTGCCCCGACCCAAAGATCATCCGATCATTGGTACTAAATGGGTATTCAAAAACAAACTCGATGAATCTGCAATTATTGTCAGAAACAAGGCAAGATTGGTGGCCAAAGGCTATAATCAGGAAGAAGGGATTGATTATGAGGAAACGTATGCTCCAGTGGCTAGATTGGAAGCTATACGTGTACTCTTAGCCTCTGCATGCATCAAAGGATTCAAACTCTATCAAATGGATGTAAAGAGTGCTTTTCTAAATGGTTACATCATGGAAGAAGTGTATGTAGAACAACCTCCATGTTTTGAGGATGTTACTAAACCTGACCATGTCTTCAAACTCAAAAAGGCTTTATATGGTTTAAAACAAGCTCCTAGAGCCTGGTATGAAAGGCTCAGTAAGTTTCTTATTGATCAAGGTTTTGTACAGGGAAAAGTTGATACAACACTTTTCATAAAACGAAAACACAACGATATTTTAATTGTTCAAATATATGTTGATGATATTGTTTTCGATGCTATTAATGAATCTCTGTGTAAGGAATTTTCTGAGATTATGCAGGGAGAATTTGAGATGTCAATGATGGGAGAATTGAATTTCTTTCTTGGTTTGCAAATCAAACAAAGAAAGAATGGAATCTTCATATCTCAAACAAAGTATTTGAAAGAGCTATTGAAGAAGTATGGAATGGATGAAGCAAATGGCACGGACACACCTATGAGCTCAACTACGTTACTTGATGCTGATGTCAAAGGAAAAGACTACAACATCACAAAGTATAGAGGAATGATTGGATCATTACTCTATCTCATGGCAAGTAGACCGGACATCCAATTTAGTGTTGGCATATGTGCAAGATATCAATCAGCACCAAAAGAATCACATGCTGAAACGGTCAAACGAATCTTTAGATACCTTGCTGACACACCCGAATTGGGTCTGTGGTATCCCAAAGGAAGAAGTGAATATCTTGTTGCATATTCAGATTCAGATCATGGAGGATACAAGACAGACAGAAAGAGCACCAGTGGACAAGGACAATTTCTTGGAGGATCTCTTGTATCATGGTTCAGCAAGAAACAAAATACAGTGTCTCTTTCGTCAACGGAAGCCGAATATGTTGCAGTCTCAAGTTGTTGTGCACAAGTAATATGGCTAAAACAACAACTATAAGATCTTGGTATATATCTCAAAGAAATACCAATCTATTGTGACAATACTAGTATGATAAGTTTGGCAAAGAATCCAGTTCAACACTCTAGAACCAAGCATATCGATGTCAGACATCACTTCATCAGAGATCATGTCCAAAAGAAGGATGTAAAAGTAATATTTATCCCTACTCATCTTCAATTAGCTGATATCTTTACAAAACCCCTTGCAAAAGATCAATTTCTTTACATTAGGAGAGAATTGGGAATGGTAAATCCTAATGAGTTGTAAGTTATTTCAGTTTCTCATAATATTAGATGAAGTCATTTGTTAAAGTTTTGATGATTACTAACTTAAGCATCGGAGTATATAGAAACTTGTTTTGCAGGAAGAAAGAAACTCTGTTTTGGGAAACAAAAACAGAGATTATCATAGGACACATTTACTGGAGTACCAACTTGAAGTTGTCACTAACAGAGAAGCATTACTCGAGGAACAACTTGAAGTAAAGAAGCAATTTACTCGAGTATGTACTCGAGTAATGGACTTCAAAACTGGAAGTAACAGATCAAGTTATAAAGAAGCAATTTACTCGAGTATGTACTCGAGTAATGGACTTCAAAACTGGAAGTAACAGATCAAGTTACTTGATTTTCAAACATAACGGTTCAGTTTCAAAGAAATGAAGAGTCAGAAGTTCAAAAGCAGTTTACTCGAGGCGCGCCTCGAGTAAACATGAAGCTTACTCGAGGAAGGCCTCGAGTAATGTCGAAGTTTAGATTCTCCAATTGATGAAAAATGACTCAAATCTGATCAAAATGGGTTATAAATGATCGAGGGAACATCCATGGATAATTACTATATTATTTATGCCAGGTACGCAATTTAAATGAATTATTTTAGAATTTTTCTGTATAAACACTCGAGGAAGGCCTCGAGTAAACTCGAAGTTTACTCGAGTAAGGCCTCGAGTAAATCACTATTCTCTCTCACAGAAATTTTTCACAAGTGATTCCTTGCTTCATTTCCGTCAAAACCCAATCATTTTCATCCCTAGAAACCTCCTATCTTGCTCAAAATCCCTGTGCCCTAAAAACGCGACTGAGTCTCTGTTTTTCTGAGAATTTCAATTGTTCAATCCTTCAGAAAGATGAGAACCAAAAATCTTACTCCCATAGAATCCTCTGAATCCCAACAACATTCTGATCCTCTTTCTTCTCCTCCCAAAAAGAGAAGAAAGTTAACCCCGAGACCAAAAGCTAAAATCCCTCTTCAACCTCAATCACAACCGAAAGCCAAAGGTGTGGTGATTAAAGAGCCTATTGCTTCAAGGGCTCAATCCAAAAAGAGTACATCTACCAGAAGAGGCAAAAGTGCCAAATCTCCCTCACCTCCTCCATCTGATTCCTCTACCCCCTCTTTCACACCGAAGCCTATCAAAAAGCCAAAGTATGACAAGAATGTGGCTAAGGCTATCGCTGGAATTATTGATCAAATGGAGAAGGGACAATCTTCCAAGAAGTCCAAAGTGCCGGAAGCAGAGATTACCAACCCACCAAAGGGATTCAATATCAACAAATTGGTGGAGTCTCCCAAGTATCTATCCCAATTCTCCAGAAGGAAAGTATGCAAGACACACTACGTGGATCTCAAGCTACTTCAAGAGGTAGTGAAGCATGACCTAAGTCCTTATTTAGATCCATTTATGCCTTGGTTATCCATTAGATTGCCTTTTTGCACAAAGGTGATCACTCATTTTTACTGTAACCTAGAGATCATAGATGAGCCTAACTGAACCTCAGTTGAGGAAGAGATGACCACCACAGTTAGAGGTCAAAAGATACTGATATCACCCTCTAGGATTAATTTATGGCTTGGGATAGAGAACCCCCCAGATGATATTTACTCCGAACTTGAGCCAAATCAAATCTTTTCTGTTCTCAAACCCGGTGAGCTAGTTGGCCTGCTAAATTTTAAACTGATTGATATGTGTGATCATCACAGGGTCCTATGGTACATCTACTCTAGGTTCCTAGTGAACAAAGCCAACAATTACACCCATTTCTCTGATAGGGACTTTAGGTGGTTTGCTTTACTGCTATTGAAGGAACAGAAGGATCTGGGAGAGTATATCTTTTCTGAGATGAAGAGGTATAAAGTGGATGGGAAGGCTACCACACCAATGCCATATCCTCAGATTGTGTCTCTAATCCTGAAAGAGAACAAAATATGGTATTTGCATAGCAAGGAGCCAATTGAGAGGTTGACTCTGGTTGGGAGAAACCAGATAGGGAAATTGAATATTGACATCCCTCTCAAAGGCCCTCTGGAGTCTGGGTCAAAGAAGAAGAGGAAGACCACAGAGGTAGAGACCAGCAAGTTGGATGACACTCAGTCATCGGCTCCAGCTGCTACCACATCATCGCCATCCTTCCTCAATGCCACTCTCCAGCACTTCATGGAGAACATGCTCAGAGGTTTTCATGTGGACATCGCCAACACCAATGCCGAACTGATAACCCACATGAATACCAAGATGGGAGAGTTGGTTGAGAGAATGGACAAAAGGCATGAGGAGTTGCTAGCAGAGCAACGTGCCCAGGGAGAGACTTTGAGATTGATATTGGCACGACTGGACTCTTTGGGTCCTGGACCTTCTGCCGGTCCCTCCTCTTCTGCACCACCACCACCACCACCACCTCCAGTGAATCCTCTCTCAGACACTCCCATTCGTGAGGGTGAACCATCTATTCCTCCGGTCTCTGATCCACTTGAGCCCCAAGGCAAAGATATTCAATTCACAGTGGATGATCCTGAAACCCATGAGACCACACATATCATCATTGATGATTCACCTCCCAAACCTCAGCCAGAAACAGCTCCTAAACCTATTCCCTCTCCTACCCAAACAGAGGAAATATCTCCTTCTTCCTCCTTTGAACATCTTACTCCTGTATTTGATACTCCTCCAGAGGCTGAGACCACTATGGTTGTCTTCCAGCATTCTCCTATCCCTCCTAGAGATGACATTCATATCCCACCAGTCAATCTTCCTGAACCAGAATCTTCCAGTTCCTTTGACTCATCCAGTTCAGATGATGATGGTTTGGTCCTTCCAGTGAAGCCTATCTCTATGGTCAAGCCTCCTAGCCCTCCACTTGATTAATGAAGACAAAAAGGGGGAGAAGAGCTTGAGAGAGATTTTGTGGATGTGTCCTAGTGTATTTTGGGGTATTTGGCTGTATTTGGGTTTTAGGGAGCATTTTGAATCTTGTATGCTTTAGTTTGTAATTTGTGAATTTTTAAAGTTCAATACAAGTGTGTTTATGTTATGCATTTTAAGTTCGTTAAAGTTTTGAATTATGATACATGTTTGGACTAATGAAGTTGTTGTGTATGCAAGGTGTATTCAAACTTAATAAGACATATTTAATTAAGAATTCAATTTGAAAAACCATGTTCAAAATCACCAAGTTTTGTCATCATCAAAAAGGGGGAGAATGTTAGATCTCATGTTTTGATGATAACAAAAGAATGGTTTGAAAAGGAAATGATTAATAAACAAGTTTGAACAAAGTAATGACAGGAACAAGCATCACTTGAAGTAACCATTGGACTAATGAAGAAAGACCAAGAGAAAATGCTGAAGAACTTGATCAGAAGCAAGTTTTCTAAGGCATTACTCGAGGAGCTACTCGAGTAATGAGACAAAACTTGAAGTAACCAGAGACAACTTCCAGTAACCTGCCATCGTTACTCGAGTAGGTACTCGAGTAATAGTGCAAAAAGTTTCAAGGTACTCTCGGCCTGCTAATGTTACTCGAGGAGATACTCGAGTAACTAGGTAAAAACTTGGAGTTGCTCTCGGCCTGCCAATGTTACTCGAGGCGTTACTCGAGTAACCATGTGAAAAACTTCCAGTTGCCTTCCAGTTGCCAATGATACTCGAGGAGCTACTCGAGTAACTCTGTTTCTGAAAATGTGGAGCTCTCGGCACTTAGTACTACTGCTAATGTTACTCGAGGAGCTACTCGAGTAACTCAATAAGGTAAGTTAAAAACTTGAAGGTGGTACCCGATTAACTTGATTTCTCTTTATCTCATTTTCCTCGAGTCCTTACTCTAGTATGCAAGTATCTAATGTTGTATTATAAGTGGATTCCTCGAGTAAGTACCCGAGTATGCAGAAATAATTTCAAGATAAACTTCCAGTCATTACCAGGGTAAGTGATGCACAAAAAGTGTAGTTACTCGAGGTGGTACCCGAGTAACCGTTGCACAAATGTGTGAATTACTCGAGTCCATACCCGAGTAACAAGGTAAGTGCTCTCGGCCTTAAAATCCTGCCAACATTACTGGAGTAGAGCATCGAGTAACCACAAGTTTATTTGAAGGTTTACTGGAGTTGGTACCCGAGTAACCCATAAAGTTATGAGTGCATTACTGGAGTAGGTACCCGAGTAAACAGGCATTTCCAAAGGTTTGAAAATTGGTTATTCCATGCACTACTCGAGTATTCTTGTATTTGCTCATTGACTTGAAGTTAATTTAAGATTTCCTGATGATACTCGAGTAAGTACTCGAGTAACCTTCATGTGATACTCGAGTAGCTACTCGAGTAAGCAGACCCAGAAAGTTTGAAATCATTTCAACGGTCATTGTTCTGTTTCCTATTTGATTTACTTTTCATTATATTAGTGTACTTAGCATTTCAACAGGTAAACAATGAAGAGATCTTACCAAATAAGGAAAGTCAAAAGCAATGCTCAAATGTCACCGACCGTCACCTACCATAACGTATGTTTTTCAAAAACTGGAAAAGTCAATAATGGCTGCGCACGCTCCAACGGACATGAAGAAATATGTTCCAGCAATCATTACCAATGTATCTATATATATGTGGACATCTGAACAGAGAAGAACACAAGAATACACTTACGAACGTATCATCAAGTTCATTACTCTGTTTTTTTTTCATTATACTTGTGATTCTATGCTTCAGTGATTCTTATTTACTCTGTAAGAGAGATATTTCATTCAAACTCAAGATTTGTTATTGAGGTAACTTAAGGTTGTGGAACCTTGAGTTGGGATTGAATTACAACTTGTAAGGGGGAGCGAGTGTTCAGGTGTAGCAACTTGCTTGTACTGAGGTGCCAAGAACCCACTGAATCTTGGAAGTTATAGTGAAACTCTCAGAGAAACTCTGAGGACTGGACGTAGGTCAAAGTAGTTGTGGCCGAACCAGTATAAATCCTGGTGTACACTTCGGTGATATTTCTCCTTACTCTTTCCTGTTTTAATTCCACTGTTAAACTTTTATATTTCCGACGAAATTTTAAGGTCACCTAATTCACCCCCCTCTTGGGTGAAACGCTTGCTCTAACAGGATTCACAAAGATCCATGTCGATTACGGCGGCAGTTCAACGACCGACCTAAAGATGACCAGCGTCAATCCCTATACGGCTCATGCTGAAGTGGTCACTCCATAATGTACCATGGCACACATTTCACAAATTCAATGATAAGTTATGCTTACCAAAACATCATACACAATATGAGAGAAGAGTCACTACATTTATCCTTCCGTGCGTGTCCTAACACCGATCTCTCCCGAGTAGGGCAAATGTCAAATCCTATATTCATAATTAGGGACGAAGAGTTATACTCTATTCCAAGACTTAATTCACTTCATAGCACTTAATTGGTTATCATTATTGCTCTTTTAGAGTCATTAAATACCCCTAACAAAACTCCTAAAGGATTGGAAGAAACTACCCCAAAGACCCCCTTTTTCGAAGGCACAACACTGATTTCTGACAGCCTCGCTCGAGTTAAGACAACCTCACTCGAGTGATGAGAGACTTGTGCTTGGGTGAGAATGACTCTCACTCCCGAGTGTTTGACAGTGAGCAACTACAATGACCAGAAGTGCTCACACTACTCGAGCACCAAGCTCTACACTTGGGTGAAGACCCCAAATATGCTCGAGTACCCAAAAGTGCAACACCACGATTGACAACCCGAGAGCTCAAACCACACCAGAGGCACCAACTCACTCGAGCATGACACCTTGCACTCGGGTGAGAGAACTATGCTTGCGAGTGTTAGAGCACACTCTTGGCATCCACCAGCGAGTGAGGACCCGAGAGCAACCCCCAACTCTGGGCTCACACTATCACTCGAGCAACCCAAGCTCACTCGAGCATGTTCAACCCTCACTCGAGAACAAAGAAGTGCACTCCAGCCTCATTCATGGAATCCCACAAAGCTCAAAGTAGAAAAGGGAAAAATCCACACAGCAATCGAGCATGATCTTTCTCTGCTCGAGTGTTGTGCATCAGAGACCAAAAACGCAGAAAATATCAGAAAATACCAGATGGTCAATTTCATACCCAATGGTTCCCAAACTCTACCAAGAGCTCATGCACACTTAGCACTAACTAGGGAACACAAGGGTAACCTCAAAAACACTCCCAAAACCAAATTGACCACAATCATACCCTTAGGTCTCTATAACACAACAAATGTCCAATATCCCTTAACACATTTCCAACATTCCAAACTAAATCTAATACTCAAATATCTTTACAATGGATCATTTCCAACATCAAACACAATAAAATCCATACATTCAACATTTGGCATAACTAGGGCAAATTCCAGATTTTACCAAATTTATCCAAAAATCACAAATAATACTTCAAAATGCACTAAATGCCTACCTCTTTACTTTGCCAAATCCATAACCTTGATTCTCCCACTTCTAATTTTGACCAACACACAAATCACCACTTCTCAAGATTCTACAACCACCACAATGGAGCTCTCAATGAGATGCATATCTTTAGAGAAGAGGATTTTAGCAAAGGAGGATCATTACTTACCAAAGATCAAAGCTTTATCCTTTTCTTCCTTGCTTAGTTCAGCGAGAATGAAGAGGGAGAAAAGAGAGAGAAAATGGTGAGATGAAGCAAATGATGATGATGTACACTTCTCTCTTCCCTTGCCCATACCTACCAAATAGGAGAGAGAGAATGAGGGAAAAAGTGGTCCTTTGTCCTCTTGTGGCCTCATCCAATGGCCACCATAATGCCACATGTCACCATCTCCACACTTCCACTATGAGCTCACATAGACACAAAGCATAGAATTCTGACCCATCAATAATGAATCTCAACCCTTGATCTTAAATACCACATACAAGTATACCAAACTCACATCACATTAATTCCAAAAGAGCTTAATCACACTAATTACAATAATTATCAGAGTCATTAGCCCTTGATCCCAAATTGGGATATTACATAAAAGGAATTGACTTTGTTCTTCAATGATTTCCCCCCTCACAATCTTATTTAATACTCCTATACAACTTTGCAACAATAGGTTTTGTTATTGTATCTATAAAGGATTCAAATGAGAGTAAGGAGAAGAAAGAAATTAGGTTATGATGAATGCAATATCGTTACTAAGAAAACTTCAATATTTGAAAAGGATTTAGCACAATAAATCTACCTTGTTTTTTGTTCCCAGGTCACAACTGAGGAGACGGTTGGCAATCTTCAAAGGACACAAATACAAATTTCTTTTGGTTGAGAAGAGCAACGGCCAGCGAGTGAGCAGGAACAAATAGGTGGTTTGATTTTGAACAAAGAAGGAAATCTTCAGGAGTGATGGTAAATGTTAGCTGGTGTGTGAGTGCTAGAGATAAAAGAAAACCCTATATTGACTTTTGATAGTTTAACTAATAAGCCTCTATCCAAAAGAAAAACTAATAGGCTATGTATTCAGGCCCAAAAAAAAGCCCATGTAAAAAATTAACATATCTAGGTTAAAAAAACTAACAGCCCTAGGCCGGCCTGAAAAGCTTAACAGGCTTCTTAAGGAGCTTGGGTCTGGCCTATTAAGGAAAATAGGCTTCTTAAAAGGCTTGAGCTTGAACTTGTTTAAAATAGATCAGACCTAGGCCAGGACAAGGCCCTTGACAAGCCACCTAGCTTGTTTCTAGCCCTACCTCCAATACCATGAGTACAATTTGGACAAAAAACAAGGAACAAAAAATTAGACTGGATTCGGCAGTCCTATTAGAACAAGCTAACACCCAAGAGGGGGTGAATTGGGTGTAAGATAAAAACTTGGGAACTTTAAAAATATTTACCAATCTATTATGGCTTACGTCCAGTCCCCAGGCTCCTCTTGAGATTTTCAAATACACTATCTTGTTTAATCCGGGCACAAGAATAGGCTTGACAACTCACAAGTTTAGCCAGGAACTTTGAAGCCTTTTACAAATCTTTCACAGAGTTACTACCCCTTACACACCCCGTAAGGATACAACTTTGATGATAAAAGATTACAATCAATCTTCTCTCTCAAAAGTGAATAAAATGAATACTAAAGTACAATACAAATAATCTCTCTCTCAAAGGTAAATGATATAGAAGCTAGAGAAACAGAGAGTAAGTACGATGAGCATTGATGTCAGGATGTTGGCATTTAGACGATGTATGCACACTGGGTCTATCTTCTATTTTGGATGATCTTCTATTTATAGTTGATGAGGATTGATGATCGTTTGAGCATTTCAACTTGTAAGTTAGAATCCCATTGCTTTGTTTGACTGTTCTTCATATTTGAAAAACTAGCTGTTACGCTAGGTGGACGCTCTGCTTCTGTAAAGTCAACTTTTGTATCTTCGCATCATCTCTTCATTGTATTCCTAGAAAAACACATTAAACACTAATACAATAAAGTATAAGAATGATTGGAAGCAAGACGAGTGAGTTTCATAATTAATCCCATGATTTTTGAAAGCTTCAGTACATTGTTTTGTTTCCTGGGAAGCATTACTCGAGTGGACACTTGAGTAAGCCTAGGTCATTACTCAAATGATCCCTCGAGTAATCACCTTTAAAATCTGGCTGAGAGTAACTTCTCCTTTTCTTACCTGATTACTCGAGTGATCTCTCAAGTAATGCTTTCTTTTCATTTCATGTTACTCGAGTGCTCCCTCTTATAATGTCACTCATTTCTTGGCCAAGAGCTACTGGATGATTTCTTCTCTGATTACTCGAGTGGCCCCTCGAGTAATGTCTCAAATAACTCTGTAGATTACTCGAGTGATCCCTTTAAGTAATCCTATGCAATTCTTAACAGAGAGCTTACTGGAACAATTTCTCACACATTACTCGAGTGGTCCCTCGAGTAATGTTTCAAAAGACTTTGCATATCACTCGAGCAATCCCTTCAAGTGATCTCTTCATTTTGATTTAAAACATGGAAAATTATATATCATAGGAAATCTCTCATCATCTGATTCTAGTGCAACAAGAATCGGCTCCAAACTCATTGTATATAGAAAGTTATGATCCAAAGAGTATCTACTATACTTAGACAATCTCTGAAATCACGAGCAGAAACTTCCAGAAGGAATAGTTCTTAGTATATAGCTTTAAATGTGACAAATTATATATCCATGGAAAACTCCTTGAGTCTAGTTTCATATGGCACTAGTTTCATCTCAATCCGATATGTAGTTTGAGAGTTACGTCCAAAATACCAAAATTGTTCTGGTAAAAGATGCTTATTCATGTGTCAAATTCAACGGATCATATCTCCCTCACTTAAACTTCTTTGAATGTGATCTTGGTGTGTATTTTTCGTGTTGGGAGTCTATTTTTATATGCAACTAGCTTCAGTTCAATCTGACTTGTGGTTAGTGAGATATCACTAAAATACTGAAACTTTACCCTGATGCACGAAAACAAAGCACATTAGAAATCTCATTACTCAAGGGAGCCCTCGAGTGATCATGGGTCATTACTCAAGTAAGCCCTTGAGGAATCACCTCTAAAATGAGGCAATGCCATATTACTCAAGTGATTACTTGAGTAATCATCTCTGGAGGTGTCATAACTTCTGTATATGTCTTTTTAACTTCGTATTGACCCATTCCAACCTCCGGTATCACTTCTAAGAGCTTGAATCTTGATATTCTCATTTGATCTTGCAAGTTCTTCTTTCTTCAATCTCTTTCTTCAATCTTTCTTCTTCATTCTTCAATCTTTTTCTTCTTGTTTTTCCTCTTGATGATCATTCTTCATCACCCAACTAGATATCTCCTTGAATTGATGATCATTCTTCATAACCCAATTAGATGTCTCCTTGAATTGATGATCATTCTTCATAACCCAATTAGATGTTTTCTTGAATATCTTTAATCTTCTTCTTTCTTTGCTTCACTAATATCATCTTCTTGAATATCTTCCTCTTGATGATCTTTCTTCATAACTTAACTAGATATCTTCTTAAATATCTTCAATCTTCTTCTTGCTCTTGCTTGACTAATCTATAAAATATACAACATCAAATATAGTAGTTAATCAATGTAGAAGATTATGTACTCTTAATGCTTGACATCTATAATTGATATCATCAAAACTAATCATATTTAACAAGTTCAACTGAAAAACCAATGAACCAAACCCCAGTCTGGTCTAGTTTAGTAGATGAGTTGGGGAACAAACGACTCATTTTGAACTGCCCTAGACCGATGCGACTCAAGGATAAACTGGCAAAACCATTGGGTTAGGTGGGCTATCCGGGCTATTTAAAAAAAACCTTTGAGACACTTGTACAAACTATGAAAAGAGAGGAGGCTAAAGATTAATGTTGAAGAAGAAGAATTGGAGAACATTGATAGGACTAGAAGAGATAACGATGAGAGAAACCTGGATATGAAGAAGAGTTTCGGCAATGTGGAGGAAGAAGATATGAAATTGTAGAGGGACAATTTCATGCTGAGGATTAGGAAAATTGAAAACGACAGAGTGAGGAGATGTTGGCCGAAGATGATAAAGTGGTGGTTGTTAGTGCGTGTTTGGCTATTTAGGGTTTTATTAATAAATTTGTTTGGGCTAGGCCCTCTTTTTGTACATTTAAATATCATAATTTTTTTTTAAAAAATGAATAACTATAAGAGAAAATTCCTTACAATTTTTTTACCTAAAAAAAAGCGTTATAAGGACAACATCAACATATTGGACTTATAAATTTAGAAAATTTAACTCAAATAAAAAAAATTCTTAAAGCCCGATTTCAAATTTTAGAAACTTAGTTGTAAAATTTTTTTAATATGCACTAATTTTTAACTCCTTTTAACATGTAAAGCTGAGTTTTTTAAATTTAAAAAAAGTTTGCAAACATGAAATTAGTTTGAAATTAAAAAAATTTGATAAAATATATGTATGTATGTATGTATGTATAATAAAATATTATCTTTTGACTAGCTATTTTAACATGATCATAACTAACTTAATCAAATATTGACGTCCTCCACCCTCTTCCTTGATCAATCCAATGTCTAGTCTGGGTTTTTGAACCTTGAAAAAAAAAGACTTGGCCAAAAACACATCCCATGGTGGCAAGGCTCCTGGCCATCAAGGGTGGCAGCCGGAGTTCTAGCACCCGCAGTGGTACTCCAATGAGGTGCCACATTCCTTTTTTAAAATTACAAAAATTGAGAGAATTATGGTAAAATCACCAAAACTTTAAAATCTCAATTTGATCCTTGTCACCTCTCTGCCATTTATAAGTGCTAACAGACTTTTTGAGATTTTATAAGTTTAAATTGTATTTATTTATCTTTTTCCTTGTTACCAAACTTGACTTAGGGAAAAATGAATGAATATTATTAATGAATATCAATCACATATTTATATACATGGAGTTCCACTAACTTTGATACATGATCAAATAAACAAATCTAACTAACTAATTGCTAGTTTGTTACATATAACTATAAGTGGTTATAATACACTTGAAACACCCCACAAGCTGAAGCATGAATGTTTTTCATGCCTAGCTTGAGTATGAGATAGAAGCGAGATGGATGAAGAGGTTTAGTAAACACATCAGCAAGCTGATCAGATGAGTGGACAGGAAGTAAGTGAATAACCTTAGACTGAAGCTTTTCCCGAACAAGATGACAATCCAACTCTATGTGTTTAGTACACTCATGGAAAGTAGGATTAGATGCAATCTGAATAGCATATTGATTATCATAATAAAGAAGAGTCAGATCAAGATGGGAAATGTTAAAGTCATTCAAGAGATAAATCAGCTACTGAAGTTCACATGGCTGGCAGATAAGGCATGATACTCTACTTCAAAAAAAGACTTGAAATAGTTTCTTGTTTCTTTGCCTTCTAAGAAACCAAAGAAAAACCAAGGAAAATTACAAAACCAATGATAGAATGATGATAATCCACACAACCAGCCCAATCAGAATCACTAAAACTTCTTAATTTTAAGTCAGAAGAGGATGAGAAAAGTAAACTAGCATCAGGGGATGACTTAAGATAGCAAAGAACTCGATAAGCAGCCTGAAGATAAGTATCACATAGGGCTACCATGAATTGGCTGAGTTGTTGATTGGCAAAGCTCAAGTCTGGCTGAGTTGTGCTAAGGTACTGCAACTTACCCAAAAGCTTGCGATAAACCTCACCATTAGCAAAAAAAACACCTTTGTCCTTGGAGAGTTTAAGGTGAGGATCCATAAGAGAGGTTGCTAGTTTACAAGCCAAATATCCTGCATCTTCAAGTAACTCAAGGCAAATTTCCTTTGAGAAAGAAAAATACCATCTTTTGAACTAGCAAGTTCAAGACCAAGAAAATATCTCAACTCCCGAAGATCCTTAATTGTAAAAGCACTGTGTAACTAGTGTTTGACGGAATTAATCTCAGCAATATCTTTGCCAGCTAGGACAACATCAACATAAACCAAAATAACAGTAAATGAAGAATCAAAGGCAGGCTTAAAGAATAGAGAATGGTCAGAAGTAGATTGACAATATCCATAGGAGAGTAAAGCTGTAGATAATTTGGAGTACCATTGTCTAATAGCTTGTTTAAGGCCATAGAGAGATTTTTGTAATTTGCAGACTAGATTTGGTTGAGGGGTAGAAAAGCCTTGAGAGAGATCCATAGATACTTCCTCTTGTAAGTCACCATGTAAAAAAGCATTGTTGACGTCCAATTTATGTAAATGCCAATTCTTAGCAGCAATATAGAAAGAAGTCAACTAAGAGAAGTCATTTTAGCTACTAGAGAGAAAGTATCAAAATAATCAATACCTTCGGTTTGAGTGTAACCTTTAGCAACCAATCTAGCCTTGTGGTGCTCAACTTCACCATTAGCTTTGAACTTAGTCCGATACACCCATTTGTAGGCAATGGTGTGCTTTCCTGATGGTAAAGTAGTAAGAACCCAAGTTTGATTTTGCTCAAGAGTAGTGATTTTAGCATTCATAGCATCTTGCCAAATTGAATGTTTAACAGCCCGTTTATAGGTTTTAGGGTCTGAAGTAGAGGAAACAGCTAAAACAAATTGTTTGTGAGAAGAAAAGAGAGAAGAATAAGACAAAACAGGGGGTAAAGGGTACTGAAAGTTACCAACATCTAATGATTGACAATGAGTATGAAGAAGGGCACAATGATAGTCATGTAGATATGAGGGAGGGTTATGTGGCGGGGTAGATCTGTGGAGGAAAGAAGGTCTAGGTAAAGGCAGAGGGTTTGATGTAGAAGGATGTAAGGGAGAAGAAGCAAAAGGTTCAGACAGGGATGATAGAGGAGTGGAAGGAAGAGAGGCTGGAAGGGAAAGGTCATAATCCAAAAAAGATAGAGAAAACTGAATAGAGGAAAAAGGGTGTAAGCCAGGAGTGATAATGCCATGTTGAAAAGGAAAGCAGAGTTCATAAAAAACAGCATCACGAGAAAGAAATATTTGATTAGAAGATAAATCCAGTAAGGTGTAAGCCTTAGAACCAATAGGAATGCCTAAGTAGATGCACTTCCTAGCACGAGAAGCAAATTTAGAATGGTTGTGATCCAAAGAAGAGGCAAAACATAAGGAACACAAAACCTTGAGGGATGAGTAAGAGGGAGGAGTGTTATATAAACATTCAAAAGGTGTAAAATTAGTAATGACTGGTGAGGGAAAATGATTAATGATGTAAACAACATGCAACATAGTGAAAGACCAATAAGTAATAGGGATATGAGACTGAAAAAGCAAGACTTGAGCAACATTGAGAATATGTTGGTGTTTATGTTCAACTAAACCATTTTGTTGTAGAGTATCAACACAAGAAGTTTGGTGAATAATTCCCTTGGAAGTAAAAAACTCAGTCAATGAAAAATCAGTAGCATTGTCAGAACGAATGACCTTAATGGTAGTTGAAAATTGATTTTCAGTAAAAGCCAAAAAATTTTAAGTTTAGTATGAGTGTCAGATTTCTGTTTCATTAAAAGCAACCAAGTGTATCGAAAATAGTCATCAACGATTGTTAAAAAATAATAATAACCTTGTACAGATGGAATAGAAAAAGGACCCCAGATATCCACATGAATCAAGTCAAAACAGTAAGTACTGGTACTCTAGCTTACAGGAAAAGAAAATCGCCTTTGCTTAGAAACATGGCATGTATTACATCGCTGGTAATGAAGGGTACATAGTATTAAAGGATTGTGTTTATGTAAATGGGAAAGTACAGAAGGGGATAAATGGCCTAACCTATAATGCCAAAGAGTAAAAGTGTTCTCAGGTGCAGAATGAGTTGAATGAACTTGAGCCTTTGGTAGAGAGCGAGTCATATCTATATAGAGAATGTATAGCCCATCAAAACAATCAGCTGAACCAATTATCAGAGAAGGCTGAAGTAAGTGAATATTGTAACCCCCTGCCTTTAAACACGTAACTATAATTCGATAACACATAAATAAGATGGTTTAGAAACCGTTGGATAATTTAAACTCTTTTCAACTTCCTACTTTACCGTAGGGTTTTTCACAAAATCCTTCAAAACTTTTCCCCATCCTGGTCTCAATTTCGAATATTCGAATATAATTACCTGTGCAGTTAATTCAGATTCATACATATCAAAGTATATAACAAAAATCCCGGCAACCCCCGGGTTCCATTCATTCACTAAAGGGTTATAATTCCCATTTAGGGGATTACACAACTGTATCCAACTAATATTTACAACCCAAAAATAATTTACAGAAACCCTGCCCAAAATGAGTAACCAACATATCTAAAACAAACGTCCCTACAGGGTTCTAACCGCTTCTAGTAGTCCGCTTCCCCTTGGAGCCACTTGCCCTGTCTAAAATGTCAGTCATCGGAAAGAATGAGATTCAAGAGAATCCCAGTAATAACAATCATTCATACCACACAAATTACATAGCATACAAGCAAATCATTACACAGGAATAGCAGCATAAATTACACTCCACCCTCATCCCCTTTTACCGCCGGGAAGGCACATCGTCCAAACCCGAACCGTTATTATCGACTCAGGGACTATTAGTATAGCAGCGCTTACACAATTCCACAGATATTGCAGCATTCGAATTCATCTCGAATCAATGATATAACACACATACAATTCATCACATATGGTATAAGAGAAAGAGTCACTACCTTGTTCTTTCTTGACGTCCTTTGGCACAGTGGGCTCGCGGGTACGACAAATGTCAAAGCTTATAAACAAAATTAAGAATGGTGGATTAATTTCCTACCCCCAATTCTTACTTTCAAACACTTAAAATAGGTTCCATATGAGTCCCTTAAATGGTTATAACAAGCTCAAAGAGAACCTAAAAGGATTGGAAAGTACTAGGTTGGAAATTACTTTGCAAAGTCACAAAATGCTGAAAATAGGGGTTTGGCTGTAGCCAGGAATTCTCTGGCTGCGGCCAAAAACAGCACAAAAGTATTTTGGCTGCAGCCAAGAATTCTCTGGCTGCGGCCAAAATGTGCACAGAAAGTTTTACGCTGCAGCCAAGAATTTCTGGCTGCGGCCAAAACGTGCACAGAAAGTTTTGCGCTGCAATCAAGAATTTCTGGCTGCAGCCAAGGGAACTTTGAAAAATCATAACTAATTTTAGAAAAATCAAAATGAGGTGATTCCAAAACCAAATGAAAGATATTTAAGTCCTATTCCTAGGAAAAATATTGGCCATTATTGGAAATCACCACAGAAGTATAGAATTACACGAAATTCTCCACCACTCCAAAACAGATTCCAGTTTTAATCCCAAATTTTGGACAGTCATAGCTCTTAGCTCAAAAAACGAAATGACATAAAATTTATGTTCCTTTTGATGCTTGGAATGTGAATTTTAAATCTAGAAATTTTCAGAATTTTTAGACACCATTTGCCTATTCAAAACATCCAGACAACCTGACTGCCCAGAATAAACTTTCAATGGACAACATTTCAATTTTGCACCAATGCTTCCAATGGTTCCCAAATTCATATCAAATACCATTCCCACATAAATTTGCACAAGGAATCCATTGAACTCATCAAAACAACCCAATTCAACCTCCATTGACATGTTACACAATGACACCACATGTCTTACCAAGAACTCAATCAAACCACCATATTGCAAACCAACCCAAACCAACATTCCAAATCAATTTCAAATGCTCAAGGACACACTATGACACCAATTTCACACTAAACACTAACCAATACACACATTTTGAAATTAAGCCAAAATCAGGGCAAAAATCCAAAATCCTCAAAGCTAAACCAATGACTACAATAAATATGTCAAAAGGTTCCACAGGCTTACCTTAACTTCTTCCCAAGACTAATTCTTGATTTCTGCTACTTCTAAATTTTCTCAAGCTTTCAATCACCACTAATCAAAAATCTAAAACCATAGGAATAATGCTCTCAACACCTAGAACAATGTTAATAAAGAGTATTTGAGCATTCATGGTCATTTAAAGCACTAACCTTAGGTTTTTCTCTTTCTCTTTCCTACCAAGCTTGGGCGAAAATGGAGATGAGAGGAGAGATGAGATGATGATGATGAACATGATCTAATTTGGACCTTCAATTGGTTATTAGGCGTCCTAAATGAGAGAGGGAAGAGAAAAGCAAATTTTGACACTTTGACCTTAATCTATGGTTCACATGAAGCCAAGTGTCAAGATCTTGTTCCTCCTCCCAACTCCTTCCATGTTCATGCAAGCATTGGATCACTCTCTCATAATCTCTTGATATGTAATCCCAACCATTGATCTACAATTTACCAATGAGTTGCCTCTTCGGTAACTGACCAATTGGTAATGAATTTCCAATTTCACCCCTGATTATCATAACCTTTACCAAATCACCATTAAACATGAATATAAGCTTAAACATTGCTTACTACACATTCACAATGAGTTTAGCAACATTTACATCATTAAGATCATAATTAGCCCTTAATCACAAGTTGGAGCATTACAAATATGGCAAGAGGTAGAAGTGAAAGTGAGTTGACAATTAAGTGCAGTGGTAAGGCAAGAAACAGATATAATGTTGAAAGAATATTCAGGAAGAAAGAGAACATTATATAAAGTGAATGAAGGAGAAAGAGAAACTGTTCCTGAAAATGAAGCAATGGCTATAGAACCTGTAGGGAGACTAACAAAGATAGGAGGAATAGAATTATCGGAAGAAAAAAAAGATAAGTACAAACATGATCAGTAGTTCCAGAATCAAGAATCCAAGAAGCAGGGGAAGTAGAAGAAAAAGAGTGACAAGCACCTGAGGTAGGAGGAACGGTAGACAAATGATTAACCGAAGCAGTAGAAGGAGGAGTAGAGTTCAGGAGGGAAAAAAGATGCTAATATTGATTGGTGGTCAATTAAGGAAAAATAGAGGCTGTTGAATTCGAAATGGCAGAGGATGCTTGTGCAGTAGGGATACTCTAAGAATTACCAGGAGCAAGAGTAGACACCTGATTCACCATCGGAGAAGATCCTGCAGAGTAAAACTTAAAACTAGCTGGGTAACCATGTTTCTTGTAACAGGTAGCCTTGGTATGACGAGGCTTCCCATAGTAGGAACAAAATTTGGAACCATTTTGTTGAACACCAAAAGAGAAAGGACGAGGAGTTTTAGTAGCAAGTAAGACTTTAGGCTCAGAAGGTTGAAGCTCTTGTTCTTGTTGAAGAACCAATGAAAAAACCCAATAGATCGAAGGCAAAGGATCAAGAAGCATCATCTGTGATTTGACCGAAGCAACAGAATCATTAAGTCCTTTCAAGAATCAGATTAACTAATCTTTATCACGATGATGTAAGGCACTACTAGTAGATCCACAAGCATAGGCTTTCAACGGCCGAATGTGGGAGAGTTCTTCCCAAAGAATTTTTAGGTGAGTATAATATTCACTCACACAGAGATGACCTTGCTTCAAATTGTAGATCTCTTCTTGGAGCTCAGCAATATGAAAGATATCAGATTGACAGTAATGAGATCGAAGATCATTCCAGATCTCTGAAGCACGATCGAACCATAGTATACTCTTTGCAATAGTCAGAGTAAGAGACTTTGTAAGCCAGCCCTAATCAAGATTGTTACAATGTTCCCATGCCGGAAAAGTGAATCAGAAATCAGTGGTGGAGAAATCAAACCGTCAACAAATTGAAGCTTATTTTTGGATAAGAGGGCCATCTTCATCGCCCTGGCCCAGGTATGATCATTGGTGTAGTCGAGTAGTGCGGCAACAAGAATCAGGGTGGGATTTTTGTTAGGGTGCATATAGAAGGGACTAGAATGATCGAGAGTAGGATTGAGAGCCACAGTTGGAAAAAAATCAAGAACAGTGATGAACAAGGGTTTACGGGGAAGATGATGGCAGAAATGAAAAGAAGGTAGAAAGGAAGGGTAAAAGTAAGAGAAGTATCTAGAGGGCTCTGGATACCATGTTAATTACCAGACTTGACTTAGGGAAAAATGAATGAATATTATTAATGAATATCAATCACATATTTATATATATGGAGTTCCACTAACTCTGATACATAATCGAATAAACAAATCTAACTAACTAATTACTAGTTTGTTACATATAACTATAAGTGGTTACAATACACTTGACATTCCCCATTTGTTTTGTCTACTTTAATCCTCAATAACTACAATTGCATTATAGATGTCGTAAAGATAATTGAGAGAGACGAAGGAAATGTAATTTTGCATTCCTTGCGTAAAATAGAATTACTTTCCACAACTTTGTGTGTGTGTGGGGCGGGGGTGATTTCAACCTTCAGCCATCCATAAATTTAGAAAAAACGTAAACCCACTCAACTTCTGATTATTTCATATTTGTTTGTTTTTTAATCCGTCTGGAACTTTGGATCGCACAAAGCAACTGAGACTTTAATCTTTACAGTTTACATTGCATAGAGCTTGATATCAAACTTCCAAAGCTATAACAAATGGCTTAGGAGTCTTGATATCAAACTTAGAAGCATCATTGAAATAAGATAAGTGATTAAAATTATAGTTTTGAACTTTGTACAAAAATACATAGTATATTACCTACAAACTGGTTCTACTTTTGGCATGCCTATGGCAGATTGATGAATGAAATGTAATTTTGTACTCCTTCTTGGGTAAAATAGAATTGCTTTCCACACCCAAAAAAAGTATTATGGATGGATAAAGGGTGATTTCAACCTCCTCCAACTCTTTCCTACAAGTTTTGTATGGTCTTATGTGAGGGGGGCAAAAAGTAAAGATATACGAGGATGACTGGTCACACTTGGCAAACCTTGTGTTTATGTTTTTGCTTTCTTTCCCTCTCCAAATAGAAACTCGTAGTCGTAGATAATTCAAACACTTTTCAAACCCACGCACGCTTATGGCTGAGGTGAGAATTTTGTTCCAAATTCTTGGCCATCATCTGTATGGTAAGAGGAAAACAATTTTTTGGGGGAATTTTAATGAGCTCCATTTTAAAAAATAATAAGTGGATTATACAATTTTAATAATAAAAATATGTAAGATTTAAAAGTCAGAAAAATTATTTTAGAGTTTTTGCCTACTTCTCAATTTTTTTTAAGAAATTAAACTCATTAAAATTTTTTCTTCCCTCGTACCAACAAGACTTGATTCCACTTGTTTTTCACCATTTAGTACTGCTTTTCCTCTTCTCATCACATATATATGGAGCCAACATTGTTCCCCATAACTTCTACTATGATCACCTAAGACCAGGACCAACTCTCTCGTATATACTTGGCCTTCTCACCTTCTTCCTTAGTGTTGGAAAATAGCCTAGTCCACCCTTGGTGGATTAGGCCCAAGCCCAATAGGATTGGGGTCAAAGTATAAATAACATAAATGCTTGGGTGGATATATGTAATATTATCCAAAATGTTATAAGTCATGTTTTTTGTCCGATGCAATATGACTTTTCAAGTGGCATTATTTCACTGAAACAATATATCTCTCAATCGAAAGGATATCTTGTCTCTCTGACGGAAGGACATGTTAGTAGAAGAGGAAGGGGTGCATAGAACCCTATAAATAGGCGTAAAGGGATTCAGTTGTAACATATACTTGAATTAACATACAGAAACTCTGTCACTGTGAATCCCTATTCCCTCTACTATATTTCTCTTTTCTTCTTCCTATAGTAGTGTATTTACTGTGCGTCATAATCGCTTCCGCTACTGTGATACAATTAGCGTGGGTATAAGAGAGAAACGGTCGCACTCCAGGTACGCCCAATTTTTCTTACATGGTATCAGAGCCAGGTTTAGCTTGTATGAGATTGTAATCCTCATATTATGATAATATGATGTGTATGTTATTATTTTCAAAGATCTATATGATATTTTCTATAGTCATATATATATGCGTGCGGGAACTTATTGATATTTGTTCTTGAGATTCACATAATAATATATGTATAATGCTTCCACTGTGTTTCTGAGTTTGAGAGTATGCTCTTTGTATAGGCATAGAGATATAGCATATGTAAATTTCGAATCATAAAACAAAAGAACTTAGAGAGAGAAAGCATGAAAAGCGAAATTGTTTTTGGTATTGGGTCATTTTAAAATCAGAGAATTAGGATTTAAAATTAATCCCATTGCGTAGAGCTCGGAAAAACGATCGAAAAAGACACCAAGAACACCCAAAACGGACATCGGACGAAGGAGAAACGGAGGAGAGAAGTTACAGGGTCGATAGACCCGACCCACGCCTGTAACCGGGTCCGAGTCAACCCAACGAGAGGTTGAAGACAACCTCCGGCCTCCAAAAATGATGTCGTTTCGGCATTTTTAAAAAAAAAGGTTTTTTTTCTTTTGTTTGTTTAAGGGTGTATGGGCCGACAATTTTTTAAAAAAATTAGGCCCAATGTTTAGGTCCAATATGTGAGGCCCGAAAAAAAAAAGACTTCAGTCCAGGCCCAACAAGTGAGGCCCAGACTGCAGAACTAGAATTCAAAATTTTTTTTTTTTTGCGGAAAAGCCATGTGGCGCGTGAGGCCACTTGGCATATCAATTTGACACGTGGTAGACACCATCCGACAGTCCTCGGCGCATGGAATCCGATGAGCCGGCGCGTGTTGACGGATTATTCCTGGAAGGTGGCGCGTGAGGTACACGCGCCACTGTGTGCGTGTGTGTTACTGTGTTTTTTTTTATTTTCTTATTTGTTTGTCTTCGTTTGGCTTGTGGGGGCGCGTGCCTAAGCCAAATGGGACCCGGTTTGCTCCTAAAAATCCCTAAATTCATTATCTTTAATATGATATGCTATATGATTGGTTTTGACGCTAATTAATATATGTTTATGATATTCTAAGTGCGTTTATGAATGTTTTAAATCATTTTAAAACTTCTAAAATTCATTTGTTGAGTACAATATTATTTTGTTATATTTAAATGTGTTATGAACATGTTTTCAAATATTACAGAGTGAATATTGTCTTATTTATATTATAATGAAGCATGATTTGGTTGATAATTCATTATATTATTATATGTTTTTGTTAAGTGGGAGCTTTTAGGAGTTGTTAATCCTAAAAGTTAGAGTTGTTAAAGTACGTATATATAATTCTTGACAAAATTTTAGTAATGTTGCTAATATTTATGTGATGGGAGATACAAACATATACTCCTGATCATGAATTTAGTAGTATTACTATTTTTTCTGGTTAAGAATAATATAAGTACATGACATTGTATACTATGTTGTGCTATATATTGTCGATGATATGTTCAATAGTTTAATTCTTTTAGAGAGACATATTGAATGTGGAATGAATTTGTCTCCAGAATTGAAAATGGCAACTAAGAACATCATCGCTGAGTTAAATAAAGGGGACAAACTAAATGGTGACAATTGGGATATCTGGCATCAAAAAGTCCAATATATTTTGGAGGAACAAGAGGTAATGGAGCCTCTAACAACAGTTGTAGCACAGCCTACTGTTGGGAATATGGCCCAACACAGGAGAGACCAAGAGGTTTATGAGGCTTGGAAAAAGAAAAATAGCATTGCAAGAATTACATTGCTGAGTACAATGGCATATGACCTCATGTGTGAATATGAGAAAAATGAAACAGCGCAAGCCATATGGGCAGCGTTGAAAGACAGATTTGGTGGTACATCCACCTCTAAGCTTAGACGATTAACTATTAAGTTTGATACGTATAAGCTTAGGCCAAATACTTCCATGAAACAACATCTAAGAGAGATGGCAAATATGATAAGAGAATTGAAGGAAGCTGGGCATACTGTGTCTGATGAACAACAAGTTCAGGTGTAACACCCCAATTTTTTGATTAAAGGCTAATGGTAATTATTGAGGATAATTATCGAATTAAAGTGGAACAATTATGTGATGTATGGCAATTTTAATTAATATGCCATAATTGTTGGGAAATTAAAAGAATGGCTCTAAATTAGTGATTAATGGAAGAGATTAATTACTAATTAAGAAAGTATGAGATGTGAAATTAAAATGGCTAATGGAGGGATTAGAGTAACTAATTTGGTTACTTACTTTATGAGAGCCAATAGATTTGAGACACTTGGCAAGCTTATATGAGATGGGAGTTGTTGGGAAAAAGTCAAATGGCTATTGTTTAATATTTTTCTCCCTCTCCCTCTCTTTTGTTTCTCTCATGAGCATGAAGTGGCTTGTGGGGGCAGAAATTTCTGCTCCTCACCTTTATCATCATCATCATCAAACATTCATCTCTCTCGTTCTGTCTCCCCTTCTCTCCATTTTCGCCATTGTTGCTCAAGAAAGAGAAAAGAAAAGTTGGATTTGAGGTAAGCAAATGGCCTCAAATGCCAAAATGCTCTTCATTAACATTGTTCCTTGAGCTAAGAGCTTTCATCCTATGGTTGTAGATTCTCCATTGGTGGTGATTGAGGAATCACGAAATTATGAACTTGGGAGAATCATGAAGTGCCTTTGGGAAAGTTGTTGAGGTAAGTGAAAGCTTCCTTCTCATATAAGATTTGTGGCCATTTGTTGGGCCTTGAATTTCTGGAATTTAAGCCCTAATTTTCGTGATTTAGGGTCTTGGGGAGTATAACATGTGGTTGTCATGGAATTGGTGCCTTGTTTAGTGTTTTGAATTGATAGAAGGGAATTGAAGCTTAAATGTGAAGTTTGGCACTTTTGTGTTGGTTTTGTGCTTTGGTCAAAACAGGGCATATAAATGGGTTGTGATTTTGGTCATTTTGAGGTTACCATTGTGTTCCTTGAGTGATTTTGTGTGGGAATAAGCTTGGTTATTAATTTTGGAGTTATTGAACACTTTGGTAGAAAATTGGAAATCTGTTTGGTTTAAGCTCTGTGTTGCGCAGTAATTTTGTATGAGCGTTTTGAATGACCAAATGGTATTGGAAGATTCTGAAAATTTCCAGTCTTAAAGTTCACATCCCAAGCTTCAAAATGGACACATAATTTGTGCCATTTCGTTTTGTCTACTGTGAGTTATAGCTGTCCAAAGTTTGAGGTTGAAAATGGATTCTGTTTTGGGACAGTCTTGAGTTTTTGGTGATTCTGTATTTGTGTGGTGATTTCCAGTAAAGGGCTATATTTTTCCTTGAAAGAGGACTCATATACCTTTCATTTGGCTTTGGAATCACTTCGTTTCGATTTTTCTAGATTTAGTTATGAATTTTGGAAGTTCGCCCAGAGTCAGGAAATTTCTGGGCCGCGGCCCAAGAGTGGCTGGACCGTGGCCCAAGAGTGGTGGGCCGCAGCCCAAGACCTTCTGACCATGTTTGGGCCGCGGCCCAAGGAATGGTGGGCCGGGGCCCACCCCTGTGTTCCAGCACTTTGTGATTTCGAAAAGTGACCTTCAACCTTTTGTTTCCCAATCTTTTGGGGCTTTGATTAGAGGCATTTGGGGCCTCTTAAGGGTCAATTATGATAGCCAAATCTAAGTATTATGAAAGTGAGAATTTGGAAAAGAGAATGACCATATGTTCTTGATTTGGTTATAGGGTTGGGTATTCACCCTGATTATGATTTGATATCCGCTTGGATCGTGAGTAGCCGACGCTGGAGCATACGTGGAAAGAATAAGGGTAGGGAACTTACCTCTCCTGCATGTATTTGATAATTGTGTTAGTGTATTGATGCATGTTGTTGCTTTGCTTGTTATGTGAAACATGTATGAGTGATGGAAGCTCTGTTTCAACTTTTACTATGGCCATGAGTATATTGTGTGAACATTGAGCATGCTAATATGTCATTGTGTGAACATGGATTTTGTATTGCAAGCATGTCATGCATTAAACACTTATCTTACATGCATATTGGTATTGTTTTCCTACTGAGATTCCCCAGAATCTCACCCTCCCCTATCAACATTTTAGACAGGGAAGGAAGATTGAGGATGAAGCAACCATCCAAGGACGAAGAGGGCTCGTTTCTGGGTGAGAGCTTAGTGTGGTTATCAATGTGTAGTTGAGAATATGTATGTGTACATTCGGATTAGCGTTTGATTATGTATTGGTTTATTTGTATGGATTGTGTAATCCCTATGGGTGGAGTTGTATGGGCTATTATGCCCTATGATTATTGAGCGAAGATATGAGACCCGAGATTTACGGGATTTTATATTGTGCACTCTGATATATTATAAATGTGAATTATCTTCGCGTAGTAATTGTATTTGGAGTGTGAATGTGAGACCAGGTTTTAAATGATTTCGAAATGTATTTGTGAAAACCCCTTCTGGTTGATGGGTTTATAAATGTTGTTTTGTCTTATTGGTCTCTATTTCACTTTAATTGCGTAATCCGGATATTAATTACGGCAGGGGGTTACATCAGGCAGTGATAAGATCATTGCCATCTAGTTGGGAGCACATGAAGGTTAATCTAACCCATAATGAAGGCATTAAAAATTTTAATGATGTGGCTAAACACTTGGAACTTGAGGACGAGCGCTTGGAGGCATACAAGTCCTCTGGCCATGCCTACTACACAGAGGGTGTCGGTCCTTCTAATACAAAACCCGATTCCAAGAAGGGGAATAAATTCCAAAAGAATGGAAAGAAGGACAAGAATAAATTTGTAAAAGGCAAAAAGGAATTCAAGAAGAAAGGAAAAAAGGGCGGGAAGAAGAAGAAAAATGGCTTAAAGAAGGTCAAATGCTTTGCCAGCCAAAAGATGGGTCATTTCACACGGGATTGTACTGAGCAAAATGAGAGTGAAAAGGTACTAGTGGATTATGTAAATTCACATATTTCCTATGTTTCTAGCACTGTTTTCCTAACAGAGAATATCTGTTCTTCTTGGATTTTGGACTCAGGTTCAACAGACCACGTGACGAGGGATCGAGGATCCTATGTAGAATACCGTCGGCTGCCTGACAAATGTAAGTGGTTTTATGTAGGCAACAATGCAAAGATTGAAGTTAAAGGCATTGGAACTTGCAAATTAACTTTGCGTAGTGGAAAGCCTTTGATCCTACATGATGTGCTTCATGCTCCTGACATCCGACAGAATTTAGTTTCTGTAAAATATCTTGTAAACTATGGGTTTAATGTAAACTTTCATGATAAAGTTGCAGACATATTTTATAATTTTGTATTTTATGGTTTAGCTTTCCTTTCAAAGAAGTTCTTTGTAATGGATATTATTGATGATTATAATATACATGATTGCTTTGCTACTTCTTCTGATTCAACTGTTGATATGGCTATTTGGCATGCTAGACTAGGGCATATTAATCAAAATAAAATGATTAAACTAGCAAAAGAAGGTTTGCTAGGATCCATATCCAATATGGAAATGCCCTTGTGTGAAAGTTGTCTAGCAGGTAAGGCAACTAGAAAACCTTTTGGTAAGGGAACAAGATCAGAACAACCATTGCAAATAATTCATTCTGATATTTGCGGTCCTATGAGTATGAGGGCAAGGCATGGAGCTTGGTATTTTATCACTTTTATTGATGACTATTCACGATATGGTCATGTCTATTTGATCACACATAAGTCTGAGGCTCTTGAGTGCTTTAGACGATACGTAAATGAAGATGAAAATCAAATAGACAATAAAGTTAAAGTATTACGTACTGATCGAGGACGTGAATATTTGTCTGATCAATTTAAAGAGCTCTGTGAAGAAAAAGGGATAATTAGGCAGCTAACTATCCCTGGCACTCCCCAACAGAACGGAGTTGCTGAAAGAAGAAATAGAACGCTTCTAGACATGGTTAGGTCAATGATGGCACAAGCAAATCTACCAATTTCATATTGGGGTGATGCTTTAATGACTGCTACCTTTGTACTTAATCGTGTGCCCTCAAAATCAGTTACTTCAACACCTTATGAGTTATGGACAAAACGCAAGCCGGATCTTAGTATCCTTAGACCATGGGGGTCAGCTGCATACATTCATGATAATTCTCATAAGTATGGCAAGTTAGGTCCTAGAGGAAAGAAATGTATCTTTATAAGGTACTCTGAACAATCCAAAGGATATGTCTTCATAGGTGAAAATGAAGATGGAACGGTAACTGAAATTGAATCTAGAGATGTTACATTTCTAGAAAATGAATTCCCTAAAAGGGGAGACATTGACCGCACTGTATCTCTTTATGAGACACAGGAACAAATAAGTATAGAACTTGTTGGTATGCCTGAATCATCCCAAAATGTCGATCTAAGTGGGAGCTTAGAAAGGTCAACACAAAGACCTAGACAAAAGAAAAGACAAAGGCAAGAAGCTCCTACAAGAAAGAGTAACAAGGAAAGTATCCCTAAAAGACACTTCCAAATAGAAAGTGAAGCACTTATTGTTACTCCTGATGGGGATGATGAACCACGTTCGGTACTAGAGGCCTTATCCAGTCCTGCTAAAGATGAATGGAAAAAGGCAGTAATGAAGAAATGAACTCAATGAGAAAGAATAAAGTTTGGGAATTGGTTAACCTACCAAAAGGGCGAAAAGCCGTTGGGAACAAGTGGGTTCTCAAAATTAAAAGAAAGGTGGATGGGTCAATTGATAAGTATAAGGCACGATTAGTTGCAAAGGGGTATACACAGCAAGAAGGTATAGATTATGAAGATACCTTCTCACCCGTGGTACGATTTAATTCTATAAGAATTATTCTAGCAATAGTAAACAGTTTGGACTTAGAATTACATCAAATGGATGTTAAAACTGCATTTCTAAATGGTGATCTGGATGAGGAAATCTATATGGAACAACCATTAGGTTTCATTGAAAAAGGAAAAGAGAATAAAGTTTGTACACTTAAAAGGTCTATTTATGGACTCAAGCAATCATCCTGACAGTGGTATTTGAGGTTTCATAAAGCAATAACCTCTTATAATTTCCAAATGATTGAAGAGGACCACTGTGTCTACATCAAACGGTTTGAGGGTAATATTGTTATATTATCCTTATATGTAGATGATATACTATTGGCTAGAAATAATCTGAATTCGATTATAGCTATTAAAGAATGGCTTTCATCGAATTTTGAAATGAAAGACATGGGTAAAGCAGAGTATATACTTGGAGTTAAGATCCAAAGAGATCATTCAAAAAGAATCCTATATCTTTCACAAGAAAATTATATTAAAAAGATTCTCGAACAATTCAACATGAGCAATTGCAATTCCTTGGATACCCCAGTGGCTTCTGGTGTAACCTTAAGCAATAAGATGTGTCCCAAAACTGAGTTTGATCAAAAGAAAATGATGAAAGTTCCCTATGCTAGTGCTGTTGGTAGTTTAATGTACGTAATGATGTGTACAAGGCCAGATATCTGCTTTGTGGTAGGATTGGTAAGTAGGTTCCAGTCCAACCCAGGTGAGCGTCACTGGAAAGCAGTAAAAGGGATCATGAGATACTTAAAAGGCACCTCTGACTATGCACTATGCTACGAAGGAAGCGATCTACGCCTGGTTGGATATTCCGATGCTGATTTAGGCGGAGATGAGGAAGAGCGAAGATCGACCTCAGGTTATACTTTCTTACTGAATAATGGCGCCATATGTTGGAGTAGCAAGAAGCGAACATGTATTGCTTTACATTTTATGGAAGCCGAGTTCGTAGCATGCACTACAGCTGCACAAGAGGCATTATGGTTGAAGAGGTTCATTGAACTTCTTGGATTTGGCAATGAGAGTACCAATCCAGTATTAATGTATTGTGATAACACTGCAGCCATAGCCTATACTAAAGATCCTAAGTATCATAGTAAGACCAAGCATATAGACATTAAGTATAATTTTGTAAGAGATTATATAGCACAGAAAATTATTGCTGTACAACATATTTCGACCAAGAGTATGGTCGTTGATCCCCTGACCAAACCAATTGCCAAGGAAACATTTGAAAAACATGTGAGGGCACTTGGTGTACGTAAAATGTAAAAATTTTAGACTTTATTACATTTATGATTAATTGAAGTACTTATCATTATTAGTGTAAATGTCTGTGTAAAAGTATACAATGTCTAGTATGTCGTACAGGCTTGTGAGGTTGTCTCTCTCACAGAGCAACCGCCTTTGACACTCAGGAGGGGTGTGCAAAGATAAGACAATTGTGTTCACCGGTAAAGCTGCTAGAATGCTGATATGGTAGAGAAGAAACACAAACTATATGTCGCCTTGACAACAGTGTAGCGTGTCAAGATGAGATCCATAAACATGAACATTAGTATGGATCGAATCATGGATATCCACTTCCATGATGCCTGTAGCCAGATAACAAATTCTTCAATATTGACGTCTGAGTAGAAAGGAAGAATTTGGGTTTAGATGCTGGGAGTGTCTAGACTTAAGTCTGTACAATGTTAATAACAAAATGAAAAACGACGTGCGCTCTTATGGTGTGAGAGTAACACTGTAGCATGTGATTCATACCACATGTGCTAAAGAACCGCAAAAGGGAAGAAAGTAAGAAGATCCCTGCTTAATTGTTGTGTGAGTCCCAGGAAGTTTCTAATTCTTCCAATGATATCCTTTGACTTTGACAATATCACAGAGGTGTGCTTCAGCGTCTGCTACTTTAGCATATGTCTTACGATCATGATAAATGCGATCTATGGTATTATGTTAGCAAAGCGGCTGATGTATATTGAAGTGATATCTGGGCGAAAGGAAGATTACTTGAAATATACACAAATATGCTAGTGTCTGAGACATGTCCTTTTATGGTATTATTTTTGATAATTTCATAAATGTGGATACTATGCATACTAGAAAGGCAATCAAGTTTTATACTGAATTAAAAGGGATTAGATTAGCTATGTGAAAGTGAATATAAGTGAATCCAGGATATTTAAGGCACAATATTAAAATCAAGCTACACAATGAAGGTTGTTTTGTGCTAGTCTCTGTAAAAGAGATTTCTAGTACATACACCTATATGCAGATGTCATGCCTACGCGGTCACGGCAAAGCACCTAGTATGAAAGAAGGAAGAAAAAGAGACATATTTAATCCACCAAGTGTGAGTGGGAGATGTTGGAAAATAGCCTAGTCCACCCTTGGTGGACTGGGCCCAAGCCTAATAGGATTGGGGTCAAAGTATAAATAACATAAATGCTTGGGTGGATATATGTAATATTATCCAAAATGTTATGAGTCATGTTTTTTGTCCGATGCAATATGACTCTTCAAGTGGCATTGTTTCACTGAAACAATATATCTCTCAATCGAAAGGATATCTTGTCTCTCTGATGGAAGGACATGTTAGTAGAAGAGGAAGGGGTGCATAGAACCCTATAAATAGGCGTAAAGGGATTTAGTTGTAAGATATACTTGAATTAACATACAGAAACTCTGTCACTATGAATCCCTATTCCCTCTACTATATTTCTCTTTTCTTCTTCCTATAGTGGTGTATTTGCTGTGCGTCATAATCGCTTCCGCTACTGTGATACGATTAGCGTGGGTATAAGAGAGAAACGGTCGCACTCCAAGTACGCCCAATTTTTCTTACACTTAGAGCTATCTTTTACTTTTATTATTTGATTAAGAGTTTCTTTTTTTGAGTCAAAAATTTTTCATCTCTCCCAACAAGAATGTTTCAAAGGGATTCAAATTTATGTTTTCATCCTTATAAGGGTGAGACTATTTACCACCTTAACTAACACCTTGTTGGTAGATCAATCCTTTTTATGTGATGGTCTTTTACCATATACAACAACTTTAATTCTTTTTCAGTTTTTGTCCTAATGATCTCTGTTTCCTTCGCTTGAAATTATCTTCTCCATCTTCTTCTGTGTTGATTATCCCATGTACCATGAACACACATTTATGTACTCAATACGCCATCACAATCTTCAATAGATAAACAGCTTTTAACAACTTGTCACAAAGAACCAACATAGAAATTCAAGGCAAATAATTTTAGCCAAGAAGATGGATCATTCATCTCATTGATCACCTATGATACTTACTGTGTCATATGAAGAACCAATAAGTTGGGTGGTTCAGTTATTTGCATCCTACTAGAGGGAATTTGTTAGTATGAAACCTGATAAGTGGATTTCATAATTAACTACGTACGGTAAGAAGTCATTGTTAACCTTAGTGATTAGAGAGAAATAACAAGAACAAAGATGAAGAGTCATATGCATTACTACCTCCGGTCCTAAATATAGGACATAGTTTGTAGTGCAATTTGCACTACAAACTATGTCCTATATTTAGGACCAGAGAGAGTATTATATAAGAGCTACAAGCTCATATAGGAATTGTAACCCATTTGATTTTAACACTAATCTACTCTCACTTAAGGGTAATAAACTAACCCCACTTAGGGACTTGAGGGGGGACAAATCTTACCATCTCTTGGTGAGAGATAACTATCCCACACTCTCTTAACTAATGGAATAAAACCCTTTATATAGAGTTTTAGGTCAATAACAAAGTGATTAACACTAATCATCTTAACTAATAACTCAACCTCCTAACCACATCATGAATTTGAATCATTAGTCCATTCATAGATAACCATAATCCTCAAGTTTTAAATGTTTAGTTGCCGAAACAAACCAGATAACCACAATGTACATTGAGTAAAAAAGCCAGTTCAAATAGGAGACAAAGCACTACTCACGTGCTCCAAGAGAAGTGCGCACAGCTTGCAATGTGTTTTTTAGAAAAGAACAGTGATAGGAAAACCAAGGTACGTTAAGTTGAAGTTGACACTATGAATTCTTGGACTTCAGTATCATAAAATTGGTTAGATGTCTAGAGCAATTGTTTAAGCATGAGCATTTAAATTTTGCTACAATGATTTTATGCATGGATAAGGCAACTTGAATAAAAAGACCCCCCCAGAATAAGAACCATTAAACATTGCTGCATTTTTTGAACTATTAACTGATATCAGTTTGAGAAAAAACTGCTTAACTGAGACATAAAAGCTGTCTAATAAAATATTAAACATCAAAGAAGAACATCATGGGTTCAATCTTCTTCAAATCCATGGTTCAATCCTCAAGGGTCTGTTTGGTATGAGGGATTTCGAGGGAAAGGGAGGGGAGGAAAAATTTCTATGCATTGGATTTAAAAAAATTGGAAAAGTGAGGTTAGAAAATTTGAATATAGATAATATGTAAAATTAAAAAGTAAGATAACTTATATAAAAACTTTATACCCTACTTCTTTCATTTTTTTAAATCCATCTTAAAAAAATTTTCCCTTCACCCACTTTCCCTCCCCTCCCCTCATACCAAACAAGCCCCAAGGGTTTTAAATGTTGAATGGATTTTCTTGTGAAATTTCTAAAGCATGGTAAAACTTTTTCTAACTGATATCTTATAATCACCTTAGGTGACTTTCATTGGACAACTTAGCATCCATACTAATGAAACCACAGCGAACCAGTTTTCTCCAATAACACTTAAATACAATTTATAATTTACTTCTAATTTAAAAAATTGAGGAAAATTCATTGTATAATCCATTTCTTTCAAAACTCAAATGTTGGTGCTGCAAGAAGTAAAAATGAGACCCAAATTTATTCGGGGTAAGCAATAAACATTTTAAGAATTTTCTATATTTAAATTTATGAAGTCAATAGCTTAGAGGCCATGAATCCATATGACTTCTTACCGTACGTAGTTTAGAGGCCATGAATCTTCACACAAAGCAAATTCCGTGGCAGCCACACAAAATGCAATGAAACAGCTTGAGTAAATGAAGCAAGATGATCAGAATAACAAAATAAGACTAAGAATACGGTGAAAAAGAAAAACAACAATGATTAATAAAAATATATCAAACTTGGGCAGCTCAAGTTACACTTTTATGGTTAAGATCGATGGTGCTCTTGTCCAACACTCATATGATGAAGCAACAATAATAATTTATCAATAAAGAAAAAAAAAAGCAAGTCATATACAAACTACATGCTAGATATTAAAATTAAAACATTTAAGAAATAAGCCAACCCTGTAGTGCGTACTTGGAAAGATACAAATGATCAACCCACATGTATCCACCCCTAAATGACTAAACATATGCAAAAATAGATCGGTACATCAATTGAAACGTTGCAAACTAAGTTAATAAAAAGGAACGGTGAGAAAGTTTTTAAAAAAAAATGCAGGCAAGGGTTTCAAAGGTGTGGACATAAAAATCAAGTGGGTCAAATACAAAGAAAGCACACATTACTATTAAAACATTTCAACTTCCTCCCACCAGTGTTAAAGCATATTAAGTGGAAGATGCTGCAATTATTTGTTGTTACACTCTCATCTTTGTTAATGTCTCATATAATGCAACTAGTATCAACAAATTCACAAATTAAAAATGAGCTACGAACTATGTGACAAAAAAAATCTTAAATAACTGACAGAAAAGAAATTAAACTAAAATCTCAAAGTCACCAGAAAATTACTTCCCGCCAAAAAAGTAATATTTAAGTATATATACAAATTCCGGTTAAGTGTTTCAAGCCTTTACTATTTAAAATTCAGCAGAGATATTAAAATAGCTGTATTTTCATATTACTTAAAGGAAGAGATGATTGTATATTTATTTTACATTTACAACAGTTATAGAACGTTTAAATAAGAATTTTACTCTATTTCAAAGTGAAAATTTTGTTTCAAGAATGCTATTATGTTTCCTAAGATGGCTCCGTTGCAGTTAAATTCTTGTTAAATGTGAATCAAGTCTCCATGAAAATAGAAATATTGTAGCTTAAAAATCATAATGACAATATATCTAGAATTCAGAAAAATAAAAATAAGGCAAAATCCCGAAAACTTGCAAATGAATACAGAGCAACGAGGAGAAAAAAACTATATGGAACAAAACAAAGAGGTAAAAATTCAAAATTTTAATGAATTTGACTTTTTCAACATAGATAAATTGAATTAAATTTTTTAATAAATTTTATTGATTCTTTTCAAATTTCATTTTTATTACAATTTTATAATACCTCTTTTTTCTTATTTTAAAAATTAAATTAATTAAAATTTTCTCTCCTTCCCACTAACAATAAAAGGAAAAATGTGATAAAAAGTAAAAGTGAAAAATCATTTTAAATGATAAAAGGAGGGAAATGATTCTCTAAGGACCCATTTGGATCAAAGAAAGGGTTGGAAATGAATGGAAAATATTTTACCTCCAACACGTTTAGTTCACACCGGAAAAGAAAATGTTTTTATAGGAAGATATTTATTTGGTTGGAAGAAAATGAGATAGGAAAATAGGACAAAAGACCATTTTTCCCTCATTATTATTATTATTATCCTCCTCCTCCATCATTAATTTCTCCCACCCCCAAATCTCACCAAATCGCAGATCGCATCCCCATCCCAAAATCCATTCCAGCGACGCTCATCCCCACCCCAAAATCAGACACTGATGACGCTCATCTCCAAGCCAAAGTCACAAACTGCCGACGCAACCAAAATGGAGAGCTTCCTCTGCAAATTGTTTTCATTTTTTAGGACACCAGTGACGCTCATCAAGGATATTTGAGTCTTTGGCGATTTTCTTTAGGCGTTGGAAAATGGGTTCCCATCATTTTTTTTGTAGGAACCCATTTTCATTCACCTGCTTGAAAATTGGTAGAGGCAGGAAAATGTTTTTAGATGGAATATTTGATCCAAACGCTAGCCACCAGCTGAAAAATCCCCATTTTCCACGATCCAAACGGGCCCTCATTTTTCCTTCCAGTCCTCTTTTCCTCATCCTCCTTTTATGGAGACATTAATATTTGAATTGTTTATATTTAGTTTTTATAAAATTATTGTCAAAATGTTAAATTATAAAAAATAATAAAATTTAAATTTAGATTAAATTTGATTAAAAAATTTAAACTACAGTAGATAAAAAATAAAATTAATGTTTTATAAAAAAGATTAAATGTAAATCATTTACATATTCATATATTGTAGGTTTAGGAAAAAAGCCAAAAGGGGGGGGGGAATAGGAGGTGGAAGGAAGAGTTAGGCTAAGAAGTTAGAACTCAAAACGTAACAGATTTCCTACTTTCTTGTATTGGATGAGAAAGGCAAACCTCAAGGGGGAGTTATAGGATGAGTGAGTACCATGTCATTAGCTACTAGCGTTATTTTTCTTATAAATTAACAAATTATAAGTATAATTAAGGATAAATACCTATAATTGGGGCAACTCATATATATATATATTGCCAACAAAGAAACAGATTATATTGAAATTGAAGGAATAATAAACATTAAGCATAGTGTAGAAGCGCGTACCGGTAAAGTTGGATCCGGGTTTGGGAGCCCACGCAAGGATTAGACTACAGAGCCTAATCAGGGTTTGCACAACAGTACACCAGAACAAACAAAATGGTAGATAAGAGGGGATTGCCAGAAAGCTCAATGGCAAGGGTGATTTACAATGCTGGAGGCACACCCTATTTATAGTGATCAGAGTGACCACTAATTAGGTAGTGTGTGCACCCTTTTCTTGCTCTCCAAGTTGGTGATTTAATTCGATTGATTCTCAATCGATTTCTCAATCATGGCGATTTGTTTCTCAATCAAAATCCCACAATTAATTGCCAACTTATTTACCAAGCAACAATCTATGTTGATTGATTAATTATTTGATAAGGCAACTTATGTCCTTAATCAAATAGTCCAGCCCATCAAGGGCGGACTTGGACCCAAAGTCCAACATCTCCCACTCACACTTGATGGGCCGCCCATCATGCGACTACATCTTCTTCTTGTTTCATACTTGGTGTCTGTCGTGACTGCGTGGGCATAACATCTTCAGAACCTTTGGTGCTCGTGATACTAGAAATCCTTGATATCGGATCAGCATCCAAGGACACCCTTTGTGAACCTGTAAATTGTTGCCTCATATGCCCTAGGTCTGTCCATACACTCAACTCATGGCATATATGATCCCTCTTGAGTCATAGTTTCTCTTGTTTCTGAACTTGACCCAGATTGCCTACTATGCGCGTGGTATCCACACTTACTGGTTTTTCTTATAACATGTAAGGGACATGTCACAGATACCACCACAAAAGGTGTACTTCAAGATAGACCATCCTTTTTTACTAGAAACATCGATCTTTCCTTACTTCGTCACTTTCCTAGCTTTTAGTTGTCTGATCGAATCATTCGTGATCATAAAGCTTCAGCTAAAGTAGCTAGCCCCAAGTCAGGATTTCAGGATGCCTGCCTAAGTCCTGAGGGCATCGTTTGAAGGATTTCTCCTTCCTGGGACTCACACCGTAGTGAACCAGGGATCTATCACCTACGTCCCATATTGCAGTCATTCTCTTAAGCACATGCAGTATGAATTGCATACTACAGTGATTTTGCAATGGTGTATGTCGATTTTTACCTTTATCTTTCACCGTACAGACTATAGTTCAAATGCACTCAGTATTGGAACTAGAACTTCCCTTTTACAATCATTCCCTTTTGGAATCTCATTTGTAAAAGAGAGTCCTTTGCCTAGCTACAGGTCTGATGATACATTCTTTGTAATCATGCCTCGATCCATGACATATGTATACATGCGGATCTCATCTCAGTTCAACTAAGGCGACTCAAGCGCAAAGATCTTCCTTACCCATCTCATAGTGATCATTTGCTCATCTTATCATCCCACACCCCTGCAAATCATGGGAAGACGGTTGTTCGTGTGAGTGAACCAACCTTCCTAACTTGTACAACATACGGAATTGCATACCTCGTGCCTATGCATTAATATATACACAATATATTTGAAAAACTGAAAATGCATCATTTTATTGCAACGTTCAATACATTACATTCTACTCATGCCTAAAGCATTTACATGCTTAACAAAAGGGTTTCTGGCAATGGGCTTTGTAAGGGGATCAGCTAACATCTTATGAGTAGAATGGTATTGAACGTTCACTTGTTTCTTAGTGATCATGTCTCTTACAAAATGATATTTAATGTCTATGTGCTTTGTCCTACTGTGATCCTTAGGGTCCTTAGCATAGGCTATTGCGGCTTGACTATCGCAATGTATTATAATAGAACCCTCATTTCTGCCTTTTATTCCTAGATGTTCTAGAAATCTCTTAAGCCATACAGCTTCTTGCACAATGGCAAAACAAGCTATGTATTCAGATTCCATGGACGATAGAGCCACACAGGTCTGTTTCTTACTGCTCCAGGAAATTGCTCCATTGTTTAGGAGGTACGCGTATCCTGAGGTGGAGTGTTGTTCATCTATATCTCCGGCCCAGTCGATGTCAGAGTATCCTATTAGATGCATATCTCCACCTTGGTAACATAGCTCGTAATCAATAGTTCCCTTTAGGTACCTCATGATTCTTTTCACAGCTTCCCAATGCTTTACTCTAGGGTTGGATTGAAAATGGCTCACAAGTCCGACTGCGAAGCATATGTCTGGTCTAGTACAGAGCATAGCGTACATCAAGCTTCCAACTATACTCAAGTACAGGACTCTTTTCATGCACTTTATTTCGGATTCTTCCATGGGACACATGTCCATGCTGAGGTGGTGTCCTTTAACCACAGGGGTATCCATAGGCTTGCAGTCTCTCATATTGAATCGTTCTAAGATCTTTGCTATGTATGCCTTTTGTGACAAGGATAGCAATCTTTTTGAACGATTCCTCTTTATCTTGACTCCCAAGATATATTATGCTTCGCCCATGTCTTTCATTTCTAAGTTCAAGGATAACCAATCCTTGATTGTTTTGACTATCTTAAGACTCGTTCCGGCCAGGAGTATATCATCTACATAAAGAGACAAGATCACAAAATCATCTCCAAACCACTTTATGTAGACACAGTGGTCTTCTTCTACCATCTCAAAGTTGAATGAGGTCACTGCCTCTTGAAATCTTAGATACCACTGTCTAGATGATTGTTTCAGTCCGTAGATGGACCTTAGGAGTTTGCAAACCTTTTGTTCACTTCCCTTTTCTATGAAGCCCTTAGGCTGCTCCATATATCTTTTCATCTAGTTTTCCATTAAGGAATGCGGTTTTTACATCCATTTAATGTAACTCCAAGTCCATACTTGCCACTATGGCGAGTATGAGTCTTATTGAGTTAAAACGCACCACTGGCGAGAAGGTATCTTCATAATCTATCCCTTCTCGTTGGGTGTACCCCTTAGCCACCAAGCATGCTTTGGGTTTGTCAATTGATCCATCTACCTTTCGTTTATATTTGAGAACCCATTTGTTCCCAATTGCCTTTCGGCCTGGTGGCAAGTCAACCAATTCCCAAACTTGGTTAGCTTTCATGGAATTCATCTCCTCTTCTAAGGCCTTTTGCCATATTTCCTTAGCAGGTGGGTTAGCACTTCTTTAATGCTTTTCAGATCTTCCTCATTTCTTCTGGATTAACAATGAGTAATTCCCCTTCAATGGAGAAGTGTCTTTTAGGGATTCTATCCCTTTGGCTTCTCCAAGGTGGGAGTTCTTCAGGATTCTCTTCCTGTGCTTGATTATCATTTCCATGTTGTGAAAATGACTCATTTCTCCCACTCGGGTCAGTGATCTAAGGGATGCCTTCAACTTCCTCACTCTCATGTAGAGTTTCTGTTTGGCTAAGGCTTCCTCTGCTAGGAAAATATGCTTCTAGGAACACTACGTCCCTTGACTCTACCTCAGTCATTGAGCCGTCCTCATTTTCACCAATGAAGACATATCCTTTTGATTGCTCAAAGTATCTTATAAAGATATATTTCTTGCCTCAAGGTCCCAACTTTCCATGTTTATGAGACGAATTGTGTATATAGGCCACCGATCCCCATGGTCGTAATACACTTAGATCCGGCTTACAGCCTGTCCACAACTCATAAGGCGTAGAAGTGACTGATTTGGAAGGCACTCGGTTAAGTATGAATGTCATAGTCAACAGTGCATCGCCCCAATATGAAATTGGTAGTTCAGCTTGTGACATCATTGACCTAACCATATCGAGAAGTGTTCTATTTCTTCTATCGGCCACCCCATTTTGTTGAGGAGTGCCAGGGATGGTCAATTGTCTGACAATCCCTTTTTCATCACAGAGCGTTTTGAATTGTTCTTAGAGATACTCTCGACCTCTATCAGTTCTCAAGGCTTTAACCTTGCAATTTAGTTGATTTTCAACTAGATTAAGGTACTTCCTGAAGCATTCTAAAGCTTCAGACTTGTGGGAGATCAAGTATACATGTCCATATCATGAAAAATTGTTGATAAATGTAATGAAGTACCACGCTCCATGTCGTGCCCTCACACTCATGGTCCGCAGATATCCGAGTGTATCAGTTTAAGAGGATGTTCTGCTCTAGTTGCCTTTCCAAAGGGTTTCCTTGTGCTTTTGCCAGCAAGGCAATGCTCACATAGAGACATTTCCTTTTTCAACACTTCTCTTAGCAATCCTTCATTTGCTAGTTTGGTCATGCGTTCTTGACCAATGTGTCCTAATCCGGCATGCCATGTATTGTAATTATCATTAGATGAAATCGCATAGCATTGACTAGAATTAAAATCATAATTCATTAAAACAAAGAAACCATCCGAAATACAACCAAATCCGAAATAATCAGTCCCATTTGAAATGTCAACAACTTGATCATGAAAGTTAACATTAAAACAGAATTTAACTAAAGAAATAACAGACACTAGGTTTCGTCGGATCTCCGGAGCGTATAGGACATCTTGCAAAATTAGGGTTCGCACGCCTTGTAAAGTCAATTTACAGGTGCCGATCCCTTTGACTTATACCATCGCATTGTTCCCAATGTAAAGCCATCTACTTCTAGCTAGTAGCCTACAAAACTCCGTGAAGTTCCCTGAGTCTACAACCCACACAGGATTAGCCTCAGCTATAAAGGCAATACTAGAAACAAAAGAAAAATGAGAAGGGTTATCACATAGTACCTTATTCTTCTCAGGGCAATCTTTTGCAAAATGGTCTTTCTTTTCGCAAGAGTAGCACTTGACCTTGGAAAGGTCTCGCTTCTTTGCAGGTTTTTTGTTCTTCTTGAAGGCATTCTTATCCTTCTTTGCCCTTGGGTTCCCTTTCTTATCCATCTACTTCTAGCTAGTAGCCTGCAAAACTCCGTGAAGTTCCCTGAGTCTACAACCCACACAGGATTAGCCTCAGCTATAAAGGCAGTACTAGAAACAAAAGAAAAATGAGAAGGGTTATCACATAGTACCTTATTCTTCTCAGGGCAATCTTTTGCAAAATGGTCTTTCTTTTCGCAAGAGTAGAACTTGACCTTGGAAAGGTCTCGCTTCTTTGCAGGTTTTTTGTTCTTCTTGAAGGCATTCTTATCCTTCTTTGCCCCTGGGTTCCCTTTCTTCTTTTGGGGTCCCTTGCCTTTATTGGGCTTTCGCTTCTGTGATGAAGCTCCTTTTTCTTCAGTTAAGAGTGCTTGACTATTGGTTTTTGCACCGTACATACGGTCATCCTCCAATTAGATGTGACGAGCAACGTCAGCAAAAGTCTTGATGGTGTTGTTGTGAGTTATAGTGTGCTTCATGTGATCCCAGCTTGCGGGGAGTGAACTCACAACAGCTTGCACTTGCTGTGCTTCAGAAAGGGTTCCTCCGGCCTCGATAAGTTCCCTTATCATATTCTGCATTTTCCTTAAATGCTGCCTTATGGTAGTGTTTGGACCCAACTTATAATTGTCAAGCTTGATGGTAATTCTCCTGAGTCTTACATCAGAAGTACCATCAAACTCTTCTTTCAGCGCTGTCCACATGCAGAGGCAGTGACATGTCCTTCAAATTGACATATCACATTGTCAGCCATTGCCACAAGCATTGTGATCCGAGCGATGGTATCCTTTCTTTTCCAGGTTGCAAAACCATCCTGTTCCCTTCGTGATGCATTAGCATCGGGTTGTGGAAGCACATTGGTCAAGACGTCCCTGACATCTTGTGCCTCCAAGACATACGAGATCTTACGGCGCCACATGCTGAAGTTCTCACCATGCAGCTTGTCTCCTCTAACGAGATCAGCAACAAAAGTCTTACTTGTCATTTAAGCCATTTTTCTGTCACATAGACATGCATTTTCATTAGGTATGCAATTTCATTTTGAGACACTATCTCTTTATTTAAGTAAGAGTAGAAAATTAATAGAATGAGAGTTTGCTAGGTTCGTGTTTAGGAATCAACTAGGTTGACCCCCATCCCACTCATTCTAGTTTACCGCTCATTTTTATTAATTTCTATTGTTATTCAAACATATCCCCATGATTTTTTTTTCAGGAAAAAAAACATGCTCCCACTCAAATAAAGCATCATAAGGAAGTAGAATAAATAATTCCAAAAACAATTTATTCATTAATCAATAATTCCATGAAAGGTTCATATAAGTTGCAATGAAAACAAATTCAAAAACAAGCAAACTATAACATGGATAATCAAGTTTCAATAACGAGGTACATCAATGCCAAAATCTAGAAAGGTTTTCCTAGCCTTAGCTTTATGAGCTCCTTTGTCCATATTGTCTATGCCTCTCTTGAAAACGTCTTTCTAATATTCTAGGCCATGGAGATGACCCCTCTTTGTCACTTGCTCACGGTATTCCACCATAGCTTTCACGTAAAACTCAGCGTCACTGGCATTAGTGACTTGTCTACCATATCCACAAATGACCCCATAGATGCTTTTGATTTGAACATATTTATCAATGTCTTTTTCAACAAGAGATTTAATTAGAGCACTAGTTCTTGGTCTATTGACCTCCCCCTCTTCGAACTCATCGAATTTGAACTTTGCTTTCTCTTCTTGCTTCACCTCGTCAGGTGTGTTGGAGTCTTGTTGTGAAAAAAGGGGACCCTCTTGTTGGTGCTACCAACTCCACTTGAGGTCTTTACCTCTTTTTCATAATCAGAAGCTGGAGAATATTCAGGGGGAGCCCCATCAAAGGATTGGTCAGTGTGTATACTTGCCATATCTGACCAATAATTGTTCATCACAAAGAAAAACAATTTTCAGAACTTATTTTAAATAGTTTAGGGTCAAAAACACTCAAAAAAATGCATATAAAATGTTCTGAATAATTTCCAAAAATAGACAAAAAATATATCAATCTAAAGAACATGAATTTTTAAATTTTTAGGGCCAAAAAAAATTCCAAAAATGCCCCTACATGCGCCCCCACGCGCCACCTGAAGGTTTCTGGTTAAAAAGCTCATTTAAAAATAGGAAACTGGGAAGTTCCACTCTTGGGTGGTGGTACGTGCCACTCACGCACCGCCTTAGGGACCTTATCTTGACACAACATCAAAACCACTAGACTTGTCTCAGTGCACTGAGTCCGATGATGTCCTTGATTGGCCCATATGGCCTTAGGGTGGGTCCCACGCGCCACAAAGGCGCTGTCAAGGAAAGAGAGAAAAAAAAATTTTTAAATGAATTTAAAAATTTTTTTTTTGAATTTTTTTTGGAAATTGGGTTGGGCCGATCCGGGTCAGTTGGACCGGCCCAATGTCCTTTGAATCGGGTTTCGGGTCACCTGACCCGAAACGTTGCGTTTCACTTAATTGAAACGCAGCGCCCCCATTGGCCGAAACGACGTCGTTTCGGCCAGTGCTTAAACGTCGCTGTTTCACTTAGTGTAATGGTGCGTTTTGGGGTTGTGGCCAAAACGACCCCGTTTTGGCCCCCCTGGGTCATCTTCTTCCTCTGGCCGGGTCTCGTGACCCGGCTGGAGCTCCGGCAGGTCCGTCGTGACCCGCCCGGCTTCAACCCCTTATATCTCCCTTGTCCAACCTCCTTTTCAAGCAATTCCGGTGCAGTTGGAATTGTCTTATCAAGTACTTCACATTCTTCACCTCTTTTCACATAGAGGCTCACGTTTTCAAAGACCCAATTCTCGAAGCTCGTCGGTGACCATCAGATTCACACAGAAAACACGGTCCTTCTCTTTCTTCTTACGTTTTATGATCTCATGCACTTAGTTATATGTTCAAGTTTTTGTTTTTCAGATTCACACAGATTCAAGAACCATAAATGACATTTATAGAGACAACGAGAAGAGAGAAAACACATTCCAATTTCGATCGGTGAAAATGGAAAAAGACATGCTTCAAGGAAATAGTCATTAAACAGAAACGAAAACGCAATATGGGATCATGTGGGTACATGTGAATAAACAAAAAAAAATTTGTTACAGAGGAAAGAGAGGTGAAGAGAGAGAGGCACAGGTTCATATTGCATGTGGTATAGATTAATACAGAGGACATGCAAATTCACATAGTAGCAGCGGAAGAATAATAAGAATCATATGAACATGTGCAAGCAGAAATATATATATACGCAGGCGTTGACATATATACGGACATATATGCATGTATATATTTAAAAAAATATGGCAAAACACATATTGAATACAACCACAAGAACAAGCAGGCTTTGATACCAATGAAGGAATAATAAACATTAAGCATAGTGTAGAAGCGCGTACTGGTAAAGTCGGATCCAGGTTTGGGAGCCCACGCAAGGATTATACTACAAGAGCCTAATCAGGGTTTGCACAGCAGTGCACCAGAACAAGCAAGATGGTAGATAAGAGGGGATTGCTAGAAAGCTCAATGGCAAGGGTGATTTACAATGCTAGAGGCACACCCTATTTATAGTGATCAGAGTGACCACTAATTAGGTAGTGTGTGCACCCTTTTCTTGCTCTCCAAGTTGGTGATTTAATTCGATTGATTCTCAATCGATTTCTCAATCATGGCAATTTGTTTCTCAATCATAATCCTACAATTAATTGCCAACTTATTTACCAAGCAACAATCTATGTTGATTGAGTAATTATTTGATAAGGCAACTTATGTCCTTAATCAAATAGTCCGGCCCATCAAGGGCGGACTTAAACCCAAAGTCCAACATAAATCAACCTAAAGTTACAACTTCTTAGAAGCTAAAAGGAACAACCTATAAACAAATTTAACTTAAAACATACAAAGATTAAAACTTAGAACATAAGCCAATAAAAGATCTTCAATGTAGCTAGAACATAAATCTTAATCAAACGAAACATGTGCAGCACTAGAGGCCAAGATGGCCTACAATTGTGACAAAGGTCGAACTACCCAACGCAAAGGGCAAAACTATCCAATGAAGCTTTAGTACTCCACACGGCTACCAAATTTGCTTCCATAAGGATCCATATACAAGAATGGTTCCTGATAATATTGCTTGAGACAAGATAATGCTTAAGGAGGTCAACAATCATAACAATAGCTAACAGAGCACAATCAGCGTGACAGTAAATGAGAGAATCACAATTCTAGCCTAACGATGCACAGTGTCACCATACCCATTGAATAGGCACTCATTGAAGCCAAATACTAACAGTGTTGATATGTACACTAAACATGCATATGTCTACCCAATAAAGAATAGTGTGTACGAACTCACTAAACAGACTTAAATTGATACTTCTATCATCTAATAACCATACATAACAATTCAAAGCAGCAAATCTAGCCATACTACCTTGCTCAAAACCCATTCCCAACTCACTAGCATCATAATATGTTTGAATCTTGAGAGATCCACTAAACACAAGAACTATGGGTCATATAAGAAAAGAATGAACGATAGAACACCTAGTAAAACTTATAGCACTTCTAACTTGGTTGCATATGCGTTTGGGGTTGATCTTCTTGAAATTTTGACAAGAGGAAATGTTCAGGGACAAATTAAGATTGGGTTGGATCTGGTTTGGTGGATTAACCTTTGATTTCAGTACAAAATCTAAAAATCCCCAAAACCCACCCATCAATTTACCTGGCATAGGCTTCCAATCAATTGAGCCTGAAGCTGACCCCTTCATCGATTAAACCCTAACTGAGCCCTCCGTCGATTGAGCCCAAAGGTTTCGTCATAGTCTATGGCCAAAAACAATTTTCCCTTTGAAATCACCAGAGCCTCTACCGCCCATTGAGCTCGAAGCTGACCCCTCTGTCCTACTGGCGGAGGCCTCCGCAACACCCAAGCAGCACCAATGACCCTGGTGGCACCCAACGAAGATCACTATTTGAGGCCGTCTACCAGATTTATGAGCTTCTAGCATTCGCACATCGACCATTGTGCTCTCCTGTCTCACCTTCGCCAATTGTCGCCCTCACTTTTGAAGCAATAGAAGGTAACTAATTAGGGGAAATGCCAGAGAGCTTTGTCGGACAGGGTGAGCTGAGCACCCTCCATGCTGGAACAATCATCTTGACGGAGCAAGAGGAAACCCTGTGGCAGGAAAGCAAGGATTAGTTTTTAAGTGTGGCAACTTATATGCATCATAGTTGAGGTTGATACACTTAGTTATAATTGAGGAAAACTAATAATTAACGATTATAAAATTATTTTCTGAAAAACAATCAAATTATGTAAAAAGAAGAATTAAGGTGCAAATTTACCAATAAAGTTTAAGAGTGTCTAACACAAATATGTTTTAAAAGTACAAAAATACCAATGAACAATTAAAAAAGGTGCATCCAATATAAAACCGTTAAATTTGACCTAACGCCGTTAAGGGTTTTTTTCTCTTATAATTTAACGCCATTAGGTCAAATTTAACGGTTTTATGCTGGATGCACCATTTTTAATTACTCATTGGTATTTTTGCCCTTTTTAAAATATATTTATACCAGACGCTCATCGAATAAACTTTGATAGTAAATTTATACCTTAACCCTAAAAAGAATGGCTCCTTTTTAATTATTTTTGTTTGCTCCTTTTCTCTTCAAGGTATAGGTGGAAGGCTTTGATTGGAGGACGGAAAGCAGTAGATAGCAGCAGAGAGAATCGGAGAGAATTGGAATAGGAGAGAAGTCGCTCCCCGCCCGGGAGTCGCCTCTTGGGCCCCACTCACATCCCCGCGTGAACATAGGAAATTCTTGATTCTTGATGAGAATCCTTTCCACCGTCTCTACATTGACGCGAAGAAAATGGAGGTTCAGCAATGGTGGAGAATGAGGTTTTCCTTCAGGAACGCAACAATACTCGTGTGTTTCTTTAACGTTGTTGTTGCCCTTTTCTTGATTCAAGGCTTTATCGCTTCCACCTACACCCGAAATAAACTCTCCAGCACACACTCCAATTCAGGTTGCTCCTCTTCATTCTTTTTATCTGAGCAATTCGGTTTTATTTTAGCTGATCATTGCTTAGCCGTCTTTGAAGAAGATTGAAGAGGATTATGATGATATTATGGGAATCAGTATAGGTTAGATTGAAGAGGATTTTATTTTTGTAATTAAGCTTTTCCCTATAATTTCGGCAATCTATTTGGTGGATTGTGGTGATATTCTTTTCATTTCTCTTCTTCTTGGTTGACTGGAACTACTTTGATTTGATTGTTGGATGTCTTTGTATTTAATTGTTGTTAGATCCCTGAGTTTGGGTTGGGTTGGCTATCAAACATGCTAATGCTATGGTCAGAATCTAAAAAATTATGGGCGAGTAATTAGCTAAACTTGCGGCTGGCGCCTGAATAACAAAACCAGCGGTTATATTTTGTAATATAACAGCTAATAGTTTGTTTGTTTCTTAAATCCAATAAATTTTTAAATCAATTTCAAATAATTAAATTAAAGATGTTATACGGTTATAAGGATGTATCAATCTACTGCTAGGTGCGATTCACAGAGGTTGCGTGTTCATTTCTTTTTCTGTTGCTGCAAACAAATATACGAGGCTGCCTTGTTTACTTCACATCTCCAAACGTTTGCCCATATCCTCAAATGAATAATCAGGAGGTCTTCTGAATTTAGAAAAATTTAAATCCTGTCAACTTCCGATTTCAGATTTGTTTGTTTTTTAATCCATCTGAAACTTTGGGTCGGACAAAGCAACTGAGGCTTACACTGATTTGGGCTTGATAGAATTTCCAGCCTTGTGCTTGATTTATAAATCTTTCCAAGTAAAGGAGTCTTGATATCAAACTTAGAAGCTACATTGATATAAGATAAGTGATTAAAATTATTGTTTTGAACTTTGTAATTAAATACATAGCATACTATATTTGCAAACTGGTTCTACTTTTGGCATGCCTCTGGCAGATTGGTGTTCTCATACTAAAATGGTTGCTGAATTTGACTGCGTGATATGTTGAATTTCAGATCAACTAAGTTATATCAAGCAATCTGAAGAGATTCGTCTTGCCATGGTACCATTAGAGCTAATAAAAAGAGTGAGTTTGAAGTTGTTGTCATTCACTATATTCTTTTTTTCTTGATTGTAACTAAGAAATGGCCAAATGATTCTGAGGGAAATATTTTTCTCTTTTTCTTGAGAATGATTGTTTATTTTGAAGATTTTGGTGTGATGCAATGAATTCGATGTGTTTCTATTCATTTCCGATACAAGTGTCAATTTTCAAGCTAGTTAGTAAGTTTTTATCATTGTACTCTTCTTGCAATGCAATTAATGTCCAACCAGTATCCTTTCTCGGTTGCAGTTTTTATTTAAATATGATTTAAGTTGTAATGTCTTAAAATTGATTTTCTAATACACTTCTGGGTTTCAAATTCAGTCCCACATGTTAGAAATGATTATGATGTCATTTGATCGCAAATAGATGTAAGCTTGAAAAGGCAAATGTTTTAAGATGGCATACAATGTAATATCTTGCTGTACCAATGCATCACCAAAAGTGTTCAAAGCAAGTAATTTTTCTCTTGGTATAATCTGATCAGAGGGAAAAAGATTAAGAACTTTAGTTACGGAGCTGCTTTGAAATGAACATACATTATGATCGTTGATGTGTTGAATCTCCATTCATGCAATTAGATGAGCAATATCTCAATGACACACTTTCCTAATATCTTCAAGCAAGTGTTTAGTTTTGACTTAAAAGCTATATATGACATGGAAAAAGACTATAGCCAAGAAGTACTGGAACTGAAAACTAGTTACGAATTTAGCCACTTTTGTTTACTCAACAGGGAAACTCTTGGGTGGACCATGGCAAAATGTGTAATTGATCCAGCATTTGTTTCTATCCCGTTGGTCTTCTTTTGCTGAAGAAGCAGGATGAGAACTGACATCTCTGATGTCAAAAGATTACGGAAACGTGTTAGAATTTACAACTTGAAAGAAATTTCGTACTTATATGAATCACTTTCAATGCAGGTGAAGGAGATTGAGCAGGAAGCATATACAGGACCAGAAAAAGTCCAGCAGAAAGACACTAAGCAGACTGCTGCAGTTGATCTTTCAAAAAGGTTGAAGGATTTTCGTTCCCTCAATGATGCTGCCAGTTTGAAAGGTGAGACTGTCTTTCACCCTATGCGCACAGATGAGTGCGAACCCAAAGTGCACATTGCTCATTTTTCACTATTGTCCCATAATATATTCTGGTAGTTCTGCCATGGATCAATTCTTTCATTATGCTCAGACTTTTTTTTTTTGTTTTGTTTTGTGGTTGTGTGTGTGGGGGGGCGGTGTTTTCCATAGAACTCCGATTATACCAGGAGCCATATTTGAAGAAATGGTTCATCTCTGAGCCCAAGAGGATTTTTTTTTTTTTTTTATGTTTATTATGTTTGGTGATCATCTGCTAACATTGTTGATTTTCAGTTCCCACTTTATTCATTTGTTCCTAGCAAAGAGAAAGCTCCGGCCTCCTCTGGCTCTTCCTTTCTAAGCTAATTAATTTATTACACTTGCGAACTCCCAAAGCCCATTAAGCGCTAAAGCGAGGATTATACAGAACCTGTTCCCAGCATTACTGCTTTACAACCTTATATCCCCTCTTTTTGCCCGTGTCTTGTCTTCTTCAATCTGATGGTCTGCTCTGCCAAAAGGCCTGAATCTCCTTAGTGATGGTAAGAGGTTGTAAGGAGAGAGAAAGGTGGGGCCCACCTGGATCTCCTCTCTTTCTCACCTGACTGTTTCATCCAGTCAAAGGTGGGGATCCAACCTAAAATTATGTTTACGGACACCCTGAAATTTGCAGAATGTGTTTATATATAATAAAAGAAGAGAAGAATTAAAAATTTATTTTACAATACACAATTAGTATCCTAAAACTTTCTGCAGAGCATATATGTTGGTTGGTCCAATTGAATGCTGCAGTAATACCTGAAGCTATACAGAACTTTTTTATCAGATTAGGGTTTGATTTTTGTTTTGCTCTCATGTCTGTCATTTATAGCTCTGGAGGAATGGAGGAAAAGGAAGATGGAGAGAGCCAGACAAAGACAACTGGAGAAAAATGGAACAGCTTCCTCCTAAACTTGACGTGTGATAGAACATTGCTCAGCTATTATCACAGCCCCGTTCTGGACTGAGCTGTTTCCTTTTGCAATGGTTCACCTCATTTTCAGGTGTATTATATAATTACTGTAGTTTTGTTAAAAAACTAGATGAATAGACACTATAATAGATCGTATAATCACAATGTAAACATCGTTTTCTATCCCTGTTTATTTACTAATAGAAAAAGTAACTTTATTCTGGGCCTAAGATTATTGTAAGTTAGTAACTTGATTCCAGACCATAATGTAATTTGAAGACAAAATTTTGAGTTTTATTATTGGGAGAAAGACACAAGGACCATCAAAATATGATAATTCATGTGAAGTCCTTGAGAATTATTTTGAAATTAAGTTTTTTCTCAAATCATCTGATTTACCTCATGTATTAAAAGCTCTCTCCACTGTGAGTAGAGCTCTGGTGGTCGGTCTTGATGGAGGGAGTGTTTTTATATGTAAGGGCAATTAGGTCATTTAACAAAATACTTAATTTCAAAAATTGTTTGTTAGGACTTCATCAATTTATGATTTTCATTTTTATGTGATTCTTGCATGTCTTTCTCCCTTTACTATTTGGTCTTTTATCTCCCTATTTGTTTAATTTACAAATAAAGAACCTTTTTTTTGGTGAATTTCCCTGTGCCGTTGAATTTCCAATTAAAGAACCTTTAATATTACTCATGTGAAAAATATATATATTACTCATGTAGAAAATACGCCATTCACCACCAACCCCAATTTAAACCTTTCCAGTTTTGAATTGAAATCATACTTATCATCTACGTCACCCATGGATGATTCATACGCTGGGATGAGCAACTTCACACGTTTGGGCAAAATGCAAAATGCATCAGACACACTTATTGATATCTAAATTTGAGATGAACTGAACAATTTTGTGTAAACTAGTTTGATAGCTGGGTTATACTATTTATAATTTTGAAATAATGTGCATTGTGAAAGATTTTATATTTATATTAACTTCGATATTCAAAGCACAAATATCAATTTCTTTTATAAAATGACAAAAATATCAATTTTTTTAATATGACGAAAACCTGCGCGCGCGCGCAAAATCCGAACTGCTTACTTGCAGTTCGTAACAAAAACAAAAATCAAGTTTTCTAGGATACTTAAATATTTGAGACTTCGCATTGACCACAAAAACAATATTTGAGACTTCGCATATTTTTAATATTCCAAATTTTAAGAGTAAATCACATCATTCATAATTTTTAAATAATGTTGTCAGAAGATTGATACATGCAATTAGTATAAAAAATATCCATGGCGCAAGAAATAAACTACTGGTAGTGTCTTGAGAAAGGAGTCAAATTGACCCTATTTTCTGACCCACCGGTCTATTTTCTGTTCAGGGGACCAAATAGCCTCCAAAAGACGTGGAAGAGACTATCAAAATGGCTAGAAAAACACCTGAGAAGCAGCAAAAGTAAAATGACCAAAATAACCCTATTTACAGTATTCTTTTGTTCAACGACAACATGTGCATTTGAATTTTTGAAGATACCATGCAAACCCACACAATAACATAATAATTGCTCCACCACACATTAGAAACCTGAATTTCATCATTGATCATTCACAGCTACTACACCATGTTAGTCCTGTACAAGTTTGGACTAGACAATTTGAATCCCTTGCATTTATTAACTAAATCCAGGGATCCAATCTAATTTAGAGACTAACGATAGATACTATACCCCAAAAACAAAAACAAAAACAAAAACAAAGGGAAGGGGTACATACAGCCGAGCTATATTGCAAATTATATAAAGTTTACAAGTTTTTGTAAGCAGATATGAAACTACATGCATTCAAAGCCCAAGTAGGGGATCTGTAGAGTTGCATGAAGTGAAAGATTCATGTGCCTCAGATCATTGGAAAGATCAGGATCAAGTCAGTGTTTTAGTTGTTCCCAGTCACGGTCGCATGGCCTCATCCTGACCCTTTCAGCAATCTGACGGTCTGTAATCCTTCATCTTAGGCAACTTTATAGATCTCAAACGTCAGGGGACCTGAACCTTGAACTCCATAAGCTGCTTTTTAACCAAAAAAGAAAAAGTCTGGTAGAGCAGAACCAGCAAAATAGACAAGTCAACAGTTCTACTTAGATTGGTGAGTCTGGAGCCTCCAAGAAGTCAACCTGCAAAAGAATATTGGCTCAACTCAGCATGTCTGAATATCATCATTAATCAAAATGAAAATTAAACACTGAAGACAAAGCTGAAGAAGGAAAATTAGGGAGGTAATTCAAAATTGAATAAGCTAGTTAACATTACAGGCAATCTTTAAGAATACATTCCCATATAAGTCTAGAAAGTCTCAGAATCATTGCTAGGCATAAAAGAGAACAAGTCCACATGCATTTTACAAAGGTTCAAATTAATTTGAGAGTGTCAAAGGAGGTTACCTCAAGTTTTCCATAGCAAACATTGTAACAATGAGTAATTATGGTCTAGTACTAAATGCACAGATAGGTGTAGGAGAAGAAATAATGGTAGAAAGCTTTGAAATTTGAAGTTGGAACACAACATGATGGACCAAGGCAAGAAGCTCGACACTACTGGTGTCCGTATTACATCATGTACAAATATCTCAACCCAGAGAATTTTCACACTTTTAGTTATGATAAAGAAATATTCAAAAGTACAGTTCAATTTTAGACCAAAGCTAAATCAAACCAATGAAGTCGATTTTGAAATGCACAAGACTTATTAGAAATTTAATAATTTTGCAAAAATTAAATATATATATATATAAATTAATAATGCTACTATCACCTCCAATATAACATTAAACATACTATATGTCAGGTAGTTTTAAGTGATTATGAGTTCATGTTACTGTAGGTGAATAGTAACTATGAATCGGACATTTATATATAAGCTTAAGCATCACTATAGTTAAAGTCTACACTAAAAATATTTTTTAAGCCTTCCACGTCAAATGGTCATGTCTATTCCCAAATAGTACTTTTAAAATAGAGCTCAATGAGAGAGCATCATCAAACACATTAAAAATTTGAAGTGTTAACATACTTTGTCTTATATTAAATATACAAACCAGATTTTAAAAGTCATATTGAAACCCAACTTATCCAAATTGAACTGAATCAGACCCCATTGGGTGTATAAAGCTCTCCTAATAGCAAGTTTCACCATTCCAAGACCCAAACCCATGATCTTAATTCAAGGAAACAAATGCCAAACCATTTGAACCAATTGTTGTTGGTTAAATTACCTTTTTAGCAACAATACAACGATTCAGTTTGGTTCAATTTTCACTTAATGAATTAAAAAAATCAAACCAATCAAACTGATTTTGATATTTGGAAACCAACTTAAGCCCCTTTTCATGCGCACATTTAATCAATGCTGTTTAGTTAACTTTAACTACAAACACCACATATATCCGTAACACATTTAAAATCTTGAGGATGACGACCTGATCCACACAAACCTAAAGTAGATATGGGTAGGGTACCAGCACAAAGCACCAGAACATCAGACACAGACAATCTACCCTTTATGCCTGATGGGACATCAACATTCTATGGGAACCCATAATAAACTCGTAAGGTTCAGAGGAAATCCAGGAATTGTCTAATAATGATGGTGGTGGGCCAGCTGGTTTACGGGGACCAGGACCTCTCCTCACCAAAACATTACTCTCCACCCACACACAACTACAGCAGTGGCCATATAATGCGAGCACACTAAGACTATATTATCATTGTGAGACAAAGCATTTGATGAAGAAAATGTAGGGGTCAGATTTAAAAGCTTTAAACATTGATGCTTTTATGATTTATGATCTAAGAAATTTGGTTTACAGTTGATTAAGCCCTTGCAAAATGACCTGGATAAGAAAAAGGTTCAACATTTGGATTACAAATAAAACTAGAAGGGAAGTTGTATGTCTTAAAGCCCTTTGTCATTAAACTAAGAACATAACAACCCTTATGGTTTCCAATATCAGTTCTCCAAGAACATTAAACTAAGAAACCAAATTGTCCAAATACATGAATGCATTCAATTCCTCAGAAGAGTCAACGAATTTAACAAGGACACTATGACCTGACTATGAATAACATCATATGATAGTAGAAAAGGAAGTTATTGTAATCCTTAAAGATTCTGATGGATTCCAAGGAACAATAAGTTAGAGAAAAGCATTAAGTGAAATGATGAAATTCAGATTTACCTCATTGAAACGTACCCAAAACTCAGCCTCACCATACTGTAAGCTGTGTGCTCCTTTCACTATCGTCTAATTACATATTAAGAGCTTTCCTGTACAATCATCAACCACTCCATAATCCAAAGTGAGCTCCCTCAATGGAGGGATGGTCTCCATTGCAAAAAGCATAAGGTGAGGAAACATCAAGTTATTGTGATCATAGAGCACAAACTGAACAAACACATTCGGAGTTAAACTGTGCCTGATATAGCAAGCAACGTTCCTCATTGTTGAAACATCCAAGGCAAAATCTAATGGAGGAATTGATGGATAGGATGGACGCACATAATTAGAGTATATCTGAGACAAATCCCCCCATTCTGCCCACCTATCAGGAAACCGACTTGGATATATCATTGCATCACCATTCATAGTCAAAATTTGTGCTTGCCCCTTTGTCACTACGACCCCTGTATACTCACAGATAAAGGCACCAGCATGAATAACATCCAGGGACCTAACTCCCCAACCTGTTTCCCTAGACCTAAATAGTTCCAATCTAACTTTCATCCCTTTTTGAGTCACACGATTTTGACAATGAGGAGGGCAACGGCAGAATGGACCACATTCAAAAATTACTGGCTTTCCTCTCAACAGAATCCCACTTCTATTATACGGAAATCCATCTCCATTTTTCATAGCACAAAAACAGTCATCAGAACAACGTTGCACACACTCACAACCAGTAGCACTTCCACTTTGATGAAATACGAAATGAGGAAAACTAGTCCTCGGAAGATACTCAAAACGAAGAGGACTATCATCAGCATCAATGTCATTGAAGAGACGAACAGGAACACTCTCTTTGTTGAGCGAAATATCAAGACTCAAGCAACACAAAGAATCAGATAGAAGTGGATCAACCTTAAGAAGCCTAGCATGTTTAAGAATTGCACTACCCAATTTTTCTTGCCCGTCAATTCTCAAAAGCTTATACTTGTAAACTCCAAAACCAGACTTGCCCAATTCGAACCAGCAATCAGCGATTTGATACAAGCCATCATATACATAAACCTTGTTTGAACTTGAAGCACTTCCCTCGTGTTTAATCCCCCGAATAACCCGTACTTCAACCCCGTACCGCATGCTTCTCTCCAATGCAAGATTTCCTCCTTCTAACTTCTGATGAGCAACTTGCTTTGAATGCTTAGCATCTTGCCCTCCATGTCCTGTATAAATTATAACGTCACCATCATCTATATCATCCTCATACCCGCCTGATACAATAACACTAGTTGCTATTGGCTCCCTATTTGGACTCATGCTTGCAGGAAGATAATCGATTCCAGCTTGAGTTTGACAGTGCAAACCAACTACTAACAGTTCCATCCTATAAAGGAACAAATCACCAACATTAACGCCTGGAATAGCACCCACTATCCGTTTATCTCGATTAAGCCACATCCCACGGTATCTCAACAAGGTGGCAGCACGCGTATCACCTCGAGGCCGCTTACGTTTAGCTGAATCATCACTACTTTTCTTCTCCTCTATTGAAGTCAAAATGCGCAACGAATCGTATACCATCCTAGTCCTTCTGACTGTGGAACGATGTTGCCTTTCGTCCGCAATGGTAAAACCGCCAACCCTTACCAGCTCCTTCACGCGCTGGGAACTTCGCTTCCGAGTAGCAACCACCACCGAAGAAACCTGCGTGTTCTCCTTTGGTACAGGAACAATAGCCCTCGAATCAGCGTTTGAAACGTTGGCATCTCCGGATTGCTGTACATTGTCAGGAAATGCAGCCCAAAACATTTGAGAAATTCGATTGAACTCTGAATACACATGGTCTTCAATCGGAACGCCTTGTGGTATTTCAGCACAAGCAGGTTTGGAATTAGACGATGCATTCTTAGGGTTAGAAGTTGAAATGATGGTTCTTTGGGTTTGCTCTAGCTCTTGGGATGCGAACAAATCGTCCAAAGGCTCCGGCTTAGGCACCAATATTGGAATGCCCGTTTTGGAGGAGGGAGTAGGTCCGACATTGATGGGATCAGTGGTGTTATTGATGGCAGTATGAGGGTTAGGGAAGGAATTGAGGTCCTGAAATGGTAGAAGAGAAGCCATTGACAAAAGGTGAAGAATATTGAGTGGACGAGGGGAAAAACTATATCGGGCACATTGGAGCTGCTGAAGCGAATTTGGGACGGAGGAAAAGAGAAGAACATTCAGTCTTATAAAGTAGAGTGAAGACCAAAATTTGGGGAAATTTTGGGGACTGCTAGAAAATTCTTTTTTATGTCAGCTGACCTAAGGCTTGCTCGGCTATTTTTTATACCAAATTTATGATTTTATTTATCAAGGAAAAAAAAAAAAGGAAACATTAATCTATTCGTCTCTTATCTTTTAACTCCCTTATAACCAAGGTAATTAAACCCGGACCGGTCAGTGAACCGGTCGGGGTACTGGGTCAAGAGTCAGTGGGTCAGACCGGAGTCAAAGCGGAGCTAAACCGAGACAAAACCGGTGAGAAATAGAATATTTTAGGCTTATAGTATGAAATTCTAAAGAAAATTTTTTTAAAAAAAAAATAAAAAAAAAATTTAAAAAATAAAAAAGTTGACCCGGACCAGGTCACCGAACCGGACCGGTTTAGTGCCCGGGTCGCCGGTTCGGCCGGTCCAGTCCGGGTCAGAGAACTATGCTTATAACTCAATTTCTCACCTACGACTTGTTGCCTAAATTTTTAATTCGCCTATGGCCCGATCCCTTAGCTTTTCACTTTTCATACTATTGTCCATGTCATCTCCTCTGAAAAGAGATAGATGAAGACCGAAGCGAATGCTCAATAGGCTTATAGAGTAGAATCTTTTAATTAATAATTTATCTAAAGATTTGATTTTTGATAAATTACAACGACGTCGTCCGATCCATTTAATCGACCCCACCTAGTGGGATAAGACTTTAGATGAGATAAGGCTTTATGTTATTGTCCTTCTTATTGTTGTCGTCGCCCTCCTCCTCCTCCTCATCTTCTCCATCTAATTCCGAGTCATTTTATGTGGTAAGAACGGGTAATAAAATCATCTCAAACTTAGCTTGACGTAATCAAATAATAGAGGTGGGTAGTATGTGGTGAGAAAGGGTAACAAAATCACCTCCAACTCCACATATAACTAGTTGTCGTCGTCATCCTCATCATCTCCATCTCATTCCAAGTCATTCTATGTGGTAAGAACGGGTAAAAAAAATCACCTCCAGCTCCACATACAACTCGTTGTTGTTGCCGTCGTCCTCCTCATCTCCATCTCATTTTGAGTCATTCTGTGTGGTAAAAATAAGTAACAAAATCACCTCCAACTTAGCTCGACGTAATCAAAGAATAGAGGTGAGTAGTATGTGGTAAGAATGGGTGACCAAATCACCTCCGACTTAGCTCGGCGTAATCAAAGAACAGAGGTGATTTTACTACTCATTCTTTCCACATAGGATGACTTAGAATAAGTTGAAAATGATAAAGATAATAATATAAAAAGTAGACAAATAAAGGAATGAGTCACAGGTGAATCAAAAGTTGAGTGAAAGATGAATTTTCCAAAAAGAAAGAAAGCAATACAACAACATCCTATTATGCAAAATGAATGAATATTATCGAAGCCTTGCTATGCTATTTAAGAAAGGCTAAATTATGCAAAATTCAATATGTAAATAATTTCCTAGTTTTAAAATTTTACAATAAATTTTCTAAATTTTTACCATTAAATAATTATAGGGTTAAGGGGCAATTTTGTTTCATAAGTTTTTTGGGGGTGCCCCTGAAGTATAATGGGAAGGGGATAATGATTCTTTCTAATCACATTATTCAATTTTTTATAGTTAATACATACTCTCCAACTGTTCTGGATTCTAGTCAGAACTAGCTCTCCTTTATCATTACAAACAATAATAATACCAGTTTTCTTAGGCACTATCTAAACTAGACTTACCCATTGGCTATTAGAAATAAGGTAGATTATACCTATAAAAAGAAGTTCAAAGACCTCTTTCTTTACCATATCAAGGATCAGTGGATTGAGTCATCTCTGTGGCTGTCGCATAGCTTTGGCACTATCTTCTAGCAGGATCTGGTGCATGCACTTTGGGCTAATTCCAGTGATATATCACCAAGAGTCCATCTAATAGCTTTCATTCGTTGCCTAAGTACCTGTAGGAGGTGGGATTTCTCATCATCAGCTATGTAACTAGCTACAATCATAGGAAGTGTCTAGTCCTTCCTCAAATATGCATATTTCAATGAGTCAGGAAGCAACTTTAACTCTAAGGATGGAGCTTGCTTAATTAAAGGTACAAGCGGCTTCAAATTAAAATTAGTCAAACTAGAAACCTGTAAAATAGATTCACAAACAAAAGAGCAAACTTTCCCACAACAGATTCACAAATAGAAACCTGCATAAAAGATTCACCAACAGAAGAGCAAACTTCCAAAGTAAAGCTACCAGCATGCACATCTATCATAGCCCTAGCAGTTTTGAGGAAGGGCCTGCCTAAAATCAAAGATGAATGTCCTTTCTACCTAAATCAACCATCATCCATATCAAGAACACAAAAGTCAGCAGGAAATATGAAATATTTTACCTTAATCAAGATATCCTCTAAGATGCCTTCTAGGATTGTGCAATGTCTATCAGCAAGGGATGCAACAAGGTTTGTGGGCTTAAGCTCTATACCTTGAGTTGATTGAAGACTAATTATTTTTTGGCACATATGAACCTTCAGGTACCCATTTGTAGGTTCCTATATTTCCTTGCTTCCTATGAATGCATGATGAAGTATAATGACCTTTTCTATTACAATAATTACGATGTGCAAAATGATTTGATGTATGCACAGAATGCTGAAAATAATTCAAGTATGATTTACCTCCAGCTTTCTTTCTTCCTTTCCTTCTGTCTGATTTTGGATCATATCCAATTCCAGATCGATCATTCATAAATCGTTGAGCTTTTAAAATTACATTTAGCATTTCACTTCCTTTAGTGAATTTTTCAAGAGATTTAGTAAGATCACTATTTTTCTTTTTCAAAGAAGTACAGTTTTCACAATCTTTTTTAAAGTTCTCTTTAAGTTCTACTTCAAGAGCTTTATTTTTCTTTTTGAAAATAACTAGTTCTTTAACTACTTTGATGAATTCAGAATGTAAAGCATTATATTCGGAAAGTAACTCATCATAGGTAGGATTAGAATCAATTACCTCTTCTTCTGTTTCCTCTTGAGCAACCAGACAGATATTGGCTATTTCTTCTTCATCGCTTTCTTCGTCAGAAGAACTATCTCCCCATATGGCAGATATAAAGGCTTTCTTCTTATTGTAGAATTTGCCTTTCCTCTTCTCTTTATTCTTCTAAATCAGTTCTAGACATTCTGATTTGAAATGTCCTGGCTTTCCACATTCATAGCAAATGATGTGTTCTTTATTGCTTGTTCCTCCTTTCTGAAAGTTTTTGAATCCTTGGCCTTTCTTGTAAAAATTTTTGAACCGTTTTATGATTAGGCTCATTTCGTCATCATCAAGCTCTTCATCTTCATCTTGTTCTTCTTCTTTTGCTTTCAGTGCTAGACCTCTTTTCTTCTTATCACCAATATCATCTAGTTCTCATTTGAACTTTAACTTACTTTCATATTTAGAAAGACTTTCGAATAAAGAAGCAACCAATCACACTGATTCACCTTTTGCTTCCTCTATTGCAGTGGCTTTTGCCTCCTAGTCTTTAGAAAGAATATATAAAATCTTTCGTACTTGGGTATGTTGATCATAGATTTTTCCAAGTGCTGCAAGTAGATTAACAAGGAGAGTATATCTAAGTTCAAATTCAGCTATCGACTCACCTGATTTCATTCGAAGTAAATCAAACTCAGTAACTAGAGTATTGATACGGTTTTCTTTTATTCCTGAAGTTCCTTCGTGAGTTATTTTCAAGGCTTCCCACATTTATTTAGCTGTTGGGAGTGTGCAGATTCTGAAGTACTCATTTTGACTCAAGGCACTTTGAATCATTAGAATTGCTTTGCTGTTGAATGTAATGAGTTTCTTATCATTCTCTTTATATTCTGCTGGTGTCTTGGGAACTCTCTATGAATCTACAATCTTTTCAGGTTTGTAATTTCCACTCTCAATCACACCCATAGCCTATATTCAGTAGCCATTACGAAGACTTTGAACTTTGCTTTCCAGAATGAAAAGTGTTCGCCATTGAAACCCGAAGGTCTTGTGATAGAAGCTCCGTTGGGGAGAATGCCTTCACCCATGCTTGCCATTGGATCCTACTTAGGTTGTTAAACCTTAACAAGAAGATCTACGCTCTGATACCAAATGTTAGTGCAAGCATTTCACCCAAGAGGGGGGTGAATTGGGTGCTACTAGAAATTTCGTTGCGTATAAGTAAATTAATTGAATATTTAAAACAGTTGAGAGCAAAGAGAAATATCACTGAAGTGTGCACCGGGAGTTATATTGGTTCGGCCATAACCACTTTGACCTACGTCCAGTCCTCAGAGCGTCTCTGAGAGTTTCACTATATTCTCCAAGATTCAGTGGGTTATTGGCACCTCAGTACACAGCAAGTTCCCTTACTTGGAGACTCGCTCCCCCTTACATGTTGTAATCAAATCCCCAACTCAAGGTTCCACTACCTTAAGTTGTCTCAATAACAAATATTGCATTTGTAATGAAAAACTCTCTCACAGAGCAAATATATAATCATTGAAGTACAATGAATGAGTATAAGAAAACAAAGCACTAAGAGTGTATTAATCGATGTGTGTTCTCAGTTCTTGTGTCTTCTTTTCTTCTTTTTGAATGCTTCATATATTTAGATGATTTGTAGTATCCGTTGGAAGCAATTCAAACATGTCCTTTAGAGTCACGCAGCAACGGTTGACTATTCTTCGAATTTGAAAACTATCCGTTTGCGATAGGTAGCAGTAGGTGAACGTTCGGACTTTTATTTGACTTTTCACTTCTTGCATGATCTCTTCGTTGTTTCTCTGCAAATGTACTTAGGATACTAATGCAATGAAGAGTTAATCATATAAATAACAATTTAATAAACATTCGATTAAGTAAATGATCTAAAAAGAATTTAAATTATAAAAGGATGTGAAGAAACAATAGTATCTAAAAGGATGTTTAAACCAATTGTATAAGTGTTTGATCTAAAAAGAATTTAAATTTTCAAATTTTTATAATTATTAATACTTAATGAGACTGCATTAAACTATAACCGATTTAGAAAGTATTATTTAAACTGAAAGGAACCACGACTGGTCTGAAATTGTTTCAATATTTACAAAAATGCCACAAATCATAGTTTTTATAAATGACATTTTATAAATATTTGAGAAAGACTGTTAATAAAAAAATATGAGTTTATCTATATATTAAATGGTTAATTGAACTCTCTTTATTTACCATGGTTAACATTTGAAAGATGAGTTGTAATATTTTTTAGTAGTAACATCTAAAAAGATGATTTTTTTTACTATGGCATACCTTTATATAACCTTATCTCTTTTATGTTATAGTAGTTGAATAAATGATTTTACACAAGTCATCATAAATTATGGTAAGAAACACTAGTGCAAAATACTCTTATTGGAGTCTGTTGAAATTGGCATTTTGCTACTTCATATGAGCAGTAGTAGAAGGTGGAGAAGCGGTGAATAGGGATTTATAGTGTCTTTTTGTAAAGTAGCAGATGCCCCGAGTCATTATTTATGGCTTCTGATGCAAAATGCTACAGATGTCGTAAGCCTTGACTTATGGCTTCTGTTGCACAATTTAATAGATACGGTAAGTAATTTTTTTAAGAAATAATAATAATTATAATTAAATGAACCTTCTCAAACTTAATTTAATTAAACAAAGAAATATCTGTGGTGGCCAATCACATAGAAACATTAGCCATAAAATAAAATAAACACATAATTTTTATTAACAACTAAAAAGAGTAATAACAAGTTTCAATCCTTGCAATGATTTGAAATAATCCTAATGTAAATTAACTAGCAAAACAACATCATCTTAACACCGTCAACAATAAATTTAGAGTTCAAAGCCATAAAAGAAATCAAAAGGAAGATAAATAAAAGTAAACAGCCCCAAGAAGAAGTATAATGCAGTGAATTGCATCACTCTCTTACTCTTCTCTCCTCTGATTCCTTGTTACTATTCGTAGCCCTTCTCTTCTTCCTGCTCCAAACTCGTCTCTGGTTCTCAATGAAGAAGGTTGTTGAACAGTGATGATGGAAGCCCCCTCTGGTTCAGTTCTGGTGTAGCACCAATGGCTTCCCCAACTCTCTGCTCAGCTACTTTGACCAAGAAGAAGAACGGTGGCAGCGACGTCCCTTTTGCTCTAGTTCAATCGCTCTCCTCCTCTTTGTTCAGTTCGGCGCCTCCTTCTTTGTACGGAAACCGCTCCTCCCTTCTCTTGAAGATGAAGGTCCCAGCTGCTCCTCTCCCTCTACACAACCGCACTCTCTCCCCCACACTCTAGTTCAGATGTGTTCCAAGTAAGAGGATGAATGAATAGTACCGTCCCCTCTCTCTTTTTCCACCTAATCGTGCTTCCTTTTTTAAACTGTAGGTCACCTCCTTTTTAATCCAAAACGGTAGCGTCTCTTCCCTTAAATAAACACCGTTCAAATTTGTCATCTCCTCGATAAATTGCACGTGCACCATACCTCATTAATAGAGAAAAAGTAATTAAAAAAAACTAAAATAAAAGAAATATATTAATAATAACAACAACAACCTAAAAAGTTTTCTTTTTTTCTTTTTAACTTTGAATTGTTATCATTTATTTATTCTTTTACCTAAACCTAAATATTTCTATTTAATTTAAAATTATCATATTTGCAACAAAAAAAAATCCCCTAATAAATAATGTATCAAATTGATATCTTATCAAAATCTCTAACAAATCCCTTTATTTTAGCATTGATGACTTCTCAAAGATACCAAATTATATCTCAACTTTCATTAAAAATATGGAGTCATCACATCCCCACACTTGCATCAAATCTTGTCCTCAAAATTTTAATTCTTAAACAGCCAAAGAAAACTATAGAAGCAAGATTTTAATGCAAGCAATACAAAAATGAATTCAATTCAAACTTTCAAGAATTAAGTATTTATAGAAATCTTTTCTACCTTCTAACAATGCAAGTTGCAAGGCAAATCATTTGGCAAAGATAAATCACAACAGAATATCTTTCACTACTCAAAGTGTTTTCTCTTCTCTCCAAACAATTAAGGACATATATTTCACTCAATTCCACCTATTGTAACTCATATACTATAGGCTTGTTTATCATCTCATTCTTCGCTATATTATTCTATTGCTTACATAAATTAAAAGGATTTTTCCAAGGGTTATGATGAATAAGGGAAGATAATGGAATGAAAGTGAAAATGGAAGAATACTTTAATTAGCTAGTGCTAAGTATTTCAATGAAGTTCATGAAGGAGGAAGGGGTGGCAAGCTTGACAAAAAGAAATCTTATTCATTTTTTCTCTTCTTTTTTTCCTTCTTTCTTTCATATCCTTTTTCTTTTTCTTTTTCATGACGGTACTTTTTTTTCCTTTCGTATTTCTCTTTCCTCTTCTTTCTTTCTTATATTCAGCCAAGTCTACAAAATATTTATTCTCTTTTAACTGAGTCCTTCATTCTTTTCTAAATTGTATAACTTAGCACCTACAAAAGTAAAGAGTGAATTAAAAGAAAAGGGAGAAAAATGCATCAGCTAAAACAAAGGGCTAATTAATCCATGCAATTTATCTTTTAAAAATTTTAGCCTCAAACCGATGAAGCAAATGATTTTCAAGTATTAAGGAAGGACATTTGGCCAAACTAGTTATGAAAAATGAATGCATAAATCATTTTGTGCATACAAAAGGGATTTTATGTTTCAAAAAATATTCAAAACAAGGTCTAGATTTAAAATATAATAAATGTACTTCCTCTTGGAAGAGATAAAAATGTAGGCTCGATGTCTCACCGATCTTTAACATTCTAAAGTCAATAATTTAAGCCAAACTCTTTGCCTATTTACTAGCATTCCAAGAAGACAACTGATTCATAATCAAACTGAATCATTTCAAATCCAAATCAAACCAACTTTGACAATGTCCATAAGTAAAATCCTAACTTCTAAAAGACAAAATTTATGTCTAAAATTTTCCAAAAAATGTTATACTTATGCACAAGAACAAATCTTTTTTTCAAATAAGTACTATCTAAAAACTATCTCAAAAAAAAAAAAAAACTTTTGTTCACAAATAAAATCCTAACTTCTAAAGACAAAATTTATGTCCAAAATTTACCAAAAAATGTTCTATTTATGCACAAGAACAAATATTTTTTTTTTCAAATAAGTACTATCTACAAACTATCTCAAAACAAAAAACTTGAGAACAAGTAATGCAAAACCAATGGTACCTCACCCCCACACTTAAATGTCACATTATCCTCAATGTGAACATGTAACATTAAATACTAGAAAGTGACGAAGTATTGTAGAGATTACACAAATTTCTAAAGTCTTTGATTTTCACCAATTCAACAAAATGAACAAGTGCCACTAGTCTAAACAACTATCATTATCAAGTATCTATTACATGCAAATCCAAACTATAACCAACATTCATTTTCAGCTACATATTATCAACAATAAATGAAACAAATCATAGTTAAAGTGGAAGTGAACTCCCTCTTTGTTCTTGATCTATAGTCTCAGTTGCTCATGAGCTTTGTTCTCAAGATGGAATGCATCATTATAGGCTACAAAAGTCCTACAAAATCAAAACAAAACATTAAATAAAAACCTTGGGTTCCCTTACAAGAAGCACTAAGTTTATAGCCTTCAGCCATACTTTGCATTAAAAACACCTAATCATAAGTATCAAACACCATGACCACGTCATCTTCATTTCATTTCAAAAAACAATGTTTCAAATAGAAAAGGAGCTCATTTACATTAATTTCATGCACTTCATCAATCATCAGCAATTTCAGAGTACAAGCATTCATTAAATTTAAAGAAGACACATCAAGCATATCCATACAAACAAAAGTAGGAGCTTGTAAGAACTTTGAACATCCAACAAAATCCACTTGACTTTCATCAATAAGAGTAAAAACTTCAATAAGAAGATCATCTGTAACAACTCTTGGGGCCTTTACATTATTTTTAACGTTAAAATGGGGCCTTTACATTATTTTTAACATTAAAATCACAAGGATTAGGCTATACGACTGAACCCTCTTCTAGACACTCAATATTGTTCTCTCCTTCATTAATTTCCTACTTACAATCGCCCCTAACATTATCACAAGATAGTAGTAACACTTCATCACTCCCTATGGTCAAATTTTCACTTGAGCTCTCATCTTTTATTAAAGAATATTTAGATATATCATTCAAAACTCCTTTATGCTTCAAAACCTCAAGATTATAAGTCATTTCACCAACTTCGATTGCTATATTTTGGGCATGATAATTCATTTTCTATTTTTGAAGAATTCTCAAGAATTCATTTTGACTTTCTAAAAGATGTAAAAAGAAATCCTTTGTTGTAAGCTCCTTTTCATCAATGGGGGGCATTTTCACCTACATGATAATTAGGTGAAATATGAGGATGTGATGCATATGAAGGAAAAGAACAATTAGGATCCCAAGACAATAGTTGTTCATGATTCCATCTAAGGCTAAAAGTATTATCATAAAAATCAACATGAGCCCTACCAAAATCATTCTCCATACAATCCAAGGTTGAGACACTGAAACATTGCTCTCTAAAGTGATAATTTTCACAATAATCACAACAAATGCACTCAAATGGTGTTTCACAAGTACAAGAGCCATAATAAGAATTTGTATAATCACTTTCATTCTCAAATCCACCACTTGTCCCATTAGTCCACTAAGGATAATCCATAGGCAAAAAGTAACTAACAAACACAAAACAACCAAAGTAACAAAATTAAATAAACTAACTAAGATAATAAAAAAATAAATGAAAAAGAAATAGAAAACTCAAGCGTAACTTATCACACAAATTGCAACAACTAACCTCACAATTTTTTTCTGTTTATCCCCGGCAATGGCACCATTTACTTGTTTGGCATTTAGCTTATCCTAAGTGTACGGGTCGCAAATAGTATAAACACTACTACAGACTAGACATTTAACGACCCTAAAGGTCGTCCCTTTTTAAATTAGGGACGTCCAAAGTTCAATATTTTGCGTGAAATATTAGCGTTGGTTGAATTTAAAACAAAAAAAATTGTACCACTTTAGATGTCCCTAGAGTCTTTAAGGACGTCTAAAGTGGCCCTTTATGCACTGTAGACGTCCCTAGTCAAACTAGGGACGTCTAAAGCTAAAGCTCACGTTAGACGTCCCCAGTTTGACTAGGAATGTCTAAAGTGAGCTTTATACGTCCCCATTTTGACTGGGGACGCGGAAAAGCCTGTCAGACGCCCATCCCATTAGCAGCAGGCCAACAGCTTTACTTTCCTTCCCCAAGCTTCATTCCGTCTTCCCCCATAAGCTTCGTTCCCAGCTGTCTTCCTCTTTCCCCTTTCCCTTGCTTCCTTTCTCGTCTTCCTTCCTCTTTCTCAGTTCATTGCTACAACTCCCTTTCCCGTGCTTCCTTCCCCGTCTACCTTCCTCTTTCTCATAATCATATTTCTATTTTTTCCTCTCTCTTCTTTGACAAGGGCACCGTTGTTTGTGTCTCCCTCTCACAACTGTCGTCTTCCCAGCTGGTGGCACCATGAGTCGTCTCTATTTCCATCGTCCACAGGTTTGTCTCTCACTCCTACAACTTTGGACACAAATGATTGACCAAATGCTTGTAACTGTTAATTTAAATCAGATTATGAAACTGAAAAAATAGAGTAACTTGTATATGCATACTTTTAATTTGCTTCTAATTTGCTTGATTTGGAAATGGACTGTCATTATTGCATACTTGTTTTTTTCGTCTGCAGACTTCAACACGGTGATGTATATAGATAGACATGAGTCAAAAAATTGACAATGATACTTAGGAATGAATTTGGTTTGGCTTAGGTTAGTCTAGTTTAACATTATTCAAAAGTCAACTAAATTACAAAAATATGTCAAAGTTTTGCCTCAAATGCGTGTATGGTTCTGGAATGTTGATGAGGTACAATATAATACAACATCAATTATGCCATAAACTAGGTATGAAGATGGCAATTTTTTTTTTCTAGGGTGGTACATGCATTCTAAGAGAGCTCATTTCTTGTGATGGGATGAATAATACTTATCTAAAAATTGTGGAGGCTTGTAAATTGTTTAGTTGGAAGCTTTGAACTTGGCATGGGTTGCTTGGTAAAAATAATCACATTGATACATTGTCTTGAATATGAATTGCCTTAATTAGTTGAGTTTCGTTTAAATTAAGCTGAGACGGTTTGTTATTTTGATTTTGGGATGTCTCACTTTTAAAGGGAATTTTGGGATGAATTTCCAAGGTGCGAATTAGAGTTGTGTTGTTGTACATACTATTAGATTGTTGCATAACATTTTTATTAGATAGTGTTGAACTTCTATTGTTTCCATTCTGGTTTATGCAATATTTCTTCTATCCAATTTCTACAGTTTAAATTTGCCCGACAGTAATATATATAAAAGGCCATAAAAAAAAACTTTAGACATTCCCAGTGCAAACTGGGGACGTCTAAAGTGTTTATGAACCACTTTAGATGTCCCCAGTAACAACTGGGGACGTCTAAAGTCTGGCCTAAAGATGTCCCCTATTTTAGAGACGTTATTGACAGTTTTTTCTACGTCACTCAGATAGACGTCCCCTTGTTTTCAGACGTTAAAAGGCCCAAAAAAGGGACGTTAAAAGCGTTTTTTGTAGTAGTGAAAAAGTTGTTGTTCTCACGGGAACTAATGCTAAAGTGGAGTAATCATTACAATTGTGCTATCAATTAGGTTGAGTGAAAACCATTTAAAGAGTTTACATGATAAAAATTACTTTAATTTAAGAAAAGGAAAATAACTTGATAAAAACTAAATTGAAACTTTACTTCAAGACAAGAGCAGCATAGGATTATTTCTCATTCTTGCAATTCATGAGATTTAAATAATTACCCCTCCATTAGTGATTAAATGGCATTACATAATAGTCTAAGGTTCAAAACCATTTTATTAAGCTTTCTCAAATCAAAACCAAATTTATATCCTCAATTAACATGCACAATCTCTTGCTATAGTTAAAAGAAAATAATCATTAAGCAACAACCTTCATTTGACAATACTACGTTAGTAACCATATCTCTATGTTACTAACTAACCAACCATTTAATCTATAAACTTCAAATCTAGCATAATTTGACCTAAATTTTACAATTAGATTAACTTTCTCAAGCTTGATTTAATTGAACAACGCAATCTAAGTGGTGGCCAACCACATAGAAGCTTTAAGCACAAGATAAAATTAACACATAATTGTAATAAGTCTCAATCCATGCAATGGTTTGAAATAATCCTCATGCAAATATATTAGACACACAACAACAACTTAGCACCAACAACAATAAATTCAAAGTTCAAAGCATTAAAGGAAACCAAAAGGAAGACGAATAAAAGCAAACAGCCCCAAGAAGAAGAATAATGTAGTGAATAGTGTCACTCTCACTCTTCTCTCCTATAATTCCTTAGTAATGTGCACAACCCTCTCTTCTCCCTACTCTGAACTCATCTCTAGTTCTCAACTAAGATTGAACATCAATGATGGCAGCCCTCTCTGGTTCATTCCTGATGTAGCTCTAATGGCGTTTCCAACTCTCTCTTCAACTTCTCTGACCAAAAAGAAGAACGGCAATGGCAGTGTCACTTTGATTTAGTTCAATTGCTCTCCTCCTCTTTGATAAGTTTGGTGCCTCCTTCTCAGCACGGGAGCTACTCCTCCCTTCTCTCAAAGACAAAGGTCCCAAGTGCTCCTCTCCCTCTATGTGATCACTTTCTCTAACTCTCTCATACTTTGGTTTAGATGTGTTCCAAGGAAGAGGATGAATGAATAGAAGCTGCCCCCTCTCTTTTTCCACCTGATCTTGCTTCCTTTTAAGAACATCATTAGTCACCTATAAAAGAGGGCATGATAGAACATGACTTACCGCCCTATGGAAACATATTGAGTATAAGGAGGCATGGATGATACTTCTTTAGTAGGTTTGGAATCAACAATTTGAAGAACATCTTTAATCACCAACAAATTATCTTTATAAAGAAAATAACTATTATGAAAACATTACTTATTTGACACTTCAACTTGATTGAACAAGAAAACATAAACAATATGGTTTCGACAATTTTTTTTTCTTTATTATAGTCACTAATCAATAAAATTATATAAGAATTTGTAGTCTTCTCATATATAGAGTTGTAAGCTGTAATACTGCTTTGTATTTATTATTTTTTTTTGGAATACAAGTGGCAAGCTACGCTTGAGATAATACTAAACTACCAAAGGGTTAACTAATAGTATGAAAATCAACCCTTACACATACCCTATCCCTGTGAACACATACATTCCTTGCAACTCGTAAGAACATCTTCTAGTAGCAGAATCTGATCAACTCCATTATGAGCCTTTTTTGCAAGAATATCATCATACTTGATGATTTCTCTGTTTGAATGAGAAATTTCAACATACCAGTCACTATAAATCTCAATATTATATGGATAATTGATACCACTATCACTCTTCAAAAATTAATTGCTTCTAGAGAATTAGAATACATTGTATTTAACTAGTAAGTAGTATAGTCACCAAGGAAGTTCTCAACTATACTTGCCAATAACATTATTGGACTTTTTGAGCATATAAATAAGAGGAGTTAACTGAAATCCCCAACAAGATTAGAATTGGTTAATAAAATAAAGCTTCAATGAGGTATTTTACTTTTAAAATAAAGAAGAATGCAAATGGTACAAACAAAGGAGTTTCCAAATTGATATCAATGGACCACACAAGAACTTTCTCACGGTAAGTCTAAAATGCTTTTGTTAGAATTAGTAAGACCTCCCAGAAATTAAAAAGCTGAAATAATCATGCAATAGGGGAATGATATCATCTATTGAACATTCATGGCTACTTCAACTAAGAGAAGTCTCCCACTCACATGGATTATACTTTTATTTCTTCAAATGACATATTCCTAATTTGGAATTACTTATGCTATAAAGTTGTAACATCCTGAATTTTGGTCACCAAAATTCCTTATACCTTTGGGGTATTAAATGGGATAAAATGGTGAATAATGACACACCTTGAATAGCCTCTGGCTATAAATTATGGACCATAGGAATTAAACACTGAAAATTGGAATGTGAACAGTGCTGCCATCGTAATTCCCTATGAGGCAGCGAGATTGTCATGTGATTTTGGATGATCAAATGATGTCCAAAAAATGTGAAATTTTCTAGAATGATTATAGACACTTTAAGCTTAAATTTGATTGTGATATAGGTCATTTGGAGCTGTACACAAAGAGTTATAAATTTTTGAATTTAGCCCAGTGAAACTGGCCAGCTTATGTGATAGTGTACAAAGATTGACATACTGGGAATTTTCAGCTTTTAGTTGGTTAAATGCTATATTTTTCCTTAAAAATAGACTCAATAAAGGTTAAGTAGCCTTTATAAGCACCTTAATTGAATGTCTACAAATAAAGATATAAATTTTCAAATTTGGGTGAAAATTCAGCCAGCTTTTAGCCAAGGTGCAAAAATGGCAAAAATGTATGGGCAAAATAGACTTTTGGCTAGATTTAATCCAAAGCCAATATTTTCCCCTTCATTCATGAAGTGGGATGTCCAAATGAGGAAGCAAAAAGGGGAAATGAATAATTGTAATAAATATGCCAAAGGTTGAAGCAATTGTAATAAATATGCCAAACTTTGAAAGGTAAAAAAGGTGGAATTACCATAAAATAATATATTTGTGCAATTAAATGTATTAATTGAAGGAAACCAAATTGGGTTATGAAGGACCCATAAGTGGTGTCATTTTGGGCCTTAAAGAGATGAAGGACGTTCAAATCAAAGGAAGGATTTATGACACAATTAGGAGAGGATAAGACTAACTAATAACACATGCGTCATAAACCATTAAACAATTATTATTTTTTTAAAAGTAGGTGTAAGATATTTTAAAGCCATCATCTTCGTCTTTCCTCTTCATTCTCATGTCCTACACCAAACAAATAGAGAGAAGAGAGCTCCAAGAATTACCAAGTGTAATGCCCCAAAATGTGTATAAGGGCTCATTACTCTAAATGAGAATGTAATGATTAAGAAGATTAAATTAATTTCCCTTCATTCTCCCTTGATGAAAAACTTTCAAGACCATGGGAAGAAGGAAAGAGAATTTAAATGAAATACTTCTTCATGTTTTCTATTTGAAAAGTCAACAATTGTGGCTAGGTATAAAGATAGCAAGAACCAAGAGATCAATGGACCAATATATCTTTCTCCTTTCCTCTTAAGTAATTTCGTTCAAAATCACAAAGAAAGAAAAAGAGAATATGAAATTAAACCATAACCAATGACAAGTCAAAAAGAAAGAAAGAAGAAGAAGAGAAAATTCAGCTAGACTTGCTATGTGGTACAAGTTGGAAATTTTGACCAAGTTGTAAACTTTTTGGGACATATATTTTGGTCAAATGAAGAGAGAGGAGGGGCTGAAAATTGAATGACTAGGACACTTCTTGGGCAGCCATTTTGGTCAAAAAGGGAAGAGGAAGGAAAGGGGAAAAACTCAAGTTAAATGGTCATAATTAGTTGACCAGAGTAAATCAATTGTGACCACCATTTTTTTCACCTCCTTTGTCCAACTTTTTGGCCAGCTCTTAAGGGCTAAGGGAAGTCAAAAAATGGATTATTCATTGCTCATTTTCTCTCTCCCTAAGTCGGTTTACAGCAGCTACAACAAAAGAGAAAGAAGAGCAAGGTGAAGGTAAGTCTTTCTACCATGATTTTCACCTTCGTAAACTCATCTATGGCTCAAATTCTCTTCATAAACATTGTTCCTCTTGATGAGAACTTCATTTGTATGGTTTTAGAATTTCAAGAAGAGGTGATTTGAGCCATCATTTAAGAACAAAAGTTGAGGAAGCAAGAAAAGAACACAAGAAGAAGCAATAGGTGAGTAAGAGCATTATTTTTATGTAAATGATACTTTGATTGGCTGAGTTTTGGTGGGCTATTGTGATAGCCCTAATTTTTGTTTTTAGGGTACATTAGGGATCATGAAGCTTTCATCCTATATATATGCTTATATGTTGGTTTGGAAGGAAATTTGCTAAGTTTAGTGATTAAATAGTGAAGTGGTTGTTTGTTGTGAAATACCTTAAAATTCTGACTGGAATAGGGCATCATGAAGCAATGGGAATTTTTTCATTTTGATGTTACCGTTGTGTTCTACATGAAAAATTGTGTGGGTATAGCCCCAGGTTGTGAATTTTGGGTAATTGAAACTCAAAATTCAAAACTGGATTTTCTACCCAAACAGGATTCCAACAAGGTACCCTGATTGTATGGTGTTTTTGAATAAACAAATGATGTCAAAAAATATTGAAACTTTCCAATTTTGTAGTTGACATTACAAGCTCTAAATTGATATATTATGGGTTTCATTTTGATGTGTGTACTGGGAGTTATGCATTTCCAAAGTTTGAGGTTGAAATTGGGATCAATTATGAAACAACAAGGAGATTTGTTCAATTTTGTATTTTTATGATTATAGATGGCTGTGATTCATATTTTTCCTATAAATAGGACTTAAAAATATTCAAGTAGGACTTAGAGTCACTCCATTTCGATTTGTTTAGAATTAGTTATGATTTTTCAAAATCTAGAGAAAATTCTAGCAAAATTTGGTTCAAGTGTGCCAAAATTCAATGGCATAATGGCATATGGTAATAACTATGAACTCCAATGTTAGAAAATTGGTCTTTTGGGTTAATTGACCACTTTAGCTCATTAGTTGACTTGATTAAATAACCATAGTGATAACTAACCCAAGTATTATGAGTTTATTAAAGAATTGGAATAGGTAATAACTCGTTGTCCTTGATTATGATTTATAGGATTTGACATTTACCCTTTGCATAAGAAACTAGTGTCCGAGCAGGAATGGAAAGAACAAGGTAGTGACCCTTTCTTTTATATCATATATATTGCATTGTATGTTTGTACTTATCATTGAATTGTGATGAATGAGAATGCTGCTGTTTATGCCATTGTGAATACAGCGAAAGTTGTCGTAAAAATGCCATTGTGAATATAACGAAAGTTGTCATGAATGTGACGAAAGTCACAAGTAGCATTGTTGCTGTGAATGGCATTGTTGTATTGCTATTGTGAATGCCGTTGTTGTGTTATTGCATTGTGATAATTACTTACATGCTTTGTTAGTATATATCATATGAGTGAATCGTTACTATTGAGATTCCTATGAATCTCATTCTTTCAATGACTAAATTATAGCCAGGGATGGCGGACCGAAGGAGAAAAAGTAAGGAAGGGCGGCTAGAGTTCCCAGGTAGGAGATTTGTACTTTGTTAGTTGGTTATCATTTTTTTGGGATTATTGTACATATTTGGTTAGTGTGATGTAATCTATGGGAAACTGATACGGGCGAATATGCCCTACAAACCCTTGTAGTGAGTAGATGAAACCTGAGAGTCGCCATGAATTTTGCTCTACACTCTAATATTTTTGAATGGAACCGAGCTGTACAGACCAAATATATCCAAAAGTTGAATGTGAGACCGTGTTAAATAGGTTATGGAAGTTTTTTAGCAAGCCTACTTTATCTCAGGATTGAACCCTATCTTAAAGTTGGAACTTTTAATAAGTTTTGAATTGTCCATTGATCTCCAATTTAACTTAATGATGCATTTTTTAACTATAATTATGGTTATTATGGTAGAGGGTAACACCAAGTGCAAGAGAAGAGGAGGAAGATCAAGTAGCAAAAATCAAGGTAAGTTGCAAGTAAATTCACTTGTTCTTGCTTTCTAACTTATTGAGACACTTTCTAATCTTCATATCCTTCTTGAAACACATGTTTGACAAGCATAATCAAGAGAAACAAGGAGGAGAGATAGGACAATTTTAGAGAGAGAAAGAAGTGAAATCAAAAGTAATCTCAAGAATCTTATTTCTCTTGTTGATTTATACTTGTTGGTGGTTTGATTGTTTGGTGGCTTGTTTTGGTTGGTTTTTGAAATTTGGAATGCTCAAACCTTAAGGGGAGGTGCTATCCAAATTTGGATTAATCATGTAGCAAATGTAATTAAGTGGTTAAAAAGTGATTAGAAGTGAAAAGGAAGGAGCTTTAATGGTTAAATCATGAAAACTCCAATTTTCCCTTTCTTGAGTAATTTTCGTCCAGACCTGAAAATGGGGAAACAAGTTGGAATTTCATCAATTTGATGGTTCCATTGTGTTTAGAAGGAAAAATTGTGTAGGGTTTATATTGATCATGAAGAAATAAAAGCCTTAGAATGTGAAATTACAAAATTACACCTAAAACCCTAAGTTAGGGGCTGCCAAGGGTATTTTCATTTTTGGGTTAAGGTGCATCTAGCACCCCAAACTAATTTTTAGTAGCATTTTAGGGTGCATTTTTTACCCTAAAGTAATTAAACAGGAGCAAGTTCAACCTTATGCTAGCAGATGTAAAAAACATCGTTTGCCTCCTAGACACATCAGCATTTGTGTTTCTTTGTAATGACACGTAATTACCAACTAAAGTTCCACATGTGCATCTAGGGAAAGAAGGCCACTGCCATCTGAAATTGTAAATCACACAATGCTAGTTTACCATGTGTGAAAATTCAGTTGAAAGGGGAGCGGAAGGTTTGCTTCAGCTGGTTTAGGGTACTATCTTGGATGGCACAATTTACAACTTGTTGATCACCCATATCCTTATTAAGAAGAATAGGTAAAAGCTTGGTCATGCATCATCTATTAAGCTTCTAGAAGAATGTCACACTCCTCAGTTTGAAGCTCGTCCTTCTCCTTTAATTGTAGTTTTGTCTACCTTATTTTGCAGACCATGGTTTTGGAACATCTTGCCTCCTGCTACTTTTTCTAATTATCAAACTAATGGCCTTGTTTCTGCTTTTTATTTCACATTCCTTTTTTGATTTTGATTTCCTCTCTCTCTCTTTACCATATGTTCTCCTGTTAATTTCTAAAATAATACTGGCGGCATTCCAAAATCATTTACGTGAGGTTAGTTGATGCCATCATTGATGTATAATCCTTCGGAGTGGATGGTGACGACAACGATGATGCTGAATCTGGCAGCCATAAGGGATCTGAGACTCACAATCTGGATTTAGGTGATTAACAGCTTGTAGAAGAACTGTAGTTAGAAGGGAGATGGAATGCGATGGAGTTCTCCACTGTCGCCTAGTGTTTGCTGTCAGGTTTTCTACAAGTTGCACATGGGTTTCATTCATATATACAAAACTGTACACTCTGGGCTCTTCAATTTATTTAGAGGCGTGAGTTTTGTTTCTATTTCTTTTATTAAATAACAAGATGTCAAACAAAATAATGATGTGTTGGCCAAAAAACAAAAAAAAACAAAATAATGATGTGGCAGGGCAGTAAACGGATGTTTGTTCTCTGTTATTAAAAGTCCATAATTGCTCCAATTTAATTACTTTAGGGTCAAAAGTGTGACATAAATTACTTTAGGGTGCTAATTGCACCCTAAAAAATAGTTCGGGGTGCTGGATGCATGTTTACCCTTCATTTTTTGGCAATGATTTTAGGAAAATCGAGGCTAAAAATGTATTCAACATGCAAAATTGTGTAGGAAAAGCCTGGGTTAAAATTTTTGGAAAAGTACTGTTAGACCAGGTACAAAGGGACTTATATCGAGTCCCCATAGGTATTTTGGTAATTTCATAGGTTTAAGCTAAGATAACCAACAAAACAAGTTTAGAATAATACATGAATGAGTAGTTACTCATTTATTGAAAATTTTGGATTTTAGGATTGGACAGTAGCCCGAGCCGGGCATAGAATATTGGACCAATGGGCAGGCATGGGAAGGGCGATCCAGGTAGTTAAACTTTCTTAACTTGCATGTATTTGATAGGTATATGCTTGTGTGATAATATGTGTTACTGCTTTAATGAATTGTTTGGAACATATATGAATGATTTAAGCTCTGTTTTGTTTATACTGTGGCCATAGGTATGTTATATGAAGCATTAAACATGCAAATGTCATTATGTTAGCATGAATTTATGTAACACGCATGACACGTACTAAGCATTATCTTGCATGCATAGTTAGCATTATTTATTACTGAGATTTTCTCGAATTTCACCCTTCCCAACAAACCATTTAGATAGGTGGAAACAGAAGAAAAATGCTATATGGGTAAAGATATAAGTTCTGGCCATATACGCTCTGGGTTTAAACCAGGTGTCAGACCCATATCTTATTTTCACCTTTTTCAGTGTATTTGCAGAAAATGATATGCAGTTCGGTGGGCAACATAGGAATAGCACAAATATACTGATAATATGTGTATGACTACAGAAATTCCTCATAAGGGGTTTGTAATATCCCGAATTTTGGGATTGGAGGCTATGTCTAAATTAAGTGGGCTACTAAGCACCGATTTAGCAGGTGTCCCAAATCTATTCCCTAATGTTCTTATATCTTTGGCGTATTAAAGAAAGTAAAGTGGTACATGAATGGGTTTTAACCTAATTCTTGTACATTTGCTATTTTTAGGACCGTGTTGAGGCACGTAATTCTTATGAGGCACGTAATTCTTAAAGAAAGTAAAGTGGTACATGTATGGGTTTTAACCTAAGATAAGTGCTTAATGCATGACATTCTTATGAGGCACGTAATTTGAGGAGGGAAGAGGTTTTAAGGTAGGGAACTTACCTCTCCTATATGTATTTGGTATTTATGCTGGTGTATTGATGCATGTTATTGCTTTGCTTGTTATGTGAAACATATATGAATGACTGAAGCTTTGTTTCTATTTATGCTATGGCTATAAGTATGTTTTTTGAAACATTGAGCATATAGATATGTCATTGTCTGGGCAAGAGTTATGTAATGCAAGCATGTCATGCATTAAGCACTTATCTTGTATGCATATTGGCACTATTTTTCCACTAAGATTCTCTCGAATCTCACCCTCCCCTACCAACAAATTAGACAGGTGAAAACAAGAGGTGTATTGAAAGAAGATAAGAGAACTACAAGGGAGGAATGCAATGATGGAACCGCATATCGTTTGCACTAGGATGAGTTTAGATACCCTAGAGCCTTGTGCGGCTACAAGGTTTGTAATTATTATGGGGAATTTCTATAATCATGCATATATTATCGAAATATTTATGCTATCCTGTGTTGCCCACTGAACCGCATATCGTTTTTTGCCAATAATCTAGTAAAGGTGAAATTAAAATAAGGGCATGACATTTTGGCATCAGAGCCCAAGGTAGTTCTGGATGAGCCAAAGCAACTCTGGAGGAGCCCAAAGCAGTTCTAGAAGAGCAAGGATTCTGGCCACAGAATTGTCTGCTCAGAGTAATACAGTGGTTTTAGCAACAGGATAGTATACTGATATGCTTTATTATACAGTGATAGGAATAGTGAAGTGAATTACTTCAGCTAGTTCACAAGCCCCTGAAAGGAATATACAAGTCTCAAGGAAACAATTAAATACCCGGAAGGCAGTACATATTACCATACCAAAGAGAGGATGGTATAAGGATGACACGGACACCGAGGGAGTACTCCAACTAAGGCCAAAGTGTGGAGCCTCATACTGAAAAAGAATGACAAGTTGGCTAAACAATAACCAGCCACAGTTGCAGGTAATAAAGTGACAGGTAGATAAGCCACAAACATACAAGACAGAGATAGATCCAGGTTTTGTTATCGATCCTAGAGTTGGAGTGGTATACATGACGTGTGGTTTACAACTAGATCGAGGATTATGGGAGGATGTCGGAGCATATACTTGCGGGATGTCTGTGAGTACGACACCCTAATGGCCCAATATACAGTTTACACGGATAAATTGACCCAGTGGCCGGTGGTCAGGGATAAGTTAATTCGGGGATTCTGGGTGACATAAGGATCTATATAACACTACACTTATTTCCAGATATAGTTTTTTGGGCTGGAAGAATAATGAGATTGCAGAGTGGAGTTAGATAAACAACTTTGCAGACATCAGGGAACATATTAGGGTACATATTAAAGTACTTGTACCGGCACTAATATGAAGTTCACAAATAGTGTTTTGTTGACTGACGACAGTTGGCATGACTCTTGAAATAAGGGCAGTCTCATGGTACTGGTGAATGGTAATAGATACAGCCGGTATTTACGTTTTGGTACGGGTACATAAAAGTTAAACATGTTAGATATGATTAGTTTTGATGATGTCAAATATAAATATGAAATATTAAGAGCAAAAAGTTTGCATAATATATCAATCTTCTACATTGACTAACTACTATATTTAATGTTGCATAACTTGTAGATTAGCCAAGCAAAGAAAGAAGAAGATTGAAGGTAGTCAAGAAAATAAAAGAAGATATCTTGATTGAGTTATGGAGAATTATTATCAAGAGAAAAATCAAAAAGAAAGATATTGAAGAAAGAAGAAATTGCAAGATCTAATGAGAATATTAAGATTCAAGGTCTTAGAAGTGATACTGGAGGTTTCTATGATGATACCGGAGGTTTCTATGATCAAATGATGGTTGGAATGGGTTAATATGAAGCTAAGATGGCTTATATATGAGTTATAGCACTTCTAGAGGAGTTGCATTCAAGTGTGAGCTCAACACTTGAGTGCCAGAGGTGTTGCACTCGAGTGTAGGATGAACACACTCGAGTGTCGGGGCTACTCTGTTCAGCTCTATTTTTCGTTGTGCCAGATAGAGGTCCGGTATTTTGGTCATATCTCTCAAACCACAAGTTAGTTTGACCTGAAACTAGTGGCATATGAAAGAAGACTCACAACACGAAAAATGTACACCACGACCATATTGAAAGAAGCTCAGAGGAAGGAGATATGATCCGTGGAAGATGACACTGAAATCACCGTCACTTTTCAAGACAGGTTCAGTATGTTTGACATAACTCACAAATGACACATAAGATTGAGACAAAACTAGTGCCATATGAAACTAAACTCAAAGAGCTTTCCATAGATAGGTAATTTCCTTAATTTGAAGTTATATTCTAGGAGCTATACCTTCTGGAAGTTGACGTTTGTGCAGTCTAGTGTGATAGACACTCTTTCGATCATAACTTGTAGAATACAAGGAGTTTGGAGTTGATTCATTTTGCATTCGAATGCATATGACAAGAGCTTTCTTCTAATGCATCATTTTCCATATATAGAATCAAATAAATAAATTGAGTTTGACATGGCCCCACATCACTCACGAGTGCAAAAATGCACTCTTGAAAAATGTCATGCGAGTGTTGTCCAGAAGCGGCTGAAGTGTAGAGAAATTTAGCAACACTTGAGCATTGAACAACACACTTGAGTGAGGATTAGAATTGCAATCGAGTCATGCAAGTGTTGACATGAAAGTGTTAACCTGAGAAAAAGCATGTACATGAAAACAAGAAGTGCACTCTGTAATACCCCGAATTTTGAGATTCGAGGCTAGAGAATAAGCCTGAGATTAGTGGACTGCTAAGCCATGGTTTAGAAAGATCCTAAATTATGATTAAGAGATATTGACTCCCAAAAGTGGATGTCATTAGTGATAAATGAACCCTTTTGGAGATTATGGTGTGAGTTAGGTCCCGATGTGATTCGTATGTGCTGTGAGCAGTGCCAAAACCCTGTATTTAAGCTCAATTATGGATTAACATCTAAATTGACTTAAAATAGAGGGAAGGCGCATATTGTGGCTAAATGAAACGATATGAAGTGTTTGGTGGTGATTCAATGAGAATTACCGAATTGCCAAAATCAGGGGCAAAACGGTAAAGTTACCGACCAATTGGTCAGTTACCGAAGAGGAAACTCATTGGTAACTTCAAGATCAATGGTTGAGATTGATTTGTGTAGAGATTAAGTGGGTGGAATCCCATGTGTGTGGGTTCATGTGAACTCATAGAGATGGATTAAGGGTGTGACAAGTGTCACAATTTGAGCCCTTGGATTTGGTCAAGGATTTCAACTCATTTTTCCTCTTTCCTCTCTTTATGTGGACGGTTTTGGCTCCCAAAAAACTGATTTGCTTCATCATCTAATCATTCTCATCTCTCTCTTGTCCTCCATGAACGTCCAAAGCTAAGGGAAGGAAGAGAAAAGAAAAGGTGAGATTTTGGTTGGCTTCTTGTCCTCTAATGCTCAATTCATCTTCTATAAAGTTGTTCATAGTGATGAGAGCTTCATCTCTATGGTTTTAGATTTGTGAGAGGAGGTGTTTTGTTGCTTGAGCAAAAGTGGAAAGATGAAGAATCAAGAAATTGGTTTGGGAAAGAGGAAGAGGTGAGCATTTGCTTCATGTTGATCTAAGTTTTGTGATTTATGGTTGAGTATTGTGAATTTCGAATTTTGCCCTGAATTTGTGTGATTTTTGAAATGCATGAATTGCCTTGTGTTTGAGTGGCAATTGGTGTCTTGATGTGTTATAGAGCCATTGGAATTGGTTTGAGAATTTGGAATGAAAAGAATGACAATGTATGATTATGTTGTGGTTTGAATTGTGATTTGTGTGACATGTTGTGGTAACATGTCAATATGATTTGAATTTGGTTGATTTGGTGTTTCCAATGGATTCCTTGTGCAAATTTGTATGGGAATGGTGTTTGATATGAAAATTGGACCATTGGAAGCCAATTGTACAAATTTGGAATTCTGTCCAGTGGAAAGTCTGTTTGGGCAGTTCTGTTTGTGTTGCCGTTTTGAATGGGCAAATGATGTTAGAAAATTCTGAAACTTTCCAGTCTTGAATTTCACATCTTAAGCTTCAAAATGGACATATAATATGTGTCATTTCGTTTTGTGAACTGGGAGTTTGAACTGTCCAAAGTTTGGGGACGAAACTGGACTCTGTTTTGGTACAATGTTGGATTTTGTGTAAATCTGGATTTGTGTGGTGATTTCTGGTAATGAGCCATATTTTTCCTATGAAGAGGACTTAAAAATATTTAATTTGGCTTTGGGATCACCTCATTTCGATTTTTTTGGAATTAGTTATGAATTTTTGAAGTTGCCTTGGCTGCAGCAGAAAATCCTGGCTGCAGCGCAAAAGTTTCTGTGAGCGTTTTGGCCGCAGCCAGAAATTCTTGGCTGCAGCCAGAAACCTTCTGTGCGTGTTTTGGCTGCAGCCAGAGGGTCTTGGCTGCAACCAACCCCCATTTTTCAGGATATTTGAGTTGGTAGTTGGTTATCACAGTTGGGATGTATATTTGGATATTGTATTTGCATATTGGATGAGTATTGAGTATGTATGTATGGAGTTGAGATTTGTGTAATCCCCGAATGAGGGCTTGTAGGGGCGAATATGCCCTATAAGGCTTTAAGTTAATGTATGGAACCCGGGATTGCCGGGATTATTGTTGTGTACTCTGATTTGTTATGAATGTGATATTCCGCGTAGTAATTGTATTCGAAAATTGAATATGAGACCAGGCTAAGTAGATTTCGAAAGTGATTTGTGAAAACCCTATCGTGAAGATGGGAATTTTAAATAAGTTTTGTTTCTTATGGTCTCTATTTCATTTTAATTGTGTATTTCTTATATTTCAAGTGAGAAACAAGAGATTAAACATTTGGATTGCATCTTCAAGAATGGAGGTTACGTATGGCAAATATCATCACTCAACGAACAATCCGAATATGGTTATATGTTATTGAATCAGTGTGTTCTCACTTGTTATTGTTTCTAAATGTTAACCAACATATATTTCAAGTGTGAAACAGGATATTAAATGTTCGGATTGAAGTTTCAAATAATAAAGTTAATTATGGTGAAGTTCATCATTACACACCGAATGGCAGCTACCTACCATGACAAGCAACTGACACACCATGAAAGATTGTCGAATATTCAAACATCTTTATACCGCTCCACAACGTGACGTATAGCTCATAATGAAAAACTGTCGGATATCCATCGCTCGCATCCTGCTCCTCTAAGGGATGCTTTGCTCTGCAACGGACAACGGCTAGTTGTTCAAATGTACACAACGGTCAAACAAAGCAATGGGACTCCAACGGACGAATGCTCACAATGGTCATCATCTTCATCAACTATAAATGAGAGAGCATTTAAAATCGATGGGTAACTGAGATAGCGAACAACTACAAGAAAAATTATAGAAACATGAATCCTCTGCTTCTACCTAAACACTCTCTATTCTATAGTTTCTATATTACTTATCATTGAGAGAGTGGTTATTTGTATTGTATTTCAGTGAGTATTATATCTACTCTGTGATAGAGTCTGTAAACACTTTCATCTGTATTTCT